>CM029018.1:136388687-137041187 GCA_016801055.1 Panax notoginseng
TTTTTGAAACTACGTATTGACTATAACTGAGGTTATGGTGACATGCCATGAACATTATTTTTATTTCGAAAAGGTTAACAGAAATTCATCTATTAACCGTCATAACTTACGGGCGTTAGGTTGTACTTTTATGGGCCCTGTATTGCAATACTACATTACAAGAACGATAGGATCGTTCACTCTGTTCCGCCTTGGGCGCATAAAAGTTTTCCCGTATAGAAGTGTTCATACTTGTCTGGGTTCTAAATCAAAGGTTTTATCTTGTTCAACAATAATCTATAATTCAACATATATGTATACGGGTAATTGACAAAGGTATATCAACATGTGATGAAATACAATGATTATCCAAGTGGAGACACTTGTTTAACCATTTCTAGAATTAACGAACATAATATATATATATCTCTGAATTACCATATACTAACATGTTGATAATCAATGAGCTTATATAATATAAGGTTAATAATCTGTACAGTAATAATATAGTTTAGAAACATTCTTACTCATGTCCATTGCATAAAGAAAATGCAAAGGTTAGATACTTGCCTGAAGCGTTGCTTACAGTTTGTAATTTAGATTATCGCTTATCTCACGACCTATCATTAATAAGATCGTTCGTTCGATTAGAACAATATACTATAACACATAACACTGCTTATTGCAGTCAGCACATACCCTAATCACATTGACATATATGTTTAATAACCATTGAATCACAAATAACCACATATCTCAATAAATTATCTAAGTCCAGATCAATTTCTGAAACATATCGGTATTACCCGACTTTATCGGGTAATTACCGAGTCTAAGACTATGTCCTGTAACTCAATATCTGTACGTATCAGTCATATTATTTTTAAATGACTTATAATAATTTTTTAACATTTATTATAATTTATCATGAATTTTCAAACCTCAGAATCATTATTAAATGATTTAAAATACTAATCAATTCTATTATCATTAATATTTAATTAGTATTAAACTGTTAATGAAATTATTTTCAAAAAGTTAAATTTATGTATAATAACTTAAAATACTTTTAAAGTATTAATATTACACTTAAATGATTTTTAAAAGAATTAAAATTATTTTTAAATAATTATCATTAATATTAAAGTATTAATGTATTATTTATCAAAATATTAAAAGTCATTAATTATAACTTGAAATATTTTTAATTTATTTATATCATTTTTAAATAAATAAAACTATTTTAAAACTATTTATTTAATATAATTATTAAATAAATCTAGTATCATTTAATATTAAATTAATATCATTTATTAATGAAATTATCCTTTAAATATTAAAAGTTATATTTTATAACTTAAAATATCTTTAAACACTTTATTTTCATTTTAAATGATTTTTATAATATTAAAATCATTTTTAAACTAATTTGTTCTAATATCATTAATAGTAAATAATTAATGAAATTTACCTTTAAATATGAAAGTTATATTTTTTAACTTAAAAAATATTTTTAAACTATTTATTTCATTTTAAAATGATTTTCTAATATTAAAATCATTTTTAAACTAATTTATTAAATATAATTATTAAATAAATCTAATGTCATTAATATTAAAATATTAATATTTTTCATGACAAAATATCAAAAGTCATTTTTTCATAACTTAATAACCTTAAATCATTTTTAATAATTTTTATATCATTAATACTATTTTCCATAATTTATTAATACATTAAATAAATAACTTAATTACCATTAATATTAATTAATTAATGAAATTTCATCACCAAATATTGAAAGTTATCAAAAATAACTTAAATTATTTTCTTATACCATAATATAATTTTAAAATATTTTTTATGTAATAAAATTATTTTTAAATAATTTATTTAATATTATAATTAAATTAATTAAATATTTTAATATTCCAAAAATATTAAATATTTATGAAATATATTCAAAATAATTTAAAAAATAATTTTTGGAATTTAAAAATAATTTTAATAATTTATTTTGTATTTTCGTAATTAAAAAACTAATTAATACTAATTATTTAATTAAAATATAATTTTTATTTTTAGAAACTGTCGCTAAAAGACGCCTATAGCGATAGAAGCGTCGCTATAGGTGTTTTGGCTAAAACCCAGAAAACTCATGTTAGAAAACGAGGGGTTGAGTTTGACCAATCCCACAGATCGATCGATGCGTTTCTGGGAAAGAAAATGGCTAGATCTTGTAGACATAGTGTAATATTACAAGCTTCAACAAACAACATAAAACAAAAGAGATTTAAACTCAAAAATCATGTCAGAATGTTCTTCATTTCTGGGTTTCCAGAAATGAAGAACAGTCCCAGCAGGCTACTTTGGATCTCTATAACACGCAATCCTTGTAACGTTTTGGCGCTCTGATGGTTTCAGTTCGTAGATAACATGCAAGACAACATATTCTAATACATAAAATTGATCTAACAACATAACAATCATTTGATACGGTCCGGTCAAACATGTAGAAGACATGGTCATCAGTTTTCTGGGTTACCAAGAAAAACGATCCCATGATCTTCTGCTTGGATGACCAATCCACTACTTATTTTCTGGTTATCATTTAAGTGGTTTACGGGCATGCATAAGTAGTCACATTAAATATTATGATTCCATTACAACAACACATCAAAAAGCTTAATTATAGATAGATCAAGCTGCAAAATCTTGTCAGGCGCTAGAAAACAAGTTTTCTGGGTTACCAGAATTCAGCCGGTCATGCCCGGTCATAGGGCTTGACGTGAATAACTTCCAATTGGTTCATGATCTGACTTTGATTCTTGAACCAAATGAGAGATCTTATACCAGACTACAAACAAAAACTTTTAACAACAAAAAAACTTAATAATAAATATCTATGGGGTCTGACATTTGACTGTCAGACCAAAAACCACATTTTTCCAGATTTTGAAAATTTTTTAATTTGGAGCACTTAGGTGTTATGGATCTGCATGATACCAACCCATATCACTTAAATAGATTACAAAAAACATGATTTAACACAAAATTATAACATCTAAATGCAGATCAAAGTCAAATTTTCAAGTTAGGGTTACCTCTTTGATCAAATCCTTGATTATGATCTTGTGATTTGTTATGGATACTAGTGGCTCGGTTTTGGGACTGGTATAGGTATAAATTCGTGGGTCTTGTGCTTGAGAGCATTGGTTGAGTGTATGAGAAAATGTAAGTAACATTGAATTTTCTCTCTCTCCCAATCTATAAATATGATAATGATACAAGGTATTTGTAATACAAAGTGGCTGATTTTGGACACATGGTAGGGCTAGAGCTAGGGTTAGTCACCAACCATTTATCTTGGAATAAGATTTGCACTCCGCCAATTAAAGAATGTGACATAAGGGTAAAATAGTCATTTCCCATTTAATTTCTAGAATTTCCATTAGTTGCAAACCCTTAGGGTTTAGGATTTAGGTTAGGGTTTGGACTATTTTAGAGTTTAAAAAAATAATTTCCTAAAATTTCTAATTTAGGGTTTGTAAAATAAAATAAAATAATAAATTTTAGTTTCTAAAATACAAAATTAAGGTTTCTTAATTAATTAGGTTTTTAATTACTTAACACCTTACTAATTAGATTTAAGATACACTAATTAGCATTAAGCTTTCCAAATCAATAATTAGGGTTTACAATTTAAATAAATTAGGATTTATAAAATAAATATTAGGGTTTCTAGAAATTAATATTTCTAAATATTAATTAGGGTATACCTAATTAATCAAAAAGTCATATATAACATGCATGCACTATATAACACAGTTATATAACAGTGTCGAACTCAAATTGAGTTTTAAATTTTTCATATATTACTTAGGGTTTTCCTAATTAAAATTAAATTCTAATAATACATGTCATTATTCATATAACACCGTGACCTAACAGATTTTAAAGTCTTATTTGACTGCAAAACTAGGGTTTATCAGTAACACTATGGTTTGGTCATAATACACCATAATTGACCAACCATTGACAGTCCACAAACATACATTACATATTTATAGCACTAAAAAATTAAAATATAATATTATTATACTATTATTCTTAACCATTGATAAAAATCCAAAATTAGGGTTTGGATTCCATATCTTATTTATTCTTCATATATAACATTATTAATTAAGTTAAAATAATTAACTTAATTAATCTTGCATAAATTCATATAATAAAATAAATAATTATTATAATAATTCTAAAAATCATTTCATATATTATTTAAATAATATATAATTATATTTTCATGGAAAATAATTATAAAAATATTTCTACTATAAAACTAATTATTATAAGAATATGCTTTGTAATAATGAATAATTCTAAAATAAAAATTATTTGTAAACATTCATATAATAAATATATTTTTATCTATCACATAAATACATACACACATTATCTTGTACAAATCCTCATCCTTAAATTAAAAAAAAAATTATACGCAAAATTCCTGATTTATTTATATAGAAAATATCGGGTTGTTACAGTCGTCCAACCGCACAATTTCCGGCAAATCTTCCTTCTTATGATTTGTTCAACATTACCAATGAAGTCCATTCTTCATGTGAACATCTCAACATACTTATTACAACAACTTATGTTCATTGTTAGATTTTAGCTTATTCTTCATGAGCTTATAACTTGTCAATTTATAACTACTTAAGATTTCATTGTTAATGACTTATGACAATTTAAGTTTCTTAAACATCATTTCTTATATGTTCTTAACATATAACTTGACTTAGGTATACATGATACATATGATCATATAAGTTGTTTTACATTCATATCATTCCTCTTAATAAACTTCTTACAAGTTCATATTCTTTTTCGCATAAGTTTATAACTTATGCTACCTTAAATGACTTATTACCAACTTAATTGGCTTAAGTTCATTACTTACTCATTTATATTTCTTAATCTAACTTTTCTTATCAACCTAACATAGTAGGGATAGAAGACAATTGGAAAAGAAGTCTTACTCTTTGTTGTCTTGGTAAGTAGCTTGCTTATTCTTCTTGGCTTATGGAATGACTTATGTGTAGCTTATTCTCTCTAACACTTAAGCACTTTAGAAGTGTTGGATTAATTGAACAACCAACAAATGGCTTGCAAGCTCTTCTATTTATAGACTATCCAAAGTTAGGGTAGTTTAGTCATTAAAACATCCCACCTCCTTAAGCCACCTCCTTACTATTCATTACTTGGCTAACACTTTCTTATCCTATACTTGGCCATTACTCATAAGTCTTGGTCAATACTCCTACTTGATCATCACACTTACTTGATCACCACCTCACTTGGTCATCACTCATTAACCATATTAGTATGGTTTTGCCCCATGGGTCAACCAATCCATGGAATCTAATTTGGGCTTAGATTAATTAAATCTTTGGGCTTTGCATTAATAAACACTAGCTTATTCATTAATCAATTGTTGGGCCTCTTCCTTTAATTCACTTGGACTTATATTAATTCTTAACAATTTTCAAGTCCATTAATATTTCTTAATACATATACTCCTAGTTTATGTATTATTTTTGTATTCTAATTCCTATAGAATTTATATACGAAATTTCATCCTTCATACAACTCGTATAATTCTTCATATTATACTCATTTCCATTTCTTTGTACAATACTTAAATATCATACCATTATTACATATTCATTACTATTTCGCCTTCCTTAACGTTTATAAATTAGGTCCACAAGCAAAATATCGTTTTTTTCCATAACTAGATTTTTATTACATAATACATCTCACCTTATTATTCCATCATTACGTATTTCTCGAAAATCCAAAATTATATCCTGAGCAAATACCGATGAATAGTGTTTTTCGAAAAATTTCTCGAAAAACTTTTATTTTCGTCTTGGAAATTCAAACACTTTAATTCATCTACGTAGCTCAAATACTACGACATTCCAACGTCACTAGGTTATATAACGACAACCATCTTGATAACACATAGAATAAGATTTTATTATTATTTAAATTAATAAAATCATTTTACAATAAGATCCGAATTTCTCGGTCGTTACATTTTTCCCCCTTGTAAAGATTCTGTCCTCAGAGTCTCGTCTTACATTAATCAAATAGATGAGAAAATTTTTTCTTCATCTTTTCTTCTAGTTCCCACGTTGCTTCTTCAGCATCGTGGTTCCTCCATAATACCTTCACTGATGATATTATCTTGTTCCTCAGAACTTGTTCCTTTCTATCAATGATTTGCATCGGCAACTCTTCATACGTTAAGTCTTTCTCGATATGAATTGGCTCATACTCGATTACATGCTTATAGTCCGGCTTATATGGATGTAATACAGATACGTGAAACACGTTATGTATTCGTTCTAGGTCTGGAGGTAATGCTATCATATAAGCTACCTCTCCTACCCGTTTTAATACCTCAAAAGGTCCTATAAACCTTGGACTTAACTTTCCTTTCTTTCCAAAACGTATCATTCCTTTCCAGGGAGATACTTTTAGAAACACATATGAACCCACTTCAAACTCTTGACTTAGTCTATGTGAGTCCGCATACTTTTTCTGTCTGTCCTGAGCTGTGACGAGACGCATCTGAATTAACTTTACCACCTCCGCTGTCTGCTGCACCAATTATGGTCTTAGCATACGGCGTTCTCCTACCTCATCCCAACACAAAGGTGTTCTGCATTTTCTTTCATACAAAGCTTCGTACGGCGGCATGCCTATGCTTGCAGGATAACTATTGTTATACGCAAAATCTACTAGTGGTAGGTGATCATCCCAACTACCCTTGAAATCCATGACACAAGACCTCAACATGTCTTCTAACGTCTGAATTGTTCTCTCGCTCTGCCCATCAGTTTGAGGATGATAAGTCGTGCTTAGCTTTAGCTGTGTTCCCAACTGCTCTTGCAAACTCCTCCAAAAGTTTGATGTGAATCGTGGATCACGATCTGACACAATCAATACCGGTACTCCATGTCTAGAAATAATTTCCTTAACATAAAGTTTAGCTAATTGGTCCAAGTTATACTTGATCCTAATTGGAAAAAAGTGAGCCGACTTCGTCAACCGGTCCACTATTACCCAAATTGCATCATATCATTTATTCGTTGTCGGAAGTCCCACCACGAAATCCATTGTAATATGCTCCCACTTCCATTCTGGAATCTCCAATGACTGTAATAAGCCACTGGGTCATTGATGTTCGGCCTTAACTCTTTGACAAGTCAAGCACCTACTCACATACTCCGCTATTTCTCTCTTCATGTTCGGTCACCAAAAACTCTGTCGAAGGTCTTGATACATCTTAGTGCTACCAGGATGTATCGAGTACCTCGAATTATGAGCTTCTTATAACACTTTCTCCTTTATTTCCGCCTCATTCGGAACCCAAATTCTTCCCTCAAATCTTAATAATCCCTCATTATCAAGACTCTACTTAGCATCTTCCTTCTCGGATAACTGCTTCTTTATTTGATTACACTCGTCTGTCGTGAGTTGTACTTCCTTGACTCTTTCTACGATAGTAGACTGCATCTCCGTCGCAAACAGTCTCTGCTCCGCCTCAATTGGCAACTTTACCTCTAATTCCATCCTAGCCATCTCTGTTATTAACTCATTTTGAGCCGTTAACATAGATAACTTTTTCCGACCCTTCTGACTTAAGGCGTCGGCAACTATATTGGCTTTTCTAGGGTGATACAGGATTTCACAATCATAATCCTTTATCAACTCTAACCATCTTCTCTGTCTCATATTTAAATCCTTATGAGTGAAGATATACTTTAGACTCTTATGGTCCGTATATATCTCACATTTTCCCCACAAAGATAATGTCTCCATATCTTTAGGGCAAACAATACCGCGGCCAGTTCCAGATCATGAGTAAGATAAACTTTCTCATAATCCTTCAACTGCTGTGACGTATACGCAATGACTTTTTCATGCTACATAAGCACACAACCAAGTCCTTTATGCGAAGCATCACTGTACACTACAAAATTTCATGTGTCATCTGGCAAGGACAAAACAGGCGCTTCACTTAATCTTTTCTTCAGTTCTTGAAAACTGTCTTCACATTTATCCGTCCATACGAATTTCACCGTATTCCTTGTCAAATTAGTCAACGGGGTAGCTATCTTCGAAAAATATTGGATAAATCTTCAATAATACCCTGCTATCTCTAGGAAACTCCGCACCTCAGTCGGCGTTTTCGGTTGTTCCCAATTCATCACTGCTTCCACCTTCGCTGGATCTACTAAAATCCCTTCTTGGTCAATGACATGACCTAAAAACTGCACCTTTTCTAGCCAAAATTCACATTTGGTGAATTTCGCATATAGCTTTTCCTTCTTTAGTGTTTCCAACACTAATCTTAAGTGTTCAGCATGATCTTCTGGCGTCTTAGAATAGACTAGAATATCATCGATAAACACAACGACGAACTGGTCCAAATATAGTTTGAACACTCTGTTCATCATATCCATAAATGCAGCAGGTGCATTCGTCAACCTAAATGACATTACCAGAAACTCGTAATGACCATAACTAGTCCTGAATGCCGTCTTTGGTACATCTTCCTTCCTAACTTTCAACTGATGATACCCCGTCCGCAAATCTATTTTAGAAAAATACTTTGCCCCTTTTAATTGATCAAAGAGATCATCGATCCTGGACAATGGGTATTTATTCTTTATCGTTAACTTGTTCAACTCCCGATAGTCGATACAAAGCCTTAACGATCCGTCTTTCTTCTTGACAAACAACACAGGTGCCCCCCACGGAGAAACACTTGGTTGAATGTACTTTCTGTCCAATAGTTCTTGTAACTGAACCATTAGTTCTTTCATTTCCACAGGCGCCATATGATACGGTACCCTTGAGACTGGTGCCGCTCCTGGCACAACGTCTATCACAAATACAATCTCCCTATCCGGCGGTAACCCCGGTAACTCACTTGAAAATACATCCATTTACTCATTTACTATAGGTATTTGTTCCATGGTTGCTCCCACTCTCTGGGTATCTACAACATGGCAAAGGTAATCGACACAATCTTTCCTTAATAATTTTCTAGTTTGTGTTATCGCAATGCAACATAGACGTCCCGGCAACTTACTACCGTAAAATACTACAGGAGGTTGGTTCAACGACTTGATTTTCACACATTTCTTTTTGCAATCTATAATTTCTCCATGATTAATTAACCAATCCATTCCGAGAATTACGTCAAATTCTCCTAACTTTATCGGTATTAAATCTACCGATAACTTATAACCCCGTACTTCTACGCAACAACTCCTATGAATATCTTCAACAGGAATTATCTCTTCGTTCGCTACCTTAATGTTCAAAGGCATGGGTAATTTTTTGGGAAATAATTCTAGTCGTCTAGCAAAATCACATGCTATAAACGAACAAGTAGCACCCGAGTCAAAAAGCATGTATGCATTTATATTATTGATCGGAATAATACCTGCAACTACATCCCCTGATGCCACAACATCTTGGACCGTCATATTAAAAGTGCGAGACATTGATTTTCCCGGCTGAGCTGGACCACTAATAGCTAACTTACCACTATTAGTTCCCTTATTTCCTTCCGTCCCCTTCTTCGGGCAAGTCTTTGCTATGTGATCAGTTGATCCACATACAAAACATCCATGATTTTTCTTCGAATTTGGACAGTTAGGCGAAATATGCCCTTCCTATCCATAATTATAACATACTGACTTTCCTTTGAGACAGACTCCTAAGTGAGTCTTCCCGCAGGTTTCACAGGCCTCCATCCTTCTCTTAGAATCCCCTTGTTTTACTCCGGTATTCCCAGAGTTAAATCCCTTCCTCTTTTGGTCGTTTCCACTTCCACTGGCTCTCTCGGTCTTGGTTCCTCCATTAACGTTGCCCTTGTTTTTCTTATCCTTATGGTACTGGCTGAGAGCCTCATTCCCACATTCGGTAATTATTGCCTTTTCTAATATGGTTCCAAAGGAAGTACTTTGGAACATTGAGATTCGGCTATAGAGCCAGGGTTTCAGGCCCTGCTGGAACCTCCTAGCCTTTCTCACTTCAGTGTCCGCTTGATGTGGAGCAAATCGTGCCAGTTCATTAAACTTGGCAGCATACTGGGGAACTGTCATCTCCCCTTTTTTCAATTCAAGAAAATTCATTTCCATCCTCCCTTGCATACTTGTGGGAAAATAGTTCTCGAAGAAAATCTCCTTAAACCTCTCCCACGTTAGATTTCCTATATCGGTCCTAGCCTGGTTTGCCTCCCACCAGAAGTTGGCCTCTCCTTTCATCAGATAGGTTGCAAAGGCAACCTTTTGACCCTCCTCAACATTTACTATTACAAATGCCTTCTCGATTTCTTTTACCCAAGTCTGGGCTTCTATAGGGTCCGTAGTTCCTTTAAACTTCGGCGGACCTACACTTTTAAAGTCCTTAAAAGTAGTAGCTCGTACTACTCCAGAAATTACGGGTACATTAGCCCCCGCTCTATTAAATGCAGCTGTTAAAAGGTTAACAAACTACTGCATTGGATTAACCGGACCACCCTCCGGTTGGTTAACATTAGCGTCTTGATTTCGTTGTCTCCTTCTTGGCGGCATTTTGCTGTTAAGAAAACAACACATCATTATTACTTTATATTTGTTGGTTTGTTATTATTTATAATAAATCAATAACTCATACTCATTACTCAATATTTTCCAAGAAAAGACTTATATTGATTCATAACTTGTAGTATAACACTACATTGTTTACATTGCTCAGCCTTAGCTGATTACATTACCATCCCGCAATTACTTTCCAAAAATTGGGATTTTACACAAGACTACCCTTTGTTTATACAAAAGAGGGTTTTACGTCACTACTAGATATATAATATTTACATATCTAAGCTACTCTAGCTATTGCTAGATTACATCTGCCGTAAGGCATTCTCAAAATCTGCTCTGGCCAAACCGGCAACAACATCTCTACTGATGGTATGACGGGTCTGTCCTGCTTCTATCTGATATCCAGCTAACTGCTGCTAGAAATCTACATGAGAACTCCTATGTATATAGGACATCCTCTCCAACTTCTGCTGTTTAGTCTTTAGCTCCTGTTTGAGCTCAAAGACTTCTTCTTTCAAATCTCAGACCTTGTCCATAGCTAGGACTCTATCATCTTGCTCCTCTTCCCACATTCCTTCAATACTAGCCTTGTCCTCCCGGACAGCTTGGAGTTCCTCTTTCAACTCCTTAACCTCCTGGCAGTAATGGATATTTCTATCCAACACTGACATAAACAATGCCTTCATTGATTCTCCCATAGATAATTCCTCTGTAGGTGGAATCTGATCAAAGGACATCACGTCCACCTCCTCCTCTATCATGCCATCAAATATAGATATATAGTTTAAATCGTCTGAGTCTCCAGACTCAATTGTCACCACTTCTGGTTCTACGGCTACAGGATTTGGTAGTATCTCTACCCGATTAACCGAATTCTCGCTCACTACATGTGTAGCTCTATACATATCATTTTCCCTGACATCTACAATAAAACAATATAGTTAGATTAGTACACGTCAGTGAAATAATAGAAACACATAATATAATGCATTTCTATAGAGTTACTTTCTATCTTTTACTTCTTTATTATTTCTTAAGGTTATGACTTAAGGTTCTATTTCCCCCTTAAGTTTTATAACCTATGCTTTGATACTAACTTGTAGCGCCCCCAAATCCGGGTATCTTCCAACCCGACAGATGTACAACATTCATATATTCATTCAATTGAAAAGTCTCAAAGAACGAATATAACTTCTATATATTAAAGTAATATTTACAATTCCCAGGTTCTATACCCATTACAAAGGATCTTTGTCATAATATCAGTTACATTACAACAATAAACCTATACTATTACAATACAACTTAATAATCTGCCTTAGCTTTTCCTTTATCCCTTTTTGATCCTTCGGGACGTTCAGTCTTAGCTGCATTCATATGGTTCAAGCAAGAGTGAGCATGGCTAGCTCAGCAAATATAACAATTCAATAACATCATGCTTGACACATACGAATCGTATATCTTCAATAACTGAACAATAGTTATGAAGTACTATTGATAATTCAAAATAACACTTCATCTTTTCTTTCAAAATTTTTTACAATAACAACAATATTTAGTAAAACATCCACTCCGGTCAAAGACCTTGAGTATTCATTCTTTATTGAAAAAGGACAACCCGGAACGAATTCCGTAAGCCCGATATTACTTACGAGCACTTCTAGGTGATCAGCCTATTGTACTCTATGTTGATCAACACTACATCCATTAAACGTATGTACGTTTAATCATTTGGCAACCTCACGTGCCTGTCGTTTTACCGACAAAACATTTGTTTAACATTTCAGTCTTCTTTTGAAAACCATATCAAGTAGTTGACAAAAGATAACAACATTTGATAATACAAGAGTAGATTATCAAGTCTAGCCAAAGGAAATTGGCTTTAACCTCAACATACCTCAATTCATGCGAAAGAATACATGAATCTTAAACTTGTTCAGATTGAACTGAAACAAGAGTTAGAATACTTGCCTTTAGCGTCTGCTACCGTATATTAACTTTATGTTTAAGTCTTTCATGTCCCTACAATACATGATCACATAATGCCTAACATTAGGTCACATATAATCAAGTATGTATATGACTATATCTTACCTTTCTTCTCAATCTAATTGTGTATTAGATTCAATTACTATTCGTTTTGATTTATCATTACCATTGCATTTACCCCTGATTAGGATATCTTAACCTTTACATTACATTCCTTAAGGTTTTAACAAAGTTTAATAATGTTACATTATCGTCCTTAAGTTATGTTTACTTTTCATCAATTTAGGTTTTCTTTTCTTTGTACATAGAAACCTTTCTTTCTATCTTTGTTCTGAGACTGGTGCTGCGGCGCCGGTCCTATACTTACATCTCGCGCTGCGGCGCGAGCCTTATTTTAGCATGTCCCAGACTTGGCGCTGGGGCGCGAGTCCTTATGTAATGGGCCGCGCTGCGGCGCCACTCTCCAGAAGGTCTTGTACTGTGCATGGCGCTGGGGCGCCGATCATTTGCCTTGGGTTGGCGCCGCGGCGCCAACTCTGTGCACCAGATATCAATTTTAGTTTTGAAATTTTGTGAACTTCCCGGACGCATAACTTCTTCGTTATAAGTCCGAATTGGCTCGTTCAAAAGCCTACAGTTCACAAATTACGTAATCTACATGATCATCCAATAATTTTATCTATTTGACTTTGTTTGCTAAAAATTCACCTATTAGTTCATTTTTAACGAAAACGATAAACGTTCGTGAACGTTCAACGCTCGTTTCTTCGTTCTAAGTCGGAATCTGGTCATTTTTGAGTTCGCAACTCTTAAATGCCAAATATGACTTAACTCCATTGTAAAATAATGATTCCGTGATCACACACAAAATTTGACTTCCATTCCGAGAATTTTACGAATTCGACGATTGTCGTCCAACCGCGCAATTTCCGGCAAATCTTCCTTCTTATGATTTGTTCAACGTTACCAATGAAGTCCATTCTTCATGTGAACATCTCAACATACTTATTACAACAACTTATGTTCATTGTTGGATTTTAACTTATTCTTCATGAGCTTATAACTTGTCAATTTATAACTACTTAAGATTTCATTGTTAATGACTTATGACAATTTAAGTTTCTTAAACATCATTTCTTATATGTTCTTAACATATAAATTGACTTAGGTATACATGATACATATGATCATATAAGTTCTTTTACATTCATATCATTCCTCTTAATAAACTTCTTACAAGTTCATATTCTTTTTTGCATAAGTTTATAACTTATGCTACCTTAAATGACTTATTACCAACTTAATTGACTTAAGTTCATTACTTACTCATTTATATTTCTTAATCCAACTTTTCTTATCAACCTATCATAGTAGAGATAGAAGATAATTGGAAAAGAAGTCTTACTCTTTGTTGTCTTGGTAAGTAGCTTGATTATTCTTCTTGGCTTATGGAATGACTTATGTGTGGCTTATTCTCTCTAACACTTAAGCAGTTTAGAAGTGTTGGATTAATTGAACAACCAACAAATGGCTTGCAAGCTCTTCTATTTATAGACTATCCAAAGTTAGGGTAGTTTAGTCATTAAAACAATCCCACCTCCTTAAGCCACCTCCTTACTATTCATTACTTGGCTAACACTTTCTTATCCTATACTTGGCCATTACTCATAAGTCTTGGTCAATACTCCTACTTGATCATCACACTTACTTGATCACCACCTCACTTGGTCATCACTCATTAACCATATTAGTATGGTTTTGCCCCATGGGTCAACCAATCCATGGAATCTAATTTGGGCTTAGATTAATTAAATCTTTGGGCTTTGCATTAATAAACACTAGCTTATTCATTAATCAATTGTTGGGCCTCTTCCTTTAATTCACTTGGACTTATATTAATTCTTAACAATCTTTCCAAGTCCATTAATATTTCTTAATACATATACTCCTAGTTTATATATTATTTTCGTATTCTAATTCCTATAGAATTTATATACGAAATTTCATCCTTCATACAACTCGTATAATTCTTCATATTATACTCATTTCCATTTCTTTGTACAATACTTAAGTATCATACCATTATTACATATTCATTACTATTTCGCCTTCCTTAACATTTATAAAGTCCACAAGTGAAATATCGTTTTTTTCCATAATTAGATTTTTATTACATAATCCATCTCACCTTATTATTTCATCATTACGTATTTCTCGGAAATCTAAAATTATATCCTGAGCAAATACCGATGAATAGTGTTTTTCAGAAAATTTCTCGGAAAACTTTTATTTTCGTCTTGGAAATTCAAACACTTTAATTCATCCACGTAGCTCAAATACTACGACATTCCAACGTCACTAGGTTATATAACGACAACCATCTTGATAACACATAGAATAAGATTTTATTATTATTTAAATTAATAAAATCATTTTACAATAAGATCCGAATTTCTCGGTCGTTACATTTTAATTATTTATCTTTAATGAATTTCATCAATTCATTCCTTAGAACTCGATAAGAGTTTGTCACCATTATGTTTTCTGTCTACTTAAAGGTTACTTCCTAAGGTTTTCTGTGATGCCCCCAAATTTAGGTATCTTCCAACCCGACAGATGGTGCTACAATATACTCTTTACTACACATTCATTCTATTAAAGCAACATCAGAATGAGTATATTAACTACATTCTTATTCCAATAATAATAATAAATCCATTCCCCATGTTCTAAAATCGTTACATTCTTTGTTCATCATAATATGATTCATACAACGTACTAGTCTATTACATGATAGACTAATTATTCATCTTCGCTTCGCCTTTATCTTTACGAGTACCCTCTGTTCATTTGATCTTAGCTGCAATCGTATGAGTCAAGCAAGAAGTGAGCATAACTAGCTCAGCAAGTCTAACAATATATTATATAAACACCACTTCGAGAATCATATGATTATTCCTCAATAACTGAATAATTGTTATGAAGTACTATGAAACATTGAATAACACTTCTCATCTCATAAAACAATTTTGAAGTACATATAGTAGCTTAGAAATTCTGAGTAGATCAATAGACCATGAGCATTCTCTTTAGTTTTTATTCATGAAAAGGACAACTCGGTACTAAGACCGTAAGTTTGATATTTCTTACGAGCACTTTTAGGTGATCAGCCTATAGTACTCTATGTTGATCAGCATTCATCCGTTAAACATATTTACGTTTAATTTTTGGCAACCTCGCGTGCCCATTGAATAATCGATGTAAAATATATTTGTTTATTCATACTCAGATTACCTTGAATCCATACCAAACAATTGGCGTAGGATAGCGTTATCAATTCTATATGGAAAGACTTGTAAATAAATCAATCAATCTTTTAAGATTAGTCTAGCCAAGTTAAAACTTGCATCGACCCTTTCGTAAAACAATTCATGTATCTCATAACATGAATCATAGAAGACCTAGCTAACATAAAGGTTAGACAAGCGTTAAGAAAACTTGCCATCAAGCGTCTCCAAATAAATATTCAACAATTCATGGTCTTTACAGTCTCTACAATACATAACCACATAACATACCACGTTAGGTCATGAACAAACATGTATGATTCCTAACATATCTTACCCTTCTTCTCAATCTAATTGTTCAATAGATTTGTTATCATTGATTACGGTTTCTTGTATTACATTATTCTTACGCTTTATCACCTTGTTCTTACCAACTTCTTTCTCTTCTATGTCTTAAGTGAATTTATTTCATTAATAAAGGTCAATTTGACTTAATAATCTTCCTTATGGCTTGCTAACGTTCTTACGTTACTAACCGAAACTCGATCGTCATTTGTTAAGTATACTTATTAAATATTGTTCATAACCTTTTAGTTGCAGTTCTCAACGTTATAGTCCTCATCAAGAATGCTACTTTAAGTTAATTAAGTAATTGATTCATCATCAATCCATTATCTTTTATTTCATATACTTAACCGAACATATTTCATTAACAAAACTCGTTTCAAGTATTTATCCGCCCTTACGGCTTATTATCGTTCATCGTTTCATTATTAATAACTCACGTTCAATTAATTTTTCTTCAACCTTTAATCGTTAACTTAAGGTTAGTAACATCCTTTAATGATGTTACTTTAGGTCAATTTAAGTATATAATTCACCTTTCATCACTTTTTTATTCTTTATGTTCATAAGCCTTCTTCTCTATGCCTTACATGATGATGGCGCTGCAGTGCCAACTCCTTCTTTAATAGCCACACTGCGGTGCCACTCTACAGTGGCTCACCCCCCGGCCTCGCACTACAGTGCCGGTCATAACACTATGGGTCGCGCTGCGGCGCGGACCCTTAACCTCAGAAATTTTTTACAGTTTCTTGCTTTGATGAACTTCTCGGGCTCATAAATTGTTCGTTATAACTCCGAATTGGCTCATTCAAAAGCCGTTAGCTCACAAATCACATGCTCTATGATTTCATTAGAAAATATTTCACTTTTGAATCTTTTATCTCGAAATTCACCGATTAGTTCATTTTAACGAAAACGATAAATGTTAGTGAACGTTCATGGCTCGTTTCTTCGTTCTAAGTCGGATTTCGACGATTCTTAAGTCCATGACTCTTAAATATGTTATGCTACATTATGCCATCAAAAACTAAGGTTTCTGAGTTCCCCGACAACTTTTGACTACTAATCCGGAATTATACGATTTAGACGTTCAACGTCTACTTCCGTAAAATTCCCCATAACTTCGTTACTTATGTTTTCTATACGCCAAATCAAATGGAACAATTCGATTGATTCATCATCTACATCCTAACCAATCAAGATGCACATAACCTAGGATGGTTTTCAATTTGTCCATCAACAACCAAATAAACGCTTATTGGTTTTCCTCGCTTAAACTTTCGTAAACGTTTATGATTCTTAATTGTTTATGACTTAACAATGTTTTAATCCATTATTAGCCATCCTTATTACTCCTTTTCAATCATGCTCCACCATTTCATACTTCTCTACGAAAAAGAAATAAAAAAAGATCGAAAACTTAGGTTTACGTATATTACCTTAACGTTCTTCGCATTCTTGACTAAATCTTGTATAATTTGCTTATTCTTAACTTATTAAAGCTTAAGTCCTTTGATTATCCACTCTTATTACTTCTTAGAATACTAGTTCTACCACTACTCACTTCTCTATCAATTAAAGAGATGAAGAGTCATGGTTTAGGATTGCTTACCCTTGAAGTTCTTTTGCTAATCCTTCTTCTTCCTTCTTGGATTATCCAAGACTAGCTTTTCCTTACTTTTTCTCTCTAACTATTAAGCACTTATTATGTTAGATGAAATTAACAAGTAACAAATGATCCAACACTCCTAATTATAGGAAATTATAGCTTAGGGTATAATGGTCAATAAACCATCCACCTCCTTAATAAACCTCCTTACTATTCATTACTTAACCACTAAGTAATAAGCACTTTACTTAGCCACCAAGTATAAGCACTTTACTTAGCCACCAAGTATAAGCACTTTACTTAGCCACCACTTTGGGGCACCCATGGGTCGCCCTATGGGTTTTAACTATCCGGTAACCCATCGGTTCGATCCACGGTTTAGTTTCTTAATTTGGGCCTTAGCATTAATTCTTATTGGGCCTATCTTGGGCTTGACTCTACTTAACATTGGGCTTGGCATAATCCAAGTCCAATTGGATAATGACAAAGTCCACTTACTAAAGTCCATTAAGAACTATTCGTATTTTACTCGTACAATTTCTCGTATTCTCTTCGTATAGTATTCGTACGATATTCGTATTATACGTCGTATTAATCTTCGTACTATACTCGTATACTAATTTGTATCATAATTGTATATCACTCATTATACTTCATTTCCTTCCCGGGAATCTCTTTCCCTAACCCTTAGGTTTTAAGTCCGCAGGTGAAAACTTGGTTTGCCATAACTGAAATATTATTGGATATTCCATCTCGTCTTAGAATTCTATCATTACTTATTTCTCAGAATTTCAAACTTAGTTCCCGAGTAGAAATGGATGAATAGTGTTTTTTGGAAAACTTTTATTTTCGTCTTAGAAATTTAAACACTTTAATTCTACCACATAGCCAGAATCCTAACCACATCCGCACATTCTAGGTCATAGAACGACCTTCAAATAGCTTACTCCCATAAATAATCAATTAAATTCATTTAATCCACATAATCAAATAAAAATTTAATTCTCATAAAAATACGATTTCCTCGGGAGTTACATCCTTCCCCCTTTATAAGGATTCTGTCCTTAGAATCTCGCTACAATTACATAAATAAATGAAAAAAAATTTCCTTCATTTTAATCTCGAGTCCCCACGTTGCTTCTTCGGCATTGTGGTTCCTCCAATTCACCTTCACCGAAGGTATTATCTTATTTCTTAAGACTTGTTCCTCCCTATCAATAATCTGAATTGGAAGTTAAGCACTTACTAACATATTATGTTATCTCCCTCTTATTAGTTCTTCTTTTAACTTAGAATTATTTGAAACTCAAATTCCTCCTTCAAAACAAGGTTATACTCAGTCTTCTCTTCATCCTCCATTCTCTTCTTCATTCGTTTGCACTCCTCGTTACTTAGTTGTACTTTCTTAACTCAATCCATTTTCACGAATTGAGTCTACATTGTGAATAACATTTCTACCGCTTCATTCCATAAATAAACTTCTAACTTTGTTCTCGCCATCTCCGTTATTAATTCATTTTGAGTCGTTAACATTCATAGTTTTTCCCTACCCGTCCTACTTAACACATTGGCTACTACGTTTACCTCCCCTGAATGATATACGATATCACAGTCATAATCCTTTATTAGTTCTAACCACCTCCTCTACCTCATATTCAACTCCTTCTGTGTGAATATATATTTCAGACTCTTATAGTCCGTGTATATCTCACACTTATCCCCATATAAATACTATCTCCATATTTTTAATTCAAAAACTACAGCTACCCATTCTAGATCATAAGTAGGATAGAACTTCTCATAATCCTTTAACTGACGTGTCGTATAGGCAATGACCTTGCCATGCTACATGAGCACGCAACCTCATCCTCTATGAGAATCATCACTATAAATTACAAAGTTCAGCGTATCATCTGGTAAAGATAATACAGGTGCCTCACTTAACCTTCCTTTTTAGTTCCTGAAAACTATTTTCCCACTTCTCATTCCCAGCATACTTATCAATAACATGTCCTAAAATCTGTATATCTTTTAACCCGAAATTCACACTTAGGGAATTCCATATCCAGCTTCTCCCTTCGTAGTGTTTCTCACAATATCTTCAAATGTTTAGCATGATCTTCTGGCGTCTTAGAATATACTAGAATATCACTAATGATCATTTACGACAAACTTGCCCAAATATTATTTGAACATTTTGTGATGCTAATGGTACTTTCAACCATAGCACCTCACAAGAGTAACTTTCAATTTTCCACCGACCTGCTCGGCGTCCCTTACAGAAAGTCTAGCTTCAGAGCATTAGTCAATCCAAACGACAAAACCAGAAACTCGTAATAACCATAACGAGTTCTGAACGTCATCTTAGGTACCTTTTTCTTCCTTATTTTCAACCGAAGATACCCCGTACACAAATCTATCTTAGAAAAATTCTTTGCCCATTTCAACTGATTAAATAAATCATCGATCCTGGGCAATGGGTAATTATTCTTAATTGTTAACTTGTTTCACTCACGATAATTGATATGAAATCGTAACGACTCATTCCTTTTTCTTTACAAACAATACCGGTGCTCCCACTCCCTGGGTGTCACATCCTGGTACAAGTATTCTATACACTTCTTCCTCAATATTCTCCTTGCCTGCGTCATGATTAGACAACAAGAGCATCCCGGTGATTTATTACCGTAGAATACTACCTTGGATTCCTTAGAAATCCGAACGTTCGCACTTTTCCTGTGACAATCTATTAAAGTTCTATGGTTAATCAACCCCTTCATACCGAGAATTACTTTAAATTCTCTCAACCTTATTGGTACTTATCTACTAATACTTTCTTACCTCTATCATTCATGAAACAATTCCCATGAATATGTTTAATGAGAATTATCTCTTCGTTTGCTACCTAAACATCTAAAGGTATTTCTAATGTTTCAGGGAGTAAACCTAATCGCTTAGCAAATTCACATGCTATAAAAGAACAAGTAGCACTCCAATCAAACATCACATAAGTATTCATTTTATTGACTGAAATGATACCTGTTACTACATCCGCTGATGCAACCGCATCTTGGACAAGCATATTAAAATTACGGGCCATAGGTCTACCCGGCGATGGTGGTCCAATAATGGCTAACTTACCGCTACTTGCACCCTTACTTCCCTCCGACTCCTTCTTTGGGCAATTTCTTGCCATGTGGTCCATCGACCCATAAATAACACAGCAAGGGTTTTCCTTAGGATTAGGACAATTGGGAGATATATGACCCTCATATTCACAGTTATAACAATCCGATTTCCCCTTTAGACAGACTCCTATATGAGTCTTTTCGCATGTGCTACATGCTTCGATCCTACGCTTACGATCCCCTTGTTCCCCTCCAGTATTCCCGGAGTTAAAACTCTTCCTCTTAGACAAACTGCCACTACCACTGGCTCTTTCGACATTGGGTACTCCCTTTCCTTTGCTCTTATTCTTTCTCTCTTTGTGGTATTGGCTCAAAGCCTCACTACTACCCTCCGCGATGATTGTTTTCTCTAGAATAGTCCCATATGAGGCACTCTGGAAAATAGAAATCCTACTATAGAGCCAGGGTTTCAGGCCCTGCTCAAACCTACGAGCCTTCCTCTCGTCAGTGTCTACTTGGTGTGGAGTAAACCTTGTCAATTCATTGAATTTGGCCGCGTGCTGGGGAACTGTCATGTCCCCTTGCTTAAGTTCTAAGAACTTAATCTCCATCCACCCCTGCATGCTTGTAGGTAAATAGTTCTCGAAGAATACCTTCTTGAACTGTTCCTATGTTACCGTATCTGTTCTAGCCCCACCCTAGTGAGCCTCCCACCAAAATTTGGCTTCCCCTTTCATCATGTAGGTCGTAAAAGAAGTCTTTTGCGCCTCCCCTATGTCTGTAATAACAAATGCCTTCTTTATTTTCTTTACCCATGTCTGGGCCTTAATTGGGTCCATAGTTCCTTTGAACTCTGGCGGACCTATGCTTTTAAATTCCTTAAAGGTAGTCATTCTGGCTACCCTAGGGCTACTGGTACTCTACCCCCAGTTTGATTAAGTGCAGCCGTTAATAAATTTACGAACTCTTGCTTAGGGTTATTTTGACCCACTTAATTATCGTTATGTGATTCCGCTTCCTGATTACATTGTCTTCTTCTTGGCGGCATTATGTTGATTAACTAAATAAAGTTTCATTATTATCTATTTGCTTACTTAGTTATCATTCCACAACCAACAACTCATACCATAACAAAGCATATTAAATAAAACTTCATTATATTCATATGCTTTTTCATAGTTTGAAACTATTTACAATTTGTTTCCCATAGCCAAAAGCTATTACATTTCTATCCTGCAATTGAATTTCACAACTATTGGGATTTACAAAAAGACTACCCTTTTTATACAAAAGAGGATTTTATGTTACTACACACATATTTATAACTCTAGACTTCTAATAATTCATAACAGCATTCTCGTGTTTTTCATTCGCAATACTCGCTACAATATCCCGACTAATAGTATGTCGAGTCTGTCCCGACTCAATGGAATAACAAGCAATTTTCAGCTTGAAATCCTTATGAGCACTCTCATGGATGTAAGACATCTATGCTATTTTCTAGTCCTTCTCCCCCAGTTCTTTACGAAGCTCATCGGCCTCATTTTTACAATCCGTCTCCTTATCCTTCATGAACACCTTCTCATCATGCTCAATCCCAAAATCTGCTTCTGCAGACACCTTAGCTTCACGGAGATCAGTAATCTCCTTTCTCTGGTTCTGCACAATAGTGCGCAGTCGCACATTCTAGTCAAGCACTGCCAGATACATTGCACTCATTGCCTCTGGAGGTGTTGGCTCTAGTGCAGGTACCACCGTATTAAACGATGCTACCTCCATCTCCTCATCCACATCGACCAACATATCCCTATACATGAAGCTATCGATGGACATCTATAATAACACATAACATGCTGATTAGTACATAATACACAATAATATAAGCACAAATCACATTTAAATTTATTTAAGGCTAATTTCCATCTTTTAAATCTTTCGGTACTGAGTTTCCTCAATACCTTATTAACTCATTCGACTCGAGCTTACTTTCTTCGGACTTCTCCTTTTCTAACGAGGTTATTTGTGACGCCCCCAAAATAGGTATACAACACCCATTCTGAGTCGCCAAATATATGGTACAAAAAAACAAACTACAACTTCAATAATACAATTGTCGTGCAAAATACGACAACACATATTGTGAGTTTAAATATAAATATATATGTATAACATATCCAAAAATTACCACGATCCAACGTTTGGATTAAAAATTATAACCCCCGCAAAATATCTCACAAACCCTGATTTTTAATACCTCAATTCCGACAAAAATACTGATAAAAACCTCAACATTAACTCCTTCATTTTTAACCACAAAAATATATCCCTCATTTATATCCACATAAAATAAATATTTCCTTATCATATGAATCAATAATTAATTATTCATAAATAATATTACAGAATCACATTTATGACAACCAGGCCGTTCCCAGGAAAGAGGGGGCTTTCCAATAAGGATTTCTCCTCACTGGCGCGCAATTAGATGACCAAACCTCTCCTTAGACAGAACTTTCTAGACATTGCCAATAATGTTATATAATAATATTATTCAAATAATATGAATTATTGATCTGATAAAGGAAAATACTGTGCAGCAACAATTATTAAAACAACAATAATATAAAATATCAACGCATCAATTATTGAATCAATAAAATAAAATATTAAACAGTAACTACTGTAACAATTATTGAGTAGTGCCTTCCTTCGTAAGAATCAATAATTGGTGCAATACCGTGTGCTACTGTATTTTAACCACCAAGTATTCCAACAATATTAACGATAACAACTACGCCGTTAATTATAAACAACTTATACTTATCGTTTTCTTCATCCAATCGCTTTTCGTTATGGGGCCCACACAAGGCTGCGCCGTCGTATGAATATTCCCCGACAACAAGAATATTTCACGACCAAACGAATATTAACCGACCAAAAATGAATATTTTATAACCACTTGCTTATTTGAAATATTTGCGCATTTTACCCATAACTAACCACATTAATCAAATCAACCCTTTCTATTTCAAAATAATAAATAGAGAAAATTTAATTTCATTTATTAATAAGTTGGGGTCTTACAACCTCCCCTCCTTATGAAATTTCCTCCTCGAAATTGACGTACGTACCTGGTGTTTCGAAAAGGTGAGGATACCTCGCTTTCAATTCTGATTCTAACTCCCAAGTCATTTCTTCAATAGCATGGTTTCTCCACAAAACCTTAACTTGTGGTATAACCTTCGTGCATAGGACATGTTCTTTCCTATCCAATATCTTAACAGGTACCTCATCGTGCGTTAAATCTTCGGCTATCTCGTCTGATTCTAACGCAATAATATGATTCGGGTCGTCCACATATTTACGTAACATCGATACGTGAAAAAAGTTATGAACACGCGACATACTTAGCGTTAAGACGAGTCTATAGGCCACCGTTCCTACTCGATCGAGGATTTCAAATAAATCGAAGGCTTGAGCTTTCTTCTCTTCATCGACTCTTACTTCTAGAATAACACATTCTTACACCTTCTTCTTTATAGTCATCAGCTCCAGGTCTGTAGCTTGAGCGGCTTTAACGTTATCGATTAAAGTCGATTTTACTCGTATATCATCACGTGGGTCCCTAGAGTCATTAACTCTATCTCTATCATTTATAAATTATACAAAATAGGTATTTGTGTTCAACAATATCGCACTCGTACTCGTGTACAATCTTCTACTCAACGCGTCAGCTACCACGTTCGGTTTTTCAGGATGGTATGGTCAGCTAAGTTAACGGAGTAGCGATTCTAAAAAATCCTTCCACGAATCTCTGACAGTAACCAGCTAAGCCCAGAAAGCTACGTACTTTGGTCACCGACGGTTGCTCTCAATTGTGATTCATATCCCAATTTTGGATAGAACGTCACAATGGCACCTATTGTTTTACCACCACACAAATATAGAGTCCCTTACGGAGAGTCTGGATTTGGTGCATTCCATAAAGGAAGTCACCAGATAGAGGCTCGGGTACCAACTTCTATAGTTGGGTTTTTAACTCCTGAAGTTCAATAGGAGCTATTCAATATGAGATTTTAGAAATGGGTTTTGTATCGGGTTGAAGATTAATACAAAAATTCAATATCACGCTCTGGGTTAAGCCAAGAAATACGTCAGGAAATTCACTAACAACAGAAATATCATTCAAATCTGACGTATTTTTGTTCAAGTCCATGACATGGGCTAAGAAAGCTTGACATCCATTTTTTAATGAACGAATGACTTTATGGCTTGGTATGACAACGATTGATTTTAGTGGTTTGGTTGCTTGAATTCGCATAACAGGTTGTTTAGGAATATGAAAACTAACAACCTTACGAAAACAATCAATTTTGGCATGATGAGTAGTTAACCAATCAATTCCTAAAATCACATCAAAAGCAAGTATCTTTAAAGAGATAAGGTCAACAGGTAATGTGATTGTGCCAACTTGGATTTAGCAAGATTTATAAACTGTAGATGTAATAAAAGTTTCTCCTAACGGAGTCTCCACAGATAGGTCAAAGTCTAATTTCTCCGAAGTCAAGTTTAAACGTTGAGCACAAGCAGGAGAGATAATAGAATGGGTAGAACCGGTATCTAGTAAGGTATAAACTTTGCAAGAATTTATAATTAACTAACCCGTTATACCTTCGTTCGGGTTCCTCGCATTTTGGGCATCCACGATAAACGCTCTTCCAAAAACCGTCGACTTTATTTTGTCCGTATTCGCCTTTGGTGTCACCGTCCCAGCTGGACTTGGTTTCGCTATAGTACAATCTCGAGCGATATATCCTTCCTTTCCATAATTATAACATACCTTGAATTGTTGAGGGCAGTTTGGACTTATATGTCCCTCCTCTCAGCATCTGTAACATCTAACTGGCGGTCGTTCTCCTCCCCTAGAATTTGTTCCTGGTGCTGGTGCTGCTGTCGACGTCTTCCTGTCATCGTTAAATCTTCTCTTCTTGAAATTTTCACTTGACTCACTTCTCCTATTATCATGGCCACGATGACCACCCGAGTGGTTACCACTTTTGTCTGTATTATTCCCTCCTCGCTGGTTCTCATCGCTCTAATGACTGCTGTCACCAGTATGACACTGGTTGTGGTCTCTCGGTTGAACATACTCATTATCTCGCTCTAATAATTGAGCCATGTTTACAACATCTGAATATAAAGAAAATTTATGAGAGATAAGATATTGCCGAATCTTGGGTTTTAAACCTCTTAGAAACATCTTTGTCATTCGTTCCTCATTCTCGACCAAATGAGGTGCAAACCTAGATAACTCTGCAAACTTCGCCTTGTACTGGGCCACCATCATGTTGTTTTGTTCCAGTCTAATAAATTCTACCTCCTTCATATGACGAATACTTTCAGGAAAGTACTTGTCATTAAACAGTTTCTGAATCGTTTCCCAGGACATGTTGAGTGCGTCAAGCTGGGTACGCTTCACAGACTCCCACCAGTAGTCTGCCTCACCACGGAACATAAAGGTGGCGAATGGAACCTTCTGTTCCTCCATGCAACCCAAGACATCGAATATCTTGGTAATTTGCTTGACCCACGTTTCCACCATGATCGGATCCGGCTTTCCCTTAAATTCTGGTGGTCCCAATTCTTTGAACTGCTTGGCTGTGACAAACCGCGCGTTGTTATCATTTCCACCCGTATTCTGCACACGAGTCTCCCTCGTCTAATTTTGCATGAACTACAAAAAGCTCCTAAACATTTCATCATTCATTGTTTGCTCGGTAACATTGTTTACAAGAGAAATATTGCCTTCCTGTTGCACGTTCCCCTGGGTGGTGATCAAAGGTGTCTCCACGGTCTGATTTACTCCATTATTAACGTTTTTAGCTGCCATTCTTAAATACTACCAAATAGTCATGTCATATATTATCCCTATACTCTGACCGACCAAATAAACACCAAATAAACTTAGTCAGGTCATACTAGCGAAGGAATTCCCCGTCTCTCCCCTCCTAGTTCTTATCTCACATCTTAGCCAGGGATCATATCCCTAAGCTCTGATACCAACTGTGACGCCCCCAAAATAGGTATACAACACCCATTCTGAGTCGCCAAATACATGGTACAAAAAAACAAACTACAACTTGAATAATACAATTGTCGTGCAAAATACGACAATACATACTGTGAGTTTAAATATAAATATTGTGTTCTAGACAATATCCACACTCAAGTAAGTCCTCATTACAATTATTCAAACACTATTTTACAGAAACAGTGAGGACAACTAAAACATCTTTCTAGAACCATCACTCCATACCCCGACTAGATCCTGCTATGTTCTCACCTCCTGAGAAGAAAAATGGAACAAAAAGGAAAAGGTGAGCTCAACTAGCCCAGTAAAGAATATTATGACTAAGATAATATACAACAAATTATCATTAGTATTCAACATGGAAAAATCTGATAGAATATAATCGACAACAAGTTTTAGATCAACAACTGCAGCGGAAACAACAAACCATTTGAAGAGTCAAGTAGAGAAAGAATTCTACTATCTTCTAAGATTTAAAAGTCCATAATCAATATTTTATCCCTGTAACATCAATCAATATACATCTTGAATCAAATATTCATCTTTGCACTACAGGCCAAAGATATTCGTTTGTAACACCAGTCGGTCATGTTCATCTCAACACCTGTTCATCTTTGCACTACGGGCCAAAGATATTCATCAGTCAATCATTCATCTTTGCACAACAGGCCAAAGATATTCAGTAATATCATCATTTAGGACTGAGGATGATGAAAATATTTTAAAGAAAACGAATCCAGTGAGAGAGAAGGACAAATAGTAGGGATTCGTATAACAGTTTATCCAAGATCAATAATACTTCATAATAATCAATTGTGAAGCAGAATTCAAAAATAAAGATCAAAACATGGATACAATCAAAGATAGTAATCATAATAGATATCTTGGACAAAAAGGAAAATTTTTATTTTTCGGTGAATATTGTCGTATTCGTGAATAGTGCCGTATATGTGAATAGTGCCGTATACGTGAATAGTAACCCCGACACAAAAAGTTCCAAATTTGATAAAAAAAACTCGTATCAATATTACAGCATAATGATATTGAAGAAAATAATATCATTTAAGAAGAAAATAATATCCCTTACCTCAAAATATCAGTAATTCTGGTTGGAATACCGGTATAAGGCTGAAAGAAACTTGCTCTGATGAATAGAAACTCTCAAAGTATCTAAATACTCACAAAATACACTCAATAATCTAGAGAGAGAAAGAAAGAAAACTTATTTCTGGTGTGATTTTCAATTCTAACTTAGTCCTCTATTTATAGGAAAATGTTAGCACGCCGAAGCAGACTTAACTTGCAACCTGATGGCTTTACCTGCTACTATTCCCACCCACCACATTTGAATAAAAATCTCAGCACATTTCTTCACCAACCAAGAGTGAGGCCCACCAATTCTAGAATTTTCTACCAAAATGATTAACTCCAAAAGTTCAACAATTTCTGAACCAGTCATCTCGTAAAATTCATAATAAATCATACGTTTATTATTAACGGTTCAAAATTTGTGGACATATACTCAACTTATATATGTATAACATATCCAAAAATTATCACGATCCAACGGTCGGATTAAAAATTATAACCCCCGCAAAATATCTCACAAACCCTGATTTTTAATACCTCCATTCCAACAAAAATACTGATAAAAACCTCAACATTAACTCCTTCATTTTTAACCACAAAAATATATCCCTCATTTATATTCACATAAAATAAATATTTCCTTATCATATAAATCAATAATTAATTATTCACAAATAATATTACAAAATCACATTTATGACAACCAGGCCGTTCCTAGGAAAGAGGGGGCTTTCCAATAAGGATTTCTCCTTACTGGCGCGCAATTAGATGACCAAACCTTTCCTTAGACAGAACTTTCTAGACATTGCCAATAATGTTATCTAATAATATTATTCAAATAATATGAATTATTGATCTGATAAAGAAAAATACTGTGCAACAATAATTATTAAAACAACAATAATATAAAATATCAACACAGCAATTATTGAATCAATAAAATAAAATATTGAACAGTAACTTGTGACACCCCCAAATTCGGGTACTTCGATTCCACGGGATTTGGTGTTCACTGTACAAGCATCATCTATCTATCTACCCATAAATAATATCAAACCATACAATAGATAGAAATCATAAATAAATCTCTTCCCTTAAGGGTTACATCAACTGAATCATAAATAATTCCCAGGTTACTCTAACCTTAAAACATCTGTGCGGAATTCTAAACAAATAAGTCTTAAACATAAATACATCATCAATTAAAATATCAAGTCTTCATCACTTGCTAACTTTGCCCTTGCCTTTACTAGTGGAGGGTTCATCGCTTCTTTCATTCTTAACTGCAATGTTATTATTAAGCAAGAGTGAGCACAAATGCCCACAAGTATAAAAATAAAATAACAGTATAATAACATGCGAATAATCAAAGACATCTGAATAAAAGCTCAACTTTTGAATCAAGAATAAATAACAAGAATTAAAAGAATTCTGAGGGTCATAAGACCTTAAACTATGTCCTAGGTTATCAAGGATTATACTTGAAACCTTTAACAGTCATAAGACTATGGACCTTCTTCTCGTACTTAGGGGGATCAGCCCTTAGTACCATACTGTGCACAATATCTTAACGCTAAAGCGTAAATAATCCCCTATACAGTGTTGTTCATCTCAGTTTGTCATTCGAGTCCGCACCAAAGGAAGTTTGGTTTGGATAATTTCATCAAGGGTTCTGAAATTTAGAACGCTCATCAACTATGGACTAGTTGAATCAATAAGGTTCACTAGTCTAATAAGGTTCAACAAATATTGATATTTGATTAGAATAATAATCTCAAAAGTATACAATAGGACAATTATTGTATAACTGAATCATGTTTTGGAAAGATAATTAATCTTTAATATCATGCTTGAACTTGAATAATAACAAGGATAATTTATTCAAGGTAAATAATAAACTTGAACAATAATGACAAGTAGGGTTAGGGAAACTTGCTCGACATAAAAGTAACGTTTAAGTTTAAATAAACTTGCTCAATAGAATGGAGTTAGGGATAGGATACTTGCTCAATGTAAAAGTAAAGTTGAGAAACTTGCCTCGTGCGTAGATTACACTTTAACTAAGCACGTTCTTTGATTTAAATCCTACATACCATTCACATTTACAATACTAGTTAATTACAACTTAACTAATCAACATAAACCCATTCTCTTTGTTTACTTGATTTATTGACTATACTTAATCACTTTATCACATTTACTGCCACATAAAACCACTTCATGAATAATAATCTAATTATGAAATCAATAATTTAATCCACATGTAATTATGTTATTTACATGTTATACAACTATCTTATCATCACATTATTCTTCTAACATGTTTACATGTTCATTACAATAATCCACTAACACATTGTTAGACTTAAACATTTTTTAAAAATCTCATTTCTGAGTTTTCTGGGGAGTGGCGCTGCGGCGCCACTATTGGACTAAGGATTCGCGCTGCGGCGCCGTGGCGCTGTGGCCGGGCCCTTGGCGCTGCGGCGCTGTGGCGCCGTGGCTCGAGACATGGCGCTACGACACGGTGGCGCTGCGGCGCGGGAAATGAACTGGTAGCCGGCGCTGCGGCGCGGCATACCAGACACAGAAATGGCAGTTCACGAAAATCGCAGAACTTGCCAATTTCTCCCAATTTCTTAAAGTTCTACTCGAAATTAAACATACCCATATGCTATAATTTATATATAATCATTACCCAACATTTATATACTGACAAAACCAATTTTAAACACTTATTAACAGATTTAAAGCCTAACAAAATTACTGACTTTGATGTTCGTGAAGTTTAGAAAACTTTATATGAAAATTCTCCCTACGGATTCGTTATAACACCGAATCCGTTCATTTAAACTCCAATCTCTCCGTATCGACATGCTCAATAATGTAAGGGTGTAAATTTTAGGGATAATATATAATCCATACGTCAATTATCACATATATGGCCATATGGCCATATCACGTACTCTGTTTATTTTGAAAAACATACGTACGACATGTTTTCACAACACTGATGTTATGGTTTGCAACATATACATAATTAAACATGATTTGATACAACGTAACACACATATAAACTTATAATCATATCATATTCCAATCTACAAGGATTTACAGAAAACTGTGAAGCCATTTTATGAAAACTAAAAAGACGTAACTTGAAATTGGGTTGGAGAGAATTACCCAGAGTTATAAATAATGGAAGAAATGATCAGATGATCCTTTCTCAACAACCTGTTAATCACACACTCAAATTTCTCTCAGACTTCTAAATTTTCTCTCTGTGCTTTATCAGACTTAGGAAAAAAAATGAAGAAGGAGAAGACGTCGACTAGTTAATAAACTGAGCGTCGAGAGGTCAGTTGGCCCAATCATGGGCAACTGCTAGAAACCACTACTAAGGTCATGTTTGGCTAGCAATTAAGTTCAAAGCTCATTATTTTAATAAATTTTTTTATCATATAGTTTAATTCATGTCACACCCAATTCAAATATCTTATTTAATTTAATATAAATAAAATATGATAATTCCTCATAAATTCACATAGTCACATAATTAAATATCTCATTAATAAATAATATCAATTTATTAAATTTCTAATTAATTATTACATTAATTAAAATAACATAGCTTATTAAATATTTCTTTTAATACAATAAGCTCACATAATCACAACTTTGATCATAAAAATTCTCTACATTAATTTAATAAATGTAACACATATAATTAAATTAATCTACCACAATTGCATCAATTAATTATTAAATCTAATAATTAAATCATCGAAAAATATTTATTTAACTCAATAAATATTTAAAATAATTTACAAAATTCTCGTTCGTCACATAACTACTGTAACAATTATTGAGTAGTGCCTTCCTTCGTAAGAATTAATAATTGGTGCAATAGTGTGTGCTACTGTATTTTAACCACCAGGTATTCCAACAGTATTAATAGTAACAACTACGCCGTTAATTATAAACAACTTATACTTGTCATTTTCTTTATCTAGTCGCTTTCCGTTATGGGGCTCACACAAGGCTGCGCCGTCGTACGAATATTCCCCGACAGCAAGAATATTCCACGACCAAACGAATATTCACCGACCAAAAATTAATATTTTATAACCACTTGCTTATTTGAAATATTTGCGCATTTTACCCATAACTAACCACATTAATCAAATCAACCCTTTCTATTTCAAAATAATAAATAGAGAAAATTTAATTTTATTTATTAATAACTTGGGGTCTTACATTATTAGCCTAAGGTTCTTCCCCCCTTAAGTTTTATAACCTAAGGCTTTGATACCAACCTGTGATGCCCCCAAATTCGGGTATCTTCCAACCCGACAGATGCTGCTACACTGTACTCATTACTATACATTCATTTCATTAAAACAACATCAGAATGAGTATATTAACTATATTCTTATTACAATAATAATAATAAATTCATTCCCTAGGTTCTAAAATCGTTACATTCTTTGTTCATCATAATATGATTTATACAACGTACTAGTCTATTACATGATAAACTAATTATTCATCTTCGCTTTGCCTTTATCTTTATGAGCACCCTCTGTTCGTTCGATCTTAGCTACAATCATATGAGTCAAGCAAAAAGTGAGCATAACTAGCTCAACAAGTCTAACAATATATTATATAAACACTTCGAGAATCATATGATTATTTCTCAATAACTGAACAATAGTTATGAAGTACTATGAAACATTGAATAACACTTCTCATCTCATAAAATAATTTTGAAGTATATATAGTAGCTTAGAAATTCTGAGTAGGTCAATAGACCATGAACATTCTCTTTAGTTTTTATTCATGAAAAGGATAACCTGGTAGTAAGTCCGTAAGTTCGATATTTCTTACAAGCACTTCTAGGTGATCAGCCTATAATATTCTATGTTGAACAACATTCATCCGTTAAATGTATTTACATTTAAGTTTTGGCAACCTCACGTGCCCATCGAATAATCAATGTAAAATCCATTTGTTTATTCATACTCAAACTTACCTTGAATCCGTACTAAACAATTGGCGTAGGATAACGTTATCAATTATATATTGAAAGTCTTGTAAATAAATCAATCAATCTTTTAAGATTAGTCTAGCTGAGTTAAAACTGACATCGACCCTTTCATAAAACAATTCATGCATCTCATAACATGAATCACAGAAAACCTGGCTAACACGAAGGTTAGACAAGTTAGCGTCTCCAAATAAATATTCAACAATTCGTGGTCTTTACAGTCTCTACAATACATAACCACATAACATACCACGTTAGGTCATGAACAAACATGTATGATTCCTAATGTATCTTACCCTTCTTCTCAATCTAATTGTTCAATAGATTTATTATCATTAATTACGGTTTCTCGTATTACATTGTTCTTACGTTTTATCACCTTGTTCTTACCAACTTCTTTCTCTTCTGTCTTAAGTGAATTTACTTCATTAACAAAGGTCAATCGACTTATTAATCTTCATCATGGCTTACCAACGTTCTTACGTTACTAACCAAAACTCGATCGTCATTTGTTAAGTATACTTATTAAATACCATTCACGTAATTGTCAACAACCTTTTAGTTGCAATTCTCAATGTTATAGTCCTCATCGAGAATGATACTTTAAGTTAATTAAGTAATTGATTCATCATCAATCCATTATCTTTCATTTCATATACTTAGCCGAACTTATTTCATTAACAAAACTCGTTTCAAGTATTTATCCGCCCTTACGGCTTATTATCATTCATCGTTTCATAATTAATAACTCACGTTCATTTAATTTTTCTTCAACCTTTAATCGTTAACTTAAGGTTATAAACATCCTTTAATGATGTTACTTTAGGTAAATTTAAGTATATAATTCACCCTTCATCACTTCTTTATTCTTTATGTTCATAAGCCTTCTTCTTTGTGCCTTACATGATACTGGCGCTGCGGCGCCAACTCCTTCTTTAATAGCCGTGCTGCAGCGCCACTCTGCAGTGGCTCACCCCCTGGCCTTGCACTGCATCACCGGTCATAACACTATGGGTCGCGCTGCGGGGCGGACCCTTAACCTTAGAAATTTTTTATAGTTTCTTGCTTTGATGAACTTCCCGGGCTCATAAATTGTTCGTTATAACTCCGAATTGGCTCATTCAAAAGTCGTTAGCTCACAAATCACATGCTCTACGATTTCATTAGAAAATATTTCACTTTTGAATCTTTTCTCCCGGAATTCACCGATTAGTTCATTTTAACAAAAACGATAAATATTCGTGAACGTTCATGGCTCATTTCTTCGTTCTAAGTCGGATTTTGACGATTCTTGAGTCCACGACTCTTAAATACATTATGCTACGTTATGCCATCGAAAACTAAGGTTTCTAATTTCCATGACAACTTTTGACTACTAATCCAAAATTATACGATTTCGACGTTCAACGTCTACTTCCGTAAAATTCGCCATAACTTCGTTACTTGTGTTTTCTATACGCCAAATCAAATGGAACAATTCCATTGATTCATCATCTACATCCTAACCAATCAAGATGCACATAACCTTGGATGGTTTTCAATTTTTCCATCAACAACCAAATAAACGCTTATTGGATTTCTTCAATTTCATGTCGTCTTAGAATTCTATCATTACGCGTTTCTCGAAGTTTCAAACTTAATTCCCGAGCAGAAATGGATGAATAGTGTTTTTCAAAAAATATCTCGAAAAATATTTATTTTTTTCTTGAAAAGTCAAACACTTTAATTCTACTATATAGCTAGAATCCTAACCACATCCGCACATTCTAGGTCATAGAACGACCTTCAAATTGCTTACTCCCATAAATAATCAATTAAATTCATTTAATCCACATAATCAAATAAAAATTTAATTCTCATAAAAATCTGATTTTCTCAGGCGTTACATTTTCCCCCACCTAAGGTTCATAACCTAAAGCTTTGATACCAACCTGTGACACCCCCAAATTCAGGTACTTCTTTTCCACGTGATTTGGTGCTCACTTGCCAAAATATTTACATCTGACTACCCATAAACAAGGATAAAGATATAACTTAAATAACTTAAATAAAGATCTTCCCCATTAAAGTTTTACATCAACTTAAAACATTATCAGGTAATCTAACCTTTAATTATTACATAAGTCTGCGGAATACATCACAAAATAACATTAGTCTTATAACATAATTTCAGTTTAGTGAATAAGTCTTCATCACTTGAACATCTTGCCATTTCCTTTGCTAGAAGACGGCTCATCGACTTTCTCAATTTTAGCTGCATTGTTAATTGCAAGAGTGAGTAAACAATTGCCCACTAGTATAAAGAATAATAATAGCAACAACATGAGATAAAATAATGTTTACTGGATAATAGGAAACTCGTTCTACGAATCAAGAATAGAGAACAGTTCAAGATTTATATCTGAGGGTCTTAAGACCACGAACTATGTCCCCGATAATTAGGTATTTTACCTCAACCTTAACAGTCGTTTAGACTATAAAGACCCTTCCTTACGTACTTAGGGGAATCAACCTTTTGTACCATGTATTGTGTACAAACATCTAAACGCTAACACGTACATAATCTCCTATATTAGGGTTGTTCATCTCATTTTGACTTTAGAATTTCCGCACTAAAGAAAGTTTAGTTTGGAACTAACTTATCAGTGGTTCTAGAATTTTAGAACACTATTCAATTATAGATTAGTCCAATCAATAAGAGCTTGCTTGCTATTCGAAGGTTCCACACAATAATATAGAATTTGAACAATGATACTTAAGTCAAAGATCGAATAATGACAATATACAATTGAATAGACATGGAATAAATGCAAAGTACTACATCCAAAAGAGTTAGGAAATCTCATTTGGAACAATGAAGTTAAACAATATATGCTTTGAGTATCAATATCAAGAGATAGGATTGTGAAACTTGTTCAATGTAAAGAATTAGAATACAAGAGCTTGTATCATCGTAAATAAGATGGAATCAATAAGCTTGCTCAACTTTAATATAAGATTTAGGAACTTGCATAATGATAAATTAGGGTTAGAAAGCTTTCTTGTCAACAAAAGGTAAACATAGTTATGAAACTTGCACTCATTATAAAGAGAATGAAGTTAGGGAACTTGCCTCGTGTATAAGCTACACAAGTATAATAAACGTTTGCCAATTGCCCTACATATACCATTGAAATTGCAATACCGATTAGTTATACTATCGTTAGCTTTATAGGTTCAATCTACCATCTAAGTCACAACCTTTAACTTAATGTCTAACCATGTTGGTTAACTAATCACACGAATATGAAAACTCACTATCGTATAACATAAAGCTTTAGCATTCACCTCAACTTCTTGCAACATCAAATTTTACTCGTTACATAACTTGTTTAAGTGATCATTTAAAATCTTCATATTTAGTATTACATTACATTACAATCTACTATTGTATCTTATGTTATGATTTAACATCTTCATTATGCATACTAAGCTAGATTAGGTCTTCATATTATATTCTGTAATTAAGCAAAACTCATTGCCTCTGCTTAGGTTACGGTGCAGTTGCACTGCCCCAAGCCTTGGCACCGGCGCAGCTGCGCTAGTGCACGACCTCAGAAGGTTAATAGGCGTAGCTGCGCCGTTTCTTCCTTTGGTACCGACTCAACTGTGCCAGTACATAGACAGAAACTGTAGCAGCTTCAGCCCTGTTACACATCAACACTCCAATTTCTCAATTTCTACAGAAATTTACATACCCAAAAACTAGAATTTTGTAACAACATCACCAAGCAAGTATTTCATGATTCTACTAATATAAACATTATATATAAAATCAACATTTAAGGATCAAAATCATATTTTACCAATTTCTTCATATTTCAACACTTTTAGCAAATTCGATTGCCAAAATTTTGTTTCTTAACCACTTTACACCATTCCAACTACGTTGTTTTCATTTCTTGATGTACTATCACAATCTACGACCAATTTACAGATTCTGTCAAGGATTGAACATCAAATTTTGGACTCAATTAAGTCATTTTACATATACATAACACTGTTAGTCTAACTTTTCTTCTTCAAACTAAATTTCATGAATTTGATTACTTCAACATCCCTTATGTATGACAATTATCAGATTACATGCATATATAATTAACATCTCAACCCTATTACAGAAAATTCTAATTCACATAGAATAGATATTGCAAAGAAAAAATTTGGAATTTAGGATAGATTGTACCTTAACCCTTTGCTTGCAAGATGATGATAACAAGGTTTAGTAATCCTTCTCCTTCTTCTTGACAAACATAGAGAATGAATTCTCTCTTCTCTCAATTCTCTAACACTCTGTGTTTTCCTTTCCTCTTCAAACTTTCTATTCTTTTAGCCTTAGGAAGAATACGCGTAAAATATAAACTGGCTTCCCCGCGTACATCAGGTAAGAAAACCCAATAGGCTATGTCAGTTAGATTAAGCCAAAGGCCACAAGGCCTTGTTTGGCTACACACTAAAACCTTCCCCTTTTAATTTATTTTGATAACCTTTATATTATATAGTTCCATGTGTCACACTTTTAATATAATTAATTTCCATTTGTCACACACTTATTCAATTAGTTTTAATAACTTACAATTACAATTATAATTTCCATTATAATTTTACTTATGCTTAATAAATTATTACATATCTAATTTAATTATTAAATTAAATTTGAGCATCATTTTATTTAAATTTAATTATTTCCTTAAATATTTAACAATTTATTTAATTTAATTATTTCATTAAATTAAATCTTCAAATAATAAAAATTACCATTAATGAATTTAGCTAACATATACCCTCAACTAAATTATTACATCATAATTTATCAATTATTAATTTATCTCAATAAATAAATTAATTAAAATATTTATTTAATTCAATAAATATTTAAAATAAATTACAAAATTCTCAATCGTTACAGATCCTGAGGAGGACTCTGAGGAGATAGAGGTGGAGGATGAGGAAGAGGATCCTGAGGAGTTTCCACCAAACTCCATACCAGCTGAGATGTACGATGAGTTGTATGACCGAAACATAGAATTACAAGATAAGATTGAGGAGCTGAAAGAGCTAGCTGAGATGAATCAAACTACTATAGAGCATAAGGATGTGAAGATTCAGGAACTCGACTCACGACTTGGAAACACGGAGTGGAACCTAGTTCACACAAAGGGACATCAATAGGAGCTATTAGCTTAGAATGAGAAGATGAAGACTGAAGTGGAAAAACTAAAAGACGACTTGAAGGAGGAGTCAGCTAAGCGTGCGAGAGCAGAGGATGCTTGGATGAAGGCTACTCAGCGTGCAGATCTTGCTGAAGCTTCAAACGAAGAAGGCCAAGATGAATGAAATGGATTATGCTTTTCATTTTGCGATCGATAGGGCCCAGGATCGAGTCTTTTATTACCCACCTCTATTTGAAGACTTGTCGTGGTATATGATGGATCGTAGGATGGCATATCGTATTACGGAGGAAGAGCGTAGAGAAGCCTCTCGACGTCTTAACATGCCAAGATAGGAAGAGTAATAAAATGTGTGACTAAATATGTGATTAAATAACTTGTAAATCCCTTGTTTTGAGATAAATAAAGGGGTAGGATGAGAATGTGATCCTAAAACTTGTCTAGTTCAGGAAAGATGATGTTGATAGCAGAGATTGCTATCCTTAATATGTTATGAAAAGCTATGAATAAATAAATGTCAAAGTTTATTAAAATGTTATGTGTTAAGCTTTAATCTTAGAATGTTTAAAGTTAAACTTTAAAATATTCAAGGAATTGAATAGTGAACTAATAAACGTATATTTTAACAAAAAATTCCTCCTAGAAGAAGACAACCACCTCTTGAGGGGTCTATAAATAATAACAATAACGAGGCCAACGCTAACCCGGTTCAGAAGTTGGTGACTTTGTTAAAAGGAGCACTTGCGAATCAGCCGCAAGGTCAAGTTACGACTTTCAAGGACTTCAAAGCGGTTGGACCATCGGAGTTTCAAGGGTCTATGAATCTAGTTGAAGCCTAAACTTGTATCATAGAAATGGAGAAGGTGTTCGATGTTTCCAGAGTCAACGTGGATTAGAAGACCGCTTTCGTAACATTTATGTTGAAGTCTGAAGCTAGCTATTGGTGGCAGGCGAATAAGGTTCATGGGGGATAGGGAATAATAGCGTGGGACCGATTTAAAGAAATATTTTTTGAAATGTACTTTTCGACTAGTTCTCGGAACCAGTAAGAAGTTCAATTCTTGGAGTTAAAGCAAGGAACCATGTATGTGCCAGAGTATGCTACAAAGTTTAATGAGCTGGCAAGGTTTGCTACGTATCAAGTTAATACTGATGAGCGTAAGGCAAGAAGGTTTGAACAAGGGTTGAAGCCCTGGCTGTATAGCAAGGTTTCAATGTTCCAGTTAAATACGTTTGCGGTGGTATTGGAAAAGGTAATTATCACGGAAGGTGGAAGCGATGCCTTAACCAAATATAATCAAGAACAAAAGAAAAAAAAGAATGAGAATGAAAACAATGTTGGTGGAAGCAATGGTGGAAATAACAACCTGAAGAGGAAATGAAATGAAATTTCGAATATGGGAGGACAACAAGGAAGTTAGTAAAAGAAGAAGTTTGAAGCTTGTGCTACTTGCGGGAAGAACCACACTGGTGTGTTTGAAAGGAAAGCGGGTGTGTTTAAATTATGGCTAGGAGGGTCACATTGCACCAAACTTTTTTAGCTCAAAGAAGGGAGCTTGTTTCACTTGCGGGTCAAAGGATCATATGGCTCGTGATTGCCCTAAAAAGACAGAGGGAAGTGCAAGTGGAAAAAAAGGAAACAACAATAGAGGTACTTTAACTATCACTGGACCAGTGCAATCAAGCTGACCTACTGCTAGAACTTTTAACATGACCGTGCAAGATGATATGCAGTCAAAGGATGTGGTATCAGGTATTATTCTTATTAATGGTATTAATGCTTATGTGCTATTTGATTCGGGTGCTACTTGTTCATTTATATCCGATGATTTTACTCAGAATTTAGATTTGCCTCAAGAAGAAATGGATTTCCCTTTAAGTATAGAAATTACAAAAAGGGAAGTGATTCCTGATAGGTCTATATATAAGAATTGTAGGGTGGATATAAAGGGTCACGAGATGATGGTGGATTTAATACCAATTAAACTTGGGGAGTTTGATGTTATTTTGGGAATGGATTGGTTATTCAATTACGGAGCTATAATTGATTGTCAAAAGAAATGTGTTAACCTTATGACTCCGTCAAAGGTGGTGTTTTATGGCAGCAAGTCGACTAACAAGCAAGTTGTATGACGGTTATGCAAGCCAAGAAGTTACTGAGACAAGGATGCGTAGGATACTTAGCCTAATAGTCGATCCACAGAAGAAGAGTGCGAGGTTAGAAGAGATACCGATTATTAGAGATTTTGCAGATGTATTTCCAGACGATTTGCTTGGACTTCTGCCAGATAGAGAGGTTGAGGTCGTGAATGATTTAGTGCCAGGAACAACCCTGATATCTAAAGCCCCATATAGAATGGCCCAAGTAGAGATGAAGGAGTTGATGGTACAATTACAAGAATTACTGGACAAGAAGTATATCCAGTCGAGCTTATCGCTGTGGGGAGCACCGATGTTGTTTGTTAAGAAGAAAGATGGATCAATGGGGCTCTGCATTGATTACCGAGAATTGAATAAGGTCACGATTAAAAATAAGTACCCATTACCAAGAATCGATTACTTTTTTGATCAACTGAAGGTATCGAGATATTTCTCAAAGATAGACTTGAGGAGTGGTTATCAACAGCTGAAGGTGAGGCCAGAGGATGTACCAAAAATGGCATTCAGAAATCGGTATGGTCATTACGAGTTTCTGGTTATGTCATTTGGTTTAACCAATGCACCTGTAGCGTTCATGGATTTGACGAACAGGGTGTTTAAACCATTCATAAATAAATTTGTAGTGCTTTTTATCAATGATATATTGGTGTATTCTAAGACCAAGGAGGAACATGTTGAACACTTAAGGGTGACGTTGGAGACATTGAAGAGAGAAAAGTTGTACGGTAAATTCTTGAAATGTGAGTTTTGGTTGGAACGTGTATAGTTTCTTGGGCACATCATTGACAAGGACGAAATCTCGGTAGATCCATTGAAAGTTGAAGCTGTAATAAACTGGGATCAACCAAAGACATCGTAAGAAGTAAGAAGTTTCTTAGGATTGGCAGGTTACTATAGGCATTTTATTCAAGACTTTTCCAAGATCGCAGCTCCGTTAACGAATTTAACTAGGAAGGCAGTTAAGTTTGTTTGGACGGAGAAGTGTGAAGAAAGTTTTTACGAATTAAAGAAAAGATTGAGTTCAGCACATGTGTTATCATTGCCTAATAATACAGGGAATTTTGTGGTGTATAGTGACGCATGGCATAAAGGACTAGGCTATGTGCTTATGTAGAACGATAGGGTTATTGCATATGCATCACACCAATTGAAAGATTACGAGAAAGGATATTTGACTCATGATTTGGAGTTGGCTGCGGTAGCGTTTCCTTTGAAGATTTGGAGGCACTATCTGTATGGAGAGAGGTATGAGATATATACATATCATAAAAGTCTGAAGTATATCTTTACACAAAAATATTTGAATATGCGACAGAGAAGATGGTTGGAGTTGATTAAAGACTACGATTGCGAGATTCTTTATCATCCTGGAAAGGCGAATGTTGTTGCCGATGCCTTAAGTAGAAAGGGTAGGGAGAAATTAATGATGTTGACTGCTCAGGAAAAGCTTGTAGTAGAGATGGCCAATATGGAGTTGGAAATTAAATATCCGATAGAATTAGACGAAAAATTATTTCAGGTGGGAAGCAATTCAATATTGGTGGATAAGGTAAGAAATGCACAACTTCAAGATGAAAACTGTGAAAAGATAAGGACAAAAGTGTCTAAGGGTGAGGATGACAAATTTAAAGTTGACTCGGAAGGGTTACTTCGGTTTGAAGAGAGAATTTGGGTTCCGCCAGTACCGAAAATTAAAGAGAAAATTTTGAGTGAGGCTCATAACTCACGATACTCAATTCACCCTAGAAGTACGAAAATGTACCATGATCTCAAATGTCATTTTTGGTGGTTGAATATGAAAAAGGATGTTGCTGAATGTGTGGAAAAATGTTTAACGTGTCAGAAAGTTAAAGTTAAACATCAAAGGCCAAGCGGATTGTTACAACCGTTAGAGATACCATAATGGAAATGTGAGCATATCACAATGGATTTTGTGGTAGGTCTTCCAACGACTCAACAAGGTTACAATGCAATTTGGGTGATTGTCGATTGATTGACGAAGTTGGCACACTTTTTCCCAATTAAGATTAGATTTAATCTAGATCGGTTGGCAAAACTGTACGTGAAAGAAATTATTTCAAGACACGATGTCCTGGTGTCCAGTGTATCAAACAGAGATCCACATTTCACATCAAATTTTTGGAAATGACTACAAGAATGCTTGGGGACGCAGTTGAGAATGAGCACATCGTATCATCCTCAAACCGATGGACAAAGTTAGAGGACCATCCAGACACTGGAGGATATGCTCAGAGCATGTATTATGAATTTTACAGGGAATTGGGATGACCATCTGCCATTGGTTGAAATTGCCTATAATAACAGTTATCACGCAAGTATTGGCATGCTGCCTTACGAAGCATTGTACGACAGGAAATGCAGAACTCCGTTATGTTGGGATGAAATTAGTGAACGTCAATTACTAGGTCCAGAATTGGTACAACAAATTGTCAAGATCATCAAGGTGATTCGGGTAAGATTGATAGCTGCACAGGATAGACAAAAGAAATTTGCTGATCAATATCGACAAAATCTGGAATTTGATGTCAGTAGTTTTGTTTTCTCAAAAGTGTTTCCTTGGAAAGGGAAAATCAGGTTTGGTAAAAAGGAAAAACTAAGCCCTAGATTTATAGGACCGTTTGAAGTGCTACAACGAGTTGGTGAAGTGGCTTATGAGGTAGCTCTACCTCCGGAATTAGAACATATTCATAACATTTTTCATGTTTCAGTATTAAGGCCATATAAGTTCGATTATAAACATGTTATAGAATATGAACCATTACAGTTTGACAAAGATTTGTCTTATGAAGAAGTCCCTGTTCAGATTATTGACAGGAAAGAGCAAGTACTAAGAAATAGAGTGATACCTTCTGTTAAGGTAATCTGGAGAAACCGCAATGCTGAAGAAGCTACATGAGAACTTGAAGATGTTATGATGAAAAATTATCCTCAGTTATTTGCCTGATTTTTTATAGCGATTCTAGGGACAAAATCCTGTTAAGGAGGGAAGAATGTGATGAATGAATTTATCGAATTTATCAAGCCGCGATTCTGGGGACAAAATCCTTTTAAGGAGGGGAGGATGTAACGAACGAGAATTTTGTGATTTAATTTTAAATATTTATTGGATTAAATAAATATTTTAATTAATTTATTTATTGAGATAAATAAATAATTAATGAAATTAATGTGCAATAAGTTAGTTAAAATGTGTTATAATAATTAAATTAATAAATGATAATTTTATGATTGGAAGATTTAATTTAATGAAAAAATTAAATTAAATCAATTATCAAATAATTATGGTGCAGTTCTAATTTAATTTAATGATTAAATTAGAGATTTATTAGTTTGTTAAATAAAATTATAAATCATTATGGAAATTCCAATGATAAGGCAAATGTTAATTTAAATTATAAATTTAATTTAATTAACTAAATAATGGTGTGACAAGGAACTATATAATATAAGTATTATAAAAATAAATTAAAATGGGGAGTTTTGTGTAGCCAAACACGGCCTTGTGGCCTTTGGCATAATCTAACTGACGCAGCTTTTGGTTTCTTACCTGAAGGGTACGTGGGAGAGAGACCTATATCAGTTTAATCTTACGCGTATTATTTCTCCTAAGGCTAAGTAAGAAAACACAGAGTGTTAGAGAAATTGAGAGAGAAAAAGAACAAGAGAGAATCAAAAGAAGAAGAAAGCTTGTGAAACCTTGTCATCATCCTTGCTAAATCAAGAATTAAATGCATAATTTTCTCCTAATCTCCAAAGTTTTGGTTCCTCAATGATTATTCTCTATGAATTGGAAGTTTTGCTGGATTATTGTATATGTGTATGTATGGTTTTGTAGAATATGTTAATTATCAAATATAAGTAACTTTTAGTAATCAAATTCATAGAAAATTGGGTTGTAAGAAGATAATTAAAGTAAAAGTGTATACATGTGTGAAAATGGCTTAATTGAGTCTAAAAGTTATGTTCAATCCTTGTTACAATTTGTAAATTGATTGTAGATTGTGTTAATACATTCAGAAACGAAAACAACACAATTCAAATAATATAATTTGATTAAGAATTGGAGATTTGGTGATTGAATTTGCTAAATGTGCTGAAAATGGAGAAAACAACAAGAACATGGTATTAATCCTTTAAAGTTTGGTTGTTTTGTTGTTAGAAGTATTAAATCCATACTTAGCAATGTTGTAGTAAGTTTATAGCTTTTGGGTTTGGTGAATTGCTGTAGAAATTGAGAAAAAGTGGAGTTTGAATTGTAACAGGGGAAGCTGCTGTAGTTTCTGTCTGCGTACTAGCGCAGCTGTGCTGGTACCAAAGGCAGAAACGGCGCAGCTGCGCCTGTTGGCTTTCTGAGGTTGAGCACCAGCATAGCTGTGACGATGCCAAGGCTTGGGGCAGCGCAGTTGAGCCGTACCTTGAGCAGAGACAGTGTGTTTTTTTTAGATTTCAGTCTGTGATGTGTTGACATATCCTAGTCTAGTATGTATAATAAGATATTAATCATACCATAAGATATAATAATAGATTAGAATGTATTGTAATACCAAAAATTAAGATTTATAAGTAATTACTTAACAAGTTATATAATGATTGAAATTCGATGTTTGTAAGAGTTAGAGGTGAATGCTAAAGCTTTATATTATGTGATAGTGAGTTTTCAGATTCGTGTTGTGTGGTTAACCAATATGGTTTGATTTTACGTTAAAGGTTATGAGAATTGAACCGAACCTTTAAGCTTAATGATATTATAGCTAACCGATGGTGCAACTCTAATGGTATATGTAGGGTGTTTGGCAAACATTTATTAAACTTGTGTAGCTTACGCCCGAGGCAAGTTTCCTAACTTTATTCTCTTTATAATGAATGCAAGTTTCATAACTCTATTTACTTTTATTGTCGAGCAAGTTCTCTAACTCTAATTGTTCATTATGCAAATTCCTAAACCTTATATTTAAGTTGAGCAAGTTTATTGATTCCATCTCGTTTATGATTACGCGAGCTCTTGTATTCTAATTCTTTACATTGAGCGAGTTTCATCTTCATAACTGTTGTTCTTGCTATTTAAAGCATAAATTGTTCAAGATCATTATCCCAAATGAGTTTTCTAACTCTTTTGGATGTAATACTTTGTATATACCATGTGTATTCAATTGTATGTTGTTATTATTCAATCTTGACTCAAGTATAATTGTTCAATCTTATATTATTATGTTGAACCTCCGAATAGCAAACAAACCTTTATTGATTGAACTAATCTATATTTGATAAGTGTTCTAAAATTCTAGAATCACAGATAAACTAGTTCCAAACTAAACTTTCTTTAGTGCGAAAATCCTAAAGTCAAATTAAGATTAACTACCCTAATATAGGGGACTATGTACGCGTAGCGTTTAGATGTTTGTACACAATACATGGTACAAAGGGCTGATCCCCCTAAGTACGTTCCCCCTAAGTATGTAAAGAAGAGTCTGTATAGTCTAAACGACTATTAAGGTTGAAGTAAAAATACCTAATTACCGGGGACATAGTTCATGGTCTTAAGACCCTCAGATATAAATCTTGATCTTGTTTTCTATTCTTGATTCATAGAACAAGTTCTCTATTATTCAGTATTCATTGCTTAGCCTTATATTATTCCTATTATCACCCTTTATATTAGTGAGCAATTGTTTGCTCACTCTTGCAATTAACACTGCAGCTAAAGTTGAAAATTTTGATGAGTCGTCTTCTAGCAAAGGAAAGGGCAAGATGTCCAAGTGATGAAGACTTATTTGAATTTACTTAGCTGAATTTATGCTATAAGACTTACTTTATTTTGTGATATATTCCACAGACTTATGTAATAGTTTATGGTTAGATTACCTGGGATTGTTTAAAGTTGATGTAAACCTTTAATGGGGAAGATTACTGTTTAAGTTATGTCTTTATCATTGATTATGGGTAGTTAGATGTAATTATTTTGGATAGTGAGCACCAAACCCTGTGGGAATGAAGTACCCGGATTTGGGGGTATCACAACTTTAACCTAGCTTTAATTCTTTACTGATTATGATTCTGGGTTTGTAAGTGTATAGGTATTCTAGTACTCATGTAAGACTATAAAAAAATACAAAGTTTAGGCTTTAACAATAACATAACAGGAAGTTATAGATGTTCAAAGTCTCTGTCAGAGCTGTTATTGGATTTCTGGGTAACCCAGAACCGTAGTCATAGTCGATCAACGCTTTTGTGGCTCAAATAATTTTCAATCTGTGTATTAGATATGTGTTTGGATTGATGTAGTTTGTAGTTTATATACCAAGGTACAAAGATGATACACTAGTTTGGACTGAGTAAGACTCTAAGGTGAACATTTAGACTGGTTAAAGTACAGCCTAATGCTGTTCTTGGTGTTCTTCATTTATATGGGTTTTCTAGAAAATGCAGTCATGATCGGTTAACGACATTTGACCATTAATTCTTGTAAACCTATGAATTAATTATGAATTTCAGTGTCATAGATATATAGTATACATGTCAGGGTATCTTTGTATAACACTTAGACATCCTTACAACAAACAGGAAGAAAATTAGAAGCCAGTCAAACCACCCTGTTCAACCTGTTCTTGAGGTTTCTGGGTAACCCAGAAACCAGAACCTTGTGGTCGGTCAATGACCTTTGACCACATATATCTATCCACCAGTTAATCCAATGGATTTGATTCTTCTTTTAGCATACTAACCTCATGTAATACTACAACTAGCATACAATTAACAGACCTAGAAATTAACACATAAGGATCTACAGGCTCTTACATTAGGCTGTCTGGCATGTTTTTCCAGATTGCTTAAAACACAATTTTAGTGCATCTAGATGTTATAAAAACATAATCTACCAACCCAGAACACTTACTAACATGTTATTACACATAATTAAATAACAAAACTTCAAATTTAACAAAGCATCAAATATCTAGGGTAAAATTAGGGGTTGTACCTTTCTTGAGAGATTTTTGATTTCTAGCTTCTGATTATTATCTTGTTACTCCCAGGGCTTCTTTAGGTATGTAATATGAGTGTATAACTTAGAGATATCATTAGTTTGGCCAGAGGATGGGTTGTTATTTATAGGCTTTAATTAGCAACTTAGGGTTTTGGTAATTTTTCACCTACTTGTCTCCCTAAATATCAGATTTTGTGAACTTGTGCTGCTTGGGGAGTGTTACCAGAATATGTGCAGTATTAGAACTTGGTTTGGTGACTTGTTAGCTACTTGTGAGCAAGTTTATCATGATTAGTAGCCTAATATTGCCCTTATCCACCTTAATCGTGATTAGGGTTTTGGATTTTATGATTATGATTACTTAATGATGTAATTAACACCTAATTGAAGTTAAACAACCATGATTAGGGTTCTGGTTAACTAAATTAGGGTTAGTTCTAACCAATTAAGGTTAGAATTTAGGATTTAGGGTTAGAGTTTGCTAATTTAGATATTAAGGTTCCTAACTTAGTGTTTTCATAAATCCTAACAAGCACGACAAAAGAAGAACCCATTCAGAACATAATAGACACATACACATTCAGAACGGAGAGATTTTTTTAATAAACACATAATTTAAATAACCAAGTCTTATGAGGGTTTCGGGATTTCACATTCACTCCCCCTAATAAGAATTTCGTCCTCGAAATTTACAATACAAGTTAAGTAAATAATTGGGGAAAGTTCTCTCACATTTTTTTTTCGAGCTCCTATGTAGCCTCTTCAATGTTCTGATTCCTCTAAATCACCTTAACCGATGGTATCACTTTATTTCTTAGGACTTGCTCTTTTCGGTCGATCATTTGAACATGTTCTTCTATATAAGACAGATCTTCCTCAATTTGGATAAGCTCATAGCTTATAACGTGTTTATAATCAGGTTTATATGGTCGTAAAATGGACACATAAAACACATTATGGATATGATTTAACTCAGGAGGTAGTGCTATTTCATAAGCAACTTCATTTATCCTCCTCAAAATTTCAAATGGTCCAATGAATCTTGGACTCAATTTTTTTTTTCTTGCCAAAACATATCTTGCTCTTCCAAGGGGACACTTTCAAGAATACGTGGCTTCTAACGCTAAAATTTCTTCTATCGATCTTGAGACGCTTGTAATCTTTCGCGTATAACTTGAATTGTCTCGATAGTTTGTTGGATTATCCTGGGTCCTAACATTTGTATTTCCCCGACTGCATCCCAACACAAAGGTGTCCTACTTTTTACCATATAAGGCTTCATAGGGTGGCATACCTATGCTAGCATGATAACTATTGTTGCAGGCAAATTCTGCCAAAGGTAACTGATCCTCCCAACTTCCTTTGTAGTCTATGATACAGGTTCTCAACATATCCTCTAGTGTTTGAAAGGTTCTCTCACTCTGACCATCTGTTTGTGGGTGATATATTGTACTTAATCTTAAGTGTATTTGAATACATACCTATGCTAGTTCCTAAGTGTTTTTGAAGACTCCCCCAAAAATTTGAAGTAAATCTTGGATCTCGGTCCAACACTATAGAAATAGGTATTCCATGCCTAGAGATAATTTCATTAATATATAACTTGGCAAGTTGATCTAGGTTATGAGTAACCTTGATACGCAGGAAATAAACTAGTTTCGTAAGTCGGTCAACTATTACCCAAATGACATTGTGGCCATTTTGTGTAGCAGGAAGGCATTCCACGAAGTCCATTGTTATGTATTCCCACTTCCACTCGGGAATTAGTAAGGGTTGTAGTAAACCACTTGGCTTTTGATGTTCAGCCATAACCCTTTGACACGTGAGACATTTGCTTATCCATTATGCTATTTCCCTTTTTATATTTGACCACTAAAAATGTTAACTTAAGTCTTTGTACATCGTCGTACTTCGTGGGTGCATGGCAAACTTAGAATTATGGGCTTCATTTAAGATTTCATCTTTTAATGTTTGATCTAACAGAACCCAAAATCTATCTTTATATCTTAGTACTCCATCCTTATCTACTCTGAATTTGATATTCTTTATATAAGTTATATCATATTTACATTTTTGACATTCCTCATCCTTTCCATGCATCTCTTTGATTATATCTAGTATAGTCGAAACTCTCTCTAGAATGAATAATTTTTGTGTAGAGGTAGTTGGAACCTTCACCTCAATTTCAAGTCTTTCAAATTCTTTTATTAACACCTTGTTGTTTGTTATTACGTTTAACTTCACTTGGTTCTTTCTACTTAACGCATCTGCAACTACATTAGCTTTTCCAGAATGATATAAGATTTCACGGTCAAAATCATTTATCAGTTCTAGCCATCTCCTCTGCCTCATGTTTAACTCCTTTTATGTAAAAATATATTTTAGACTTTTGTGATCTGTATATATCTCACACTTCTCCCCATACAAGTAATGCCTCTAAATTTTCAGGGCAAATACTACAGCGGCTAACTCATGGTCATGAGTAGGATATCTCTTCTCATAATCTTTGAGTTATCGTGACGCGTAAGCAATCACTTTCCTATGTGGTATCAACACACACCCTAATCCTTTATGTGACGCATCACTATATACTACAAGGCCTCCATATCATCTGGTAAGGACAACACTGGAGCCATGCTCAGTTGCTTCTTCAACTCTTGGAAACTTTCCTCACATTTATCAGTCCAGGCATATTTCACCGTCTTTCGAGTTAAATTGGTTAGCGGGGTTGCAATTTTTGAAAAATCTTATATAAAATGTCGATAATAACCCGCTAAACCGAGAACACTTCTTACTTCTGTTGGAGTTGTTGGTTGTTCCCAATTCACAACCATTTCGATCTTAGTTAGATCTACCGTAATTCTATTTTTGTCAATTACATGACCTAAAAACTGAACTCTTCTCAACAAGAATTCACACTCGGAAAACTTTGCGTAAAGTTGTTCCTTTGGTAATATCTCCAATACGCTTCTCAAATGTTCAGCATGCTCTTCTCGTGTTTTCGAATATATCAAAATATCATCGATAAACACCACAACAAATTTGTCTAAGCATGGTTTAAACACTTGATTCATCATGTCCATAAATGCTGCCGTTGCATTTGTTAATCCAAATGACATCACGAGAAACTCATAATCTCCATAGCATGTTGTTGGTTAAAATCTAATTACGCACAACACGCAAGTATACGTGGTCAATAAGTAATAAAGTGAAAGTAGAGTATCGTTCCCACTAGGAATTGTTTAATAAAAATCACTAAGTACTAACCCGTAACCAACTCAATCTTATTTAAACGAATGAATTTCAAATTATATAAATTAAATTATTTAATTACACTAATTCTAATTACCACTAATTAAAAATCAAATTACGGAGATTTAAGATCACAACTTCACTTATTGCTTGAATTAAGTTAACACACTTCTCATCAACTATTTTCTATCCTGAATTGTTAATCAAGAAAACTAAAGCCGATAAAACCACCTCTCGATGCATAATACTCATACTCACTTAAATCCACAGATGATGGAATTAAGAGAGACACCCTAATTAACTAATCCACTATATCTCTATGTGAATTACAATTAAAAAGGATTTAAAGCACAAGTTCTTTATAAGATTACATACGGCATAAAGGCACATCTCTATCCTAAACACAAATCATGAATTTTAATCTATGCAAAAATCACAAAAACATGCTATCATGATCAGATCTAAACCTATACTTCATCTCTCGAGTTCATATATATTATCAGAGTAATTGATGGCCAATCAATTAAATAATTAAGTTCAAATCATAATAGAAAATCCTCACAATAGAACATAATAATTGATAGCGAAGCATATTAAAATAAACTACACAATAAGATCCATTGTAATCTCAAACAAAGAATTAGTTCATTATTATTGAATTAAAACTAAGAATCCACAATTGAATACACATTAAAAGACAAAGATAGAAAAAGATAAGAAGATAGAATCTATTGTCTGTAGATTTGAAGCTCCCTCCTTGCTCCTACTTTGAATCTTCAATGGCCTCCAAGTTGCTTGAATCTCCAAATCTAATAAGAACTAGAGTTTTGGTCCTAATCTATTCTAATCTAATATAATGGAATTCTCTCTCTCCCTCTAATCCTTGTGATTCTCCTATTTTTATAAGTCTCTTTATATGTCTTTAAGTTCTCCTGAAAGTCTTTGAGTCAATCGGATCGAACCAATCCTTGTTGGACTCAAATTTGGACAAAATTAGCTTTTTCTACACGTACCCCCGCCCCGGCGGGGGTTTAGCCTTGTAAAGGGCCCGCCCTGACGGGCTAGGGTTCTATTTCCTAGTTGGTACCCCCACCCCGGTGGGGATTTTGTGAAGAGAAAGCCCGCCCCGGCGGGGGTCCTTTTTCTACTCTGACGTCCTTTGGAAAAATAGCCATAACTTCTTCGTCTGGACTCTGATTTCAATCATTCAAGATGTTCCGGAAAGAGGAGACGTAGATTTACAACTTTCATGCTTTATGTTTTTCGAAATAAGGAATGGAACAATATTGAAATTGGCTCTGAAGTTGTTGTTATGTTAATAGTCACCCAATACAGTGAAGTTCAACGTCCGTTGGTACAAAGGCATAACTCTCGAATCCGAACTCCGATTGGGACAGTTCAAGATGTTCCGAAAAGCTAAGAAGTAGATCTACAATAAAATCCAAGTTCCAAAAAAGGAACATGCATCCAACTTGGTGTTAAAAGTCCTTCAATCTGCCTTTCTCGTATTTGCTTGCATATTTTAGTCCAAAAGATGTCCGAATTGCTTTCCTTGCTTCTTCATGCCAATAGTCGTCTTTTTCTTATGTTTTCATACCCAAGCATATAATCTACAAAATGAACACAAAATGCATGAAAAGTAACTAAGAAACATGAGTTTGAGCAACTAATTCAAGTAACAGATACCGGATAAGTAGGTATAAAACCTACTTATCAAATACCCCTAAACTTAAACCTTTGTTTATCCTCAAGCAAAAGTACAAAACAACAATGCTATGTAATGCAACTAATCTAAATACCTATGAATCCAGTAGTAATGACAGAAACAAGTCTATTCCATCGGCCTTATAAAAATCAAGTAAACACGATAATACATCATATCAAAACAAATCATTAACTTCCCAATCAATCATCAAATCTTATATTGTTATCACTAATATAGTTCATGTGTGCTCCACAACAATGTTAACTGATATAAAATCAAATTTAACACATAACAAGTCTCTTCGAAGGCATCATACAGTGTAAACTCAAGAAATCCAAAAATAAGCTAGATCAAACTAAAATCAAATAATTACCAATATCGAGGGTCAACATGGGATACTTATGCTTTATTTTTCATCTACGGGGACTTTTTGCTCTTATTTCCCGTTTTATTCAATTTTTTTCTTTTGGTTTATATACACATAGCTATGCAATGTCTTATTCCCTTAGGCTTTTCAATGCTACCTTAACGAGCTTTCGACCAACGACTCCCAGACCATTAAGACCTTAGGGCGCTAGGTGTAAAGATAATCCCATCGGGCTTACTTACTCAAGTAACAAAGACCACAAAACTAGACAAGCACGCCACGGTGTTTATTCATACTTTTTGTTTTTGTTTTTATTTTTTTTATAGCTTATATACCCCAAATATTCTCCCAAACTTAGGTTCTTGTCTAACTTTAGCCATCACTACTTATTTTTATCATTCATTCATTCAAACTAGCATTATCCTTTAGAATCCCATTATGTATCAATTTAAACTCAATTAATCAACAAGCTGTTTTACTGTGCTATCCTTATTATACCAGTTTCAAACAGAAAAAGACTCAATTCAGAACAAGAAATCACATCAAAACTCTAATAGTCAGTACTATACTTGTCTACCCAATTCCAATCGCATCATTGGCCAAAACAAACTGTAAATATCAAACAGCTGGACTCATGCAAGATGTACTAAATGCTATATAAGCATAGTAAACTAACTACTAATTTTTCAATTTTTTAATTTTTTTTATTTCAAGAAACTGAATGCAAAAACTAAATGTAACTATACAAACTACAATGTAAATAACTAACTATATGCAATACGACACTAAAATGCCCCCCAAACTTAAACTAGACATTGTCCTCAATGGCTGAAATAGAAAAAAGTAAAGTAGAGGACTTCCCTGAAAATATAGCAATCCTCCTCCTTGTCTGCTAAGTTTGGAGAATAGGTTAGGCACATGGAACAAATTGGGCACCACACTTGAATTTGACTTGCATAACCCGTGAATATGATAGAAGCAAGCTTATTAAATCCTAAAAAAAAAAATCTATCAACTAATATGAAACCTTAAAAAACTAAAAATAAAAATTAAACTTGGGTTGCCTCACAATAAGCGCTTGATTTATAGTCTTTCAGCCAGGCTTTGTTTGGTCAACGCTATCCAATTCCTCTTTGAAAGTTGAGGAACCCTACATCCATCAAAAATAAATTGTCCTTTTGGAGGTTCCCATAGGCGATGACTAATGCATCAAAGTCACCTAGCATGCTCTGATTTGGTATGATCTCAATCAAGATCGTCCCACATCTAGGTGTTTTCTCCATTGTGTATGTGATCACTTTGGGGGCATGGATGCTTGTCACACACAATGGGCTCTTCGTCTATCTTCTATTTCTCGTCCCACCACGGATTCAAAATTGTACCAGCTCTTATGTCATCAAGAGCTTCGCCGATGACATGACTACCAAGTGGGCATGATTTTACAAATCTGACTGACTCTTTGATCTTTGGTGGAGACCCATTTAGATATTCGTCTACCTCTATTTATTATCCCCAATTGTCTCCACACTTTCGGTATCTTGTGGCTCATTCAGTCGCAGATTTAGTTCGGGTTCTCCGTCAGTTTCGTCATCCATGTCATAAAGCCAAGTGTTTGGAGGAAGGTTGCTTACGGCTTTGGTCATTTGCTCTATCTGATCCGCAAGATTTTGAATTGAACTCGCTTGATTACTTATCTTCTCCTCATCTGCTATGAACTTAGATAATAATTCCCCCAGCCTTGAATTTTCTGTTTCAGTCTCGGAAGCCATGTATTGAGGACCATTGGGTGAGGTAGTGATGAGTTGTTCCATCCGATTATTAAAATTTTGGGTTAACATCTCTTGGCTAATCCTCATCTCCTCTAGGTTTGTTATGCCCTTCAATATTACATCCCTCAGATTTGGCTTTTCATCTTGTGGAAATTGAGGTGGACATGAAAATTCCGGTGTATATGATGGATTTGGAGCGTAGTATTGGTCTTCATAATTGTAGCTCCATAAAAAATCTGGGTGATACCCCCAATCTTGGTGATAGTTAGGGTCAATATAGTTGTTGAGGTAATCACCACTATATTATACCGGTCCAAAACTGACGGTGCATTGATGACTTTGATGGTTGCCAACACAATAGTCACACGTAATTGCCATCCTTCAACTCCTTTGGGCTACAATAACATCCAACTTCCTCGAAAGTTCTTCAATCCGTGCAGATATTACGGAAAATGCATTAAGCCTATCAATCCTTATTTCCCTTGGTTGAGTCATATTTGCCATCCTTCGACTCTGTTGGGCTACAATAACCTCCAACGTCTTTGAATTTACCTCAATTTGTACTGACTCTACAAAAAATGTATTAAGTCCATCAATCCCTGTTTCCCTTGGTTGAGTCATGTTCGTGTATGACCATTGATCCGCAAAGTCATCCATGGTAACTGAAAAGAGAGAAATATAGGAAAAGAATTAAATAAAAAGAAAAAAAATGTTTAAATTAAGATTAATTTGATTGAAGCTAATATTGGCAAAAAAATATTAAACTAATTTCCCGGCAACGGTGCCAAAAACTTGTTGGTTAAAATCTAATTACGCACAACACGTAAGTATATGTGGTCAACAAGTAATAAAGTCAAAGTAGAGTATCGTTCCCACGAGGAATTGTTTAATAAAAATCACCAAGTACTAACCCGTAACTAACTCAATCTTATTTAAACGAATGAATTTCAAATTAGATAAATTAAATTATTTAATTACACTAATTCTAAATACCACTAATTAAAAATCAGATTACAGAGATTTAAGATCACAACTTCACTTATTACTTCATTTAAGTTAACACACTTCTCATCAATTATTTTCTATCCTAAATTGTTAATTAAGAACACTAAATTAAGCAGATAAAACCATATCTCGATGCATAATACCCATACTCACTTAAATCCACAGATGATAGAATTAAGACAGATACCCTAATTAACTAATTCACTATATCTCTATGTGAATTACAATTAAAAAGGATTTAAAACATAAGTTCTTTATAAGATTACATATGGCGTAAAGGCACATCTCTATCCTAAACACGAATAATGAATTCCATCTATGTAAAAATCACAAACACATGCTATCATGATCAGATCTAAACCTATACTTCTTCTCTCGAGTTCATATAGATTATCACAGTAATTGATGGCCAATCAATTAAACAATTAAGTCCAAATCACAATAGACAATCCTCACAATAGAACATAATAATTGATAGCGAAGCATATTAAAATAAACTACACAATAAGATCCATTGTAATCTCAAACAAAGAATTAGTTCATTATTATTGAATTAAAACTAAGAATCCACAATTGAATACACATTAAAAGACAAAGATAGAAAAAGATAAGAAGATAGAATCTATTGTCTGTAGATTTGAAGCTCCCTCCTTGCTCCTACTTTGAATCTTTAATAGTCTCCAAGTTGCTTCAATCTCTAAATCTCATAAGAACTAGAGTTTTGGTCCTAATCTATTCAAATCTAATATAATGGAATTCTCTCTCTCCCTCTAAAACTTGTGATTCTCCTCCTTTTATAAGTCTCTTTATATGTCTTTAAGTCCTCTTGAAAGTCATTAAGTCAATCGGATCGAACCAATCCTTCTTGGACTCAAATTTGGACAAAATTAGCCTTTTCTACGCGTACCCCCGCCCCGGTGGGGGTTTAGCTTTGTAAACGGCCCGCCCCAGCGGGCTAGGGTTCTATTTTCCAGCTGGTACCCTCGCCCCGACGGGGGTTTTGTGGAGATAAAGCCCGCCCCGGTGGGGGTCCTTTTTCTGCTCTGATGTCCTTTGGGAAAATGGCCATAACTTCTTCGTCTGAACTCTAATTTCAATGATTCAAGATGTTATGGAGAGAGGAGACGTAGATCTACAACTTTCATGCTATGTGTTTTTCGAAATAAGGATTGGACCAATGTTAAAATTGGCTCTGAAGTGACTGTTATGTAAATTGTCACCCAAAACAGTGAAGTTCAACGTCCGTTAGTACAAAGGTCATAACTCTCGCATCCGAACTCTGATTGGAATGGTTAAAGATGTTACGGAAAGCGAAGAAGTAGATCTACAATAAAATCCAAGTTCCAAGCCAAGAATATGCATCCAACTTGGTGTTAAAAGTCCTTCAATCATACCTTCTCATATTTCCTTGCGTATTTTAGTCCAAAAGATGTCCAAATTGTTTTTCCTTGCTTCTTCATGCCAATAGTCGTCTTTTTCTTGCGTTTTCATGCCCAAGCATATAATCTACAAAATGAACACAAAATGCATGAAAAGTTACTAAGAAACATGAGTTTGAGCAACTAATTCGAGTAATAGATACCGAATAAGTAGGTATAAAACCTACTTATTAGATGTCTTAAATGTTGTCTTCAGCACATCTTATTTTCTTACCATTAATTGATGATAACCTGACCGTAGGTCAATCTTTGAAATGTGGTTGGCCCCTTTTAACCGGTTAAATAAATCAACAATTCTTGGTAAATGATACTTATTCTTTATAGTTAACTTATTTAACTCCATATAGTAAATACATAACCTCATGGTTCCATTCTTCTTCTTTACAAACAACACCGATGATCCCCAAGGTGAAACATTAGGTTATATGTACTTTTTGTCTAAGAGTTCCTGTAATTGTACTAGTAACTCTTTTAGCTCTATTGGTGCCATCGTGTATGGTGCCTTCGAAACTGGCGCCATACCGGGTGCAAGGTTAATAACAAACTCAATCTCCCTATCAGGAGGAAGACCTAGTAAGTCATCTGGAAACACGTAGGAAAATACCTAACTATAGGTATTTGATCTAGTTTTACTCCTTGCTTTGGAGTATCCACTATGTAGGCCAAATAACCTGTAAAACCCCTTCTACGTAATCTTTCTACTTGAGTTATGGTCAAACATCAAAACTGCTTAGATGAATAAACATCGTTGAACACTACCTTTGACTTTGACGCAGTCAAAAAGTTGACCTGCTTTTGATAGTAGTAAATCATCGAATTATGGCTAACCAACCAATCCATCCCGAGGATTACATTAAATTTCCCTAGCTGTATTGTAATAAGGTTCACTAGAAATTTGTGTCCCTTTATATTCACACTACAATTTCTATATAAAGTTTTAACATGAATCTTCTCATTATTCGTAATTTTTACGCAAAATGGTATGTCTAAGTTTTCAAATGGCATATTCAAATTTTTAGAAAATCTATTAGACACAAAAGAACAAGTAGCACTAGAGTCGAATAACACATGCATTTAAAGTGTTGATAGGGATGATACATGTCACCACGCATGTGAAGCAACAACATCCCTCACCAACATATTAAATGTTCTGGCGGTCAGTTGACTCTTACCTCTAGCTTTAGCTACTGTTGACCTATTATTATTATTTAGTGCTTGGTTTCCCCCTCCTCCTTGGTTCTTGGATTTTATACAGTTTCTTAATGAATGATCTAACGAACCACAATTGAAACATATAATCTTGATAGGGTTAGGACACTATGGAGAATTGTGTCCCTCCTGATCTCAGTTGAAACATTTATTCTTAAGACACACACCTCTATGTCTTCTCCCACATGTAACACATGGGTCAATTTTATTATTCTTGTTGTTGTTGTTGTAATTGTTGTTAAAATTATTTTCCTTCTTCCTAGAGTTGTTTGAAAAAGTGGTATCCCACTTCCTCTTATTATTAAACCCACCTGAACTGGGTTCTGCCTTAGATTTCCCCCTAATTTTGACTCTTTTTATCTTTATGGAATTTAATGAGGATTTCATTCTCGTTCTCAGCTATAATAGCCTTCTCGAGAATTTCAGGAAAGGTCTTGACTTGCAAAATAGACAATTTACTATGAATCTAGGGTTTCAAACCCTCCTGATACCCTCAGGTTTTCCTAGTCTCCGTATCATCCTGATGCGAAGAAAACCTTGCTAGTTCATTAAACTTAGCTGTATACTAGGATACAGTAAGCTCTCCTTGTTTTTATTCCAGGAATCGCACCTCCATACGATCCTTTAATGAATGTGGAAAATAGTTTTCAAAGAATAGTTCTTTGAATTTATTCCATGAGACTATTTCAGTTCCTAAACGATCTTTAGTAGACTCCTACCAATAGTTTGTCTCCCCTTTCAGGAAAAAGTTTGCAAAGATAGTTTTCTAGTTCTCACTAACATTGGTCATTAAGAAAAATTTCTCTATCTTAGTGATCCAAATTTGGGCATCAACGGGATCTGTTGTACCATTAAACTCAGGTGGACCTACTAATTTAAAGTCTTTGAACAAAGTGTTCATATTGGCCGGTCTACCTTGTACAGGTCCTAACAATATGTCTACTAATTGTTGGGTAGGGTTTTTCTCGTTATCTATCTCCCTTTGAGGTCTTCTTCTCGGTGGCATGATTCTATAATAAAAAATAAAGACAAGTATAAATACAAGTATAAACATCCACTGTGACGCCCCCAAATTCAAGTACTTGAAACCCGAACTCAGTGCTTCACGATACCATTTCTATAAGTGGAATAATGCTAATAATAATAACAATAATTTAAATATCAAACTTAATTTACATATCAGAGTCTAAATCCCAGGTAAGCGACCTTTAAACATTCATTGTATAATAGAAAATAAATATCATTGTCTTAATAAACTTTAACTATTACACAGAATATTATAAAACTCATTCGAACAGCTTTCCTTTCCCCTTGTTCTTGCCTGAGCCCTCGGGTTGATCATACTTAGCTGAAAACATTTAAATTTAAAGCAAGAATGTGCATTTCATTGCCCAGCAAGTAATAACAACAATAAATATTAGCTGAAAGGATTAAATATTTTCTTTGAATGACACTGCTACAATGAATCAATAATTGTGAAGTAAGCTGAAATAATAATAACAACATATCAATTCTATATCAAATTTTTGAAACTACGTACTGACTATAACTGGAGATCAGTCGATAGACTATGAACATTGTTTTCCATTTTCGATAAGTTTTAGCAGAACTTTATCTGCAAGCCGTCATAACTTACAGGCACGGGGGTGATCAGCCCGTTATGCCCTATATTCATCAATACTACATGTAAGAACGATATCATCGTTCATCTTATCCACCATAGGTGCACAAAAGTTTTTCCATGTCCGAGATGTTCATACTTAGTCGGGAATTCAAACCAAAATAATTTGGTTGGATACAATAAAGTTCTATCTTGTTCAACAATATTTGTAAGTTTATGTCTAGCCGAATCAAATAGCTTAGACGACTTTTAAGTCATCGTATACATACTAGAAATAAATAAGTATGTATCAACATGTGATTAAATACAATGATTATCCAAGTGAGGACACTTGTATAACCATATTTAGAAATTAACGAACAGAATAAATATCTAGCACAATAATAATAAAATTCTAAAATATTCTTACTCATGTCCATTGCATAATGTAAATGCAAAGTTAGGATGCTTGCCTGAGCTGCTGCTTACAATAACGCAACTTAGTTTTATCTTTTATACCGAGACCTATCATTAATAAGATCATTCTATCGATTAGAAATACATATCATATCACATAGTACTGCTATTTGCAGTTAGCACATAACCTAATCACATTGTCACATTTGTTTAGCAGTCATTAAATCATAAACAAACACGCATCTAGTCCAATTATCTAAGTCCGGATCAATTTTTAAAATATTTCGGTGTACCGACGGCTTTATCGGGTAATTATCGAGTTTAAAACTCTATTCTGTAGTTCAATATTCGTTTAGATAATTTAAATATCAGTCATATTATCTTTCATAGCCTTATAATAATTTTTAATTAATTATTATAATTTATCATGACTTTTCAAACACTGAAATTATTATTAAATGATTTAAATATTAAATAATTCTATTATCATTAATATTTAATTAATATTAAATTATTAATGAAACCATTACAAAAATATTAAAGTTATTTATAATAACTCAAAATATTTTTAAAATATTTTTATTACCCTTAAATGGTTTTTAAAACATTAAAAATCATTTTTAAATAATTACTATTAATATTTAAATATTAATGTATTATTCACCAAAATATTAAAAGTCATTTATTATTACTTAAAATATTTTTAAATTATTTATATCCCTTTTAAATGATTTTTAATTCAATAAAACCATTTTTAAACTATTTATTTAATAGAATTATTAAATAACTCTAGTATCATTTAACATTAAATTATTAATGAAAATTATCTTTAAATATTAAAAGTTATATTTTATAGCTTAAAATATTTTTAAACTATTTATTTTCATTTAAAATGATTTTTATAATATTAAAATCATTATTAATTACTTTATTTAATATAATTATTAAATAAATCTAATATCATTAATATTAAATAATTAATGAAATTTATCTTAAAATATTAAAAGTTATATTTTATAACTTCAAATGTTTTTAAATAACTTTTTATCATTTAAAATGATTTTTAATATAATAAAAATCATTTTTAATTAATTTATTTAATGCATTTATTAAATAAATAAAATATCAATAATATCCAATTAAATATTAATATTTATGAAAAATATGTCAAATTATTAAAAGTTAATTTTTATAACTTAAAATAATTTTTAAAACTATTTTTGAAATTTGTAATAATTAATTTCTATTTATAAATGATTTTTAAAAAATAAATTAATTAAAATTAATAAGTCTGTCGCTAAAGCCTTTGGCGACAGAAAGTGTTTCCTATTGTGTTCTTGAGAAACTCATAACATTCAAAGTCAGTTTCGAGTGGCCTACTTTGACCAAGTTTAATTTAGTGTCTACTGTGTTTCTGGGTTAACTAATGGTTAGATCTTGTAGTGTTAATGTAACACTACATGAAACAACAACTAACAAGGTCATACAACATCTCAATTGAAAGTTATAAAGCTTTGAACTAGTTGTCAGACGTGTTCTTGGTTTTCTGGGCTGCCCAGAATTATACGGTCATGGCCGGTCAACGCTATTGATGGCAATACATAAACAAATCTGTTGATGATATGGGTGGTCTAGACATCGGGATGTGTAGACAAACTAATATAGAACATGATTCGAGCATTAGTCAAGTCAAAAAAATCATCAAAGAACAAGATCTAAGGCTTTGAACAAGTTGTCAGAGTTGTTCTTCATTTTCTGGGTTACCCAGAAATGAAGAACAGTTCGACTGGCTCTATTTGTGCTTCCACTACTTGTTGTACTTGCTTTATTTTTGTGATATAAGGGTTCCAGCTTGTGGCCAACACGTAACTGAACAAATCTATTACATCAAACTAACATAACAACAATACAATCTCTAGATATTCCCTGATCAAACCATGTCAGAACGAATGTTCAACCGGTTTCTGGAAATTCTAGAAACAGAAAATATGACCGGATGACCTACTTTGACCATCCACTACAATAAATCTATTTGATGTTTAGGAGATTTTAAAGCATAAACATGTAGTCTAAACAACATACTATAACTTAGATGCAACAACAATAACAAACTAACAAACAACTGAAAGATCTAAGGCTATGAACATGTTGTCAGGCTGTTCTAGGCACATTCTAGGTTTTTCAGATTTTAGAAAGTCATGGTCGGTCAACGACCTTTAACCATTAATAACTTGAAATATAAACATGATCTACACATGATTCCAGTTCCAAATCAAAGCTCTCATAACAGAATACAACTACAAACTTTCAAAACACAAAAATCATTAACTATCACTGAGATCTGAGGTTTGACATTTATTGTCAGCCAACAAAAATAAAATTTTATAGATTTTTTAAAACTTCAAATTCGAGCCTCTAGATGTTATGGATCTAACATCTAGCAACCCAGATCATCAATATATACTACATACAACATGTTTTAACACAAAATCATAACATTTAACATGGCTTTCAAGATCAGATTTCAAATTAGGATTTTACCTTTCTATGAGCAAGTTCTTGATTCTATGATTATGATCTGTTAGATGAGATGGTGGGGCTTATTTCTGAGACTGATATAGCAATATATTTCGGGGGTTTGGGAGAGAGAAAAGTTGTTTGAGAGTTAGATAGCCAAATGAGCAAGTTTAGTAACTTTCTCTCTCTTAATCCTTATATAAGACTTGTATACAATGTATTTGGATGTGTAGTGGTTGAGAGCTGGTGTTTTTCTTAGTTCCTAGCTAGACTAGGGTTGATGATTTGCCAAGATATGACAAGATTTGCTAGCAATTATTTCAAGAATGAGATAAAAAGGGTATTTTGGTCAATTGCCTTGTAATTTTAATGGTATTTTTGTCCATGGTGCTTGAATCTATGGTTTAATCACCAGGTTTTAAACCTTAAGGTTTTCCAAATAATTTTTAGGGTTTGAAAAATTAAGATTAAAGTTTAATAAAATTTTAATTAGAACTTACTAATTAAAATTAGGGTTTTTAATAGAAAATTAGGATTTTAAATAATTAGGGTTCCTTACTATCATTAGGATTCCCAACTTAACAATTCAATTTACTAAAATAATAATTAGGGTTTCTAATTTTAGCAATTACGATCCTTAATTAGCAAATTAGAGTTTCTAATTTTAATTAGGGTTTTCAAATATTAATTAGGGTTTTTCCTAATTAACAAAAATTCTGTAATATGCAATATAATTCATATTGTGCAATTACTATACATTCTTGAATCTCCCATTTGAGTTTCAAAATAGGATTTAATAAATTAATATTAGGATTTTGACATTATACACTATAATTGACCAACCATTAACAATATACACATACAGTATATATTTATAATACTGAAAAATAATATTATATTTAATATAATATTATTATTCTCATTCATTGCTCAAAATCCAAAATTAGGGTTTGGATGCCATATCTGATTTATCTTTCATATATAACATTATCAATTAAGTTAAAATAATTAACTTAATAATTTGAACTAAAATTCATATGACAAAATAGTAATTATAATAATCCCAATAATAATTTCATATATTATTTAAATAATATAAAAATCATATTTTCATAGAAAATAAATAATAAAGACATTTCTACTATAAAATTAATTATTATAAGAATATACTTTATAATGATCAATAATTCTAAAATAAAATTATTTGAAATTATTCATGTAAAAATAAATTTTCATTTATCACCAATATACATACACATTACTTGGCACATATGCCCACCATTATAAATAAATAAATAATTTATATGCAAAATTTCTTATTTATTTATATAAAAAATATCGGGTTATTACATTCACCCTCCCTTATAAAGATTCCGTCCCCGGAATCACCGTTTTAAAACCTATACATACAAACGTACATAGCATACACAATCATTACAAGTAGATCTCGATCATATTTGATCGAACTAAACTTTAACTATTTAACATAAAGCTTGTCTATCAGATTAAATGGAAATTTGATTTCTAAAAGAACTCAAATTCCTCCTTCAAAATTTTTTTATAAAATATTTTGCTATATATAAGAAAATCATATATATACAAAAATAAAAGTTATTCGAATAATACCTGGAGTTCTATTCCTAGCTGCCACAGTATCCTGGACCGTCATGTTGAAAACTCTCGCGATTGCTTTTGTTGGTTGAAGTCGGTCATGTGATCGCCATAGTCCCGCTGCCTTTCCCCGTGGTTACACTCCCTGCCTCCATTCTCCTTTTTGGACAATCCTTCACCTTATGCTCCATAGATCCACACAGAAAATACCCACTATTCATCCTTGGGTTGGGGCAGTTGGGAGAAATATGGCCCTCCTGCCCGCACTTGTAACATACAAACTTACCCTTCAGACATTCACCAGAGTGATTCTTCCCACAGTTCCCACACTGAACTACTTGCTTCTTTACACCTTCCTGTTTCACCTGAATATTCTTAAAATTATTCCCCTTTCTTTTCTCACCCCTATTTCCACTATTACTTTCCACCTCCACAGCTCCTTCGACCTTTCCCTTATTCCTTTTCTCCTTGTTGTAGAGGCTCATGACCTCACTCCCTTCTTCGGTTATGATAGCCTTTTGCATGAGTGCTACAAAAGTGCTTATCTGCAACACTACCACTTTGTTGTAGAGCTAGGGTTTTAATCCCAGCTCAAACCTTCTTGCCTTCCTAGCCTCCGTATCTACCTGGTGTGGAGCGAACCTAGCCAGCTCATTGAATTTTGTGGCATATTCCGCAACAGTCATGTTATCCTTCTTTAACTCCAGAAATTTCACCTCCATCCTAGCCTACATGCTAGCTGAGAGATAGTTTTTGAAAAACAAAGTCTTAAACCTAGCCCAAGTTACCACACCTTCTCCTGCCTTCGCTTGATTTGCTTCCCACCAAAAGTTCGCCTCCCCTTTCATCATAAAGGTGGCAAAAGTGGTTTTTTGCCCCTCATCTACCCTAGCAATTACGAACACCTTTTCTATCTCGTTAACCCATGTCTGGGCTTCTATAGGGTCAGCTGTTCCCCTGAATTCTGGTGATCTTACTACTTTGAAGTCTTTAAAATTTGCCAAGTGATTGTTTGGCTGGTTCCCTGCGGCTAGTATTCCCTGTTGCATAGCCTGAGCTAATATGTTTGCACAATTTTGCGTTGGGTCTGGTTGTTGTCCCCCAGCGTTGTTGACATATTCTTCTTGTAACGCCCCGAAATTCGGTCTATCTTCACTGTAAGACCCTAAATTATTAATAAATAAAATTTAATTTCCTCTATTTATTATTTTAAAATAGTAAGGGTTAATTTGATTAATGTGGTTAGTTATGAGTAAAATGCGCAAATATTTTAAATAAGCAAGTGGTTATAAAATATTCATTTTTATCGGAGAATATTCGTTTGGTCGTGAAATATTCTTGCTGTCGGGGAATATTCGTACGACGACGCAGTCTTTTATGGGCCCCATAACGGAAAGCGATTGGATGAAGAAAACGACAAGTATAAGTTGTTTATAAATAACGGCTTAGTTGTTATCGTTAATACTGTTGGAATACCCGGTGGTTAAAACACAATAATACGCGTTGTTGCATAGTAGCACACGGTATTGCACTAATTATTGATTCTTACGTAAAAAGGTACTACTCAATAATTATTCAGTATTTTATTTTATTGATTTAATAATTGCTACGTTGATATTTTATATTACCGTTGTTTCAATAATTGTCACTACACAGTATTTTTTATTATCAGAGCAATAATTCATATTATCTGAATAATATTATTAGATAATATTATTGGCAATATCTAGAAAGTTCTGTCTAAGGAGAGGTTTGGTCACCTAATTGCGCGCCAGTAAGGAGAAATCCTTATTGAAAAGCCCCCTCTTTCCTGGAAACTGTCTAGTTGTCAGTATTGTGATTCTGTAATATTATTTGTGAATAATTAATTATTGATTTATATGATGAGAAAAATATTCATTTTATGTGGATATAGATGGAAAAATTTTTTAAAGTGACCATTGTTGAAAATTGATATTTTATCTTTTTTGATAAAATAATATTTTATTATATTATTATAATATAATAATGATGATATTTTTACAATGAATGTGGGATATATGAGTATATGAGGAGGAAGAGTATTTTTGTTGTAAAAGTTATTTAAAACATGTTAAACATGTCTGTGGGCCCATTTCTTGACTGAAATTTGATTATAGCCTGTAGAATCGCCCGTTTGTGGATTTCGGTCAATTTTTGTTTGGAATTTGGAAAAACTTTCTTCTGTAAAGTTGTAGATAATGGAATTTCCTATGGGAAAGATATATGGTTTGAATTTTTCTGATAAAAGGGCTATTTATTATGAATTATTGAAGTTCTGAAGTTCCGGAATAATTAATTTTTTAAGTTTAAAATATTTTAATTCACAAAAACTTTTTTTGTGATGTAAGCTACTTGAATGGCTGATCTTTGACTAAAAAAGTGGGCGTAGGAAATTAATATATATATATATATATATATATATATATATATTATATATATTTTTCTGCTTTGGTGTTCTAAGCAATTTCTTATAAATAGGGTGCTTAGGTTCGAATTGAATTGAAAATCACACCAAAAACTGAAGTTTTGTCTCTCTTTCTCTCTCGATATATTGAGCGTATTCTTGTGAGTATTTTAAAACTTTGAGTATTGCTATACGGTGCAAGTTCAAGTCATAGCCTATATCCGGTGTTTCAACTAGAAGTACTATCTTTACAAGGTAAGGGATGTTATTTTTTTCTTAAATGATATTATTTTCTTCAATATCATTATGCCGAAATACTGGTTTGAACTTTTATCAAATTTGAAACTTTTTGTGTCGGGGTTACTATTCACGTATACGGCACTATTCACGTATACGGCTCTATTCACGAATACGTCACTATTCATCGAAAAATAAAATTTTCTTCTTTATGTCCAAAATATCTATTATGGATACTAGCTTTGATTGTATCCATGTTTTGATCATTCTTGAATTTTACTCCACTATGATTATTTATGAGGTATTTTTAGATATGGAATTGCTGAAATACGAATCCTTAATATTTATTCTTTTGTTTCACCGGATTTGTTTTCTTTAAACTATTTTTCATCATCCTCAGTCTTAAATGATGATATAACTGAATATCTTTGGCCTGTAGTGCAAAGATTAATGATTTTATGATGAATATCTTTGGCCGTAGTGCAAAGATGAACATGCGTTGAGATGAACATGACCAACTGATGAATATCTTTGGCCTGTAGTGCAAAGATGAATATTTGAATCAAGATGTATATTGATTGATGTTACAGGGATAAAATATTGATGATGGACTTTTAAAATCATTGAAGATAGTAGATTTCATTCTCTACTTAACTCCTCTAATGAATTATTATTTCCGCTGCGAATTTTGATTTAAAATTTGTTGTCAATTGTATTCTATTAAATTTTTCCCTGTTGAGGACTAACGATAATTTGTTCTATATTATCTTAGTCATAATATTATTTATTGGGCTAGTTGAGCTCACCCTTTTTCCTTTCTGTTCCATTTTTCTTCTCAGGAGGCGAGAATGTAGCGAGTACTAGTCGGGGTATGGAATGATGGTTCTAGAAAGTTGTTTAGTAGTCCTCACCATTTTTATAAAATAATGTAATAATAATTGTAATGAGGACTTATTTGAGTGTGGATATTGTCTACAAGACAATATTTGTATTTTAAACTCACAATTTTTATGTTGTATTAATAAAGTTGTAGTTGTTTCTGTACCATGTATTTTGACGACTTAGAATGGGTGTTGTGTACCTATTCTGGGGATGTCACAGTTGGTATCAGAGCTTAGGGATATGATCTCTGGCGGAGATCGGGGAATAAAACTAGGAAGGGAGAGACGAGTAAATCATTCGCTAGTGTGTCCTACCTAAGCTTATTTGTTGGTCGGTCATAATATAGGGATATTATGTGATATGTTAATTTGTTAAATTAACCCTTGTTTTATGGCAGTATTTGAGAATGTCGACTGAGAATGTTAACAGTGGAGTAAATGAGACCGTGGAGACACCTTTGTTCACCAACGAGGAGAACGTGCAACAGGCTGGCAATGTTCCTGCTGTAAACAACATTGAGCAGACGATGAACGATGAGATGTTTAGAAGCTTTTTGCGGTTCATGCAAAACCAAACGAGGGAGACACCTGCTCAAAATACAGGTAGGAACAATGGCAATGCACAGCTGGTCACAACCAAGCAGTTCAAAGAGTTGGGACCACCAGAATTCTGGGGAAAGCCGGATCCGATTAAGGCGGAGACGTGGGTCAAACAAATTACCAAGATATTCGATGTCTTGGGATGCACGGAGGAATAGAAGGTTCCATTCGCCACCTTTATGTTCCGTAATGAGGCATATTACTGGTGGGAATCTGTGAAGCGTACCCATCCAACCGCACTCAGCATGCCTTGGGAGACGTTTCAAAAATTATTCAATGACAATTACTTTCCTGAAAGCGTTCGTCATATGAAGGAAGTGGAGTTTATTAGACTAGAACAAAACAACATGACGGTGTCCCAGTACGAGGCGAAGTTTGCAGAGTTGTCCAGGTTTGCACCTCATTTGGTGGAAAATGAGGAACATATGACGCGGATGTTTCTGAGAGGTTTGAAACCCGACATACGTTAATATCTCATTTCTCATAAATTTTCTCTCTATTCAGATGTTGTCAACAGGGCTCAATTATTAGAGCGAGATAACGAGTACGGTCAACCGAGGGACCACAACCAGGATCATACCGGTGACAGTAGTCATCAGAACAATGATAACCAGCGGAGAAAGAAAAATACGGACAAGAGCGACAACCACTCTGGTGGTAATCGTTGCCATGTAAATAGAAGAAGCGAGTTGGGGGAGATTTTAAAAAGAGGAGATTCAACAATGACACTGTGAAGACGTCAGCACCAACAGCAATTGGTTTTAAGGGAGAAGAACGACCACCGGTCGTATGCTATAAATGTGGAAAAGAGGTACATATCAGCCCAAACTGTCCACAACAGTTCAAAGTATGCTATAATTGTGGAAAGCAAGGACATATCGCTCGAGATTGTACTGTAGCGAAACCAAGTCCAGTGGGGATGGTGACTCAAAAGGCTGTCCCAAAAAAGTCAAGGTCAACAGTTCCTGGAAGAGCGTTTATCGTGACTAGTCAACATGCGAGGAACCCAAACGAGGTGATCACGGGTAAGCTAATCATAAATTCATGCGAAGTTCGTGCCTTACTAGATATCGGTGCTACGTATTCATTTATTTCTCCTGCTTGTGCTCAACGTTTAAACTTGACTCTGGAGAAATTAGACTTTGATTTATCTGTGGAGACTCCGTTAGGAGAAACTTTCATCACATCCACTATTTATAAATCTTGATTGATCCAAGTTAGCACCATCACCTTACCTGTTGACCTTATCTCTTTAAAGATACTTGCATTTGACGTGATTTTAGAGATTGTTTGGTTAACAACTCATCATGCCAAAATTGATCGTTTTCGTAAGGTGGTTAGTTTTAATATTCCTAATCAACCTGTTGTTCGAATTCAAGCAACTAAACCACTAAAATCAATCACTGTTATATCAAGTCATAAAGCCATTCTTTTATTAAAAAACGGATGTCAAGCTTTCTTAGCCCATGTTATGAATTTGAATAAAGACACGTCATATTTGAATAATATTCATGTTGTTATTGACTTTCCTGACGTATTTCCTGAAGAACTTTCCGGTCTACCCCCAAAACGTGAAGTTGAATTCTTTATTGATCTTGAACCTGGTACAAAGTCCATTTCTAAAACCCCATATCGAATGGCTCCTATTGAACTTCAGGAGTTAAAGGTCCAACTACAGGAGTTATTGGACATCGATTTCATTCGTCCTAGTACATCTCCTTGGGGTGCTCCTGTTTTATTTATAAAGAAGAAAGACGGGAGTATGTGACTTTGTATCGACTATAGGGAATTAAACCATGTCACTATCAAGAATAGGTATCCGCTACCTCGTATTGATGACCTGTTTGACCAGTTACAAGGAGCACAATTCTTTTCAAAAATCAATCTTCGTTCTGGATATCATCAGCTGAAGATTAGAACTGAGGATATTCCAAAGACTGCCTTTAGAACTCGGTACGGGAATTATGAATTCTTAGTCATGTCTTTTGAATTGACTAATGCTCATGTGGCTTTCATGGATATGATGAACCGAGTATTCAAGGATTATTTGGATCAGTTCGTTGTTGTCTTTATTGATGACATCCTCATATATTCCAAAAGCCGTGAAGATCATGAGCACCATTTGAAGCTGGTACTCCAAAGGCTGCGTGAAAATAAGCTATATGCTAAGCTGAAGAAATGTGAGTTCTGGCTTGAGGAAGTAGCATTCCTTGGGCAAGTGGTGTCAAAACATGGAGTATCTGTTGACCCGGCGAAGATTAAAGCAATACAAAGTTGGGAACAGCCGAAGTCGGTGACCGAAGTACGTAGCTTTCTAGGCTTAGCTGGTTATTACCGGAGATTCGTGGAAGGATTTTCTTGAATCGCTACTCCATTAACTCAGTTGACTCGGAAAGATATCAAATTCGTATGGAGCGAGGAATGTGAGAAGAGTTTCCAAGAGCTTAAGAGGAGACTCATTTCGGCACCTGTTTTGACCATACCATCTGGTTCGGATGGATTTGTTATCTACAGCGATGCTTCAGGCAAAGGGCTAGGATGTGTTCTCATGCAACGTGGGAAAGTTATAGCCTATGCCTCACGACAACTTAAAGAATATTAGAGGAATTATCCTACTCATGATCTAGAGTTGACATCAGTCGTTTTCGCGCTAAAGATCTGGAGGCACTATCTATATGGGGAGAAAGTAGAGATATATTCAGACCATAAAAGCCTCAAATAATTCTTCACTCAAAAAGAACTCAACATGTGGCAACGACGTTGGTTCGAACTGTTGAAAGACTACGACCATACTATTCAATACCATCCTAGAAAAGTAAACGTGGTAGCTGACACGTTGAGTAAAAGATTATATGCAGAAACGAGTGTGATGATGTCAAGTATACGCATAGAACCAACTTTAATCGATAAAGTTAAAGTTGCTCAAACCACAGACCCGAAGCTGATGCGTATGAAGAAGAAAGTGGAAGAAGGTGCTATTCCAGAAGCAAGAATCGATGAAGAAGGAATACTTTGAGTCCACTCCAGACTTTGTATTCCTAGCAATTCTGATTTGAAGTACAAGATCATGATGGAGGCACACAATACACCGTTTGCAATCCATCCTGGAAGTACCAAAATGTATCGTGATCTTCGACATACATTTTGGTGGAACAATATAAAGAGAGAGATTGCAAAGTTTATCTCGAGATGTTTAACTTGTCAACGTGTGAAGGCGGATCATCAAGTGCCAAAGGGTCTATTGTAACCACTTAAGATTCCGAAATGGAAGTGAGAACACATTTTCATGGATTTCGTTACGGGTCTTCCCACGGTTTCTCAAGGCATAAATGCTATTTGGGTTATTGTTGATAGATTAACCAAGTCTGCTCATTTCTTGCCGATACGGGAGACTTTTTCCCTTGAACGTCTTGCTCATATGTATGTAAATGAGATTGTGAGATTGCATGGCATGCCAATATCCATAGTTTCGGATCGTGACCCAAGATTCACTTCAAGATTTTTGGTTAGCTTGCAAAAAGCAATGGGCACGGATTTAAGATTTAGTTCAGCATACCATCCTCAAACGGACAGACAATCAGAGAGGACTATTCAAACCCTTGAAGATCTAGTAAGACTTTGTGTCCTAGATTTCAAAGGAAGTTGGGATAAGTACATACCATTGGTGGAATTCTCCTACAACAACAGTTATCAGGCAAGTATAGGTATGGCTCCATTTGAAGCATTGTATGGACGAAAGTGTCACTCTCCAGTGTGACGCCCACAAAATTAGGTATACATCACCCATCTTGGGTCGTCAGATACATGGTACAGAATACAAATACAACTTACTAATACAACTGTCGTGTACAATACGACAAAATATAACTGTGAGTTTGAATACAATTATTATCTACTAGAGACTATACAAACTCAAATGGAGTCCTCATTATAATTTTTGTCACACTATTTAACAGAATAGTGAGGACTACTAATACTATCATCTGGTCCATCACTCCGTTTCCCGACTCGTCCCAGCTATATTCTCATTTCCTGAAGAGAACAGTGAAAGAAAGGGTGAGCTCAACTAGCCCAGTAAGAAATATTATGACTAAGATAATGCAGAATAAATTATCATTAGCCTTCAACAGTGTTAAACTGATAAAATATAACGAACATCAAGTTTAACTGCAGCGAAACAAGCAATCCATTAAAAGAGTCAAGTAGAAAATAAAATCTACTATCTTCTATGATTTAAAAGGTTTTTCAACACTGTTATCGCTGGGACTCAGCTTAATAAAATAATCCACATCATCGAATCACCCCTGCACTACAGCCAAGGATATCTGTGTATTCATTAATGGTCATGATCATGCCAACAACTGTCCATCAATGCATTACGGGCCAATGAGGACTTTTACCATATCATTTGTAACATTACGGTCATGATTATACCGAATAATCCCTGGTCATAATCATACCAAGTCCATCTATGCACTACAGGCCACAGATGACTTTCAACATTTTATAAACATGAGGATGATGACAATGATATAAGAATTTAATAAAACAAGTTCAAGAATTAATTTATCCAAGAATTAACAACGTCCAAATTGTCAACATGATACTGCTTTGTGGAGTAAAATTTAAGAATGCTTAGAAGAATATTTTCATGAAAAGATACTGGATGAAACACAATTATCAAGGATATTCCACAAATTTCATGGAGTATATAAGTCAAAACTTAACCAACTGAGTATAATAAAGAATGGAATAACAAAAGAAATCACCATGAATGCGATAGACCGCACAGACAGGTTATTCCAACAGAATAATAAATAATGGAACCAGGTCCGGTGTAAAATGCAAAGACAAGATATTCCAACAGAATAATAATAAAGACGGAACCAGGTCCAGTGTAAAACATACAGACAGGATGTTCCAACAGAATAATAATAAAGACGGAACCAGGTCCGGTGTAAAACACTCAAACAAGATGTTCCAACAGAACAATAATAGAGACAAAATCAGGTCTGGTGTAAAACACACAGATAGGATGTTCCAACAGAATAATAATAAAGACGGAACCAGGTCCGGTATAAAACACACAGATAGGATGTTCCAACAGAATAATAGAAGAATGTCACCAAGTATAGGGTAGACCGCATATACAGGTTATTCCAACAGAATAATAAGAAATTGAATAACAACAGTTCTCTTCATGAATAAGAAAGAATAACACCCCTTACCGTTTTAAAGTAGAACTGAAATAAGGAAGTAGTTAAGTAGCAGAATACTTTTCTTCTCTCTCTCTATAGTTTCTCTCTATAGTTTCTCTCTCTAGAGTTCAGTGAATTCATAAGAAATAATGAAGGAATGAGCTGCTATTTATAGAAAAATGGAATGCATAGTAACTAATCCATGAACGGTCCAGATTGATTATTTTAATCTGACGGTCCATATTTAAAGAAAAATATTTTAAATAAAATATAATATATTCTATTTATATAATAATTTTAATAAAGTATTCTGTTTTATATAAAAAGATGTTTCTGTTTTATTACGTTAACAATACGAATAAAACAAAACTTCATTATCGCTAAATAATTCATATTATTAACTGACAATAATTGAATCAAACTGAGTGACTTTTTACATAAGCATTAATAATCAATACCGTGTGCTACTATGCAACCACACGCATTACTGTACTTTTACTACCGAGTAGTTCAACAGTATTAATGGTAAAACTTCCGTCGTTATTTTTAATAAAATATTTTTGTTGTTTTCTCAATTCGATAATAATTCCGTTGTGGGGTCCACCAATGATTGTGCCGTTGTACGAATATTCCCTTTTAAAACGAATATTTCCCGACCAATCGAATATTATATAACAACTTGCGTACTTTGCAAAATTTATAAATATTACCCACAACTATAACATTATATCAAATTAACTCAATAATATTCAAAAATGATATTTATAGAAAATTCATCTTTATTTATAAAAGTTGGAGTCTTACAACCTCCGCTTATGAAATTTCACCCTCGAAATTAGGGTATGTACCTGGTATGTCGAAGAGGTAAGGATACCTTGAATTCATTTCAGATTCTAACTCCCAAGTCATTTCCTCAACATCGTGATTTCTCTACAAAACTTTGACTTGAGGTATAACCTTGGAGCGTAGAATATGTTCCTTCTTATCCAAGATTTGAATAGGAACTTCTTTATACGTCAAATCCTCCGCTATTTCGTCCGGTTCTAACTCAATAATGTGGTTCAGGTCTTTCACATATTTACGTAACATGGATATATGAAAAACGTTATGAACACGAGACATACTTGGCGGTAAAGCGAGTCTATAAGCCACAGTTCCTACTCGATCGAGGATTAAAAATGGACCGATGAATCGAGGATTGAGCTTTTCTCTCTTTTCAAATCTCGTAACTCCTTTCCATGGAGCAACACGTAAGAACACATGATCTCCTATATCAAATTCCACGTCCTTTCGATGAAGATCAGCATAACTTTTTTGTCAATCTTGTGAGGTTTTTATACGTTGTCGGATTGTTTGAATCTTTTCTGTAGTCATACGTACCAACTCCGGTCCCAACAACGTTGCTTCACCCACCTCATCCCAGCATACTAGAGAACGACACTTTCTTCCATACAATACTTCGAATGGAGCCATGCCAATACTTGCTTGATAACTGTTGTTGTAGGAAAACTCCACCAATGATAAGAACTTGTCCCAACTTCCCTTGAAGTCAAGGACACAAAGTCTTAATAAATCTTCCAGAGTTTGAATAGTCCTCTCTGATTATCCGTCCGTCTGAGGATGATATGCCGAACTAAATCGTAAATCTGTGCCCATAGCTTTTTGTAAGCTAACCCAAAATCGTGAAGTGAGTCTTGGGTCTCGGTCAGAAACTATGGATACTGGCGTACCATGCAGTCTTACAATCTCGTTTATGTACATACGAGCAAGACGTTCAAGTGTATAAGTTTCTCGTATCGGTAAAAAATGAGCAGACTTGGTCAATCTATCAACAATGACCCAAATCGCATCAATACCTTGAGAAACCTTAGGAAGACCGGTAACGAAATCCATGGTAATGTGCTCCCATTTTTATTTTGGAATTTCAAGTGGTTGTAATGGACCTTTTGGTACTTGATGTTCCGCCTTGACTCGTTGACAAGTTAGACACCTTGAGATAAACAGCGCTATCTCTCGCTTCATATTGCTCCACCAAAATGTATGACGAAGATCATGATACATTTTGGTACTCCCAGGATGGATTGCAAACGGTGTGTTGTGCGCCTCCATTATGATTTTATACTTTAAATTAGGGTCGTTAGGAACACAAAGTCTGGAGTTGACTCGAAGTATTTCTTCTTCATCGATTCTTGCTTCCGGCATAGCACCTTCTTGCATTTTCTTCCTCATACGCATCAGCTCCAGGTCTGTAGCTTGAGCAGCTTTAACTTTATCGATTAAAGTCGGTTCTACTCGTATATTCGCCATCATCACATGGGTCCCTAGAGTCTTTAACTCTATCTCCATCCTTTGCAATTCACACAAAATGGGTCTTTGTGTTGACAATACCGCACTCGTACTTGCATATGATCTTATACTCAATGCGTCAGCTACCACGTTCTTTTCCAGGATGGTATTGAATGGTATGATCATAATCTTTCAACAGTTCAAGCCAACATCATTGTCGCATGTTGAGTTCCTTTTGAGTGAAAAAATATTTGAGGCTTTTATGATCCGTAAAGATCTCCACCTTCTCCCTATACAAGTAATGTCTCCAAATTTTAAGTGCAAAGACAACAGCTGCCAACTCTAGATCATGAGTAGGATAATTCCTCTCATATTCCTTGAGTTGTCTTGATGCATAGGCTATGACTTTTCCATGTTGCATGAGAACGCATCCCAACCCTTTGCTCGAAGCATCACTGTAGATGACAAATCCCTCCGAGCCAGATGATATTGTTAGAACAGGTGCTGAAATGAGTCTCCTCTTGAGTTCTTGAAAACTCTTATCACATTCTTCGCTCCAACCGAACTTTGTATCTTTCTGAGTCAGCTGAGTTAGTGGAGTAGTGATTCGAGAAAATCCTTCCACGAATCTCCGATAATAACCAGCTAACCCGAGAAAGCTACGTACTTCGGTTACTGATTTAGGTTGCTCCCAGCTTTGAGTAGCTCCAATCTTTGCCGGGTCAACAGATATTCCACGACTTGATACTACGTGCCCAAGGAATGCTACCTCCTCCAGCCAGAACACGAATTTCTTCAACTCGGCATAAAGCTTGTATTCATGAAGCTTTTGGAGTACCAGCCTCAAGTGTTGCTCATGATCTTCACGACTTTTGGAATAAATAAGGATGTCATCAATAAAGACGACCACAAAGTGATCCAAATATTCCTTGAATACCCGGTTCATCATATCCATAAAGGCAGCAGGAGCATTAGTCAATCTAAAGGACATGACTAGAAATTCATAATGCCCGTACCGAGTTCTCAAAGCCGTCTTTGGAATATCTTCAGTTCTAACCTTCAGCTGATGATATCCAGAATGAAGATCGATCTTTGAAAAGAATTGTGCTCCTTGTAACTGGTCAAACATGTCATCAATACGTGGCAATGGGTACCTATTTTTGATGGTGACATGATTCAACTCCCGATAATCAATACAAAGTCGCATACTTCCATCTTTCTTCTTCACGAATAGAACAGGAGCACCCCAAGGAGAAGTACTAGGACGAATAAAGCCAATGTCTAACAATTCCTGCAGTTGGATCTTTAATTCCTGAAGTTCAATAGGAGCCATTCGATATGGGGCTTTGGAAATGGGTTTTGTACCGGGTTCAAGGTCGATACAAAATTAATTTTACGCTCTGGGGGTAGGCCAGGAAGTTCTTCAGGGATTACGTCAGGGAATTTATTAACAATAGAAATATCATTCAAAACTGACGTATTTTTGTTTAGATCCGTGACATGAGCTAAGAAAGCTTGACATCCGTTTTTCAATAAACGAATAGCTTTATGGCTTGAGATGACAACGATTGATTTTAATGGTTTGGTTGCTTGAATTCGCATAATCGGTCGATTAGGAATATGAAAGCTAACAACCTTACGAAAATAATTAATTTTTGCATGATGAGTACTTAACCAATCAATCCCTAGAATCACGTCAAATGCAAGTATTTTTAATAAAATCAGATCGACAGGTAATGTGTGGGTACCAACTTGAACCAAACAAAACTTATAAACCGTGGATGTGATGAAGGTTTCTCCCAATGGAGTTTCAACAGATAAGTCAAAGTCTAATTTCTCCGGAATCAAATTTAATCGATGAGCGCAAGTGGGAGAAATAAAAGAATGGGTAGAACCGGTATCAAATAAAGTATAAACTTCGTTAGAGTTTATGATAAGCTTACCCGTGATGACCTCATTCGGGTTCCTTGCTTTCTAGGAGGTCATAACAAACGCTCTCCCTTGTACTACCGGTTTTGACTTTTCTGGGACGGCCTTTGGTGCCTCCATCCTGGCTGAACTTATTTTTGGTAAACGACAAAATCGAGATAAATGACCTTCTCTTCCACAATTATAACATGCTTTAGATGGCATCACGCAGTTTGGACTGATGTGCCCCTCCCCTCTGCATTTGAAACATATGATAGGTGGTCGTTCTCCTTCCTTAACAACGGGTGCTGGTGCTAACGTCTTTCCATCATTGTTGAATCTCTTCTTCTTGAAATGACCATTTTTATTGTTTTAGCCCTGATTACCACCGAAGTGGTTACCATTTCTGGCCTGTTGATTCGCACCAAGCTTGTTGTCACCGCTTCGATGACTGCTCTCACTGGTATTAGCATTTTGCCGACTGCTCTCTTTTGGTTGTGCTGACTCGTTATCGCGCTCCACCAACTGAGCCCTATTCACAACATCTGAATACAAACACAGTTTATGAGAAATAAGATGTTGACGTATCTCAGGTTTAAAACCTCGCAAAAACATTCGCGTCATTCGCTCTTCATTATCCACTAAGTGGGACGCAAACCGGGACAACTCAGCAAATTTAGCCTCATACTGCGACACGGTCATATTATTCTGCTCCAATTTGATGAACTCCACCTCCTTCATGTGTCGAGCACTTTCGGGAAAGTATTTGTCATTAAACAGCTCTTGGAACTTCTCCCAAGACATCTTCAGTGCGGCAGGTTGAGTACGCTTAATCGATTCCCACTAGTAATCTGCCTCTCGACGCAACATAAAGGCGGCAAAGGGAACCTTTTGCTCCTCGGAGCATCCCAAGACATCAAATATCTTGGTGATCTACTTTATCCATGTTTCCGCTATAAGTGGTTTTGGCTCTCCCGTAAACTCCGGTTGTCCCAGCTCCTTAAACTGTTTAGCGGTGACCGTCTGAGAGTTTTCAGTGTTTCCACCTACATTTTGAACAGGAGCCGCTCTCGCTTACTGTTTCATGAACTGCATAAAGTTTCTAAACATTCCATCATTCATCATTTGGTCAGTATTGTTGTTTGCATGAGGACTGTCGCCTTCCTGGTGCACATTATCCCAATTATTGATATGTGGTGAATCAACAGTCGCCTGTGCTCTATTGCTATTCTCAACATTCTCGGATGACATTTTCAGATACTGCCACAAAACAAAAGTTAATTGATATGTCATATATTATCCTTATATTCTGACCGACCAATTAAATACTATGCAAATAAATTTAGGTAGGTAATACTAGCGAAGGAATTCCCCGTCTCTCCCCTCCTAGTTCTATTCTCACATCTTAGCCAGGGATTATATCAGATACATGGTACAGAATACAAATACAACTTACTAATACAACTGTCGTGTACAATACGACAAAACATAACTGTGAGTTTGAATACAATTATTGTCTACTAGAGACTATACAAACTCAAAAGGAGTCCTCATTCCAATTATTATCACACTATTTAACAGAATAGTGAGGACTACTAATACTATCATCTGGTCCATCACTCCGTTTCCCAACTCGTCTCAGCTATATTCTCATTTCCTGAAGAGAACAGTGAAAGAAAGGGTGAGCTCAACTAGCCCAATAAGAAATATTATGACTAAGATAATGCAGAATAAATTATCATTAGCCTTCAATAGTGTTAAGCTGATAAAATATAACGAACATCAAGTTTAACTGCAGCAGAACAAGCAATCCATTAAAAGAGTCAAGTAGAAAATAAAATCTACTATCTTCTATGATTTAAAAGGTTTTTCAACACTGTTATCGCTGGGACTCAGCTTAATAAAATAATCCACATCATCGAATCACCCCTGAACTACGGCCAAGGATATCCGTGTACTCATTAATGGTCATGATCATGCCAACAACTGTCCATAAATGCACTACGGGCCAATGAGGACTTTTACCACATCATTTGTAAAATTACGGTCATGATTATACGGAATAATCCCTGATCATAATCATACCAAGTCCATCTATGCACTACAAGCCACAGATGACTTTCAACATTTTATAAACATGAGGATGATGACAATGATATAAGAATTCAATAAAACAAGTTCAAGAATTAATTTATCCAAGAATTAACAACGTCCAAATTGTCAACATGATACTGCTTTGTGGAGTAAAATTGAAGAATGCTTAGAAGAATATTTTCATGAAAAGATACTGGATGAAACACAATTATCAAGGATATTCCACAAATTTCATGGAGTATAGAAGTCAAAACTTAACCAACTGAGTATAATAAAGACTGGAATAACAAAAGAAATCACCATGCATGCGATAGACCGCACAGAAAGGTTATTCCAACATAATAATAAATAATGGAACCAGGTCTGGCGTAAAATGAACAGACAGGATATTCCAACAGAATAATAATAAAGATGGAACCAGGTCCGGTGTAAAACACACAGACAGGATGTTCCAACAAAATAATAATAAAGACGGAATCAGGTCCGGTGTAAAACACACAGACATGATGTTCCAACAGAATAATAATAAAGACGGAACCAGGTCCGGTGTAAAACACACAGACAGGATGGTCCAACAGAATAATAGAAGAATGTCACTAAGTATAGGGTAGACCGTGTATACAGGTTATTCCAACAGAATAATAAGAAATGGAATAACAACAGTACTCTTAATGAATAAGAAAGAATAACACCCCTTACCGTTTTAAAGTAGAACTGAAATAAGGAAGTAGTTAAATAGCAGAATACTTTTCTTCTCTCTCTATATAGTTTCTCTCTATAGTTTCTCTCTCTAGAGTTCAGTGATTTCGTAAGAAATAATGAAGGAATGAGCTGCTATTTATAGAAAAATAGAATGCATAGTAACTAATCCATGAACGGTCCAGATTGATTACTTTAATCTGACGGTCCATATTTAAAGAAAAATCTTTTAAATAAAAATAATATATTCTATTTATAGAATAACTTTAATAAAATATTCTGTTTTATATAAAAAAATGTTTCTGTTTTATTACGTTAATAATACGAATAAAACAAAACTTCATTATCGCTAAATAATTCATATTATTAACTGATAATAATTGAATCAAATTGAGTGACTTCTCACATAAGCATTAATAATCAATACCGTGTGCTACTATGCAACCACACGTATTACTGTACTTTTACTACTGAGTAGTTCAACAGTATCAATGGTAAAACTTCCGCCGTTATTTTTAATAAAATATTTTTGGCATTTTCTCAGTCCGACAATAATTTCGTTCTGGGGTCCACCAATGATTGTGCCGTTATACGAATATTCCCTGTTAAAACGAATATTTCCCGACCAATCGAATATTATATAACAACTTGCGTACTTTGCAAAATTTATAAATATTACCCACAACTATAACATTATATCAAATTAACTCCATAATATTCAAAAATGATATTTATAGAAAATTCATCTTTATTTATAAAAGTTGGAGTCTTACATCCAGTATGTTTTGATGAGGTGGGAGAATCAACGTTGTTGGGACCAGAGTTGGTACGAATGACTACGGAGAAGATCCAAACGATTCGTCAACGTATACAAACGGCACAGGATCGACAAAAGAGTTATGCGGATCTTCATCGAAAGGACGTGGACTTTGACATTGGGGATCATATATTGTTGCGTGTGGCTCTATGGAAAGGAGTTACAAGATTTGGGAAGAGAGGAAAGCTCAATCCACGATTTATTGGTCCATTTCAGATTCTTGATCGAGTAGGAAATGTGGCCTATAGACTCGCGTTACCTCCAAGTATGTCTCGTGTTCATAATGTTTTTCATATATATGTGCTACGTAAATATGTGAAAGACCCAAACCACGTTATTGATTTAGAACTGGACGAAATAGCCGAAGACTTAACGTATAAAGAGATACCTGTCAAGATCTTGGATAGGAAGGAGCATGTCCTACGCACGAAGGTCATACCATAAGTTAAAGTTTTGTGGAGAAACCATGCTATTGAGGAAATGACATGGGAGTGTGGAAACAAAAATGAAAGCGAGGTATCCTCATCTTTTCGAAACACCAGGTACGTACGTCAATTTCGAGGACTAAATTTTCATAAGGAGTGGAGGTTGTAAGACCCCAAATTATTAATAAATGAAATTTAATTTCCTCTATTTATTATTTTGAAATGGTAAGTGTTAATTTGATTAATGTGGTTAGTTATGGGTAAAATGAGAAAATATTTTAAATAAGCAAGTGGTTATAAAATATTCATTTTTATCGGAGAATATTCGTTTGGTCGTGAAAAATTCTTGCTGTCGGGGAATATTCGTACGACGGCGCAGTCTTTTGTGGGCCCCATAACGGAAATCGATTGGATGAAGAAAACGACAAGTACAAGTTGTTTATAAATAACGGCGTAGTTGTTACCGTTAATACTGTTAGAATATCCGGTGGTTAAAACACAGTAATACGCGCTGTTGCACAGTAGCACACGGTATTGCACCAATTATTGATTCTTACGTAATAAGGCACTACTCAATAATTGTTCAATATTTTATTTTATTAATTCAATAATTGCTACGTTGATATTTTATATTACTGTTGTTTCAATAATTGTCACTACATAGTATTTTCCATTATCGGAGCAATAATTCATATTATCTAAATAATATTATTAGATAACATTATTGGCAATGTCTAGAAAGTTCTGTCTAAGGAGAGGTTTGGTCACCTAATTCCGCGTCAGTAAGGAGAAATCCTTATTGAAAAGCCCCCTCTTTCCTAGGAACTGCTTGGTTGTCAGTATTGTGATTCTGTAATATTATTTGTGAATAATTAATTATTGATTTATATTGTGATGTCCCTAAAATTAGGTATACATCACCCATCTTGAGTCGCCAGATACATGGTACATAATTCAAATACAACTTAGTAATACAACTGTCGTGTACAATACGACAAAACATAAACTGTGAGTTTGAATACAAATATTGTCTACTAGAGAGTATACAAACTCAAAATGAGTCCTCATTACAATTATTATCACACTATTTCACAGAATAGTGAGGACTACTAATGCACCATCTAGGACCATCACTCTGTTCCCCGACTAGTCCCAGCTACATTCTCATTTCCTGAAGAGAACAGTGAAAAAAAGGGTGAGCTCAACTAGCCCAGTAAGAAATATTATGACTAAGATAATGCAGAATAACTATCATTAGTCTTCAACAGTGTTAAACTGATAAAATATAACAAACATCAAGTTTAACTGCAGCGGAACAAGCAATCCATTGGAAGAGTAAAGTATGGAATAAAATCTACTATCTTCTATGATTTAAAAGGTTTTTCATCACTTTTATCGCTGAGACTCAGCTCAATAATTAATCCACATCATCGAATCATCCCTGCACTACAGGCCAATGATATTCTTTAGTATCACGACCACGAATTATCCATGCACTACGGGCCAAAGATAATCGTGTTTTCATCAACGGTCCTAATCATGCCATAAAATAATTCATCTTTGCACCCTTGGCCGAAGAGAATCCATAGCCATAATCATACCAAAAATTGTCCATCAATACACTACGGGCCAATGAGGACTTTTTCCACATCATTTGTAACATTACGGTCATGATTATACTGAATAATCCCTGGTCATAATCATACCAAGTCCATCTATGCACTACAGGCCACAGATGACTTTCAACAAAATATAAACATGAGGATGATGACAATGATATAAGAATTCAATAAAACAAGTTCAAGAATTAATTTATCCAGGAATCAATAACCAACAGTATAATAAAGAATGGAATAATAAAAGAATTTCACCATGTATGCAGTACTTTGCATAAACAGGTTATTCCAACATAATATAAATAATGGAACCAGGTCAGGCGTAATACGCACCGACATGATATTCCAACAGAATAATAAATACGAAATAATAAATAATGGAACCAGGTCAGGTGAAATTCACACCGACAGGATATTCCGACAGAATCATAAAGAACGGAATAATAAAAGAATTTCACCAATTATGCGGTACTTCGCATAAACAGGTTATTCCAACATAATAATAAAGAATGGAATAACAGAAGAAGATCACCAAGTATTGGGTAAACCGCATATATACAGGTCATTCCACCAAGTATATGGTAAACCGCGTATACAGGTTATTCAAACAAAATAATAAAGAATGGAATAACAGAAGAAGATCACCAAGTATTGGGTAAACCGCATATACAGGTCATTCCACCAAGTATAGGGTAAACCGCGCATACAGATTATTCCAACAGAATAATAAAGAATGGAATAACAGAAGAAGATTACCAAGAAATGGGTAAACCGCATATACAGGTCATTCCACCAAGTATAGGGTAAACCGCGCATACAGGTTATTCCAACAGAATAATTAAGAACGGAATAACAGAAGTTCTCCTCATGAATACAAAAGATAACATCTCTTACGAGTACAACAAATAATATCCCTTACTATAACAATATCCCTTTACCACAATAATGATATCCCTTACCTTTCAAATAAAAGTATTCCGACTAGTAGGGTTAAGATATACTCGAAGGAAATTTGCACTACTCTCAAAGTTTTCTTAAGCTCTAAAGAAATACGCTCAAGATTATAGAAGAAGAATTCTCTCTATAGTTTCTCTCTCTAGAGTTTCATTGAATTCGTCATGAATAATGAATGAATGAGCTTCTATTTATAGAAGAATGGAATGAATAGTAATTAACTCATGAACGGTCTATATTGATTTACTTTAATCGGACGGTCCATAATTAAAGAAAAATCTATTAAATAAAATATAATATATTCTAATTATTGCCTAATAAAATAAATAACTTTATAAAAGTATTTTGTTTTATATAAAAAGATTTTACTATGCAAAACACTATGCAACACTATGCATAATAAAATATAATATATTCTATTTATAGAATAACTTTAATAAAGTATTCTGTTTTATATGAAAAGATTTTACTATGCAAAATACTATGCGTAATAGAATATAATATATTCTATTTATAGAATAATTTTATAAAAGTATTCTGTTTTATATAAAAAGATTTTTTGTTATAATTTCAACCAACGGTCTGAAAAATTAGTACATCTCTTCATGGAATAATATTGTATCCAAATACTCAAATGCACAATACTAGAGTGAATAGTAACTCGTGAATGGTAACTCATGAATAGTAACTCATGAATAGTAACTCGTGAATAGTACTCCGACACGAAAAGTTTCCCAAATACTCGAGTGAATAATACTAAAGTGAATAGTAATCAGGTATTTTATGACAACTTGTCTACTTTGAAATATTTTCAAATATGGCCCTTAACTTTAAACTTTTATCAATTTAACTATTTACCGAAATAGAAAAATTGAATACTTTTATTTCATAAAATTCGGGGTCTCACAATCTCCCCTCATGAAATTTCGCCCTCGAAATTTACGTACGTACCTGATATTCGCAGCGTTGAGAATATCTTGCTTTCTTTTTATATTGTACCTTCCCGATAATTTCCTCGCTATCATGATTTTCCCATTTCTCATCTCCCGTATTCCAGATATCATTCTAGAATATAGCTTCAAAACAAAGGTTAATTGACATATCATAATTTGTCAACTTATTAAGTAAACAATTTTAACTTAGGTAAGTCACACACTAGCGAAGTATATAACTCGTCTCTCCCCTCCTAGTTCTAGACTCTTATCTCCTCCAGCGACCATATCCCTAAGCTCTTATACCAATTGTGACGTCCCCAAAATTAGGTATACATCACCCATCTTGAGTCGCCAGATACATGGTACAGAATTCGAATATAACTTAATAAGACAACTGTCGTGTATAATACGACAAAACATAAACTGTGAGTTTGAATGCAAATATTGTCTACTAGAGAGTATACAAACTCAAAAGGAGTCCTCATTACAATTATTATCCCACTATTTCACAGAATAGTGAGGACTACTAATGCACCATCTAGGACCATCACTTTGTTCCCCGACTAGTCCCAGCTACATTCTCATTTCCTGAAGAGAACAGTGAAAGAAAGGGTGAGCTCAACTAGCCCTGTAAGAAATATTATGACTAAGATAATGCAGAATAACTATCATTAGTCTTCAACAGTGTTAAACTGATAAAATATAACAAACATCAAGATTGACTGCAGCGGAACAAGCAATCCATTAGAAGAGTCAAGTAGGGAATAAAATATACTATATTCTATGATTTAAAAGGTTTTACATCACTTTTATCGCTGAGACTCAGCTCAATAATTAATCCACATCATCGAATCATCCCTGCACTACAAGCCAAGGATATTCTTTAGTATCACGACCACGAATTATCCATGCATTACGGGGTAAAGATAATCGTGTTTTCACCAACGGTCCTGATCATGCCATAAAATAATTCATCTTTGCACCCTTGCCCGAAGAGAATCCATAGCCATAATCATACCAAAAACTGTCCATCAATGCACTACGGGCCAATGAGGACTTTTTCCACATCATTTGTAACATTACGGTTATGATTATACCAATAATCCCTGGTCATAATCATACCAAGTCCATCTATGCACTACTGGCCACAGATGACTTTCAACAAAATATAAACATGAGGATGATGACAATGATATAAGAATTCAATAAAACAAGTTCAAGAATTAATTTATCTAGGAATCAATAACCAAAAGTATAATAAAGAATAGAATAATAAAAAAATTTCACCATGTATGATGTACTTTGCATAAACAGGTTATTCCAACATAATAAAAAATAATGGAACCAGGTCAGGCGTAATACGCATCGACGTGATATTCCAACAGAATAATAAATACGGAATAATAAATAATGGAACCAGGTCAGGTGAAATTCACACCGACAGGATATTCCGACAGAATAATAAAGAACAGAATAATAAAAGAATTTCACCAAGTATGCGGTACTTTGCATAAACAGGTTATTCCAACATAATAATGAAGAATTGAATAACAGAAGAAGATCACCAAGTATTGGGTAAACCGCATATACAGGTCATTCCACCAAGTGTAGGGTAAACCGCGCATACAGGTTATTCCAACAGAATAATAAAGAATGGAATAATAGAAGAAGATCACCAAGTATTGGGTAAATCGCATATACAGGTCATTCCACCACGTATAGGGTAAACCGCGCATACAGGTTATTCCAACAGAATAATAAAGAATGGAATAACAGGAGAAGATCACCAAGAATTGGGTAAACCGCATATACAGGTCATTCCACTAAGTATAGGGTAAACCGCGCATACAGGTTATTCCAACATAATAATAAAAAATGGAATAACAGAAGTTCTCTTCATTAATACGAAAGAATAACACCCCTTACGGGTACAACAAATAATATCCCTTTACCACAATAATGATATCCCTTACCTTTCAAATAAGAGTATTCCGACTAGTAGGGTGATGATATACTCGAAGGAAATTTGCACTACTCTCAAAGTTTTTTTAAACTCTAAAGAAATACGCTAAAGATTATAGAAGAAGAATTCGTTAGAAATAATGAAGGAATGAGCTTCTATTTATAGAAGAATGGAATAAATTGAAATTAACTCATGAACGGTCCAGATTAATTTACTTTAATCGGACGGTTCATAATTAAAGTAAAATCTTTTAAATAAAATATAATATATTCTAATTATTGCCTAATAAAACAAATAACTTTATAAAAGTATTTTATTTTATATAAAAAGATTTTACTATACAAAACACTATGCAACATTATGCATAATAGAATATAATATATTCTATTTATAGAATAACTTTAATAAAGTATTCTATTTTATATAAAAAGATTTTACTATGCAAAATACTATGCATAATAGAATATAATATATTCTATTTATAGAATAACTTTATAAAAGTATTCTGTTTTATATAAAAAGATTTTACTATGCAAAATACTATGCATAATAGAATATAATATATTCTATTTATAGAATAACTTTATAAAAGTATTCTGTTTTATATAAAAAGCTTTTTTGTTATGATTTCAACCAACGGTCTAAAAAATTAGTACATCTCTTCATGGAATAATATTGTATCCAAATACTCGAATGCACAATACTAGAGTGAATAGTAACTCGTGAATAGTAACTAGTGAATAGTACTTCGACACGAAAAGTGTCCCAAATACCCTAGTGAATAATACTAGAGTGAACAGTAATCGGGTATTTTATGACAACTTGTCTACTTTGAAAAATTTTCAAATATGACCCTTAACTTTAAACTTTTATCAATTTAACTATTCATCAAAATAGAAAAATTGAATACTTTTATTTCATAAAATTCGGGGTCTCACAATCTCCCCTCCTTATGAAATTTCGCCCTCAAAATTTACGTACGTACCTGATATTCGAAAAGATGAGAATACCTTGCTTTCTTTTCAGATTGTACCTTCCCGATAATTTTCTCGCTATCATGATTTTCCCATTTCTCATCTCCTGTATTCCAGATATCATTCTAGAATATAGCTTCAAAACAAAGGTTAATTGACATATCATAATTTGTCAACTTATTAAGTAAACAATTTTAGCTTAGGTAAGTCACACACTAGCGAAGTATAAAACTCGTCCCTCCCTTTCTAGTTCTAGACTCTTATCTCCTCTAGCGACCATATCCCTAAGCTCTGATACCAATTGTGACGCCCCCAAAATTAGGTATACATCACCCATCTTGAGTCGCCAAATACATGGTACAGAATTCAAATACAACTTAATAATACAACTGTCGTGTACAATATGACAAAACATAAACTGTGAGTTTGAATACAAATATTGTCTACTAGAGAGTATACAAACTCAAAAGGAGTCCTCATTACAATTATTATCACATTATTTCGTAGAATAGTGAGGACTACTAATGCACCATCTAGGACCATCACTCTGTTCCCCGACTAGTCCCAGCTACATTCTCATTTCCTGAAGAGAACAGTGAAAGAAAGGGTGAGCTCAACTAGCCCAGTAAGAAATATTATGACTAAGATAATGCAGAATAACTATCATTAATCTTCAATAGTGTTAAACTGATAAAATATAACAAACACCAAGTTTAACTGCAGCGGAACAAGCAATCCATTAGAAGAGTCAATTAGGAAATAAAATCTACTATCTTCTATGATTTAAAAGGTTTTTCATCACTTTTATCGCTGAGACTCAGCTCAATAATTAATCCACATCATCGAATCATCACTGCACTACAGGCCAACGCTATTCTTTAGTATCACTACCACGAATTATCCATGCACTACGGGCCAAAGATAATTGTGTTTTCATCAACGGTCCTGATCATGCCATAAAATAATTCTTCTTTGCACCCTTGGCCGAAGAGAATCTATAGCCATAATCATACCAAAAACTATCCATCAATGCACTACGGGCCAATGAGAACTTTTTTCACATCATTTGTAACATTACGGTCATGATTATACCGAATAATCCATGGTCATAATCATACCAAGTCTATCTATGCACTACAGGCCACAGATGACTTTCAACAAAATATAAACATGAGGATGATGACAATGATATAAGAATTCAATAAAACAAGTTCAAGAAATAATTTATCCAAGAATTAATAACCAACAGTATAATAAAGAATGGAATAATAAAAGAATTTCACCATGTATGCAGTACTTTGCATAAACAGGTTATTCCAACATAATAACAAATAATGGAACCAGGTCATGCGTAATACGCACCTACAGGATATTCCAGCAGAATAATAAATAGGGAATAATAAATAATGGAACCAAGTTAGGTGAAATTCACACCGATAGGATATTCCGACAGAATAATAAATAACGGAATAATAAATAACAGAATAATAAAAGAATATCACCAAGTATGCGGTACTTCGCATAAACAGGTTATTCCAACAGAATAATAAAGAATGAAATAACAGAAGATGATCACCAAGTATTGGGTAAATCGCATATACCGGTCATTCCACCAAGTATAGGGCAAATCACAAATACAGGTTATTCCAACAAAATACTAAAGAATGGAATAACAGAAGAAGATCACCAAGTATTGGGTAAACCGCATATACAGGTCATTCCACCAAGTATAGGGTAAATCGCGTATACAGGGTATTCCAATAGAATAATAAAGAATGGAATAACAGAAGAAGATCACCAAGTATTGGGTAAGCCGCATATACAGGTCATTCCACCAAGTATAGGGTAAACCGCGCATACATGTTATTCCAACAGAATAATAAAGAATGGAATAACAGAAGTTCTCTTCATAAATACGAAAGAATAACACCCCTTACGGGTAAAACAAATAATATCCCTTACTATAATAATATCCCTTTACCACAATAATGATATCCCTTACCTTTCAAATAAGAGTATTCCGACTAGTAGGGTGATGATATACTCGAAGAAAATTTGCACTACTCTTAAAGTTTTCTTAAACTCTAAAGAAATACGCTCAAGATTATAGAAGAAGAATTCTCTCTATAGTTTCTCTCTCTAGAGTTTCAATGAATTCGTCAGAAATAATGAAGGAACGAGCTTCTATTTATAGAAGAATGGAATGAATAGTAATTAACTCATGAACGGTCCAGATTAATTCACTTTAATCGGACGGTCCATAATTAAAGCAAAACCTTTTAAATAAAATATAATATATTCTAATTATTGCCTAATAAAACAAATAACTTTACAAAAGTATTTTGTTTTATATAAAAAGATTTTACTATGCAAAACACTATGCAACACTATGCATAATAAAATATAATATATTCTATTTATAGAATAACTATAATAAAGTATTCTGTTTTATATAAAAAGATTTTACTATGCAAAATACTATGCACAATAGAATATAATATATTCTATTTATAGAATAACTTTATAAAAGTATTCTATTTTATATAAAAAGATTTTACTATGCAAAATACTATGCATAATAGAATATAATATATTCTATTTATAGAATAACTTTATAAAAGTATTCTGTTTTATATAAAAAGCTTTTCTGTTATAATTTCAACCAACGGTCTGAAAAATTAGTGCATCTCTTCATAGAATAATATTGTATCCAAATACCCGAATGCACAATACTAGAGTGAATAGTAACTCGTGAATAGTAACTCATGAATAGTAACTCATGAATAGTAACTCATGAATAGAGTAACTCGTGAATAGTACTCCGACACGAAAAGTGTCCCAAATACCCGAGTGAATAATACTAGAGTGAATAGTAATCGGTTATTTTATGACAACTTGTCTACTTTGAAAAATTTTCAAATATGACCCTTAACTTTAAACTTTTATCAATTTAACTATTTATCAAAATAGAAGAATTAAATACTTTTATTTCATAAAATTTGGGGTCTCATATATATGATGAGGAAAATATTCATTTTATGTGGATATAGATGGAGAAAATTTTTAAAGTGACCATTGTTAAAAATCAATCTTTTATCTTTTCTGATAAAATAATAATTTATTATATTATTATAATATAATAATGATGATATTTTTACAATGAATGTGGGATATATGAGTATATGAGGAGGAAGAGTATTTTTATTGTAAAAGTTGTTTAAAACATGTTAAACATGTCCGTGGGCCCATTTCTTGACTGAAATTTGATTATAGCATGTAGAATCGCCCGTTTGTTGATTTCGGTCAGTTTTTGTTTAGAATTTAGAAAAATTTTCTTATGCAAAGTTGTAGATAATGGAATTTCCTATGGAAAACACATGTTGTTTGAATTTTTCTGATAAAAGGACTATTTATTATGAATTATTGAAGTTCTGAAGTTCCGGAATAATTAATTTTTTTAAGTTTAAAATATTTTAATTCACAAAAACGTTTTTTGTGATGTAAGCTACTTGAATGGCCGATCTTTGACTAAAAAAGTGGGCGTAAGAAATTAATATATATATATATATATATATATATATATATATATATATTATTAAATTTTCTGTTTTGGTGTTCTAAGTAATTTCCTATAAATAGAGTGCTTAGGTTCGAATTGAAAATCACACCAGAAACTGAAGTTTTCTCTCGCTTTCTCTCTCGATATATTGAACGTATTCTTGTGAGTATTTTAATACTTTGATTGTTGCTATACGGTGCAAGTTCAAGTTATAGCCTATATTCGGTGTTTCAACTAGAAGTACTGTCTTTACAAGGTAAGGGATGTTATTTTCTTCTTAAATAATATTATTTTCTTAAATATCATTATGCTAAAATACTGGTTTGAACTTTTTATTAAATTTAGAACTTTTTGTGTCGGGGTTACTATTCACGTATACGACACTATTCACGTATATGACACTATTCACGAATACGACACTATTCACCGAAAAATAAAATTTTCTTCTTTTTGTCCAAAGTATCTATTATGGATACTAGCTTTGATTGTATCCATGTTTTGATCATTCTTGAATTTTACTCCACTATGATTATTTATGAGGTATTTTTGGACATGAAATAGCTGAAATACTAATCCTTAATATTTATTATTTTATTTCACTGGATTCGTTTTCTTTAAAATATTTTTCATCATTCTTAGTCCTAAATGATGATATAACTGAATATCTTTGGCCTGTAGTGCAAAGATTAATAATTTTATGGTGAATATCTTTGGCCGTAGTGCAAAGATGAACAGGTGTTGAGATGAACATGATCAACTAATGAATATCTTTGGCCTGTAGTGCAAAGATGAATATTTGAATCAAGATGTATATTGATTGATGTTACAGGGATAAAATATTGATGATGGACTTTTAAAATCATTGAAGATATTAGATTTCATTCTCTACTTAACTCTTTTAATGATTTATTATTTTCGCTGCGAATTTTGATTTAAAATTTGTTGTCTATTGTATTCTATTAAATTTGTTCTTGTTGAGGACTAACGATAATTTGTTCTATATTATCTTAGTCATAATATTCTTTACTGGGCTAGTTGAGCTCACCCTTTTTCCTTTCTGTTCCATTTTTCTTCTCAGGAGGCGAGAATGTAGCGAGTACTAGTCGGGGTATGGAATGATGGTTCTAGAAAGTTGTTTAGTAGTCCTCATTATTTTTGTAAAATAATGTATCAATAATTGTAATGAGGACTTATTTGAGTGTGTATATTGTCTAGAAGACAATATTTGTATTTTAAACTCACAGTTTTTAGGTTGTATTAATAAAATTATAGTTGTTTCTGTACCATGTATTTTGACGACTCAGAATGGGTGTTGTATACCTATTTTGGGGGCGTCACATTCACACCCGGATTCCGTACGTCACGAGTACATCATTCATCCAACATACATCATTATATACTGAAATATAACAACATACATTCTCAAATTCCAGGTTCTGGAAACCTTATAACCTCTTTCATTACAAATAATGATAATACATTATTCATTTCATCTTACAAGAGTGACTTTTATCCCCCACCAAGGATACATAAAAGTTCATTAAGCTAGTCTATAATTCAATTTCATCTTTAACAAGTCTTCACTTGATCTTCTCGCTCATTTACATTCTGAATGACACTTCATCTGGACACCGTCAGCTTGAACTTTACGGGATCCTAAAGTTCTTCTAACCTCGTTCGCTAAAAATGTTTTTCATTTAAAGCAAGTGTGAGCATTCAATTGCCCAGCAAGTCATAACAGTTGAACATATAACTTCAAGAGTTTAAACGTTCCTTTAGAACTTCGATAACCGAACAAAGGTTATGAAGCAGCTTGAATAATAGGAGTAGTCTCGATTCCTATTATTTTAAAACATCAGTCACTTTCATTTTTAAATACTTTTATTTCTCTACCTTTTTCATACACATCTTGTCTGGCTAGAATCATTAGCACAGACTTAACAATAACGGTTCATGTATAAACAGAACATACTTGTATTCAACAGCTCAATCACAGAACAGTTCATATCATAGAAACACCGAAGTGTTCAAATTGTGGCACAAGGCCTCATACATACTACCACCTTGTACATACATCGCACATATGCACATAGACAAGACTTCTCAAGTTCAACATCTGAGAAGTTTAAGAAACTAGCATTCATGTAATACGAATGAAGTTAGGAAACTTGCCTTGCGCACAGCTACAGCTTTCGCTGAACTGTTCATTCCAATTCCTATATAACACATAAGGAGAAAACATAAACACCAATTAGTCATATATTGAACTTACGCATTGGTTTACTTAACTTTACTTCTTAGGGTTTGCGTTCTTATAACCTAAGTTTACGCAACTACTTTCATTACCGGCTTACGACTTCATGACATACAGAGATGTCTTACTCAAATGTTCATCATCTTTGATGATTTACATTCTTATCTTCTTCTTATAACTTCTATATGACTCAGCACACATCGCTTCTCTGCTAGTAGTCCATATGGTACTCTGAGTGATTTCCCACAAACAACCAACAAACAAGTTCTCGTCTCATCTACACTGCCATCACAGTGAGTTAGATCGGTTGCCAGTTTTGTATATACCTTCGCTCTCTGAAGGAATTGTTTAGCCTAGCTCCCATATGTCAACCATCAAAGGTTACGATTGTACCACAACCTAACTTATCGTAACTTATCCGAACCATTTAACTTAATGTTCGTTAAATTAATTTCTTATTCTTTACAGCTTTTTGGAAACTAAATGCCGTACCTCAGAATTAATTCCTTATCCCACTCACATTCGGCTTTCATTAATCTTATTATCGTTCACTACGACTTTCTTGATAATTCATATCTTATTTAATACTTTCGTTATCCCTTACATGAACCCCATGTTCATTACTCATTCTTAGTGTCGAAGCCATACCGATCGTTGTATGCTAAGATGCTTCACACTTACCTCTCATTATCATTACATAACATCGAAATGTTATTCATTATCCTCATCACTCAACGTCTCAGGCATCACAATCGTAGCAATTCCTCGCGTTTGTTCAATCATAGCAATCCCGTACCTAAAATCTTTGTCTTTTAATCTTGTTTAATATTCTCGTTCGACCTTTACTACAAGTTTAATTCACCTGATTAAGGGTTACATTAATTGGACATTATGTTCTTTTTCGTCCCTTACATTTCCTCTAAGAGCTGAGCAGTTAAAAGCTCATCTTTTTCGTCCCTTACTTCAAAATGTACATATCCGCACGATTTTAGTAAACTTCGAAATCTAGCATAGCTAGATGACTTAGAATATCCTATTTCTCCATCTTCCTTCATTGTCTTACTGCGGCAATACTTAATCTTCTCTAGCACCTTCCATACTAAGCCTACTGAAAACAACACGTTTTCAGTCTAAACATCCCTATACCTTAGTACAATCCATCAACTTACCACACACTATGAGTTCAGGAACTTTCCACAATAATATGAGTTTAAGAACTATCCAGTCAGACTATAGGCGTCCATTCGCTGAGACGTTCGAAAATATACCATATTATTATGAGTCATGAACTTACCATAAGTATGAGTTTTAAGAACTCGCACCTACCTTATCGTTCTCTACCTATCAAGTATATATATGAGAAAAGATTCACCTTCTCGTTACATACATATTGATAGCGCGACTAATCCCAATGATTATCACTACCAGAAGCTAAGTGATTGTAGAACCAAACATAATTCCCAGCCCATACAGAGAATTGGTCAACTCAGCTACTAAACGATATAAGAAGCTAAGCGGTTGTTACACCCAGGACAATTCTCTACCCATACAAAGAATTGTTCAACTCAACAACTATATCGCATAAGGATCTAAGTGGTTCTAAAACCACGTACAAATTCCCCACCCATACAAGTAATCATACAACTCATCTGCTGATATGAGTCCTCAATTGAAATCCTAAAACTTCTTACTTTCTCTCTACTTAATACAAATTTTCTTTAATTCGTATGCAAACCTTTACAACTCAATTTTAGTTCTTCTTCCCGTACTACTTCGTAGTACCTTTTATTCATAGCATTAGCTATAAATCGTTCATCGTTTAACAACTCATCTATTACTACGAATCACTATGATCAAGTGGAGATCTTCTTACCCTTCTCTCTACGATTATTGTTTTAGGTACTCCTACCTAAGGTTTATAACCTATCAGCTTTGATACCAACTTGTAACGCCTCGAAATCCGGTCTATCTTCACACCTGGATTCTGTACGTCACGAGTACATCATTCGTCCAACATACATCATTATATACTGAAATTTAACAACATACACTCTCAAATCCCAGGTTCTGGAAACCTTATAACCTCTTTCATTACAAATAATGATAATACATTATTCATTTCATCTTACAAGAGTGACTTTTATCCGCCACCAAGGATACATAACAGTTCATTAAGCTAGTCTATAATTCAATTTCATCTTTAACAAGTCTTCACTTGATCTTCTCGCTCATTTACATTCTGAATGGCACTTCATCTGGATACCGTCATCTTGAACTTTACGGGATCCTTAAGTTCTTCTAACCTCGTTCGCTGAAAATATTTTTCATTTAAAGCAAGCGTGAGCATTCAATTACCCAGCAAGTCATAACTGTGACGCCCCCAAAATAGGTATACGACACCCATTCTGAGTCGCCAAATACATGGTACAGAAAGCAAACTAAAACTTCAATAACACAATTGTCGTGCAAAATACGACAACACATACTGTGAGTTTAAATACAAATATTGTCTTCTAGACAATATCCACACTCAAATAAGTCTTCAATACAATTATTCAAACACTATTTTACAGAAATAGTGAGAACTGCTAAAACATCTTTCTAGAACCATCACTCCATACCCCGACTAGATCCTGCTATGTTCTCACCTCCTGAGAAGAAAAATGGAACAAAAAGGAAAAGGGTGAGCTCAACTAGCCCAGTAAAGAATATTATGACTAAGATAATATACAACAAAATATCATTAGTATTCAACAGGGAAAAATCTGATAGAATATAATCGACAATAAGTTTTAGATCAACAACTGCAGCGGAAACAGCAAACCATTAGAAGAGTCAAGTAGAGAATGAATTCTACTATCTTCTAAGATTTAAAAGTCCATCATCAATATTTTATCCCTGTAACATCAATTAATAATCATCTTTAACCAAATATTCATCTTTGCACTACGGGCCAAAGATATTCATTTGTATCACCAGTCGGTCATGTTCATCTCAACACCTGTTCATCTTTGCACTACAGGCCAAAGATATTCATCAAGTAATCATACATCCTTTCACTACAGGCCAAAGATATTCAGTAATATCATTATTTAGGACCGAGGATGATGAAAAATATCTTAAAGAGAACGAATCCAGTGAGACAGAAGGACAAATAGTAGGGATTCGTATAACAGTTTATCCAAGATCAATAATACTTCATAATAATCAATTGTGAAGCAGAATTCAAAAATAAAGATTAAAACATGGATATAATCAAAGATAGTAACCATAATAGACATCTTGGATAAAAAGGGAAAATTTTATTTTTCGGTGAATAGTACCGTATTCGTGAATAGTGCCGTATACGTGAATAGTAACGTATACGTGAATAGTAACTCCGACACAAAAAAGTTTCAAATTTGATAAAAACTCATGTTAATATTTCAACATAATGATATTGAAGAAAATAATATCATTTAAGAAGAAAATAATATCCCTTACCTCAAAATAACCGTACTTCTGACTGAATATCGGATATGAGGCTGAATGAAACTTGTGCTGAATAGCAACTTTCAAAGTATCTAAATACTCACAAAATACACTCAATAATCTAGAGAGAGAAAGAGAGAAAACTTATGAATTTTGGTGTGATTTTCAATTCTAACTTAGCCCTCTATTTATAGGAAAATGTTAGCACGTCGAAGCAGACTTAACCTGCAACCTGATGGCTTTACCTGCTACTATTTCCACCCACCACATTTGAATAAAAATCTCAGCACATTTCTTCACCAACCAAGAGTGGGCCCCACCAATTCTAGAATTTTCCACCAAAATGATTAACTCCGAAAATTTAACAATTTCTGAACCAGTCATCTCATAAAATTCATAACAAATCATACGTTCATTTTTAACGGTTCAAAATTTATGGACATAAACTCAACTTATATATGTATAACATATCCAAATATTAGCACAATCCAACGGTCGGATTAAAAATTATAACCCTCACAAAATATCTCAAAAACCCTAATTTGATTTTCAATACCTCCGTTCCGACAAAAAATACAGATAAAACACCTCAACATTAACTCCTTTATTTTTAACCACAAAAATATATCCCTCAATTATATCCACATAAAACAAATATTTCCTTATCATATGAATCAATAATTAATTATTCACAAATAATATTACAGAATCACATTTATGACAACCAGGCCATTCCCAGGAAAGAGGGGGCTTTCCAATAAGGATTTCTCCTTACTGGCGCGTAATTAGATGACCAAACCTCTCCTTAGACAGAACTTTCTTGACATTACCAATAATGTTATCTAATAATATTATTCAAATAATATGAATTATTGATCTGATAATGGGAAATACTGTGTAGTAACAATTATTGAACAACAATAATATAAAATATCAACGCAGCAATTATTGAATCAATAAAATAAATTATTGAACAGTAACTACTGTAATAATTATTGAGTAGTGCCTTCCTTCTTAAGAACCAATAATTCAAAAATATTGTACAATCCGTGTGCTGCTGTGCAACCACGCGTATTACTGTATTTTACCCACCGGGTATTCCAACAGTGTTAACGGTAACAACTACGTTGTTATTTATGAAAACTCAATTTTTGTCGTTATCTTCATCCAATCGTTTTCCGTTATGGGGCCCACAAATAGCTGCGCCATCGTACGAATATTCCCCGACAGAAAAAATATTCCACGACCACACGAATATTCACCGACCAAAAATGAATTTTTTATAACCACTTGCTTATTTGAAATATTTGCGCATTTTACCCATAACTAACCACATTAATCAAATCAACCCTTTCTATTTCAAAATAATAAATAGAGAAAATTTAATTTAATTTATTAATAAGTTGGGGTCTTACAACCTCCCCTCCTTATGAAATTTTGTCCTCGAAATTGACGTACGTACCTGGTGTTTCGAAAAGGCGAGGATACCTCGCTTTCATTACTGATTCCAACTCCCAAGTCATTTCTTCAATAGCATGATTTCTCCACAAAACCTTAACTTGTGGTATAACCTTCGTGCATAGGATATGTTCTTTCCTATCCAATATCTTAACAGGTACCTCTTCGTACGTTAAATCTTCGACTATCTCGTCTGGTTCTAACGCACTAATATGATTCGGGTCGTCCACATATTTACATAACATCGATATGTGAAAAACGTTATGAACACGCGACATACTTAGCGTTAAGACGAGTCTATAGGCCATAGTTCCTACTCGATCGAGGATTTCAAATAAATCGAAGGCTTGAGCTTTCTTCTCTTCATCGACTCTTACTTCTAGAATAACACATTCTTGCACCTTCTTCTTTATATTCATCAGCTCCAGGTCTGTAGCTTGAGCGGCTTTAACGTTATCGATTAAAGTCGATTTTACTCGTATATCATCACGTGGGTCCCTAGAGTCATTAACTATATCTTTATCATTTATAAATTATACAAAATAGGTCTTTGTGTTCAACAATATCGCACTCGTACTCGCTTACAATCTTCTACTCAACGCGTCAGCTACCACGTTTGCTTTTCCAGGATGGTATGGTCAGAACATGTTCCGAATGAGTCTCCTCTTGAGCTATTGAAAAATCTTCTCGCATTCCTCGCTCCATACGAATTTTGTATCTTTCTGAGTCAGCTAAGTTAATGGAGTAGCGATTCGAGAAAATCCTTCTACGAATCTCCGATAGTAACCAGTTAAGCCCAGAAAGCTACGTACTTTGGTCACCGATTTCAGTTGCTCTCAATTGTGATTCATATCCCAATCTTGGATAGCACGTCGCAATGGCACCTATTGTTTTACCACCACACAAATATAGATTCCCTTACGGAGAGTTTGGCTTTGGTGCATTCCACAAAGGAAGTCACCAGATAGAGGCTCGGGTACCAACTTCTATAGTTGGGTTTTTAACTCCTGAAGTTCAATAGGAGCTATTCAATATGAGATTTTAGAAATGGGTTTTGTATCGGGTTGAAGATCAATAAAAAAATTCAATATCACGCTCTTGGTTAGGCCAGGAAATTCTTCAGAAAATACGTCAGGAAATTTACTAACAACAGAAATTTCATTCAAATCTGACGTATTTTTGTTCAAGTCCATGACATGGGCTAAGAAAGCTTGACATTCGTTTTTCAATAAACGAATGGCTTTATGGCTTGGTATGACAGCGATTGATTTTAGTGGTTTGGTTGCTTGAATTCACATAACAGGTTGGTTAGGAATATGAAAATTAACAACCTTACGAAAACAATTAATTTTGGCATGATGAGTAGTTAACCAATCAATTCCTAAAATCACATCAAAAGCAAGTATCTTTAAAGAGATAAGGTCAACAGGTAATGTGATTGTGCCAACTTGGATTAAGCAAGATTTATAAACTGTAGATGTAATGAAAGTTTCTCCTAACGGAGTCTCCACAGATAGGTCAAAGTCTAATTTCTCCGGAGTCAAGTTTAAACGTTGAGTACAAGCAGGAGAGATAAAAGAATGGGTAGAACCGGTATCTAGTAAGGTATAAACTTCGTAAGAATTTATAATTAACTAACCCGTTATACCTCCGTTCGGGTTCCTCGCGTTTTGGGCAGTCACGACAAACGCTCTTCCAGAAACTACCGACTTTATTTTGTCCGTATCCGCCTTTAGTGTCACTGTCCCAGCTGGACTTGGTTTTGCTATAGTACAATCTCGAGCGATATGTCCTTCCTTTCCACATATATAACATACCTTGAACTGTTGTGGGCAGTTTGGACTTATATGTCCCTCCTCTCTGCATCTGTAACATCTAACAGGCGGTCGTTCTCCTCCCCTAGAATTTGTTCCTGGTGCTGGTGCTGCTGTCGATGTCTTCCTGTCATCGTTAAATCTTCTCTTCTTGAAATTTCTACTTGACTCACCTCTCCTATTATTATGGCCACGATGACCACCCGAGTGGTTACCACTTTTGTCTGTATTTTTCCTTCCTCGCTGGTTCTCATCGCTCCGATAACTGCTGTCACCAGTATGACCCTGGTTGTGGTCCTTCAGTTGAACATACTCATTATCTCGTACTAATAATTGAGCCCTGTTTACAACATCTGAATATAAAGAAAATTTATGAGAGATAAGATATTGCTGAATCTCGAGTTTTAAACCTCTCAGAAACATCCTTGTCATTCGTTCCTCATTCTCGACCAAATGAGGTGTAAACCTGGATAACTCTGCAAACTTCGCCTCGTACTGGGACACCATCATATTATTTTGTTCCAGTCTAATAAACTCTACCTCCTTCATATGACGAATACTTTCAGGAAAGTACTTGTCATTAAACAGTTTCGGGAACGTTTCCCAGGACATGTTGAGTGCGTCAGGCTGGGTACGCTTCACAGACTCTCACCAGTAGTCTGTCTCACCGCGGAACATAAAAGTGGCGAATGGAACCTTCTGTTCCTCCGTGCATCCCAAGACATCGAATATCTTGATAATTTGCTTGACCCACGTTTTCGCCCTGATCGGATCCGGCTTTCCCTTAAATTCTGGTGGTCGCAATTCTTTGAACTGCTTGGCTGTGACAAACCGCGCATTGTTATCATTTCCACCTGTATTCTGCGCACGAGTCTCCCTCGTCTGATTTTGCATGAACTGCAAAAAGCTTCTAAACATTCCATCATTCATCGTTTGCTCGGTAACGTTGTTTATAGGAGGAATATTGCCTTCCTGTTGCATGTTCCCCTGGGTGGTGATTAAAGGTGTCTCCGCGTTTTGATTTACTCCATTATTAACGTTCTCAGCTGCCATTCTTAAATACTACCATAAAACAAGGGTTAATAGTCATGTCATATATTATCCCTATATCTGACCGACTAAATAATTACCAAATAAACTTATTCAGGTCATACTAGCGAAGGAATTCCCCGTCTCTCCCCTCCAAGTTCTTGTCTCACATCTCAGCCAGGGATCATATCCCTAAGCTCTGATACCAACTATGACGCCCCCAAAATAGGTATACAACACCCATTCTAAGTCGCCAAATACATGGTACAGAAAGCAAACTACAACTTCAATAATACAATTGTCGTGCAAAATACGACAACACATACTGTGAGTTTAAATACAAATATTGTCTTCTAGACAATATCCACACTCAAATAAGTCCTCAATACAATTATTCAAACACTATTTTACAGAAATAGTGAGGACTGCTAAAACATCTTTCTAGAACCATCACTCCATACCCCGACTAGATCCTGCTATGTTCTCACCTCCTGAGAAGAAAAATGGAACAAAAAGGAAAAGGGTGAGCTCAACTAGCCCAGTAAAGAATATTATGACTAAGATAATATACAACAAAATATCATTAGTATTCAACAGGGAAAAATCTGATAGAATATAATCGACAATAAGTTTTAGATCAACAACTGCAGCGGAAACAGCAAACCATTAGAAGAGTCAAGTAGAGAATGAATTCTACTATCTTCTAAGATTTAAAAGTCCATCATCAATATTTTATCCCTGTAACATCAATTAATAATCATCTTTAACCAAATATTCATCTTTGCACTACGGGCCAAAGATATTCATTTGTATCACCAGTCGGTCATGTTCATCTCAACACCTGTTCATCTTTGCACTACAGGCCAAAGATATTCATCAAGTAATCATACATCCTTTCACTACAGGCCAAAGATATTCAGTAATATCATTATTTAGGACCGAGGATGATGAAAAATATCTTAAAGAGAACGAATCCAGTGAGACAGAAGGACAAATAGTAGGGATTCGTATAACAGTTTATCCAAGATCAATAATACTTCATAATAATCAATTGTGAAGCAGAATTCAAAAATAAAGATTAAAACATGGATATAATCAAAGATAGTAACCATAATAGACATCTTGGATAAAAAGGGAAAATTTTATTTTTCGGTGAATAGTACCGTATTCGTGAATAGTGCCGTATACGTGAATAGTAACGTATACGTGAATAGTAACCCCGACACAAAAAGTTTCAAATTTGATAAAAACTCATGTTAATATTTCAACATAATGATATTGAAGAAAATAATATCATTTAAGAAGAAAATAATATCCCTTACCTCAAAATAACCGTACTTCTGACTGAATATCGGATATGAGGCTGAATGAAACTTGTGCTGAATAGCAACTTTCAAAGTATCTACATACTCACAAAATACACTCAATAATCTAGAGAGAGAAAGAGAGAAAACTTATGAATTTTGGTGTGATTTTCAATTCTAACTTAGCCCTCTATTTATAAGAAAATGTTAGCACGTCGAAGCAGACTTAACCTGCAACCTGATGGCTTTACCTGCTACTATTTCCACCCACCACATTTGAATAAAAATCTCAGCACATTTCTTCACCAACCAAGAGTGGGGCCCACCAATTCTAGAATTTTCCACCAAAATGATTAACTCCGAAAATTTAACAATTTCTGAATCAGTCATCTCGTAAAATTCGTAACAAATCATACGTTCATTTTTAACGGTTCAAAATTTGTGGACATAAACTCAACTTATATATGTATAACATATCCAAATATTAGCACGATCCAACGGTCGGATTAAAAATTATAACTCTCGTAAAATATCTCAAAAACCCTAATTTGATTTTCAATACCTCCGTTCCGACAAAAAATACAGATAAAACACCTCAACATTAACTCCTTCATTTTTAAGCACAAAAATATATCCCTCAATTATATCCACATAAAACAAATATTTCCTCATCATATGAATAAATAATTAATTATTCACAAATAATATTACAGAATCACATTTATGACAATCAGGCCGTTCCCAGGAAAGAGGGGGCTTTCCAATAAGGATTTCTCCTTACTGGCGCGCAATTAGATGACCAAACCTCTCCTTAAACAGAACTTTCTTGACATTGGCAATAATGTTATCTAATAATATTATTCAAATAATATGAATTATTGATCTGATAATGGGAAATACTGTGCTGTAACAATTATTGAATAACAATAATATAAAATATCAACGCAGCAATTATTGAATCAATAAAATAAAATATTGAACAGTAACTACTGTAACAATTATTGAGTAGTGCCTTCCTTCATAAGAATCAATAATTCAAAAATACTGTACAATCCGTGTGCTACTGTGCAACCACGCAAATTACTGTATTTTAACCACCGGGTATTCCAACAGCGTTAACGGTAACAACTACGCCGTTATTTATGAAAACTCAATTTTTGTCGTTATCTTCATCCAATCGTTTTCCGTTATGGGGCCCACAAATAGCTGCGCCGTCGTACGAATATTCCCCGACAGAAAGAATATTCCACGACCACACGAATATTCACCGACTAAAAATGAATATTTTATAACCACTTGCTTATTTGAAATATTTGCGTATTTTACCCATAACCAACCACATTAATCAAATCAACCCTTTCTATTTCAAAATAATAAATAGAGGAAATTTAATTTCATTTATTAATAAGTTGAGGTCTTACAATAACTGTTGAACACATAACTTCAAGAGTTTAAACGTTCCTTTAGAACTTCGATAACCGAACAAAGGTTATAAAGCGGCTTGAATAATAGGAGTAGTCTCGATTCCTATCATTTTAAAACATCAGTCACTTTCATTTTTAAATACTTTCATTTCTTTACCTTTTTCATACACAAACTGTCTGGCTAGAATCATTAGCACAGACTTAACAATAACGGTTCATGTATAAATAGAACATACTTGTATTGAACAGCTCAATCATAGAATAGTTCATATCATAGAAACACCAAAGTGTTCAAATTGTGGCACAATGCCTCATACATACTACCACCTTGTACATACATCGCACATATGCACATAGACAAGACTTCTCAAGTTCAACATCTGAGAAGTTTAAGAAACTAGCATTCATGTAATATGAATGAAGTTAGGAAACTTACCTTACGCACAGCTACAACTTCTGCTGAACTGCTCATTCCAATTCCTATATAACACATAAGGAGAAAACAAAAACACCAATTAGTCATATATTGAACTTACACATTGGTTTACTTAACTTTACTTCTTAGGGTTTGCGTTCTTGCAACCTAAGTTTACGCAACTACTTTCATTACCGGCTTACGACTTCATGACATACAGAGATGTCTTACTCAAATGTTCATCATCTTTGATGATTTACATTCTTATCTTCTTCTTATAACTTCTATATGACTCAGCACACATCACTTCTCTGCTAGTAGTCCATATGGTACTCTGAGTGGTTTTCCACAAATAACCAACAAACAAGTTCCCGTCTCATCTACACTGCCATCACAGTGAGTTAGATCGGTTGCCAGTTTTGTATATACCTTCGCTCTTTAAAGGAATTGTTTAGCCTAGCTCCCATATGTCAACCATCAAAGGTTACGATTATACCACAACCTAACTTATCGTAACTTATTCGAACCATTAAACTTAATGTTCGTTAAATTAATTTCTTATTCTTTACGGCTTTCTGGCAACTAAATGCCATACCTCAGGATTCATTCCTTATCCCACTCACATTCGGCTTTCATTAATCTTATTACCATTCACTACGACTTTCTTGATAATTCATATCTTATTTAATATTTTTGTTATCCCTTACACGAACCTCATGTTCATTACTCGTTCTTAGTATTGAAGCCATACCGATCGTTGTATGTTAAGACCGACCGTCCATCGCAACAATCATTACGTTCACTGCGTCTATACGCTTCACACTTATCTCTCATTATCATGACATAACATTGAAATGTTATTCATTACCCTCATCACTCAACATCTCAGGCATCACAATCATAGCAATCCCTAATGTTCGTTCATCGCGACTACGGTCCCCGAATATCGGTTCCATAACCCGTACCTAAAATCTTTGTCTTTTAATCTTGTTTAATATTTCCGATCAACCATTAATATAGGTTTAATTCACTTGATTAAGGGATACATTAATTGGACATTATGTTCTTTATCGTCCCTTACGTTTCCCCCAAGAGCTGAGCAGTTAAAAGCTCATCTCTAGCTTTTTCTCTACACTCTCGCTGCGGCGCCACTCTCTCCTTTAACTCTTGCGCTGCGGTGCGAGTTAGCAGTACCTGGCTCCCCGGTCTGGCGCTGCAATGCCACATAGCAAGGCATGGCTGGCACCGTGGCGCCAAGCCTTAACCCTAGAAAATTTCTCTAAGTGTTAAATCCAATTTGAGACGCTTACTTCCTGATCTCATTACTTCTTCGTTATAACTCGGAATGAGGTCAGTCAAAAGCTATTCTCTTCCTTATCTTACGTACATCAATACCCCTCAGATAGAACTTCATTCTAAATTCATTAACGTGCCATTTGATTGGCTTGATCTTTACCCTTCGTTCATTTTTACGCTTTTAATGTTCTTCGCTCGTTCGTCCGTAATTCGGTCATCCGAACTCGGAACTCGTTCGTTCTTGAGTCCACAATTCACATTTTTTGTGTTCTCTTACTTCCTTATGAAACCTTACATGTTCAGGTTCATTTACAAACTTTCTAATTCTCGTTCGTCTTTTACAAAATTTTCGCCATAACTTCGTTATAGCTAAGTTTTAATCCATTCTTCATGAACGTTTCTACCGTTCCTAACCAAGCAATAAGCAACTAACTTATAAGCAATAGTTTTAAACTTGTCCATCAACAACAATTATACTACGACGGTTTTAAATTTGTCCATCAACAACGTTCTTCGTGTTCTTCGCGTGTTCTTCGTGTTCTTCGTTCGTTCTTCATTTTAATTGATATTTTGGATTACAATTTCACTTTTTATTAGAATTTGATGTTATAAAACACCATTCCTTACTTATTTCATCTACTTATTCATATAATCCACTCGGATCGTTCTAATTCGTTACGAATCTTACACTTCCATAAGAAATTTATAAAATAAATTTCTAATTCTTATTTCTTCATTTTCTTATGATTTCAACCATATGAAATCTTTTCTAACCTTATCTACTTATTATCTTCATTAAGTTATGTTTTTAGACATAAAAACTTGAAGAAAATTTAAAACAGACTAGGTTCCGGATTACAGTTCTTCTTTAATACTCTCTTGTCGGACAAAGTTTGCACATGAGCAAGCTCTTCCTCCTTCTTCTCCTTCTCATCTGACCTCTCTCTCTCTCTCTCTTTCTTTCAAGTTGGAGGATTTTCAAAAACCTAAAACAATGAGCTCAAGCTTCCTATTTATAGATTTTCAAAGCTAGGGGTATTTTAGTCATTTTCCCCCCTTAACCTCCTTACTATTCCACCACCATACTATTCCCTCCTCCTCAATACACCTCCTTTCCCTTGGAAGCGTTGTGGTTCCGTCTTTCGGGTTCGTCCGGCAGTTCGAAAACTGCGATTCTCGGAATCTAAATATTTTTTGATATTTCGTCTTTCCTTTACCGACTAATTTTTACGTATTTTTTGAATATTCAAAAAACTAAAAAACACTTTTTGGTGTCAAGCGTTTTCCTTCACATTTTCCCCTAACGTAGCTAAATGAATGAAAAGTATATAGCAGTACTTTTCGTCATTTTTATTTTGTCCGATTTCTGCACGTTTTTTGAGAAAAACTTTTATCTGCTTACTTAACTTTTCATGATATATTATCGTCAAATCTTTCGACAGAATCTCATTTCGACATACTGAACTCTCAGAAAGGCTTAGGTTATTCGAACCCTAACCCTTAGGGTTTCGTCGAGTGAATAGTCCCTATTTCGTCTTTTTTCCCGAAAAATATTTTGTTCCCAGAAAAAAATTATTTTTGTTATGAAAATTCTTACTTGATTAGACTAGCTCGTAGCCAGAATACTCCCAACTTATAATCATCCTAAGTTATAGAACGATTAATAAACACATAGCACATAATATTATTAATAAAAATTCCTTTTATTAATAACTAATTCTTTAAACTTAAATTCTGGACAATCCGAATTCTCCAGGTTGTTACACTTCTGCCATTTGATTTTGTGTTTGACGTCTTGGCTGTAACGCCCCCAAAATAGGTCCATTCCATCCAACCTATTCTGACTCGCCAAATACATGATACAGAAAATAACTACAACTTTATTACAACAATTGTCGTACAAAATACAACAACACATATGCTTTGAGTTTGGATACAAATATATACCAACTGTGACTCATGTCCCAACCTTGGATAGCACGTCACAATGACACCTTACATAAAGGTATAGTCAAAAACTGTTTTAGAAATTAAAATTTTTGGGAAAAGCTCAAGGAAACCCTCGTAGATGGGAGGCCATGCTTCTTGGTTAGGATAGATATCATATGGCCACAGAATTATCCTTGGTTGACCCAATAGACCTCAAAAAAAATGAGAAGATTACTATCATATTCTTTTCAATGGTGAGTCTTCTCTTGACATATCATTATCTCCACTATCTCTAACTGAGAATTATACTTCAAACAAACACCAAGATTATATAGGTAGTGCTCGTAAATATACTCAGCAAGTGGATGAGCACATCCCTGTCTTATGATGACACAAGATTGTATATCATTAGACATCTTATATGATAGTGACAAAACACCATTCCAACGTTGGGTTCGCTTCACCCTAGATGATTCACCAAATATAACTACTAAATGATGACCACCGTTCTATTCTCCTGTTACCCCCGCTCGTCCCAGCTACACTCTTATTACCTGAAAGGAATTGTGAAACAAAAGGGTGAGCACAACTAGCTCAGTAAAGAATATCATGACTAAAGATAATTAAATTATCAATAGCCTTCAACAGAATTAAATCAGAGATTTAGAACATATGGTAGATGATAAAATTTTTCAAGCATAGTTGCAGCGGAACGAGCAATCCATTAGAAGAGTCAAATAGACTATAAAGTCTATTATCTTCTCCACGTTAAAAGTCCACCAACAATATTTTATCCCTGTAACATCAATCAACAGTTCCTTTCCACAATCATATGAATAATTCATAATCATAATTGTGATTCTAAATTTCGCATCCAAGACGAAGATAATTTTCATCACCTGTCTTTACCTGAAACATCAAAGATCATGGTTATACCAAATCACAGTTCTTGTTTATAATCATACAAATAAATTCATCTTTGTACCACGGGCCAAAGATATTCATCAACAGTTCATCTTTACACTACATGCCAAAGATATTCAACAACAAGTCATCTTTGCACTACGGGCCAAAGATATTCATCAACAACTCATCTTTGCACTACAGGCCAAAGATATTCCTCAATAGTTCATATTTGCACTACAGGCCAAATATATTATTATCTCAAAGAAATATATAATCATTTCAGAATTTATATAACCAATAATTATAACCATGTTGATCATTTCACCTTTGCACTTAAGCTAAAGATATTCAATTATAAATTCAATGGTCATGATCATACCAGTCACAATTCAACTTTTCACTACTGGACAAAGAGAACCCTAGTCATGATCATACCAATAATCTACCCATTTTTACACTCCAGTGAAAAAGAATTTCAACATCAGGGTTATAAAAATGCTATATATGATAATAAAATCAATATAATCAATACATAGTTTTAATCTCCAGAGTAATATTCATAAATCAACTATAATTTGGTTAGAAAAAGAAACCAATTTTGTCATGAATAGTAACTCGTGAATAGTATCCCATGAATAGTAACTCATGAATAATAACTCGTGAATAGTAACTCATGAATAGTAACTCATGAATAGTAACTCGTGAATAGAAACTCGTGAATAGTAATTCATGAATAGTAACTCGTGGATAGTAACTCGTGAATAGTAACTCATGAATAGTAACCCCGACATGAAAAGTTCTAAATTTAATAAAAAGTTCAGATCAATACTTCGGCATAATGATATTGAAAAAAAATAATTTCATTTAAGAAGAAATAACATCCCTTACTATCCCTTACTATCCCTTACAATCCCTTAAAATCCCTTACCTCAAAAGAGCAGTACTTCTGATTGGAATAACGCTGAACGAACTTGCACCGTATATCAACACTCAAGATATCAAAAAAAACTCACAAGAATACACTCGATAATATAGAGAGAGAAATAGAGAGAAAACTTCAGTTTCTGGTGTGATTTTCAATTCTAACCTAAGCACCCTATTTATAGGAAAATGCTTAGAACACCAAAGATGAAAATTTAATATAATAATAATATATTTAACAAATTTTCCTTAGCCCACCTTGACCATCTGAATTCAGCCATAACACATGTTAATGATGTCCACAAAATACAAAAAAAACGTTTTTCTAAACAAAAATAATTAAAACATCCAAAAATTAATTATTTTAGAACTTCAATAATTCATAATAAATAGCCCTTTTATCAGAAAATTCAAATCTCGCGAGTTTTTATAGGAAATTCAATTCTCTACAACTTTGTAGAAGAAAGTTTTTCAAAATTCCAAACAGAAATTGACCGAAATTCATAAACGGACGATTTTACAGTCAATAATAAATTTTCGGTCAGGAATTATGTCCACGAACACACAAAACATGTGTTAATCATTTAATGCCACAAAAATACTCTTCCTCCTCATATACTCATATATCCCACATTCATTGTAAAAATATCACCGTTAATATATTATTAAAATAATATATTTAAATGAATTATTTTATCAGAAAAAGATAAAATATTAATTTTCAACAATTGTCACATTTAAAAATTTTCTCCATCTATATCCACATAAAATCAATATTTTCCTCATCATATAAATCAATAATTAATTATTCACAAATAATATTACAGAATCACAGTACCGGCAACCAGGCAATTCTCAGGAAAGAGGGGGCTTTCCAATAAGGATCTCTCCTTACTGGCGCGCAATTAGATGACCAAACCTCTCCTTAGACAGAACTTTCTAGACATTGCCAATAATATTATCTAATAATATTATTCAGATAATATGAATTATTGCTCCGATAATAGAAAATACTGTGTAGTGATAATTATTAAAACAACAGTAATATAAAATATCAACGCATCAATTATTGAATCAATAAAATAAAATACTGAACAGTAATTACTGTAACAATTATTGAGTAATGCCTTCTTACGTAAAAATCAATAAATGGTGCAATACCGTGTGCTACTGTGCAACAACGCGTATTACTGTGTTTTAACCACCGGATATTCCAACAGTGTTAACGGTAACAACTACGCCGTTATTTATAAACAACTTACTCTTATCGTTTTCTTCATCCAATCGCTTTCCGTTATGGGGCCCACACAAGATTGCGCCGTCGTACGAATATTCTCCAACAGTAAGAATATTCCACGACCAAGCGAATATTCCCCGACAACAATGAATATTTTATAACCACTTGTGTATTCCGAAAAAAATTTATATATCACCCTTAACTTTAATATTTATCAATTTAACCATTTACTAAATAGTAATTATAAGAAAAATTGAATACTTTTATTTCATAAAATTCGGGGTCTTACAATCGCCCCTCCTTATGAAATTTCGTCCTCGAAATTTACGTACCTGGTATTTCAAAGAGTTGAGAATACCTTGCTTTTATTTCAGATTCCATCTTTCCTGTCATCATAATTTCTTCATTGCTCATCTCCTGTATTTCAGATATCATTCTAGAATACAGCTTCAAAACAAAGGTTAATTGAACAAATTAACATATCACATAATATCCCGATATTATGACTGACCAACAAATAAGCTTAGGTAGGACACACTAGCGAAGGATTTACTCGTCTTTCCCCTCCTAGTCCTATTTCCCGATCTCCGTCAGAGATTATATCCCTAAGCTCTGATACCAACTGTGACAAATGTCCCATCAGTGGACAGCACCTCACATTGGTACCTATCAGTTTGCCACCGCAGAACGGTGTCCCCTACGGAGAGTCTGGCTTCGGTGCATCCCCCATCAACAGGAAGTCACCAGCGAGAGGCTCGGGGCTCTTTACTTATAGCTCTGATACCAAATGTAACGCCCCCAAAATAGGTCCATTCCATCCAACCTATTCTGAGTCGCCAAATACATGGTACAGAAAATAACTACAACTTTATTACAACAATTGTCGTACAAAATACAACAACACATATGCTTTGAGTTTGGATACAAATATATACCAACTGTGACTCATGTCCCAACCTTGGATAGCACGTCACAATGACACCTTACATAAAGGTATAGTCAAAAACATTTTTAGAAATTAAATTTTTTGGGAAGTGCTCAAGGAAACCCTCGTAGATGGGAGGCCATGCTTCTAGGTTATGATAGATATCATATGGCCACAGAATTATCCTTGGTTGACCCAATAGACCTAAAAAAAATGAGAAGATTACTATCATATTCTTTTCAATGGTGAGTCTTCTCTTGACATATCATTATCTCCACTATCTCTAACTGAGAATTATACTTCAAACAAACACCAAGATTATATAGGTAGTGCTCGTAAATATACTCAGCAAGTGGATGATCACATCCCTGTCTTATGATGACACGAGATTGTATATCATTAGACATCTTATATGATAGTGGCAAAACACCATTCCAACGTTGGGTTCGCTTCACCCTAGATGATTCACCAAATATAACTACTAAATGATGACCACCGTTCTATTCTCCTGTTACCCCCGCTCGACCCAGCTACACTCTTATTACCTGAAAGGAATTGTGAAACAAAAGGGTGAGCACAACTAGCTCAGTAAAGAATATCATGACTAAAGATAATTAAATTATCAATAGCCTTCAACAGAATTAAATCAGAGATTTAGAACATATGGTAGATGATAAAATTTTTCAAGCATAGTTGCAGCGGAACGAGCAATCCATTAGAAGAGTCAAATAGACTATAAAGTCTATTATCTTCTCCACGTTAAAAGTCCACCAACAATGTTTTATCCCTGTAACATCAATCAACAGTTCCTTTCCACAATCATATGAATAATTCATAATCATAATTGTGATTCTAAATTTCGCATCCAAGATGAAGATAATTTTCATCACTTGTCTTTACCTGAAACATCAAAGATCATGGTTATACCAAATCACAGTTCCTGTTTATAATTATACTAATAAATTCATCTTTGTACCACGGGCCAAAGATATTCATCAACAGTTCATCTTTACACTACATGCCAAAGATATTCAACAACAAGTCATCTTTGCACTACGGGCCAAAGATATTCATCAACAACTCATCTTTGCACTACAGGCCAAAGATATTCCTCAATAGTTCATATTTGCACTACAGGCCAAATATATTATTATCTCAAAGAAATATATAATCATTTCAGAATTTATATAACCAATAATTATAACCATGTTGATCATTTCACCTTTGCACTTAAGCTAAAGATATTCAATTATAAATTCAATGGTCATGATCATACCAGTCACAATTCAACTTTTCACTACTGGACAAAGAGAACCCTAGTCATGATCATACCAATAATCTACCCATCTTTACACTCCAGTGAAAAAGAATTTCAACATCAGGGTTATAAAAATGCTATATATGATAATAAAATCAATATAATCAATACATAGTTTTAATCTCCAGAGTAATATTCATAAATCAACTATAATTTGGTTAGAAAAAGAAACCAATTTTGTCATGAATAGTAACTCGTGAATAGTATCCCATGAATAGTAACTCATGAATAGTAACTCGTGAATAGTAACTCATGAATAGTAACTCGTGAATAGTAACTCATGAATAATAACTCGTGAATAGTAACTCATGAATAGAAACTCATGAATAGTAATTCATGAATAGTAACTCGTGGATAGTAACTCATGAATAGTAACCCCGACATGAAAAGTTCCAAATTTAATAAAAAGTTCAGATCAATACTTCGGCATAATGATATTGAAAAAAAATAATTTCATTTAAGAAGAAATAACATCCCTTACTATCCCTTACTATCCCTTACAATCCCTTACAATCCCCTACCTCAAAAGAGCAGTACTTCTGACTGGAATAACGCTGAACGAACTTGCACCGTATATCAACACTCAAGATATCAAAAAAAACTCACAAGAATACACTCGATAATATAGAGAGAGAAAACTTCAGTTTCTGGTGTGATTTTCAATTCTAACCTAAGCACCCTATTTATAGGAAAATGCTTAGAACACCAAAGATGAAAATTTAATATAATAATAATATATTTAACAAAATATCCTTAGCCCACCTTGACCATCTGAATTCAGCCATAACACATGTTAATGATGTCCACAAAATACAAAAAAAAAAAATTTTTCTAAACAAAAATAATTAAAACATCCAAAAATTAATTATTTCAGAACTTCAATAATTCATAATAAATAGCCATTTTATCAGAAAATTCAAATCTCGCGAGTTTTTATAGGAAATTCAATTCTCTACAACTTTGTAGAAGAAAGTTTTTCCAAATTCCAAACAGAAATTGACCGAAATTCATAAACGGGCGATTTTACAGTCAATAATAAATTTTCGGTCAAGAATTATGTCCACCAACACACAAAACATGTGTTAATCATTTAATGCCACAAAAATACTCTTCCTCCTCATATACTCATATATCCCACATTCATTGTAAAAATATCACCGTTAATATATTATTAAAATAATATATTTAAATAAATTATTTTATCAGAAAAAGATAAAATATTAATTTTCAACAATTGTCACATTTAAAAATTTTCTCCATCTACATCCACATAAAATCAATATTTTCCTCATCATATAAATTAATAATTAATTATTCACAAATAATATTACAGAATCACAGTACCGGCAACCAGGCAATTCCCAGGAAAGAGGGGGCTTTCCAATAAGGATCTCTCCTTACTGGCGCGCAATTAGATGACCAAACCTCTCCTTAGACAGAACTTTCTAGACATTGCCAATAATATTATCTAATAATATTATTCAGATAATATGAATTATTGCTCCGATAATAGAAAATACTGTGTAGTGACAATTATTAAAACAACAGTAATATAAAATATCAACGCAACAATTATTGAATCAATAAAATAAAATACTGAACAGTAATTACTGTAACAATTATTGAGTAATGCCTTCTTACGTAAAAATCAATAATTGGTGCAATACCGTGTGCTACTGTGCAACAACGCATATTACTGTGTTTTAACCACCGGATATTCCAACAGTGTTAACGGTAACAACTACGCCGTTATTTATAAACAACTTACTCTTATCGTTTTCTTCATCCAATCGCTTTCCGTTATGGGGCCCACACAAGATTGCTCCGTCGTACGAATATTCTCCGACAGTAAGAATATTCCACGACCAAGCGAATATTCCCCGACAACAATGAATATTTTATAACCACTTGTGTATTCCGAAAAAAATTCATATATCACCCTTAACTTTACTATTTATCAATTTAACCATTTACTAAATAGTAATTATATGAAAAATTGAATACTTTTATTTCATAAAATTAGGGGTCTTACATTGGCGGCATTATCTAATTACATAAAGTCATAAATTTAACTTACATTCTAAACCTTATTGTATAAGTTTAACAGGTAACACGAAGTTTTATTCAAAACTTATTCCATTAATAAAATATAGATTCATATTCATTCAGCTAATTCATAGTACTTTTACATAACACATACTGCTATCCCTTTGTGACAACAAAAGTCAGGATTTACTTCTACAACTTATACAAAAGTTGAGAATATTACAATACACACGCACATTATCAAACATATATAATCAACTACTAATCCTAATTATTTCCTACACCTTTTTCCTGATTCTAGACAATCTTTCGCCTGATGACCTTCTATCCCACAATTAAAACATTCTCCTTGCTTAAAGTCGGGACAATGAGGAGAGGTACGTCCCTCATGGCCGCAAATATAACATATCTTTTTCCCTTGGTTCTTATCTGATTTTCCTAAGTCAGGGTCTTTCATCTTTCTTTTCCCCTTATTGCTCAGAGCTACACACGATTTGTTGCTTCTGGCTCCCAGTTGACCAATTTGGATTTTAAGCTTATCTTGTTCTTCCATAGTTTCTATTAACACCTTTCGCAATTGATTATTTAGCAGCCTTTCTATTTCCCACAACTTTTCTATAGAATAAACCTTGTTCTTCAGATTTTGTACCTCCGTTGATGCTTGATTAGCACTAACTTTAGTGTCTGAATCACTATCTGCCAGTTCTATTGTTTCTGGATCTGGTACTATATTTTCCAATACAACCACCTCATCAAGGTTACTTTCACTGTGAGCCTCTATTTCAGCTATTGGCTCTTATATTGACTCATTCTTCATGATCTGAGGGTATCCTAATTCTTTTCCACCTGACATCTACACACAAATTATCCTGATTAGCATATAGTATATACAAACAGCAAACAATAGGTTTATAAAAGTTATATTTTATTTTATTTAACGATGAATTTATTTCATTCATCTCCTTTTAAACTCTATATGAGTTATTTGTATTTTCAACGTTTCCCTCTGTCCTAAAGGTTGTAGCCTAAGGTTTGTCCCACCTAAGGTTTCTAACCCTAAGCTCTGATACCAACCTGTGACGCCCCCAAATTTAGGTACTTGAAACCTGAACTCAGTGCTTCACGATACCATTTCTATAAGCGGAATAATGCTAATAATAATAATAATTTAAATATCAAACTTAATTTAGATATCAGAGTCTAAATCCCAGGTACGCGACCTTTAAACATTCATTACATCATAGATAATAAATATCACCGTCTTAATAAACTTTAACTATTACACAGAATATTATAAAACTCATTCGAACAGCTTTCCTTTCCCCTTGTTATTGCCTGAGCCCTCGGGTTGATCATACTTAGCTAAAAACATTTAAATTTAAAGCAAGAATGAGCATTTGATTGCCCAGCAAGTAATAGCAACAATAAATATTAGCTGAAAGGATTAAATATTTTCTTTGAATGACACTTCTACAATGAATCAACAATTGTGAAGTAAGCTGAACCAATAATAACAACATATCAATTCTATATCAAAATTTTGAAACTACGAATTGACTATAACTGGAGACCAGTCGATAGACTATGAACATTGTTTTCCATTTTCGATAAGGTTTAATAGAACTTCATCTGCAAACCGTCATAACTTACAAGCACGGGGGGTGATCAGCCCGTTATGCCCTGTATTGATCAATACTACATGCAAGAACAATATCATTGTTCATCTTATCCACCTTAGGTGTACAAAAGTTTTTCCGTGTCCGGGATGTTCATACTTAGTCGGGAATCCGACAATAAAGTTCTATCTTGTTTAACAATCAGTACTAGAAAATCGACCTATAGCTACGGTCGCCGACCGTCGCTATAGGCCTAAAAGACCGTCGCTATAGGATTTAGCGACGGTCGCCGACCGTCGCCATAGAAGCCGTCGGTAAACGCTATAGCGACGGTCTTTATTCCTATAGCGACGGTCGGCGACCGTCGCTATAGACATTTTAGATTTCAAAAAAAAATTTAATTAATAATGCACATTTATTCAACAAACACGAGTACAATATAAAGTAAAACATAAAAAATCTTATATACATCATTTAAAATCATTCACATTACAACTCAAAACTTAATTACTTAATCAAATTTAGAGCAAATTTATTGTCACAAATTTGGCCTCATGGAGACTCCACTGGCTGTTACACGTTCTCTTCTAAGATTATAGTAGAGTTGGTTAGAATCTTCTGTCCAAAAAATGAGAAAAAGAAGGCTGAAAGAAGGCTGCATCACAAATAGCATAAGATAAGAAGATACTGCAACTTTGACTGTCACAAAAGAAATCAACCAACTTCAATATAAAATATAAACCACTAAACATAAATGGTGTTTGAGTATATGAAGATAATGGTGAAAACATTAGCAACTCTACAGGCATGGGCATTGAAAAGCTTTGAACAATTACACTTCTTTAAGAAGGAAAAAGACACCAAGGAAAAAGACACCAACTCTCCATATGAGTTTTCTGCAGAGTTATTGGAAAATGCCCACAAAATCAAGACAAAACCCCATCCTCAGCCTGGGGCAGAAAACATATAAATCAGCAAACTAATTAGCTTAAAAAAGAAAGCTCATCAAACACATGGCCTAATTCTACTTCCACATGCATTTACTAGTAGTATATCAGCTAATTTGACATGTATAGCGTACCAAAGGAAAGAAATCAACAGAAGCAGAGATAACAGCAAAAGGCGAATCAAAAAATAATACAACTAAAGTTGAAAGATTTATGTTTAAAACATAACTAAAAATCATACTTAATTCTGATGGTTCAATCATGCTTCAGTTAATATTATCCACAAAATCTTTCCAAACTAATCCGTCCCAATTTTCAAACACAAATCTTTCCAAACTAATCCGTCCCAATTTTCAGAACCCCAGTACCGGCATATCTGAAAATGAAAGCACCCTAAAATTATGAACTAGTTTGCAGGCACAAATTTAAAGCACAAGTATAGTGATGAAATTAGATGGGGACAAAACCTTGCATATAAATGAATGTTGCTACTAGTACCATGTACTTTATCTCTCTTATGCATTGGAATTCATTTAGAAGGAATCTAAAACAAATTACATTTTGGTACACAATGAATGATGATAAAAATGCAATAATTTTTAGTTAGTCAAAAGTTCCAGCTTTATGTTAGTATGTGTTAGTATGTGTGCCAGCTTTATGTTAGTATGTGTGTTTGGGCTTATGACATTTGCAGGTAGCTTCCCATTCAAGTTGTTTCCAAGAAATCTAACATGCATATTGTTCAAATATCACACAATAGAAGGTATTGGTTTAGATTTTAAGAGAATATCTAACTATAAAAACTTAAAGAAAGATACCCATGAAAAGTGATTATAATAATGTAAAACATAAGCAACTTACAAGTATTGCAATGATGGGAAGTCTTGGAACAATTCTGGTACTTGGCCTGTCAAGTTGTTGAAGCTCAAGTCCCTTTCATGGTTATCAAATCAATACAGAAGCTGAATTAATGAGGATTAGTTGAAACATGATATATATATATATATATATATATATATATATATATATATATATATATATATATATATATAATTAACCAAAAAAGTAAAAGGTCATGGTAATGGCATGAATAGACAATCAATAATATATTCTTACAAGATTTTCAAGTTAGAAAATGAGCTCAGTTGTTTTGAAAGTTCAACAAACCACAGTTTCTTAACAATCTACAAGAAATAGGAGGAGATTCAAAGATTAATGTTAATACACAGAAACCTGGAACAAGTACTTGTACGAATCCTTACAATATGGACAGACTTGTAAAGTTTCCCAAGAAGTCAAGAGAGGAATCACCCTTGCTAAGATCACCAATTCTTCTACATAAATTAAAGACAAGGAAAATCAATGATTGAGAGAAACTACAGCTCTTAAATTATAAAACTGACTCGTATATATTTTGAAGTTTTGAGAAATTAAAGCATGCACATCCTTACAGGTCTTCTAGTTTGGTTAGATCATCATAACTGCGCGAAATTGGACCTTCAAGATTGTTTCCTTGCAGTATCCCGTTATAGATTAAAACTTGTAGGGGGAATCACTATAATTTACTAGGTCAATATTTAAAAAGGATTAAAAACCTCTCAATCCTAAAATATACAAATACATATATGTTCTTGAGATTCGTGAGAGTTCCAATTCAGGAAGCTTTCCGGTAAAAAGATTATCAGATGCCCACCTAAAGCAAAAAAAATAACTGTGTGTCAAATTACCTAACATAAAGAGGTCATCATTCATCAGCTATTTGAAGGAAAGTTGTAAGGAGGTACAAAGTGTGGAGGAGTTTCAAATTTGATACTTGTTGTGGAATTGGTCCACTCACTCCACTGCTATCGATATACCTGAACCCATCCATCACAAAATCATTATTATTCAGAATTTATTGTTAAAATTACTTACTAAAAATTAGTGCAAAAGAGCATATAAATCAAAATCAAACAAACAGACTTGCAATACATGATTGTACTTAAAGAGTACTTACAGCTGCTCTAAGGCAGTTAACTTCCCAGTGGGTAAGGATCCATGGAAATTATAAGGACCAAGAATCAACAATATAATAATAATAATATGAAGCATAACCGAAGCACCTCTAGTCGCCTAATACTACCGAAGCACCTCTAGTCGCCGGCGTCAGTTCGATCGACTGATATGGTGAGAGCGGAGATTCGCGACTGAGATGGTAAGAGAGGAGATTCGATCGACTGAGATGGTGAGACGGATCAACTGAGATGGTGAGATTCGATCGACTGGACTGAAAGGGTTAGAGATGAGACAATCGACTGAAAGGGTTAGAGATGAGACAAGCTCAGGATTTGTACGCGCCAAGCTAATGACCCGGTAATGACCCATCCCAAAAAAAACTCCCTACACCGACGGTCAGATATTGACCGTCGCTAAATACTCCTATAGCGACGCTTCCACCCCAACCGTCGCTATAGCCCGTCGTTATAGGCTAATTTTCTAGTAGTGAATATTTTTAAGTTTATGTCTAGCCGAATCAAATAGCTTAGACGACTTTTAAGTCATCGTATACATACTGAAAATAAATAAGTATGTATCAACATGTGATTAAATACAATGATTATCTAAGTGAGGACACTTGTATAACCATATTTAGAAAATAACGAATAGAATAAATATCTAGCATAATAATAATAAAATTCTAAAATATTCTTACTCATGTCCATTGCATAAAGTAAATGCAAAGTTAGGATACTTGTTTGAGCTGCTGCTTACAATAACTGTGACGCCCCCAAAATAGGTCCACACGACCCATTCTGAGTCGCCAGATATCGCACTATAAAAATTAAATATAAACTTCATTTATACAACTGTTGAACTGTCGTGCAGAGTACGACAACAGATAAGCTGTGAGTTTTAATACAAATATATATAACTCTTATGGTGCCTTTACCGCAAGACCTTATAATGGTACCTTACATAAAGGTACGGTCAATAATTATTTTAGAAATTAAATTTTTTAGAAAATACTCTAGGAAACCTTCGTACATGGGAGGCCATGCGTCTAGGTTATGATAGATATCATATGTCCACAAAATTATCCTTGGTTGACCCAAAAGTCCCCAAAGAAAAACAAGAAGACTAATATCATCTTCTTTCCAATGGTGAGTCTTCTCTTGACATATAATTATCTCTGTTGTCTCCAAGTGAAAATTATATTTCAAATAAACTCAAAGATCATATAGGTAGTGCTCGTAGATATACTCAGCAAGTGGATGTGGATAACCCTGTCTTATGATAACACGAAGTTGTATGTCATTAGACATCTTGTATGATAGTGGCAAAACACCCTTCCAAAGTTGAGTTCACCTCACCCTATTCGGTTCACCAAAATTAAATATCAAATAACGTATACAATACGACACACTTATCTAAAGTTCTCAACAAAATTATTTTCATACTATTTAGGGAGAACCTTAACAGCTATAGACCACCGTTCTATTCCCCTGTTATCCCCGCTCGACCCGGCAACACTCTTATTACTTGAAAGGAATTGTGAAGCAAAAAGGGTGAGCACAACTAGCCCAGTAAAGAATATCATGACTAAAGATAATTTATATCATCAATAGCCTTCATCAGTAATAAATCAGATATTTAGAACATATGGTAGATGATAAAACTTTTCAACCATAGTTACAGCGGAACGAGGAATCCATTAGAAGAGTCAAATAGACCATCAAGTCTATTATATTCTCCATGTTAAAAGTCCACCAATAATATTTTATTCCTGTAACATCAATCAACAATTCCTGTCCATAATCATATGAATAACTCGTAATCATAATTGTGATTTTAAATTCCTCTTCGCACCCAGGACGGAGATAATTTTCATCACCCATCTTCACCTGAAACATCAAAAATCATGGTTATACCAAATCGCAATTCCTGCTCATAATCATACTAATAAATTACGGCCAAAGATATTCATTAACAATTCATCTTTGCACTACAGGCCAAAGACATACAACTGTATTTTAAAAGAGTCAAGTAGAGCATGATATCTACTATCTTCTACGAATTAAAAGTGTATAATCAATATTTTATCGCTGAGACTCAGCTTAATAAATAATTCACATCATCGAATCATCCATGTACTACGGCCAAGGATATTCATGTAATCATCAATGGTCATGATTATACCGAATAATCCCTGGTTATAATCATACCAATAACTGTCCATCAACGCACTGCGGGCCACTAGGACTTTTAGCACATCATCAATAATATGAGAGATATGATGCAACAATTATTGTAGCAATAATTGAGTATAACTGAGTGACTTGTTATGTAAGCATCAATAATCAATACCGTGTGCTACTATGCAACCACGCGTATTACTGTACTTTTACTACCGGGTAGTTCAACAGTTTTAACGGTAATACTTTCGCCGTTATTTTTATAAAAAGATAATTCTATCGTTTTCTTACTACGACAATACTTCAATTGTGGGTTCCACCAATGATTGTGTCGTCGTACGGATATTCCCCGACCAAATGAAGATTTTATAACAACTGGCATACTTTGCAAAATTTTCACTATAACCCTTAACTTTAACCCTTTCTCAATTTAACCATTTACTAAATAAAATAATAATTATAAGAAAATTGAATACTTTCATTTCATAATTTCGGGATCTCACATTTGCGATAGGGTGGACAATTGCCGACATTAAGGGGATCAGTCCATCCTTCTGCATGCACAAGATTCTTATGAAAGAGGATGCAAAGCCAACAGTGGAACATCAGAGACGACTAAATCCGATCATGAAAGAAGTGTAAAGAAAGAAATTTTGAACTGGTTGGATGCGAGAATTATTTACCCGATTTTAGACAGTGCATGGGTCAGTCCAGTTTAGTGCATTTCAAAAAAGGGTGGAATGACAGTAGTGAAGAACGATGACAATGAACTAATTTCGACGAGGACAGTGACCGGATGGAGGGTTTGCATGGATTACAGGAAGCTAAATAAGGTAACCTAGAAGGATCACTTTCGTCTACCCTTCATTGAGCAGATGTTGGACAGGTTAGCTGGGCATGAATACTACTATTTATTGGATGGATATTTGGGATACAACCAAATAGTCATACCTCTTGAGGATCAAGAAAAGACCACTTTTACATGCTAATACGACCCTTTTGCATTCAGGAGGATGTCCTTTGGTTTGTGTAATGCACCGGCTACTTTCCAAAGATGTATGATGGCCATCTTCTCAAACATGGTGGAAAATATTGTGGATGTTTTCATCGATGACTTCTTAGTTTATGGAAACACTTTTGATAAATGTCTTAAAAATCTGGTCATGGTCTTGAAGCGATGTTTGGAAACTAACTTGGTGCTTAACTGGGAGAAGTGTCACTTTATGGTTGAGGAAGGAATAATTCTCGGGCACAAGGTCTCTGTAAAAGGCGTAGAGGTTGACAGGGCTAAGTTGGGCACAACAAAAAATCTTCCACCGCCGAATTCAGTTAAGGGAATTCGCAGTTTTGTTGGACACACCGGATTCTACTGAAGGTTTATAAAAGATTTTTTTAAGATTGCAAAACCACTATGCAGTCTCTTAGAGAAAGATGCAGTGTTCAATTTTGAACAATTGAAAAAGAAATTGACTACAGCTCTAGTGAACGTAGCATCGGATTGGACGATGCCTTTTGAATTAATGTGCAATGCTAGCGACTATGTGGTAGAGGCTGTTTTGCGTTAACGCTGAGAGAAGATATTCCATGCCATATACTACGCAAGTAAAACCCTTACGGATGCCCAATTAAACTACACAACCACTGAAAAGGAATTACTTGCAGTAGTATATGCCTTTGACAAATTTAGAGCTTACTTAATAGGAACAAAGGTGGTGGTATATACGGATCACTCGACGATTTTTTATTTGATTTTGAAGAAGGATGCTAAGCCTAGACTAATCAGATGGATTCTACTCCTTCAGGAATTCGTCCTGAAAATAAAGGATAGGACGGGACAAAAAATCAAGTGGCGGATCATCTTTCAAGACTGGAAAATCCGAAAAAGGATAGGGCAGATAAGTGTGTAATCAATGAATCATTTCTAGATGAGCAGCTTTTTGGAGTAAACTCTGAGTTTCCATGGTATGTAGATTTTTCCAATTACTTAGTAAGCAAAATCCTTCCCTCGATCTGATATGTCAGTAAAAGAGAAAGTTCCTATATGATGTCAAGTGGTACATGTGGGACGAGCCCTATTTATTCTAAGATGTGTGCCATACAGCGAAGTGAAAAATATTTTACACGAATGCCATTCATCTGCATATAGGGGACATTATGGTAGTGAGCGGACAATGACCAAGGTACTTCAGGCAGGATTCTACTGGCCTACTGTGTTCAAGGATGGCCACCAGTTCATGAAAAACTGTGACAGATGCCAAAGGGTGGGTAATATCTCTAAGAGGACTGAGATGCCGCTCAATACTATCATGGAAGTAGAGGTTTTTGATGTATGGGGGATGGACTTCATGGGACCTTTTCCTCCTTCATTCAATAATTTGTACATCTTGCTGGTTGTGGATTACGTGTCAAAGTGGGTTGAATCCATAGCACTCCCTACAAATGATGCCAAGGTCGTTCTTAAATTCCTACAAAAGAATATCTTTACGAGATTTGGCACGCCAAGAGCAATCATAAGTGACAAGGGAAGTCACTTCTGCAATAGGTTATTTATAGCTCTCTTGGCGCAGTATAGGGTCAATCATAGGGTTGCAACAATATATCACCCCCAAACGAGTGGTCAAGCTGAGGTTTCAAATAGAGGTGAATAAAATTTTAGAGAAGGTAGTGAATTCGACCAGAAAAGATTGGTCTAAAAAGTTGGATGACGCACTATGGGCTTATAGGACAACATACAAGATGCCAATTGGGATTTCTCCGTACCAGTTGGTCTATGGGAAAACATTTCACCTCCAAGTGGAATTACAGCATAAGGCATATTGGGCCATTCAGAAACTCAACTCTGATCAAACAGCTGCAGGAGAGAAGAGGTTACTTCAATTGAACGAACTCAACGAATTTCGACTGCAAGCATATGAGAACTCAAAAATGTACAAAGAAAAAGTTAAGAAGTGGCACGATCAAAAGATTATGCAGAGAAAGTTCGAACCGGGACAATCAGTGTGACTGTTCAACTCACGACTGAGATTGTTTACCAGAAAGCTCAAATCCCGATGGTCGAGGCCATTCACTATTAACACAGTCTTTCCACATGGCACTGTTGAACTATACAGTAGAAATCTACTTTAGACATTTAAAGTCAATGGTCAACGGTTAAGGCATTACTGGGGTGGCGATATCGACAACGAAGCCACTGCAATCACACTAGCCGATGTGCCATGAACAGGAAGTAGTCAGGCTGAAAGACTCAAAAACAAGTGCTCATTGGGAGGCAACCCAATTTTCTTTCCATTTACAGTATTTTTATGTTATGATAGTCAATTTGTAGTTTAATTCCTAATTCTAGTGTCTCTTAGCTTATTTCGGTATAATAGCTGGTTAGTTAGTTCATGATTTTCAGTAATTTTCATATTACTTGCTCAATCTTGATTATTTTATCTCATATTTAGTGTTCTAATGGATTTCAGGTGTTTAGGATGTTATTGGACATGCGTATGAGGAAAAGAAGTTGAAAATCAAAGTTTTCTTCAGACTAGGCCCCCGCCCCGGCGGGCCCAAATCAAGCATGGCACCCCTGCCTCGGCGAGGGGGATCTCTGTCCATACCCACCCTGGTGGGCCCTTCATGAGTAAATACCCCCCGCCCAGGCAGGGGTACGGGACTTTAAGAAAAAAAAATTAACTGCAGAAGCTGTAACGCCCCGAAATTCGGTCTACCTTCAGACCCAGACTTCGTGCGTCACGATTCCATCTTCTTCCATACATACATCATTATATACTCAATATAGTGACATACATTCTCAAATCCCAGGTTCTGGAACCCATAAAATCTCTTTCATTATAAATAATGATAATTACATTATTCTTTACATCTTACACGAGTGACTTTTATCCGCCACCAAGGATACATAACGGTTCATTAAACTAGTCTATAGTTCCATTCATCTTTCTACATTAAAAGTCTTCACTTGATCTTTATGCACATTTACATACTGAATGACACTTCTTCTGGATACCGCTCATCTTGATCTTTACGGGATCCTTAAGTTCTTTCTAACATCATTCATTGAAAATGTTTTTCATTTAAAGCAAGTGTGAGCATTCAATTGCCCAGCAAGTCATAATAGTTGAACAAACAACTTCAAGAGTTTAAACATTCTTCAGAACTTTAATAACCGAACAAAGGTTATGAAGCAGCTTGAATAATAGGAATAGTCTCGATTCCATAATCTTACAACATTCATCACATACTCTTTACACTACTTTCATTCTTCTACCTTTTTCCATACATATCCTGTCTTGCTAGAATCATTAACACAGACTTAACAAAAATGGTTCATGTATAAATAGAACATACTTGTATTGAATAGTTCAATCACAGAATAGTTCATCTCAAAGAAACACCGAAGTGTTCACATTGTGGCACAAGGCCTCATACGTTCTACCACCTTGTACAAATATCGCACATTTGCACATAGATAGAACTTCTCAAGTTCAACATCTGAGAAGTTTAAGAAACTCGTATTCGTATAAAATAAATGTAGTTAGGAAACTTTCCTTACGCACAGCTACAACTTATAGTTTACGCTGAACTGCTTATTCCAATTCCTATGTAGCACATAAGAAAATAGCACGTATACCAATTAGTCATATACTTGACTTACGCATTGGTTTACTTAACTTTACTTCTTAGGGTTCGCGTTCTTGTAATTTAAGCTTACGCGACTAACTTTCATTACCAGTTTACAGCTTTATGACATACGGAGATGTCTTACTCAAAACATTCATCATCTTGGATGATTTACATTCTTATCTGCTTCTTAAAACTCTCCTAGGACTTAGCACACATCGTGTCTCTGCTAGTAGTCCATATGGTACTCTAAGTAGTTTCCCACAAATAACCAACCAACAAGTTCCCGTCTCATCTACACTGCCCACATAGTAAGTTAGATCGGTTGCCAGTTTTGTATATACCTTTGCTCTCTGAAGGAATTATTTAGCCCAGCTCCCATATGTCAACCATCAAAGGTTACAATTGTACCACAACCTAACTTCTCTTAACTTATCCGAACTATTAAACTATAATGTTCGTTAAGTCAACTTCTTATTCCTTATGGCTTTCTGGAAACTAAATGCCATACCTCAAAATTCATTCTTTATCGTCTAAGTCATACAATCTTTTGTATACTCGAAATGATCATTCCATACTAACTCTACGCATTTATAGCGTCAAGCAACTTACATTACCTTATTCTTATCTTACAACATCCGGTTCATTCAACTCGGAACGTTTGTCCAAGTTATAACATTAACTCAGCTTCTTTACGCTATACGTCATTATCTTTAATTCAGTTTCTTCACCGTTCACGGTTAAATCTTAGTCTTCATTACCTTACGGTTAAACCATACACGGAGTGTAGGTTCTGCCGTTTAATATTCACATACACTCAACCCTTACGTTGGTTAAAATGTTTAACGCTTACCTTTCATTCTAACATTCCCTATCCGACTCACATCGGATTTTCATTACTCTTATTACCATTCGCTACGGTTTTCTTACGATAATTCATATCTTACTTACTACTTTCGTCAATGTCCAAGTTATACAACCACTGTACAGTTAGAACGTTCGTCTGACGCGATTACGATTCACGAGGATCGTTTGCGTACTCGACATCCATGTTGCTCGTCTCTTAATCTCTCATTCAACCTTCACTCAAGGTTTTAATTGCTCTACATCGTTATCCAACCCATGAACCCCATGTTCATTATTCTCTTTTTTTTAATGTCAAAGCCATACCGTTCGTTGTATGCTAAGATCGATTGTTCATTGCAACAACGTTGCATTCACAGTGTCTATACGCTTTACAGTCATCTCTCATTACCACATCATAACATCAAAATGTTATACATTATACTAGTCGCTCAACGTCTAAGGAATCACAATCACAGCAATCCCTCACGTTCGTTCCTTACGACTATGGTCCCCGGACATCGATTACGTAATCTAGCGCTTAAATTCTTCATCTTTTAATCTCGTTTAGTCTTTCCCTTCAACCTTTACTAAAGATTCAGAACACTTGATTAAATGTTACATTACGTGAACTAGATGTTCATAATTTTTTCTTGCACATCCCCTAGTAATTGAGTACATAAAGTCTCATTTCTGGGCATCACCTTGCACCGACACTGCGGCACCGTGCCTCTTCCTCTCTTCTTGCGCTGTGGCGCGACCTACGTCTCTCTCTTCCCTTGGTCTGGTGCTGCGGCACCAAACCCTTCGTTATCTCTCGCGCCGCGGTGCCACTCTCCAGAAGTTTATGGCCGAGCTCGCACTGCGGTGCCATTTTCTAAAGCTCAGCCGGCGCTGTGGCGCCGAGCCTAAACCCTAGAAAATTTTCTAAGTGTTAAATCCAATTTGAGACGCTTACTTTCTGATCTCATAACTTCTTCGTTATAACTCGGAACGAGGTTATTCTAAAGTCATTCTCTTCCTTATCTTACGTACCTCAATACCCCTTGGACAGAACTTCATTCTGAACTCATTAACGTGCGATTCAATTAGTTTAATCTTCACCCTTCGGTCATTTTTTACGCTTTTAACGTTCTTCATCCGTTCGTCCATATTTCGGTCATCCGGTCGCTGATAATAGTAACAGCGACTGCTATCTGCGACCGATAGGATTCTAGTCGCTAGTTCATATCAGCGACCGCATGCGGTCGCTGTTCGGTCGCTGATATAAATTTCCCCCCTAAAATTTGGTACGAAACTTTGGCGGGGCGACCACTCTCTGTCAGCGACCACGGTCGGTCGCTGATATGTCCACGTCATTAAATATTAGCGACCGCATGCGGTCGCTGATGGCGGTCGCTGATTCTCATGAACTTAATCAAGTTCAGCAGTTCGCTCGATCAGTACTGAAGAAAAAAAAGAGGGGGAGACACTGACGAGAGGGAGAAGAGGGAGTAGGAGGAGAAGAGAAGAGAAGAGGGAGGAAAACTACCGCTACCGCCGACGCCTTCACCACCGACATCACCGGCTGACGCCTTCACCACCGCCGGTAACCCCTTTAATTAATCCCTAAATTAAACTATTTTTCTGTTATTTTTGATTGAATGGGCATGATTTGTTTTTCTGAAGATGTGAATGTGTTGATGTTCTGCTTCTAGATGCCATTTTCTTGAATTTTTTGGGTTTAATTTGAGTTTGACTAAAAATCCAAATGACTGAAAATCCAGTTTAATTTACAATGTCTTGTTCAAAATGGGTTAATTTACAGTGTCTTGTTCAAAATGGGTAGAACCCTAATGGGTATGAAACTTTTGGGATAATCAATGAATTTAAAAAGAGAGATTCTTTTATGAGTTGATTGATACCTATATGTATATATATACACACATACATCATATATGTATAATTTTGTAAGTATATACACACACTTTACACCACAAGAATAATTTGGGAACATGCATGATTAGGTTTCATGTTTTAATATGAGATTATCTAAAGTTGGATAATTTTTTATTACTGAATAACAGTTGTTGAAATTTGGAAAAATTTTGAATATAACATTACTGCTGAATATATTGTTGCTGAAATTTAGATAAATTGTTGTTGATATTGCTGAAATTGGGACAATTTTTGGGCTTCTTATTGTTGTTAATAATATTGGATTCTCCTAAATTATGCCCTGAAATTGGTCAAGTATGCATGCCCTCGTGCATGTGGATAATTCATATTATAGGAGAGACTCTGTTGAAATTTTTTCATATATAAGTCAAATGGCTATATAACTTGAACATTAGGGCTTAACCCAAAACCTTGGTTGTAATATATGATCATACTTATACCAATCCAATAACTTGAACATGAGTATGACATAAAACATAACTAGGAATTAAGTTTATCCATAATTCAATCAAGAAGAAGGTTCAAAGAAGTTTATCCATAATTCACAGTCGAGAAGACATACTTGTCTAAATCTTCATATATAAGTCAAATGGCCATATATGCATTCGTATTCACAGGGGCTAATAGTATGCCTTCTTCTGCAATCTTGATATACGCATCGTTATAGTTTCTAGAACACATTTCAAATTCCATTGGTTGTTCTTCAAACTTGACCATCAAGATAATTTCGTCACCTAATGTCCTATCATATGCAGACCATGCATGATGCAATGATTCATATTCTACCCCTAGGAATCTATTGTCTTTAGGTTGTTTTGGAATGTATCCTTATTCAATTCCCGAATAATCATATATGATGCACACTCATGTTATATATGTACATATACATGTATATGTATTTATAAGCATCATAAATGGGATTGAGCTGAATTGTAAATCTCTAACAAGGGAATACAATAATTCATGTCAACATAGGTACCGTGGAATCATGGACCTCTATTCAGACCGTAGTTGGATGGCACGACGAAAGTCAAGTGCCCAGATAGGTGCTACAGCTGAATTTAGAGCTGATTGCCAAGTGTTTTTGGATTATGCGTATAGTCACCCGGAATGTATGAATGGTAAGTCGCAGATACGATGTCCATGTTTGAAGTGTAAGAATGTAAATTATATGGACAGAGACGTGATAAACTATCATTTACTTGTTTCTGGGTTCATGAGAAATTACGAAGAATGCTGGTGGGCACATGGACAAAGAAGAGGTGGTGGCATCACAGAAGTACACAATTCGGGTAGTATTACTCATCGTATGAATGAAATGGTTCATGATATTACAGGGCCAGATTTTAATTGGGAACAAGGCAGAGAACAACCTATGAATTCTGATGCCAAAGACTTCTTTAAGTTGTTAGACGAGGGTAGCGAGCCATTGTGGCATGGTTGCACCAAACACACTACATTATCTGCAGTGACGACATTACTTAACATCAAGGCTGATCACAACATGAGCCATGAGTGTTTTGAGTCGCTCTTGAAGGCCATTAAGAGTATGTTGCCTGACGGTGAGAAATTGCCTGATAACTATTACTTTTGTAAGAAAATGGTGAAGAAGTTGGGTCTTGGATACCAAAAGATCGATGCATGTCCCGACGATTGCATGTTGTTTTATAAGGAAAATGAACAGATGACAAGGTGCACGTTTTGCAGTCATGATCGGTTTAGGCCTAATAAAGAGGGTATGACTACAAAAAAATCAAGTATACCGTTTAAGATTCTAAGGTATTTTCCAATAACACATCGGCTAAAAAGATTGTACATGTCTTCAAGAACAGCTGAACATATGAGTTGGCATGCGAAATCTCCAGCTAAAGATGGAGAACTAAATCATCCCGCAGATGGGAAGGCTTGGAAAGATTTCAACTTAGCACATCCTGGATTTGCATTGGAACCTAGAAATGTGAGGCTTGGATTGTCCACTGATGGTTTCAATCCGTTTGGCCACTCAGCTGTTCCGTACTCATGTTGGCCTGTGATTGTTATTCCGTACAACTTGCCTCCTTGGATGTGTATGAAACAGCCATACTTATTTCTTTCACTCGTGGTTCCTGGTCCTAAGAGTCCTGAAAAGAACTTAGATGTTTACTTGAGACCTCTTATAGACGAGTTGAAGGTATTGTGGGAGGATGGAGTACAGACTTGGGATGTTGCAACGAAAACAAATTTCAACCTTAGGGCAGCGGTTATGTGGACTATAAGTGACTTCCCAGCTTATGGTATGTTAGCTGGATGGAGTACACACGGGAAGTTGGCTTGTCCGTATTGTATGGAGCATACAAAGTCGTTTAATCTATCAAAAGGTCGAAAGCCTTGTTGGTTTGACTGTCATCGTCGATTCTTACCGGTAGATCACCCACTTCGAAGAAATAGAGAACACTTCAGGAAAGGGAAAGTAGACAATGATATGCCTGCACCGCGATTTTCGGGAACGGAGATGCGAGATCATGTGATGAGATTGCCGATTATCCCATTTGGTAAGGTTGATGCCACAAATATAATCAATGGGTTTGGCGAATCTCATAACTGGGTTCGGAGAAGCATCTTTTGGGAACTGCCTTATTGGTCTACAAATTTAATTCGTCATAATCTAGATGTGATGCATATTGAGAAGAATGTGTTTGACAATGTGTTTAACTCTGTGATGAATGTTACGGGGAAGACAAAAGATAACGATAAGGCACGTTTGGACATGAAAGATATTTGTAAGCGTCCCGGATTAGAACTTTACGAATCTCCTAATGGTAAGATTGTCAAACCGCATGCAAGGTACACATTGTCCAAAAAGCAAGTTGAAGATGTGTGCACATGGGTTAAGTCTCTGAAACTACCAGATGGATATGCATCAAACATTGCAAGGTGTGTTACGGGTGGGAAATTGCAAGGGATGAAGAGTCATGACTGTCATGTGTTCATGGAGAGGCTCATGCCTATAGCATTTCGGGATCTGCTTGATAAACCAATATGGGATGCTTTGACGGATCTTAGTCGTTTCTTCAAAGACTTATGTTCAAAATCATTAAATGAGAAGGACATGTCTGTACTTGAGAAGAACATCATAGATATCACGTGTACACTGGAAAAAATATTCCCACCTGGTTTTTTTTGACTCCATGGAGCATTTGCACATCCATCTTCCCTATGAAGCTCGTGTTGGGGGTCCAGTTCAATATAGATGGATGTACCCTTTCGAAAGGGTGATGGGAAACCTTAAGAGAAAGGTTAAGAATAGAGCTTATGTCGAGGGGTCGATATGCGAGGCATACAGTTTCGATGAGATATCTACGTTTGTCTCAGACTATTTTCCGGACGAAGTCTTGACAAAGGCCAATCGAGTATCGAGACATGATGATGGGGGAAATGTTGAACTAAATGGTCGACTATCTATATTTGGTCTATCGGGCCGCGCTTATGGAAAAGGGAAGCGCATATTCCTCTCTGAGCAAGAATTACATGCCGCACATACTTACATTCTTCTCAATTGCGAGGAGATTGACGAATTTATGAGGTACACATGTAAACTTGATAATTTATCTTTTAAGTTGACAATTTATTCCAATATGTCAATGTTTATAACATGGTATAGATTGTACGATGACGAGTTAAAAGTGAAGCATCCCGGCATAACTGATAAAGATATTCAAATCAATCGGGATAAAAACTTTGCACTTTGGCTAAAGGATAAAGTAAGTTCAATTTTTAAGCACGTAATATATATATATATATATATATATATATATATATATATATATATATATATATATATATATATATATATATACTCCATGTTAACTATGACTTCATTTAATAAGATGGAGTTTTTGTAGGCTTTGACTAAGGGATCAACGATTCCGGCTAATGTACAAGTCCTAGCTATGGGACCGGACAGGGACTAAGTCACCCGCAATGGTTACAAAATAAATGGTTGTGAATTTCACACAAAGGCATATAGGCACAGTAAAAGAACAACGAACTCTGGAGTGTGTGTCCAAGGAGATTGTTACAATGAGCTTGGTCGTGCCTTTTATGGGGAGTTGGAGGAAATCGTAGAGTTGTCGTACAAGGGCACGTACGGGGGTCATATTCACTTGTTCAAGTGCCATTGGTTTGATTCAGAAAAAGGGATACGTGTTGACAGACATGGAATCGTCGATATTGACCTCCATAGGTCTGCGTACTCCAACGAACCGTTTGTATTACCAACTCAAACAATACAAGTATACTACACTCCTAGTCCAGTTAGGAAAAGGGATAGACCGCCTACAGATTGGCAAGTTGTAATTCACACTCCCGCGCGTAGTCGTGTCCAAGTAATAGACGGGGATTTCTACCAAGAGGAAATGCTTCAGAGACCTCCTATAATAAATATAGAGGACAACAATGATGTAATCCAGTTAGAGGGTGGAGATGAACCTGATGAATTGGATCCCGAGACAGTTATTGTGCAAGATGACAGTGATATTGAGGAAGAGTTATTGACTGACACTGACACAGAATCTGAAGAAGATGGTTATGAATCTCCGATACTTGTACAAAATGATTCTGACTCATCAGACAACGATTTTCATTAAAATGTATGTTTAGTTTTAATTGTACAAAATGTATGTTTATGTTCATGTTCATGTTTAGTTCATAATTATGTGCCTTTCATTTATGTTCTCTATATAGGAATGTTCTCTATATCTATAACTATATCATTTGTAGTTGTTGTAGTTAACTATTTTGCAGTCATGTTTATATACCTTTCACTTATGGTAATCGTAGTTAACTATTTCATACAATTAATTGTCATTCATAATTTCATACTAACATCCTAATTTTTTTATTTATAGATGTCTTCTGAACCTGTTGCACGAAAGCGCGGGTTGGGTCGGGGCCCTAATCATGTGCCGAAGGCCCCGGCTAATCCGGATGATCGCATTCTTATACAGATCCGTCCTCCTCCAGAAAGCACGTAAGTTAAACATCGTGTATATATAAGGGTTTAATATTTCCGTTGTTATAAATATATTTTAATGTAAATTATTGTATATTGTAGTGATTTTCAAGATAGTAAAATTGTGAAGTGCATTTCACAATTATGCTTATAGAACTGGCCTACGCCAGTGATTACATGGGCGAGCACACCTCTCGCCCATAAGGATGCAGTTTGGGCTAAATTTCAGGTATATTTATTTAATCACTCTGATAGATAATACATAGTTAATCAACTAATAGTTTGGTAATGTTGGATTATGGTAATATAATAGTTTTAATATTATTATTGTTGTTTTATTTGCAGAAGCGGTATAGATTGGACGACGCACATGCATCAGTTATTCAGGCACTGTTCTGGCAGAAGTGCGCCGTCCGGACTAAAGATAATCTAAACAAAGAACGACAGAAAGCCCTACACAATGCTGAGATTGACCATCCAGGACAGGGTGAGCAGTATATGCATGAGCATTGCCCCTGGTGGTGCGCACATCCCATATGGGTGCAGATGTGTGAGCAGTGGAGAGCTGAGAGCTGGGTTAAGAGACGTAAGACTGCCGCCTCGAACAGATCCTCAGGTGTATCTGAAGGCGAAAAGGCAAAAGGCACGTACAAGGGCGGCAGTATATCTCAACTGCAACATATTGCTGCTAGGGTACGTATGTATAACAAGCTTATTGGCTTAGTTATTTGTCTTTATGTTTACAGTCATGTTTTGTAGCTAAAATATCATACGTTTACATATTAATATGAGAACATGAACTGTAGGAGTCTGAGTCTCAAGGTCAACCTATCAATTGGTTGGATGTGTATGTGGCCACCCGTGATGGTCTGCCTGATGCTGTTCAGATAGCGGTAATAAGTTAACTTTAAACATATTATAGTCATGTTTTTTAGCATTTCGTATTTATTTTTAACTATTTATTTGTTGACCTTCTGACAGGACACTTATAAGGGCTTAATGAACGAGCGCTATCCTGAAGGCACCCTGCGTCCGGCGATTGATCAAGAATTGTGGGAGAGGGCGTCCGTCGTGAAGAAAAATTATGTTAAAGGCCAAGGACAAAGACGATGCCCGACCATCAGTGGCACAGGCAGCTCTGCTACCCAGTCTACACAGTCTACACAGTCATCAGGTCATCCAGCCTATCATACTCCTGATGACTATATGAGAGCGATCTGTCAAAATCGTGATCTTCTTCTTATACTGGGCGGGCATCTACATTCTCTAAATCCTGATGACTTGGCGAAGGCAGTGGCGGAAGCAGTAGCATCACAGCATTAGGGTGGCGACCAGGTACTTTTAATGTTTCATTACGTACATTGTCTATTATTTAGCTTTCCCCATGTCATAGCAGTATCAACACATGTAACATATATATTTTATTCTTTTGTTAATTACAGGGTATTAATTTGAATGATCCATGAAGAGCTAGACCAGTCATGCATGTTAGATTTGTAAAGCCTTGTTAGACTTGTTTTTTAGATTTTTAATGCCTTGTAATCTTTTAAACTACTTATCTTTGGACTGTATTGGTTTACGATTCTATTATATGGATGTTTACGATTGTATTGTGTTGTGTTGATGTAGATTCATTCTTTGGACTGTATGTATGGATGGATGTTTATCATATAGTAGTTATCATGGATGGATGGATTCTTATATATACTGCTGTGTGTTGGGATAAAAAGCAGGTACAAAGCAGGTTATTTTTGGAAAATCAATAAAACAGGAAAAATATTTAAAAAAAAAACAAAGTCAGCGACCGCACGCGGTCGCTGATACAGTATTAGCGACCGAGTAAGGTGCTTCTACTTCAGCGACTGCCTGCGGTCGCTATTATCGGTCGCTGACACGTGTGCCACATCACGTCTGACACATGACTCAGCATGAGTCAGAATAGCGACAGTTGAGGTCGCTGATTGCGGTCGCTAACTATGCGGTCGCTATTGTTGGTCGCTGATGTCATTTCAGCGACTAGATTTTTTGCGACTACGATTAGCGACTGCATACGGTCGCTGATACCCATCTGCGACTATATGCGGCCGCAGATGTGCGGTCGTTGATAAGCCTTTTTGTTGAAGTGTATCTTGCTGGTTGTGGATTACGTGTCAAAGTGGGTTGAATCCATAGCACTCCCTACAAATGATGCCAAGGTCGTTCTTAAATTCCTACAAAAGAATATCTTTACGAGATTTGGCACGCCAAGAGCAATCATAAGTGACAAGGGAAGTCACTTCTGCAATAGGTTATTTATAGCTCTCTTGGCGTAGTATAGGGTCAATCATAGGGTTGCAACAATATATCACCCCCAAACGAGTGGTCAAGCTGAGGTTTCAAATAGAGAGGTGAATAAAATTTTAGAGAAGGTAGTGAATTCGACCAGAAAAGATTGGTCTAAAAAGTTGGATGACGTACTATGGGCTTATAGGACAACATACAAGATGCCAATTGGGATTTCTCCGTACCAGTTGGTCTATGGGAAAACATTTCACCTCCAAGTGGAATTACAACATAAGGCATATTGGGCCATTCAGAAACTTAACTCTGATCAAACAGCTGCAGGAGAGAAGAGGTTACTTCAATTGAACGAACTCGACGAATTTTGACTGCAAGCATATGAGAACTCAAAAATGTACAAAGAAAAAGTTAAGAAGTGGCACGATCAAAAGATTATGCAGAGAAAGTTCGAACCGGGACAATCAGTGTGACTGTTCAACTCACGACTGAGATTGTTTACCAGAAAGCTCAAATCCCGATGGTCGAGGCCATTCACTATTAACACAGTCTTTCCACATGGCACTGTTGAACTATACAGTAGAAATCTACTTTAGACATTTAAAGTCAATGGTCAACGGTTAAGGCATTACTGGCGTGGCGACATCGACAACGAAGCCACTGCAATCACACTAGCCGATGTGCCATGAACAGGAAGTAGTCAGGCTGAAAGACTCAAAAACAAGTGCTCATTGGGAGGCAACCCAATTTTCTTTCCATTTACAGTATTTTAATGTTATGATAGTCAATTTGTAGTTTAATTCCTAATTCTAGTGTCTCTTAGCTTATTTCGGTATAATAGCTAGTTAGTTAGTTCATGATTTTCAGTAATTTTCATATTACTTTCTCAATCTTGATTATTTTATCTCATATTTAGCGTTCTAATGGATTTCAGGTGTTTAGGATGTTATTGGGCATGCGTATGAGGAAAAGAAGTTGAAAATCAAAGTTTTCTTCAGACTAGGCCCCCGCCCCAGCGGGCCCAAATCAAGCCTGGCACCACTGCCTCGGCGAGGGGGATCTCTGTCCATACCCACCCTGGCGAGCCCTTCATGAGTAAATACCCCCCGCCCAGGCAGGGGTACGGGACTTTAAGAAAAAAAAATTAACTGCAGAAGCTGTAACGCCCCGAAATCTGGTCTACCTTCATACCAGACTTCGTGCATCACGATTCCATCTTCTTCCATACATACATCATTATATACTCAATATAGTGACATACATTCTCAAATCCCAGGTTCTGGAACCCATAAAATCTCTTTCATTATAAATAATGATAATTATATTATTCTTTACATCTTACACGAGTGACTTTCATCCGCCACCAAGGATACATAACGGTTCATTAAACTAGTCTATAGTTCCATTCATCTTTCTACATTAAAAGTCTTCACTTGATCTTTATGCACGTTTACATACTGAATGACACTTCTTCTAGATACCGCTCATCTTGATCTTTACGGGATCCTTAAGTTCTTTCTAACATCATTCATTGAAAATGTTTTTCATTTAAAGCAAGTGTGAGCATTCAATTGCCCAGCAAGTCATAATAGTTGAACAAATAACTTCAAGAGTTTAAACATTCTTCGAAACTTTGATAACCGAACAAAGGTTATGAAGCAGCTTGAATAATAGGAATAGTCTCGATTCCATAATCTTACAACATTCATCACATACTCTTTACACTACTTTCATTCTTCTACCTTTTTCCATACATATCCTGTCTGGCTAGAATCATTAACACAGACTTAACAAAAATGGTTCATGTATAAATAGAACATACTTGTATTGAACAGTTCAATCACATAATAGTTCATCTCAAAGAAACACCGAAGTGTTCACATTGTGGCACAAGGCCTCATACGTTCTACCACCTTGTACAAATATCGCACATTTGCACATAGATAGAACTTCTCAAGTTCAACATCTGAGAAGTTTAAGAAACTCGTATTCGTATAAAATAAATGTAGTTAGGAAACTTGCCTTACGCACAGCTACAACTTATAGTTTACGCTGAACTGCTTATTCCAAGTCCTATGTAGCACATAAGAAAATAGCACGTATACCAATTAGTCATATACGTGACTTACGCATTGGTTTACTTAACTTTACTTCTTAGGGTTCGCGTTCTTGTAATTTAAGCTTACGCGACTAACTTTCATTACCAGTTTACGGCTTTATGACATACGGAGATGTCTTACTCAAAACATTCATCATCTTGGATGATTTACATTCTTATCTGCTTCTTATAACTCTCCTAGGACTTAGCACACATCGTGTCTCTGCTAGTAGTCCATATGGTACTCTAAGTAGTTTCCCACAAATAACCAACCAACAAGTTCCCGTCTCATCTACACTGCCCACATAGTAAGTTAGATCGGTTGCCAGTTTTGTATATACCTTTGCTCTCTGAAGGAATTATTTAGCCCAGCTCCCATATGTCAACCATCAAAGGTTACAATTGTACCACAACCTAACTTCTCTTAACTAATCCGAACTACTAAACTATAATGTTCGTTAAGTCAACTTCTTATTCCTTATGGCTTTCTGGAAACTAAATGCCATACCTCAAAATTCATTCTTTATCGTCTAAGTCATACAATCTTTTGTATACTCGGAATGATCATTCCATACTAACTCTACGCATTTATAGCGTCAAGCAACTTACATTACCTTATTCTTATCTTACAACATCCGGTTCATTCAACTCAGAACGTTTGTCCAAGTTATAACATTAACTCGGCTTCTTTACGCTATACGTCATTATCTTTAACTCAGTTTCTTCACCGTTCACGGTTAACTCTTAGTCTTCATTACCTTACGGTTAAACCATACACGGAGTGTAGGTTCTGCCATTTAATATTCACATACACTCAACCCTTACGTTGGTTAAAATGTTTAACGCTTACCTTTCATTCTAACATTCCCTATCCGACTCACATCGGATTTTCATTACTCTTATTACCATTCGCTACGGTTTTCTTATGATAATTCATATCTTACTTACTACTTTCGTCAACGTCCAAGTTATACAACCACTGCACACTTAGAACGTTCGTCTGACGCGATTACGATTCACGAGGATCGTTTGCGTACTCGACATCCATGTTGCTCGTCTCTTAATCTCTCATTCAATCTTCACTCAAGGTTTTAATTGCTCTACATCGTTATCCAACCCATGAACCCCATGTTCATTATTCTCTTTTTTTTAATGTCAAAGCCATACCATTCGTTGTATGCTAAGATCGATTGTTCATTGCAACAACGTTGCATTCACAATGTCTATACGCTTTACAGTCATCTCTCATTACCACATCATAACATCAAAATGTTATACATTATACTAGTCGCTCAACGTCTAAGGAATCACAATCACAGCAATCCCTCACGTTCGTTCCTTACGACTACGGTCCCCGTACATCGATTACGTAATCTAGCGCTTAAATTCTTCATCTTTTAATCTCGTTTAGTCTTTCCATTCAACCTTTACTAAAGATTCAGAACACTTGATTAAGTGTTACATTACGTGAACTAGATGTTCATAATTCTTTCTTGCACATCCCCTAGTAATTGAGTACATAAAGTCTCATTTATGGGCATCACCTTGCACCGGCACTGCGGCGCCATGCCTCTTCCTCTCTTCTTGCGCTGTGGCGCGACCTACGTCTCTCTCTTCCCTTGGTCTGGTGCTGCAGCACCAAACCCTTCGTTATCTCTCGCGCCGCGGTGCCACTCTCCAGAAGTTTATGGCCGAGCTCGCACTGCGGTGCCATTTCCTAAAGCTCAGCCGGCGCTGTGGCGCCGAGCCTAAACCCTAGAAAATTTTCTAAGTGTTAAATCCAATCTGAGACGCTTACTTTCCGATCTCATAACTTCTTCGTTATAACTCGGAACGAGGTTGTTCTAAAGTCATTCTCTTCCTTATCTTACGTACCTCAATACCCCTTGGACAAAACTTCATTCTGAATTCATTAATGTGCGATTCAATTGGTTTAATCTTCACCCTTCGGTCATTTTTTACGCTTTTAACGTTCTTCATCCGTTCGTCCGTATTTCAGTCATCCGAACTCGGAACTCATTCGTTCTTGAGTCTACGACTCACGTTTTCTATATTCTCTTACTTTCTTATGAAACCCTACATGTTCTGGTTAATTTACTAACTTCTTAATTCTCGTTCATCTTTTACGAAAATTTTGCCATAACTTCGTTATAGCTACGTTTTAATCGGTTCTATATGAACGTTTCTATGACGCCCCCAAATTTTGATACTTGAAACCCGAACTCGGTGCTTCACGATACCATTTCTATGAGCGGAATAATACTAATAATAATAACAATAATATAGATTTATCAAATTTAATTTACATATTATCAGAGTTTCCCAAATTCTAAGTACGAAACCTTCAACATTCATTACATGATAATAATAATATTTATCATCCATATCCTAATAAAGTTTGATTATTACAAAAGATAGCATAAACAGTCATTCAGCAACTTTTCCTTTCCCTTTATTCTTGGCAGATCCTTCGGGTTGCTCACCCTTAGCTGAAAACATTTAAATTAAAGCAAGGATGAGCATTTGAGTGCCCAGCAAGTAATAGCAACAATAATAGTTAACTGAATGAATTAAATGTTTTCTTGGAAGGATACTTCTACAACGAAGCAACAGTTGTGAAGTAAGCTGAACCAATAAATAACAACATATCATTTTTATTTCAAATTTTTAGAAACTATGTATTGACTATAAATGAGGATCAAATAACAGACTATGAACATTGTTTTCTATTTTCGAAAGGGTTAAACAGAAATTTATCTGTAAACCGTCACAACTTACGGGCACGGGGGTGATCAGCCCGTTATGCCCTGTATTGATCAATACTACATTGCTAGAACGATATTATCGTTCATCCTTTGTCCGCCTTAGCACATAAAAATTTCCCATGATTCGGATGTTCATGACAGTCTTGAATCCATACCAAAACAATTCGGTTGGATAAGTCTTATCTTGTTCAACAACAACTTTAAATTTTATGTCTAGCTGGATCAAATAGCTTAGACGACTTTTATTTCAACGTATACATACTAGGCAACTATAAGTATGTATCAACATGTGATAAAATATAATGATTATCCAAGTGGGGACACTTGTATAACCATGTTATAGAAATTAACGAACATAATAAATAACTTGATCAATATTAACATGATGAAGGAAATTGTACAACAATTATTGCTTAATAGCTTACTTATACAGAATCATTGCATAAGTATATACAAAGGTTGAAATATTTGAACAATTGATATGAACAATTCAGATATTATCTTATGCATGTCCATTGCATAAAGTAAATGCAAAGGGTTAGATACTTGCCATGTCAGCTGCTTACACAACTTAGATTTATCTTTTCTATCAATCCCTATCATTAAATAGATCATTGGTCTGATTAGAATAACATGTCATATTATATAATACTGCTTATTACAGTCAGCACATTCCTAATCACATTGTCACATAACTTTAACACCATTGAATCACAAATAAACAGTTATCCAGTCATCCTATCTAAGTCCAGATTAATTTTTGAAACATGTCAGTCTACCGACAGTTTTATCAGGTAAATATCGAGTCTAAAACTCTATACAGTAGTTCAATATTCATTTGGATAACTTAAACACCCGTCGTACTATTTTTCATGGCCTTATAATAATTTTTAAATAATTATTACCATTTATCATAATTTTGAAATATCAGAATCATTATTAAATAATTTAATAATAAAAAATTCTATTATCTTTAATATTTAACTAATATTAAGCTATTAACGAAACCATTGCCAAAATATTAAAGTCATTAATAATAACTTAAAATATTTATATTACCCTTAAATGATTTTTAAAACATTTAAAAATCATTATAAAATAATTACCATTAATATTAAATTATTAATGAACTATTTATCTAAATATTAAAAGTTATTAATTATAACCTAGAATATTTTTAATTCATTTATATCCCTTTTTAAATGATTTTTAAATTAATAAAACTATTTTTAAACTATTTATTTAAAATAATTATTAAATAAATTTAATATCATTAGGGTTAAATTAATATCATTAATATCAAATTATTAATGAAATTATCCTTTAAATATTAAAAGTTATATTTTATAACTTAAAATATCTTTAAACATTTTATCTTCATTTAAAATGATTTTTAAAATATTAAAATCATTTTTAAACTAATTTATTTAATATAAATATTAAATATATTTAATATCATTAATAATAATTAATTAATGAATTTTACCTTTAAATATTAAAAGTTATATTTTATAACTTAAAATATTCTTAAATATCTTATTATTATTTAAAATAATAAAATCATTTTTAAATTATTTATTTAATTCATTTATTAAATAACTTAATTATCATTAATATTAATTTATTAATAAAAATTATCACAAAATATTAAAAGTCATTAAAAATAACTTAAAATATTTTCATATATCATAATATAATTTTTAATGATTTTTCATGTATTTAAATTATTTTTAAATAATTTATTTAATATTATAATTAAATAAATTAAATACTTTTAATATTCCAAAAATATTAAATATTTATGAAATTTATTCAAAATAATTAAAATATAATTTTCGGACTTTAAAATAATTTTTAATAATTTATTTTGTATTTTTTAGAATTAAAAACTAATTAATACTAATTATTAAATAAAAATAATTAATTTTCGCAAAAACTGTCGCTAAAGGGCCCTATAGCGACGAAACTGTCGCTATAGGTGTTCTTGAGCTGCCCAGAACCTTTGTGTAATGTGTTTCTGAGAATTATAAAAACTAGATCTTGTAGACAAAGTGCAAGACTATAGGTTCTAACAAACAACACGATCAAACAACCTAACACAAGCTAGATCGAAGCAACCAAAGTTGTTGTCAGAGTTGTTCTTCATTTACAGAAATGAAGAACAGTTCGAGCAGTCACTTTTAAGCTATTATAACTATCAATCGTGTTGATGATTTTGTGATCTACAAGTTGTAATGTGTAGACAACATACCAATGTACATATATATATATATATATATATATATATATATATATATATATATATATATATATCATAACATCAACAAAATAACAAAAAATTAAGCAGGTACAATCCGGTCAAACTTAGTCAGAAAAATTGTTCAAAATTTTTTGGGTTTTTCCCAGAAAATGCAGTCATGGCCGTTTGTCCTACTTTGACCGGCCACTGTAGTCAGATTACTTGTTGTTTAGGAGATTTTAAGGCATAATATTAAAGTACTAATATCAGTCTATAATCTGGTTACAAAAATAAACACATAACATCATCAAGCAGTTAGATCTAAGCCCGCAAAGAACCTGTCAGAGGCTTCTGGGATGTTCTGGGTTTTTTCCAGATTTTGAAAGTCATGGCCGGTCAACGAGGTTTGACCGCCCATAACTTTCATTCTGAGCATGATTTGAGCTATCTATCAGTTCCAGATTACAGACAACATAATATACTACAAGTATCAACCTTTAAAACACAAAACCCAATTACAAAAATGGATCTACAAGGTCTGACATTCGTTGTCAGACCATAATATGAAATTTTTCCAGAAATTTAAAAATCATTGATTTGAGCATTTAGATGTTATGGACTTGTAATATACCAACCCAGATCATTTAATTAGACTATAAACAACATCTTTTAACAACAAATTACAAGATCTAACAACAGGTCATTGGAAAAAAATTATGGTTAGGGTTTATACCTTTGATGAACAAATTTTTGATTTTGTGTTGCTGATTTTGTTATGGTGTTAGTGGGGCTTGATAATGGGACTATAATGCTAGATAATTCCGGAGGTGTGGTGCTTGATTGAGTTGAGTAAGCTTTTTGCATAAATTAAGTGAACAAAATACAATTTCTCACTCCAATCCATATATATAGACAATTAGATACATGTATGGGCTGACCTAGAGATGATTTGTTGTCATTTGAAGGTCAAGGGAGTTGTTGGTTTGGTAAACCACTCAAAATTTATCTAGATTTGCAAGCAAGCTTCTTAAAGAATTAAAAAGGGCATAAACGACATTTAATAATTCAATTTAATGGCCAAAAATGAAACTTGACAAACCCTTAGGGTTTGACCCTAATATTTAGCAAAAAACAAAAATACTATTTAGAAACTAGGGTTTGTAAAATTATAAACTAAATTTAGTTTCCAAAATTTGAAAAATTAAAATTATTAATTAGATTAAATTAATAATTTTATTATACAGGAACATTAGGATATTATAACATAATTAACTTTGCTATTTAAACAATTAGTGTTTAAAATTAGCAATTAGGGTTCCAAGAAATATCGGTTTCGATTTCAAATTTAGGGTTTTAATCATTATGGTCTTAAATCACTAATTAGGTTTATTTAAATTAGCGATATAAAACCTATTATACCTAACATTAATCACTGTAACACAATTCTTGACAGATCAAACATCTGATCTAGGTTTTCGAATTAGGGTTTAATAGAAATTCATATAATTAGGGTTTTAAATTTATAATTAGGGTTTCCTAATTAGCATAACACGAAGTAACACATAACACATATCATATAACACATATATTAAATAATCTTAAATTTTCCATTTAAATTGATAAATAGGGTTAAATCAATTAATGCTAGGGTTTGATCAATATACCATAATTGACCAACCATCAACAGTACGGAAATACATTACATATTCATAGCACTGAAAAATTAAAATATAATTAATAATATATTATTATTTTCATACCTTGACAATAATCCAAAATTAGGGTTTGGATTCTATATCTGATTTATTCTTCATATTTAACCTTAATAATTAAGATAAAATAATTCACTTAATAACTTGTACTAAACTCATATAATAAAATAATTATTATAATTATTCTAAAAATCACTTCTTATATTATTTAAATAATATATGATTATATTTTCATGAAAAATAATTAATAAAAGCATTTCTACCATAATTTAATTATTATCAGAATATACTTTTTAATAATCAATAATTTTAAAATAAATTTACTTGCAAACATTTATGCAAAAAATATATTTTTATTTACCACATAAATACATATACACATTATCTTGTACAAATCCTCATCCTTAATATAAAAAAAATTATACGCAAAATTTCTTATTTATTTATATAGAAAATATCGGGTTGTTACAGTTTCTACCGTTCCTAACCAAGCAATATGAAACTAACTTATACGCGATGGTTTTAAACTTGTCCATCAACAACAATTATCCTACGATGGTTTTAAACTTGTTCATCAATAACAATTATCCTACGATGGTTTTAAACTTGTCATCAACAACGTTCTTCGCGTTCTTCGTTTTAATCGATATTTTGGATTACGATTCTACTTTTTCTTGGAATTTGATGTTATAGAACATCATTCCTTACTTATTTCACCTACTCGTTCATAAGATTCATTCGGATCACTCAAAATCCTTACGAATCTTATACTTCCTTAAGAAATTTATAAAATAAACTTCTAACTATTATTTCTTCACTTTCTCATGCTTTCAACCATATGAAATCATTCCTAACTTCTTTTACTTCTTATTCTCCTTAAGCTATGTTTTAAACATAGAAAACTTAAAGAAAAATATTAGAAGAACTAAGGTTCGGATTACCGTTCTTCTTTAATCTTCTTCCGTTATAAAAAGCCGGCGACTTGCGAGCTTTTCTATTTCACGATCACTTTAGATCCGAGCCTTCACGCTCAATCACTTCCTTCTCCCTCTTTATCCGAGCTCTCTCTCTCTCTCTGTCTCAAGTTATAGGATTTTCAAAATCCCAAAATAATGAACATAAGCTTTCTATTTATAGAATTTCAAGGCTAGGGGTAGTTTGGTCATCTTCCCCCTCTCCTTACTATTCCCACCTCCTCTAACACTTAGCCACCAAGTAAACTTGGCCTCCACCCTTACTTGGTGGCCAAGTGGCCGGCCCACATGCCCATGGGTCATCCCATGGGTTGCCCCATGGGTTATTACCCATCCGTTTATCCATCGGTTCGATCCGCGGTTTCTTTTATTGGTTTGGGCCTTAACCATAATTCTTATTGGGCTTAACTTCACAAAGCAGTGGGCTTAACATAATCCAAGTTCAATTAGATTCTACAATGTCCATGGACTCAAAGTCCATTAAGACTAGTCGTATTCTACGCATTCCATTCTCGTATTCTTGTAATCTCTTCGTATATGTTCGTACGATATTCGTATTATACGTCGTAATAATCTTCTTTCTATACTCGTATAATAACTAGTATTAAACTTGTATCTCTCACACATAATAACCATAATTCTTATACGTACTCATTAAAATTCTGGAAAATTACTTTTCCTAACCCTTAGGTTTTACGTCCGCAGGCGAAGACTTTGTTTTTACCATAACTGAAATATTATCGAATATTCTATCACATCTCAACATTTTACGTAATCGTTAACTTCTCGGCATTTCAAAATAAAACTCCGAGCATAAATTGATGAATAGTGCATAATTCGTCTTTTTTCCCGAAAATATTTTGTTCCCAAAAAACTTTCATTTTCGTCTTGAAAATTCTTACTCATTCAATCTAGCTCGTAGCCAGAATACTCCCGAATTATAATCATCCTAGGTTATAGAACGATTAATAAACACATAGCACAAACTAGTATTATTAAAAATTCATTTTATTAATAACTAATTCTTTAAACCTAAATTCTGGATAATCCGAAATTCCAGGTTGTTACATTCTTCCCTCCTTATAAAAATTTCGTCCTCAAAATTTCTTAAAACCAAACCCTTACCCGGGTTCTCACATTCTTCCCTTCTTCACAGAATTTCATCTTCGAAATTTTTAGCTTACTCTTCTTCTCAACTTCTCTTCAAAGAAGTTCTTATCTTTCCATCATTCCAACCTCCATAACCTATCAAGAATCATGAAGTAGAAGGAATAGCGAGGAATATAAAATATCCTTTAAAATATTTCGTACTTTTGCTGAGGGGTCAAATTGACCATGAACTCTTACTAGGTTAAACAGCCTTTCGTCGTACGCCTTTCTTTCCACGGTAAGTTTACAATCACAAAGAAGGTAAACTACCTCTTTCCATACATAGGTGATCAGCCTATTGTATAACCCCATTTCAGGGTAGGTTCACCTCAGACTTAATCATTAGATTCTGCACCAAAATAATTTGGCTTGGCATAACTTTTTCAAAGAAAGCTTGATTTTCTTATAACCTGATATGCCATTTGTCTTAGCCAAAACAATTAGCTTAGACCATACCAATAAATTGGACATCAACTTGGAAACATTCGTCTAGTCAACTCAATTGACATCGACTACTTCTTTAAATTATTTTCGCAATACATCAAAACATTTTATGACGTCATGATACCGTACTCTTCACAGTACGTTGAGGAATCCGTCAGTTTATGACTTTGTCATTATACATCATACCATAGTGGTTTGTTGATCCTAAGATCACATCCCACCAGGTTCAATTGCATTAACAACTGCATCTTTTTACGATCCTGACATTAAATGCACTAATAATATAAAATTCATTTTGATATTTCATATCAACTTCTGTCTAGCCGAAATGATTAGCATAGACATACAAAGAATAACTCTTTTAAAATCCATTGGTTCCAAAAGTTAAACCACTTCTTTCTTTTTCAAAATGTACTTATCAGCACGATTACAATAAACTTCGAAATCTAGCATAGCTAGATGACTTGGAATATCTTATTCCTCCATCTTCCTTCATTGTCTTACTGCGATAATACTTAATCTTCTCTAGCACCTTCAATGCTAAGTCTACTGAAAATACTTCATTTTCAGTCTAAACATCTCTATACTTTAGTACAGTCCATCAATTTACCACACATTATGAGTTCAGAAACTTTCCAAAATAGTATGAGTTTAAGAACATCCAGACAGACCTTAGGCGTCCATTCGTTGAGACGTTCGAAAACACACCATATAATTATGAGTCACGAATTTACCGTAAGTATGAATTTTAAGAACTCGCAACTGCCTTATCGTTCTCGACCTATCAAGTATATACATGATAAAAGATTCACTTTCTCATCATATACATATTAATAGCACGACCAATTCTAATGATTATCACTTTAATAAACTGAGCAGTTGTTACACCAAAGCACAAACCTCTGCCCATAACAAAGGTTCATACAACTCAGCCATCACATGAGTCCTCAATTGAAATCTTACAACTTCTAAATTTCTCTTTACTTAATACGAATTTTCTTTAATTCGTATGCTATCCTTCTCAACTCAATCTGAGTTCTTCTTTTCGTACTACTTCGTAGTGCCATTCATTCATAGCATTAGCTATAAATCATTCATCGTTTAACAGCTCATCTGTTACTACGATTTACTATGATCACGTAGTGATCTTCTTCCTTGATCGTTTAACTCAACGATTTTCTTATCCATCTCTCTACGATTATAGTCTTAGGTACTCTTACCTAAGAGTTATAACCTATAGCTTTGATACCACTCTGTAACGCCTCGAAATTCGGTCTACCTTTAGACCCAGACTCCATGCATCACGATTCCATCTTCTTCCATACATACATCATTATATACTCAATATAATGACATACATTCTAAAATCCTAGGTTCTGGAACTCATAAAACATCTTTCATTATAAATAATGATAATTACATTATTCTTTACATCTTACACGAGTGACTTTCGTCTGCCACCAAGGATACATAACAGTTCATTAAACTAGTCTATAGTTCCATTCATCTTTCTACATTACAAGTCTTTACTTGATCTTCATGCACATTCACATACTGAATGACACTTCTTCTGGATACCGCAACTTGATCTTTATGGGATCCTTAAGTTCTTTCTAACATCGTTCACTGAAAATATTTTTCATTTAAAGCAAGTATGAGCATTCAATTGCCCAACAAGTCATACCAGTTGAATAAACAACTTCAAGAGTTTAAATATTCTTCGGAACTTCGATAACCGAACAAAGGTTATGAAGCAGCTTGAATAATAGGAATAGTCTCGATTCCTATCATCTTACAACATTCATCACATACTCTTTACACTACTTTCATTCTTCTACATTTTTCCATACATATCCTGTCTGGCTAGAATCATTAGCACAAACTTAACAATAACGATTCATGTATAAACAGAACATACTTGCATTGAACAGTTCAATCACAGAACAGTTCATCTCCAAGAAACACCGAAGTGTTCACATTGTGGCACAAGGCCTCATACGTTCTACCACCTTGTACAAATATCGCACATTTGCACATAGAAAGAACTTCTCAAGTTCAACATCTGAGAAGTTTAAGAAACTCGCATTCATATAAAATGAATGTAGTTAGGAAACTTGCCTTACGCATAGCTACAACTTATAGTTTACGCTGAACTGCTCATTCCAATTCCTATGTAGCACATAAGAAAATAGCACGTATACCAATTAGTCATATACTTGACTTACGCATTGGTTTACTTAACTTTACTTCTTAGGATTCGCGTTCTTGTAATTTAAGCTTACGCGACTAACTTTCATTACCAGTTTACAGCTTTATGACATACGGAGATGTCTTACTCAAAACATTCATCATCTTGGATGATTTACATTCTTATATGCTTCTTATAACTCTCCTAGGACTCAGCACACATCGTGTCTCTGCTAGTAGTCCATATGATACTCTGAGTGGTTTCCCATAAACAACTAACAAACAAGATCCCGTCTCATCTACACTACCTACACAGTGAGTTAGATCGGTTGCCAGTTTTGTATATACCTTCGCTCTCTAGAGGAATTGTTTAGCCTAACTCCCTTATGCAACCATAAAAGGTTACAATTGTACCACAACCTAACTTCTCTTAACGTATCCAAACTATTAAACTATAATATTCGTTAAGTCAACTTCTTATTCCTTATGGCTTTCTGGCAACTAAATGTCATACTTCAGGATTCATTCTTTATCATCTAAGTCATACAATATTTTGTATACTCGGAACGATCATTCCATACTAACTCAATGCATTTACAGCGTTAAGCAACTTACATTACCTTATTCTTATCTTACAACGTCCGGTTAATTCAACTCGGAACGTTTGTCCAAGTTATAACATTAACTCGGCTTCTTTATGCTATACGTCATTATCTTTAACTCAGTTTCTTCACTGTTCACGGCTAAATCTTAGTCTTCATTACCTTACGGTCAAACCATACACGGAGTGTAGGTTCTGTCGTTTAATATTCACGTACACTCAACCCTTACGTTGGTTAAAGTGTTTAACTCTTACCTTTCATGCTAACATTCCCTATCCGACTCACATCGGATTTTCATTACTCTTATTACCGTTCGCTACGGCTTTCTTACGATAATTCATATCTTACCTACTACTTTCATCAACGTCCAAGTTATACAACCACTGTACGCTTAGAACGTTCGTCCGACGCGATTACAATTCACGAGGATCGTTTGCGTACTCGACGTCCATGTTGCTCGTCTCTTAATCTCTCATTCAACCTTCACTCAAGGTTTTAATTGCTCTACATCGTTATCCAGCCCACGAACCCCATGTTCATTATTCTCTTTTTTTTAATGTCAAAGTCATACTATTCGTTGTATGCTAAGACCGATTGTTCATTGCAATAACGTTGCATTCACAGCGTCTATACGCTTTACACTCATATCTCATTACCACATCATAACATCAAAATGTTATACATTATACTCGTCACTCAACGTCTAACGAATCACAATCATAGCAATCCCTCACGTTCGTTCCTTACGACTACGGTCCCCGGACATCGGTTACGTAATCTAGCGCCTAAATTCCTCATCTTTTAATCTCGTTTAGTCTTTCCGTTCAACCTTTACTAAAGATTCAGAACACTTGATTAAGTGTTGCATTACGTGAACTAGATATTCATAATTCTTTCTTGCACATCCCCCAGTAATTGAGCACATAAAGTCTCATTTCTGGGCATCACCTTGCACCGGCGTTGCGGCGCCGTGCCTCTTCCTCTCTTCTCGCACTGTGGCGCGACCTATGTCTCTCTCTTCCCTTGGTCTGGCGCTGCGGCGCCAAACCCTTCGTTATCTTTCATGCTGCGGTGCCACTCTCCAGAAGTTTATGGCCGAGCTCACGCTACGGCGCCATTTCCCAAAGCTCAGCCGGTGCTACGGCGCCGAGCCTAAACCCTAGAAAATTTTCTAAGTGTTAAATCCAATTTGAGATGCTTACTTCCCGATCTCATAACTTCTTCGTTATAACTTGGAACGAGGTCGTTCTAAAGCCATTCTCTTCCTTATCTTACGTACCTCAATACCCCTCAGACAGAACTTCATTCTGAATTCATTAACATGCTATTCAATTGGCTTAATCTTCACCCTTCGGTTATTTTTTACGCTTTTAACGTTCTTCGTTCGTTCGTCCGTAATTCGGTCATGCGAACTAGGAACTCATTCGTTCTTGAGTCTACGACTCACATTTTCTATATTCTCTTACTTTCTTATGAAACCCTACACGTTCGGGTTCATTTACTAACTTCCTAACTCTCTTTCATCTTTTACAAAAATTTCGCCATAACTTCGTTATAGCTACGTTTTAATCCGTTCTTCATGAACGTTTCAACCGTTCCTAACCAAGCAATATGCAACTAACTTATACGCGATGGTTTTAAGCTTGTCCATCAACAACGTTCTTCGTGTTCTTCGTTTTAATCGATATTTTGGATTAAAATTCTACTTTTTCTTGGAATTTGATGTTATAGAACATCATTCCTTACTTATTTCACCTACTCGTTCATAAGATTCATTCGGATCGCTCAAAATCCTTACGAATCTTATACTTCCTTAAGAAATTTATAAAATAAACTTCTAACTCTTATTTCTTCACTTTCTCATGCTTTCAACCATATGAAATCATTCCTGACTTCTTTTACTTCTTATTCTCCTTAAGCTATATTTTAAACATAGAAAACTTAAAGAAAAATATTAGAAGAACTAGGGATCGGATTACCGTTCTTCTTTAATCTTCTTCCGTTATACAAAGCCGGCGATTTGCGAGCATTTCTATTTCACGATCACTTTTGATCCGAACCTTCATGCTCAATCTCTTCCTTCTCCCTCTTCATCCGAGCTCTCTCTCTCTCTCTCTCTCTCTCTCTCTCAAGTTATAGGATTTTCAAAATCCCAAAATAATGTACATAAGCTTTCTATTTATAAAATTTCAAGGCTAGGGGTAGTTTAGTCATCTTCCCCCACCTCTTTACTATTCCCACCTCCTCCAACACTTAGCCACTAAGTAAACTTGGCCTCCACCCTTACTTGGTGGCCAAGTGGCTAGCCCACATGCCCATGGGTTATCCCATGGGTTGCCCCATTGGTTATTACCCATCCGTTTATCCATCGGTTCGATCCGCGGTTTCTTTTCCTGGTTTGGGCCTTAACCCTAATTCTTATCGGGCTTAACTTCACAAAGCATTGGGCTTAACATAATCCAAGTCCAATTAGATTCTACAAAGTCCATGGACTCAAAGTCTATTAAGACTAGTCGTATTCTACGCATTCCATTCTCGTGTTCTTGTAATCTCTTCGTATATCGTTCGTATGATATTCGTATTATACGTCGTAATAATCTTCTTTCTGCACTCGTATAATAACTAGTATTATACTCGTATCTCTCACGCATAATAACCCTAATTATTATACGTACTCATTAAAATTCTCAGAAATTACTTTCCCTAACCCTTAGGTTTTACGTCCGCAGGCAAAAACTTCGTTTTTGCCATAACTGAAATATTATCGAATATTCCATCACATCTCAACATTTTACGTAATCGTTAACTTCTCAGAATTTCAAAATAAAACTCCGAGCAGAAACTGATGAATAGTGCCTATTTCGTCTTTTTCCCCGAAAATATTTTGTTCCCGGAAAACTTTCATTTTCGTCTTGAAAATTCTTACTCGTTCAATCTAGCTCGTAGCCAAAATACTCACGAGTTATAATCATCCTAGGTTATAGAACGATTAATAAACACATAGCACAGAATAGTATTAATAAAAATTTATTTTATTAATAACTAATTCTTTAAACCTAAATTCTGGATAATCCAAAATTTCAGGTTTTTACAGAAGCAGTCTTCTCCACTTCTCTTCTTTCTAACCGATCCTCTCACTTCATAAACCCACTACATACCCCACGAAATCCATCACATATCAACTAAATTTGAGCACTTCTACTACACTATATATATATATATATATATATATATATATATATATATATACAAACCCTAACTTCATCAACTCCATATAATCTCACACCCATTACACACCAAATTTTAAATTTTCCTATCTAAAAACCTAGGGCTTGCCACCATTTGATTCTGCAGAAGAAAAGCAAAGAGGAAAACTTCATTCAACATCACCTACTGCAACTATGTCATTCAATTGAAAGGAAAATCAGTGGGTAAGTTGTTATTCTCAGTTATTCATCAGTGTTGGGTTCAATTTGTCAAATTTGGGGATATTGTGAGTTGTACACACCACCTGTTCGATTTATTACGAAAGTGAAGTTTGGGGGAGTAGTGGACTGCAATTGACTGAAATGGCTCCTAAGACACCATCGAAGTGACAAAGGGGTGAGAGTTTAGGTTCTACACCACCTACACATGCCTTCGACAGACGAAAATTCATAAGTGTCAGCGCCGCCGACAAATACAATTATTTAGTGCCTAAAGCACTAACTCTAGAGCGAGGTTTTGCACCGGACTCTTTTGACGGCCAGATGAGGAGGCAAATACATGAGCAGGGATGGGAAATGCTGACAGACGATCCTGACCCAGCAATAGTGAATGTGGTGAAAGAATTCTATGCGAATGCTGAGGATAGGGCATCATACAGGGCGTTTGTGCGGGGTAAATAGGTGCCACTCAGTCCAGAGGCCATCAACGAATACTATAGCCTGCAAGCCACTGCCACATGCCAATATGCTCAATTACGTGACAACAGTCCCGATTATGATCAAATTTTAGTTGAGATGACTAAGCTAGGAACTACTTGGGTTAAAGGTGGCACTATTTTTCTCAGCAAGGACATGAGCCGCTATGGCAAGATCTGGTATGCGTTTCTGTGCGCAAAGTTATTTCCTTCAACACATACCAGTGAAGTGATAAGGGAGACAGTTCTATTGCTATACACAATTTTGAAAGACTTTAACATTGACATAGGCTCCATCATCAGTTTTTCTATTCGACGATGTCAATGAGGGCTATTCTCTGGCGGTCTGCCACACGTATCCCTCATCTGTAGGTTGTGCAGGCAGGCTGGCATTCGATTGTCATGAGATGAGCCTTTATAGCAGCCTCTTCAGCTATTAGACTCCCGTAAGATTGCACGCTACACGGTCTGTCTTGGAGGGGAGTCTCATCCAAGGGGTATCGGTTTCATATTTCCAGAGGCTTCTGAGGAAGAAAAAGAGGCTAAGGACACTTCAGAGGATGATGAGTTCCAAGCGGATGAGATTACTGGGGATCAAGAGACTGAGGAGAGTAGAAGGACAAGCAGATACATGTTCAGTTCTCAGTTTTGCAGCCTTCTGAGACAGATAGATAAGCACAACAAAGATAATAATAGGAAGATGACCCGATTGCAGCTAGGTAGGAGCATATGTTCAACACTGTGACACCCCCAAATTCGGGTACTTAAATTCCCATATAATTTGGTGTTCACTATACAAACATCATATATCTATCTACCCATAATAAATGAAAACATAAATAGATAGAAATAAATCCTCTCCTTAAGGAGTTACATCATCTGAAATAAATACATCCATCCCAGGTCATACTAACCTTAAATCTTAATTGCAGAACATAAACAATTTATAGTCTTACGTAACATTAACATAAGTCTAAAACATAAATTCAATATCACATAAAACAACAAGTCTTCATCACTTGTTAATCTTGCCATTGCCTTTGCTAGTAGAAGGCTCGTCGGACCTTTCGTTCTTAACTACAATGTTATTATTAAGCAAGAGTGAGCACGATTGCCCACAAGTATAATAATGAAATAACAATATAATAACATGTGAGTGAATCAAAGACTTCTGGAATAAAAACTTAACTTTTGAATCAAAAATGAATAACAAGAATCCAAAGATTTTTGAGGGTCATAAGACCTTGAACTATGTCCTAGGTTATCAAGGGTTATACTTGAAATCTTTAACAGTCATAAGACTATGGACTCTTCTACTCGTACTTAGGGGGATCAGTCCTTAGTACCATACTATGCACAATATCTTAACGCTAATGCATAAGTAATCCCTTATACAGAGTTGTTCATCTCAATTTGACATTCGAGTCCACACCAAAGGAAGTTTGGTTTGGATAATTCAACAAAGGTTCTAAAATTTAGAACGTTCATCAACTAAGGACTAGTCGAATCAATTGGATTCGCTAGTCCTACATGGTTCAACAATAACTGATATTCAAATTGAATAATAACTCAAGAGGTATACAATGGAATAAGAATTGTATAACTACAATCATACTTTGAAAAGATCTTTAATATATCATATTGAAATTGATCAATATAGAATATAAGTCTAGAATTTGCTCAGTGTAAAGATGTAAGGATTATAAACTTGAATAACGATAACAAGTAGGGTTAGGAAACTTGCCTCGTGCGTCGGTTACACGTTAATTATACAAGTTTCCCGATTTAATTCTATATACCATTAATATTCACAATACCAGTCAATTATCATGTAACTAGACATCACAAGATCATTCTTTTATCTAACTCTGGTTATGACTATACTTAGTCAAATTATCACGCTTATTTTCGAATAATATCACACTACACGAACAATACACTAACTATGCATTCAAAGAAATTCAATCAACATGTAAATGCCTTATTGACATGTTAAGTACCTATTTTAACATCTCATTATATGTCTAACATATCTTTGTGTTTATTAGGTTAGGTTATTATCACATTCCTGGACATAAAAATTTATATAAAAATCATTTCTGGAAAATCTGCAGAGTGGCGTTGCGGTGCCACCAACACGCCTATTCTCAGCGCTGCGGCGCGGTTCGCGCTGCGGCCTCAACATTGGCGCTGCGATGCGGCTCACACTGCGGCGTGGGTGTTATTCCAGCAGCCGGCGCTGCTGCATGGCATACCAGAACCAGAACTGTACTTCGCAAAAAATTGCAGAACATGGCCAATTTCTACCAATTTCTTTATTCGTTTATGAATTTAACATACCCATACATTATAATATACACATAACTACTGCCCAACCCTTCTAGTATTATTTTAACAAGTTAAAACACTTAGTTAACAAAATCAACACATGTAATTTTACTGTTCTTGATGTTCTTAAAAGTTTTTGAATACAAAACATAAAAATCAACACTACGGGTTCGCTATAACACCGAATCTGTTCATTCAAAATTTGATTCCTTTATTTTAATATACATAATCATATACAATATAAATTTATGATATAACATATGATTTGACACATGAAATTCATGCGTAAGGGCCATATGGCCATATTTTATACTCTACAACTTTAAGAAACTATGTACGATAGATTTCTATGAATTTGATGTTATGAAAACATACAAGATATAGTTAAACATGTTATGATAACATATTAACACGTATATACACCTAATCATTATTCTTTTTCAATTACAGAGCTTTTACAGAATTTGAAAACCATTTTCATAAAAATATAACAACGTAATTTGAAATTGGTTAAAGAAATTACCCAGAGTATAGATTAGTAGGCTCAGATGCTTCTTCAATCACTCACTCTCAATTTCCCTAAAAAATTCTGGAATTCTCTGTGATTGTTTTTACCAAACTTTGCAAACAAATGAAGAATAAGACGTAATAATTTTATAAAAAGAAACTGAGCGCAGTTGTGGTGGTCAGTTAACCCATCATGGATTAATTGCTCTCAACCTCCCCTAAAGCCTTGTTTGGTCATTATTAAAACTCAAACCCATTTAATTTGATAAACTGCTTATATTATAGTTTAATAATGTCACACCCCGTTATAAAATAAATCAAATATTTAATTTAAACAAAATATAATAATTTATCATTAATTCACATAGTCATATAATTAATTTTCTCATTTATTAATTTAAATAAAATAATATTAGGCTTATTAAATATTTTTTTAATTCAATAAACTCACATAATTACATACTTTGAATAATAAAATTCTCCACATTAATTTAATAAATATAACACATATAATTAAATTAATCTACCACAATTGCATCAATTAATTATTTAATCCAATAATTATATCATCGAGAATATTTATTTAATTCAATAAATATTAAAATTAAATTAAAAAATCTCGTTCATCACATCTTTCCTACCTTAAAAGGATTCTGTCTTCAGAATCACGACTCAATCAATCTGTCCCATTACATTCTTCCCCCTTATAAAGATTTTGTCCCCAGAATCGCTTACACATAAATTAAGAAAATAAATTAGGGTAATTCTTCATCATATTCTCTTCGAGTTCTCACGCTGCTTCTTCAGTGTTGTGGTTCCTCCAAATTACCTTAACAGAAAGTATTACTTTATTTCTGAGTACTTATTCTTTCCGGTCAACAATCTGAACAGGAATTTCTTCGTAAGACAAATTTTTTTTTAAATTATAGGGGTTCATATTCAATCACATGCTTGTAATCGGGTTTGTAAGGTCGTAAAACTGAAACATAGAAAACGTTGTGGACATTCTCGAGTGCTGGAGGTAAGGCTACCTCATACGTAACTTCTCCAATTCTTCGCAGTACTTCGAAGGGTTTAATGAATCTTGGGCTTAATTTCTCTTTCTTTTCGAACTTGATCTTTCCCTTCCAGGGAGAGACTTTCAAAAATACATAACTTCCTGATTTAAACTCAGCATTTTTATGGTATGGATTGGCGTATTTCTTCTACCTAACTTGAGCTGTTACCAGTCTTGTTCGGATCACTTTGACTATTTTTGTTGTCTGCTGTACTAATTCTGGGCCTAGTAATTATCTTTCGCCAACTTCATCCCAGTATAGCGAAGTTCTGCACTTTCTACCGTATAACGCTTCATAAGGTGGCATGCCAATACTAGCGTGGTAACTGTTGTTGTAGCCGAACTCTACAAGCGGTAGGTGATCATACCAATTTCCTTTAAAGTCCATTACACAAGCTCTTAACATTTCTTCAAATGCCTGAATCGTTCTTTCAATCTGCCCATCTGTCTGATGGTGATATGCCATACTCATTCGCAACTGCGTACCCATGCATTCCTGTAGACATTTTCAGAAGTTCGATGTAAAGCGCGGATCCCTATCAGAAATAATTGATACCGGAACTCCGTGCCTCGAAATAATCTCTATCACATATAACCTTGCCAACTGATCTAAGTTGAATCTGATTTTGATCGGAAGGAAGTGTGCGGATTTTGTCAATCGGTCAACGATAACCTGTCAGATCCCAAAATTATGAAATGAAATTTTTCAATTTTCTTATAATTATTATTTTATTTAGTAAATGGTTAAATTGAGAAAGGGTTAAAGTTAAAGGTGATATGTGAAAACTTTGCAAAGTATGCAAGTTGTTATAAAATATTCAGTCGGTCGGGGAATATCCGTACGACGACACAATCATTAGTGGACCCCACAATGGAAGTATTATCGTAGTAAGAAAACGACATAATTATTTTTTTGTAAAAATAATGGCGAAAGTGTTACCGTTAAAACTGTTGAACTACCCGGTAGTAAAAGTACAGTAATACGCGTGCCTGCATAGTAGCTCACGGTATTGATTATTGATGCTTACGTAAGAAGTCACTCAGTTATACTCAATTATTGCTACAATAATTACTGCATCATATCTCTCATATTATTGATTCAATTATTGTCACAGTATCATCTACATAATATGTTATATTATTAAATGAATAATTGAGATGACAAAGTTATTCATATTATTATTTGCAATATTGACAATGTTTAGAAGTTCTATCAATGATAGGTTTGGTCACCTAATTGCACGCCAATAAGGAGAAATCTTTATCGAAAAACCCCCTCTTTCCTGAGAACAACCTGGTTGTTAAATATTATGAGTTATAATATTAATGATGAATAAGTTCGTGTTGATTAAAGATAAAATTGATAGTTCCATTGTGTTGGAATTATTAGTGTTAGTGGAAATCGACATTTATTTCGATATTAATTGATGTCTGGAAGTTATACTAACCAATCGAGTAATTAATCAGATAAATGAGCAATTAATTGCTATTAATTCACATGATTATAACTATTTGTTCACATGTGTGTACTATTGATTCACATTCTTGTACTATTAGGGGAGGTGATGCAAGATTGATAATACTTGCATGACTAAGTTAAAAATAGAGGTATAGATGGAGGTACTATACTGTAATTCATATTTTCACATGTCTAGAACTTTTGATTCACATGATTTACTATTGATTTACATGATTTACTATTAGGGGAGGTGGTGCAAGTTTGATAATACTTGCATGACTAAATTAAAAATAAAGGAAAAGAGGAATGTATTATACTATAATATTTTTAGCCCTAAAACGTGCAATTATTGAAACTATATTTTATATAAATAGAAGCTCATTCTTTCATTATTTTTCACCAATTCACTAAAGCTATAGAGCAATTATTATAGAGAGAAATTATAGAGAGAAATGAGAAGAGAAGTCTGCTACCTCACTATTCCAATTTTCTTATAAGGTAAGGAATATTATTATTATAGTAAGGGGTATTATTTCTTTCGTATTCATGAAGAGAGCTATTATTATTCCATTCTTTATTATTCTGTTAGAATAACCTGTATACGCGGATTACCGTTTACATGGTGAAATTCTTCTGTTATTCCATTCTTTATTATTCTGTTGGAATAACCTGTCTGTACGGTCTATCACATGCCTGGTGAATTCTTTTGTTATTCCGTTCTTTATTATTCTCTTGGAATAACCTGTCTACGCGGACTACCATATGCATGGTGAATTCTTCTGTTATTCCATTCTTTAATATTTTGTTGGAATAACCTGTCTATGTGGACTACTGCATGCATGGTGAATGATCCTTCGTATTAATTCCTTATTAAATTGTGGAAATAATCTGTCTACGTGGATTACTGAATGGCGGGCGAAAATTCATTTGCAGTTTCGTAATTTTTCTGACCCTTAAAAATTTTGAAAAAATTTGAAATGATAATTTAATAGGTTTTCTAGATTGTGTCCAAAAATGGTGATTTTTAGATGTATAGATTATGAGTTATGAATTTTATAGGAAAAAACTATTTTAAAAGTAAACCCTTATAACTCCTTGTGATTAACTCCAAAATTTGTGAAATTTTATTGGGAGTACATATGTAAAGCCCCCAAATCCGGGTATTTGAAACCCGAACTCGGTGTTTCACGATACCATTTCTATGAGCGGAATAATACTAATATTAATAACAATAATAAAAAGATCAACTTAATTTACATATCATCTGAGTCTAATCCCCAGGTACGAGACCTTTAATCATTCATTACAATACATGATAGATAATATATATCATTGTCTTAATAAAGTTAACTATTACATAACATTGCATTGCGTTCATTCAGTAACCTTTCCCTTTCCCTTGTTCTTAGCATAGCTCTCTAGTTGTTCACACTTAGCTGAAAATATTTAAATTAAGCAAGGATGAGCATTTGAGTGCCAAACAAGTAATAACAATTATTTATATATAAGCTGAAAGAATTTAAATATTTTCTTTATACTACCCTTCTACAACAAATTAATAGTTGTGAAGTAATCTATACCGACAATAATAACTTAACAACCCTCTTTCAAATTTTTGAAACTACGTAATGACTATAAATAGGGTTAAGGTGACATACTATGAACATGAGTTTTTATTTTCGAAAAGGTTAAACAGAAATTCATCTGCAAACCGTTATAACTTACGGGCACGGGGGTGATCAGCCCGTTGTACCCTGTATTGATCAACACTACATGCAAGAATGAGGGTATCGTTCACTCTGTCCGCCTTGGGCGCATAAAAGTTTTCCCGTGTAGGGATGTTCATACTTGTCTAGTTTCCAAATCAAAGGTTGTATCTTGTTCAACAATAATCTATAATTCAACATATATATATATATATATATATATATATATATATATATGGGTAATTGACAAAGGTGTATCAACATGTGATTAAATACAATGATTATTCAAATGGGGACACTTGTATAACCATTTATAAAAATTAACGAACAGAATATATATATCTGAATTACCATATACTAACATGTTGATAATCAATGAGCGTATATAATATAGGGTTAGTAATCTGTACAGTATTAATATAATTTAGAAACATTCTTACTCATGTCCATTGCATAAAGAAAATATAAAGGTAAGATACTTGCCTGATGCCCTGCTTACAGTTCGTAACTTAGTTCTATCTTTTATATCACGACCTATCATTAATAAGATCATTCGTTCGATTAGAACAATATATCTCAACACATAGCGCTGCTTATTGCAGTCAGCACATATCCTAATCATACTGGCACATAAGTTTAACAACTATTGAATCACAAATAAACACTTATCAAGTCAAACTATCTAAGTCTAGATCAATTTCTGAAATGTGTCGGTGTACCGACAGCTTATCGGGTATTTATCGAGTCTAAGACTCCAATCTGTAACTCAATATCTATAAGTATTAGTCATATTATTTTTAGATAACCTAAAATCATTTTTAAACTATTTATTTAATATAATTATTAAATAAATTTAATATCATTTAATATTAAATTAATATCATTAATATTAAATTATAAATGAAATTATTCTTTAAATATTAAAAGTTATATTTTATAACTTAAAATATCTTTAAACACTTTATTTTCATTTAAAATAATTTTTCTAATATTAAAATCATTTTTAAACTAAATTATTTAATATAATTATTAAATAACTTTAATATCACTAATAATAATTAACTAATAAAATTTACCTTTAAATATTGAAAATTATATTTTATAACTTAAAATATTTTTAAATACCTTATTAATAATTAAAATGATTTTTAATATAATAAAATTATTTTTAATTAATTTATTTAATTCATTTAGTAAATAACTTAAATTCCATTAATATTAATTTATTAATGAATTTCATCACAAAATATTAAAAGTCATTAAAAATAACTTAACATATTTTCTTATATCATTATATAATTTTAAATGATTTTTCAAATATTAAAATTATTTTTAAATAATTTATTTAATATAATTATTAAATAAATTAAATACTTTTAATATTTCAAAAATATTAAATATTTATGAAATATATTAAAAACTAATTTTCAAACCTTAAAATAATTTTTTATAATTTATTTTGTATTTTTAATAATTAAAAACTAATTTTTTATAATTATTTAATAAAAATATAATTTCTATAAATAATCTGTCGCTAAAGACCACCTATAGTGACAGAACCGTCGCTATAGGTGTTCTTCGTGTTCTTGAGCATTCATAAGGCAGTTTCGTGGGTGCTACTTTGACCATTGATTAAACACTGATCAATTTTGTTTCTGGACATGTTGATGGTTAGATCATGTAGTACAAATACAAGACTACACGATCCAACCATAAACATCATCAAAACATGCATAACCAACGAGATCTGGAGCCTTGAACAGGCTGTCAGAGCTGTTCTTCATTTTCTGGGTTACCCAAAAATGAAGAACAGTTAGACAAGCCATATTTGGGCTTCCACAACTTGCAATTCGTGCAATATATTAGTGATTTAAGAGTTCTAGATTGTAGCTAGCATGCAAGAGTGTAGATCTATTACATAAAATACAAATAACATCAACCGAATCAACCGTTATGATCTGGTCAAACCATGTCAGTCGACATGTTCATTTGTTTTCTGGGTTACCCAGAAAACAGAGATCATGCTCAACTCGGCTAGTTTGACCGGCCACTGTATTCAATCCACTTGATTATTTAGGGATATTAATGCATGGATCCATAGTACACATAACCAGCTACAACTTAGTTACAAAAACAGAATTAAAACAACAACACACTAAAGATCCAAGACCAACAAAAACTTGTCAGACACTGAAAACCCATTTATGGGTTACCCAGAAATAGTCTGGTCATGGTCGGTTAACGACCTTTGACCAAGAATAACTTGCAATCTGTTCAGGATATGACCTTGATTCAACTTCCAGAGTACAGATCTCATGACATACTACAATATTAAACACTTAAAACACAAAAACTAAACACAGACAGAGATCTACAAGGCCTGACATTTGGTTGTCAGAACACAAAATGAACTTTTCCAGATTTTGTAGATCTTCAAATCCGAGCCTCTAGATGTTATGGATTCAACATCTAGCAACCCAGATCATCATTAAACACTACTAACAACACATTTAACACACAAAAACATCTAACAACATATTTTTGGCCAGATTTCAAGCTAGGGTTTTATACCTTCTATGAACGATTTTGATTTCTGGCTTCTGATTTGGTTAGTTGATTTCGTGGGGCAGATCTTGGGGACTGATATACAACTATATTTTGTTGGTTTTGAGTTGAGAGAGATTGGTTGAGGGTTTGTACGAAAATGAGCTAACAAAAGCAATTCTCTCTCTTCAAATCCTTTTATAATACTTGTGTGCAATGTATATGGCTGATCTAGACTAATGTGCTGGATATTTAGGTTGTGCTAAGTCAATAAATTAGGTCACCAACTAAAGGTATTGGAAATCTTACAAGCTATCTAATAAAATATGCAAGAGGGGCATTATAGTCTTTTGTCATACAATTTTAATGGTCAAAATGTAATTTGGCAAACCGTTATATTCTCCTACTTCAACTCTAAAAATTTCACCTCCATCCTAGCCTGCATACTAGGTGAAAAATAGTTTTCGAAAAATAGTGTTTTGAACCTATCCCATGTAACTACACCTTCTCCAGCTCTCGCCTGATTGGCTTCTCACCAAAAATTTGCCTCATCCTTCATCATATAGGTGCAAAAGCAGTCTTCTGCCCGTCAGCTACCCTAGCTATCACGAATGCTTTTTCAATCTCTTTGACCCAAATTTGGGCTTCAACAGGGTCAGTTGTACATTTGAATTCTGGCGGTCCTACAGCCTTAAAGTCGTTGAAGTTCGCCAAGCGGTTGTCCGGCTGGTTCCATGTGGCTGGTATTCCCTGTTGCATAGCTTGTGCTACCATATTCGCGAAGATCTGCATCGGGTCTACTTGTTGTTGTCCCCCAACATTATTGACAAATTCTTCTGCCCTTTGATTGCGAGTTTGACGTCTTGGCGGCTTTATCTGGTTAAGTAAAACCATAAATTTAACTTACATTCTAAACCTTATCATATAAGTTTAATATATTAAACTTGTTTCATTTTTCAAACTTAGATTCATATTCATTTAACGAATATTTTACATAGCATAGCATATAATGCTTTAAACATCAACTATCCCTTTGTAACCATAAAAGTCGGGATTTACAGTCTTGACTAATACAAAAGTTGGGAACATAACTTACACAGACATACTTATCCTATATATTACATTAAACACGCCTACACCATAGAACCTATACTACCTATTCTCTACGCCTTTTTCCTTGGACAACCTTTTGCCTGATGACCTTCCATTCCACAAACAAAATATGCACCTGGTTTATAGTCAGGACAATATAGAGTGGTATGTCCCTCATAACCACAAAGATAACATATTCTTTTCCCTTTCTTCTTGTCGAATTTTCCTAAGTTATGGTCTTCTATCTTTCTTTTCCCTTTTTTACTCGGAGCTACACATGATGTGTTGTTTGTGGCTCCCATCTGATCAATTTGGATTTTAAGCTTATCTTGTTCTTCCATTATTTATATTAACGCTTGACGCAACTAACTATTCAACAGCTTTTCTATTTCCCACAGCCTTTTTAGAGAAGAAACCTTGTTCTTCAGATCCTGCACCTCCGTTGATGCTTGATCAGCTTTAACTTTAGTGTCCAAATAACTATCTGTCAGCTCCGCTATTTTTGGATCTGGTATTAGGTTTTCCACGATAACCACCTCGTTCAAGTTGGTTTCATTGTGAGCCTCTATTTCAGCTATTGGCTTTGATATTAGCTCGGGTGTATGGATTTGATCCTCTTCATGCTATAAGCATATAACAAGCCTTTTCCACCAGACATCTATACACATAAATTATCCTGATTAGCATATAGTATATACACACAGCAAATTAGAGTTTTATATAAGTTATCTTTTATTTTGTTTGACGATGAATTTATTCAATTCATCTCCTTTTTAAACTCTATATGAGTTATTTATATTTTCAACGTTTCCCTCTATTCTAAGGTTATAGCCTAAGGTCTAGCCCACCTAAGGTTTTTAACCCTCAACTCTAATACCAACCTGTAAAGCCTCCAAATCTAGGTACTTGAAACCCGAACTCGGTGCTTCACGATACTATTTCTATGAGCGGAATAATACTAATATTAATAACAATAATAAAAAGATCAACTTAATTTACATATCATCAGAGTCTAATCCCAATGTTTGAGACCTTTAATCATTCAATACAATACATGATAGATAATATATATCATTGTCTTAATAAAGTTAACTAGTACATAACATTGCATTGCGTTCATTCAGCAACCTTTCCCTTTCCCTTGTTCTTAGCAGAGCTCTCTGGTTGTTCACACTTAGCTGAAAACATTTAAATTAAGTAAGGATAAGAATTTGAGTGCCCAACAAGTAATAACAATTATTTATATATAAGCTGAAAGAATTTAAATATTTTCTTTATACTACCCTTCTACAACAGATCAATAGTTGTGAAGTAATCTATACCGATAATAATAACATAACAACCCTCTTTCAAATTTTTAAAACTACGTAATGACTATAAATAGGGTTAAGGTGATATACTATGAACATGGTTTTCTATTTTCGAAATGGTTAGACAGAAATTCATCTACAAACCGTCATAACATACGGGCACGGGGGTGATTAGCCTGTTGTACCCTGTATTGATCAACATTACATGAAAGAACGAGGGTTTCGTTCACTCTGTCTGCCTTGGGCGCATAAAAGTTTTCCCGTGTAGGGATGTTCATACTTGTCTGGTTTCAAATCAAAGGTTGTATCTTGTTCAACAATAATCTATAATTCAACACACACACACACACACACACACACACACACACACACACACACACACACACACACACACACACATATATATATATATATATATATATATATATATATATATATATATATATATATATACGGGTAATTGACAAAGGTGTATCAACATGTGATTAAATACAATGATTATCCAAATGGGGACACTTGTATAACCATTTATAAAAATTAGCAAACAAAATATATATATATCTGAATTACCATATATTAACATGTTGATAATCAATGAGCGTATATAATATAGGGTTAGTAATCTGTACAGTATTAATATAATTTAGAAAAATTCTTACTCATGTCCATTGCATAAAGAAAATGCAAATGTAAGATACTTGTCTGATGCGCTGCTTACAGTTCGTAACTTAGTTCTATCTTTTATATCATAACCTATCATTAATCAGATCATTCGTTCGATTAGAACAATATATCTCAACATATAGCACTGCTTATTGCAGTCAACACATATCCTAATCACATTGACACATAAGTTTAACAACCATTGAATCACAAATAAACACTTATCAAGTCAAACTATCTAAGTCCAGATCAATTTCTGAAATGTGTCGGTGTACCGACAGCTTTATCGGGTATTTATCGAGTCTAAGACTCTAATTTGTAACTCAATGTCTGTAAGTATCAGTCATATTATTTTTAAATAACTTATAATAATTTTTAAACATTTATTATAATTTATCATGAATTTTCAAACATTGGAATCATTACTAAATGATTTAAATATTAAACAATTCTATTATCATTAATATTTAACTAATATTAAACTATTAACGAAACCATTGCCAAAATATTAAAGTTATTTATAATAACTTATAATATTTTTAAAGGATTTATATTACCCTTAAATGATTTTTAAAACATTTAAAATTATTTTTAAATAATAACCATTAATATTTAAATATTAATGTATTATTTATCAAAATATTAAGAGTCATTAATTATAACTTAAAATATTTTTAATTCATTTATATTCTTTTTAAATGATTTTTAAATTAATAAAATCATTTTTAAACTATTTATTTAATATAATTATTAAATAAATTTAATATCATTTAATATTAAATTAATATAATTTATATTAAATTATTAATGAAATTATTCTTTAAATATTAAAAGTTATATTTTATAACTTAAAATATCTTTAAACACTTTATTTTCATTTAAAATAATTTTTCTAATATTAAAATCATTTTTAAACTAAATTATTTAATATAATTATTAAATAACTTTAATATCACTAATAATAATTAACTAATGAAATTTACCTTTAAATATTGAAAGTTATATTTTATAACTTAAAATATTTTTAAATACCTTATTAATATTTAAAATGATTTTTAATATAATAAAATCATTTTTAATTAATTTATTTAATTCATTTAGTAAATAACTTAAATACCATTAATATTAATTTATTAATGAATTTCATCACAAAATATTAAAAGTCATTAAAAATAACTTAAAATATTTTCTTATATTATTGTATAATTTTAAATGATTTTTCAAATGTTAAAATCATTTTTAAATAATTTATTTAATATAATTATTAAATAAATTAAATACTTTTAATGTTTCAAAAATATTAAATATTTATGAAATATATTAAAAACTAACTTTCAGACCTTAAAATAATTTTGTATTTTTAATAATTAAAAACTAGTTTTTTATAATTATTCAATAAAAAATATAATTTCTATAAATAATCTGTCGCTAAAGACCACCTATAGTGGCAAAACCGTCGCTATAGGTGTTCTTCGTGTTCTTGAGCATTCATAAGGCAGTTTCGTGGGTGCTACTTTGACTATTGATTAAACACTGATCAATTTGTTTTGGACATGTTGATGGTCAGATCATGTAGTACAAATACAAGACTACACGATCCAACCATAAACATCATCAAAACATGCAAAACCAACGAGATCTGGAGCCTTGAACAAGCTGTCAGAGCTGTTCTTCATTTTCTGGGTTACCTAGAAATGAAGAACAGTTAGACAAGCCATATTTGGGCTTCCACAACTTGCAATCCGTGTAATCTTTTAGTGATTTAAGAGTTCTAGATTGTAGCTAGCATGCAAGAGAGTAGATCTATTACATAAAATACAAATAACATCAACCGAATCAACCGTTATGATCTGGTCAAACCATGTTAGTCGACATGTTCATTTGTTTTCTAGGTTACCCAGAAAATAGAGATCATGCTCGACTCGGCTAGTTTGACCGGCCACTGTGTTCAATCCACTTGATTATTTAGTGATATTAATGCATGGATCAATAGTACACATAACCAGCAACAACTTAGTTACAAAAACAGAATTAAAACAACAACACACTGAAAGATCCAAGACCAACAAAAACTTGTCAGACACTGAAAACCCATTTATGGGTTACCCAGAAATAGTCTCGTCATGGTCGGTTAACGCCCTTTGACCAAGAATAACTTGAAATCTGTTCAGGATATGACCTTGATTCAACTGCCAGAGTACAGATCTCATGACATACTACAATATTAAACACTTAAAACACAAAAACTAAACACAGACAGATCTACAAGGCCTGACATTTGGTTGTCAGAACACAAAATGAACTTTTCCAGATTTTGTAGATCTTCAAATCCGAGCCTCTAGATGTTATGGATTCAACATCTAGCAACCCAGATTATCATTAAACACTACTAACAACACATTTAACACAAAAAAAAAAAACAACATCTAACAACATATTTTTGGCCAGATTTCAAGCTAGGGTTTTATACCTTCTATGAACGATTTTGATTTCTGGCTTCTGATTTGGTTAGTGAATTTCGTGGGGCTGATCTTTGGGACTGATATACAACTATATTTCGTTGGTTTTGAGTTGAGAGAGATTGGTTGAGGGTTTGTACAAAAATGAGCTAACAAAAGCAATTCTCTCTCGTCAAATCCTTTTATAATACTTGTGTACAATGTATATGGCTGATCTAGACTAATGTGCTGGATATTTAGGTTGTGCTAAGTCAATAAATTAGGTCACCAACTAAAGGTATTGAAAATCTTACAAGTTATCTAATAAAATATGCAAGAGGGGCATTATAGTCTTTTGTCATATAATTTTAATGGCCAAAATGTAATTTGGCAAACTCTTAGGGTTTAACCCTAAGGTTTTCTAACAATTAGCATTCTAGAATTTCATTAGGGTAAAAAAATGAAATAAAATAAAATACAAATTAGTTTCCAAAAATGAAATTTAGAGTTTACTAACTACACTTACATTTCTAATTACATTATACATGAACATTAGGGCTTAATGTCACTAATTATAATTAACCTTACTAAATTAGCAATTAGGGTTTATACTTTTAGTAATTAGGATTACCAAATTACAATTAGGGTTTCCAATTACTAAATTAGGGTTTAAAAATTTTAGGGTTTCCATAATTAACAATTGTAATTCGAATACTTGTTAATTAATCATATTAACACAAGTATTAATTAATCTTGAACTCTAATTTGAGTTTCAAATTAGGGTTTAGCATTTAAAATTAGGATTTTTAATAACTTAGGGTTTTCTAAATTTTTAATTAGGGTTTACCTAATTAATCATTTAATACATAACATAAATCATATAACACAGTTATATAATAGTCTTAAACTCACAATTGATTTTCAAATTAGGGTTTTCCACAGTGAAACTAGGGTTTTGACATTAAACACCATAATTGACCAACCATCCTCTATACGTACGTACAGTACATATTTATAGGACTAAAAATTTAAAATATAATTAATATTATATTATTATTCTCATTCCTTGATAAAAATCTAAAATTAGGGTTTGGATTCTATATCTGATTTATTCTTTCATATTTAACCTTAATAATTAAGGTAAAATAATTAACTTAATAATTTGTACTAAAATCCGTACAATAAAATAATTATTCTAATTATTCTAAGAAAATCATTTCATATATTATTTAAATAATATATAACTATATTTTCATGAAAAAAAATTAATAAAAACCTTTCTATCATAAAATTAATTATTATAAGAATATACTTTATAATAATCAATAATTTTAAAATAAAATTATTTGTAAATATTTATGTAATAAATATATTTTTATTTATCACATAAATACATATACACAATATCTTGTATAAATCCTCATTCTTTAAAATAAAAAAAAATTATACGCAAAATTTCTGATTTATTTATATAGAAAATATCGGGTTATTACATTCTCCCTCCCTTATAAAGATTCTGTCTCCAGAATCACTGTTTTAAAACTCATATATACAGGGGTACATAGCATACACAATCATTACAAGTAGATCTCGATCAACTTTGATCAAACTGATCTTCAACTATTCACATAAAGCTTGTCTTTCTGATTAAACGGAAATTTGATTTCAAAAAGAACTCAAATTCCTCCCTCAAAATTTCTTTAGAATTAATATACTATATATAGGAAAATTATGTATATAAGAAAATAAAATTATACGAATAATACCTGAAATCCCATTGCCAGCTGCCATCGCGTCCTGGACAGTCATGTTGTAGACCATTGCTGTTGATTTTATTGGCTTGCTCAATGACGTAGGTCCTGTGATTGCTAAAGTCTCGTTGCCAATGCCAGTATTCACACTTCCTGCATCCGTCCTCCTCTTCGGACAATCCTTCACCTTGTGTTCAGTCGACCCGCATAGAGAACACCCACTGTTCATCCTAGGATTGGGGCAGTTGGGAGAGATATGGCCCTCCTGCCCATACTTAAAGCATACAGTTGTATATTGGTTTATTAGTTTTACAGTTGTATATCTTTGGCATACGTGCAAAGATGCACTATTGATCTTTGACTTACGTGCATCTTTGGCTTACGTGCAAAGATGCACTGTTGATTATTGGTTTTATAGTTGTATATCTTTGGCTTACGTGCAAAGATGAACTGTTGATTATTGGTTTTACAGTTATATATCTTTGGCTTACGTGTAAAGATGAACTATTGATTGATGGGCATCTTTAGCATATGCGCATAGATGAACTGTTTATTGGTATGATTATGACCAGAGATCATTCGGTATAATCATGACCCGTAATGTTATAGATGATGTGGTAAAAGTCCTCATTAGCCCGTAGTGCATTGATGGACAGTTATTGGTATAATTATAACCAGGGATTATTCGGTATAATCATGACCATTGATGATTACATGAATATCGTTGGCCGTAGTGCATGGATGATTCGATGATATGGATTATTTATTAAGCTAAATCTCAACGATAAAATATTAATTATTCACTTTTAATTCGTAGAAGATAGTAGATATCATGCTCTACTTGACTCTTCTAAAATATAGTTGTATGTCTTTAGCCTGTGCAAAGACGAATTGTTAATGAATATCTTTGGCCGTAGTACAAAAATGAATTTATTAGTATGATTATGAGCAGGAATTGCGATTTGGTATAACCATTATTGGTGAACTTTTATCATGGAGAAGATAATAGACCTGATGATCTATTTGACTCTTCTAATGGATTGCTCGTTCCGCTGCAACTATGGTTGAAATGTTTTATCATCTACCATATGTTCTAAATCTCTAATTTATTACTGATAAAGGCTATTGATGATGTAAATTATCTTTAGTCATGATATTCTTTACTGGGCTAGTTGTGCTCACCCTTTTTGCTTCACAATTTCTTTCAGATAATAAGAGTGTTGCCGGGTCGAGCGGGGATAACAGGGGAATAGAATGGTGGTCTATAGCTGTTGAGGTTCTCCCTAAATAGTATGGAAATAATTTTGTTGAGAATTTTAGATAAGTGTGTCGTATTGTATTCGTCATTTGATATTTAATTTTGGTGAACCGAATAGGGTGAGGTGAACCCAACTTTGGAAGGGTGTTTTGCCACTATCATACAAGATGTCTAATGACATACAACCTCGTGTTATCATAAGACAGGATTGTGCACATCCACTTGTTGAGTATATCTACGAGCACTGCCTATATGATCTTGGAGTTTATTTGAAATATAATTTTCACTTGGAGACAACGGAGATAATTATATGTCAAGAAAAGACTCACCATTGGAAAGAAGATGATAGTAATCTTCTTGTTTTTCTTTGGGGACTTTTTGGTCAACCAAGGATAATTCTGTGGACATACGATATTTATCATAACCTAGACGCATGACCTCCCATGTACAAAGGTTTCCTTGAGTATTTTTCAAAGATTTTAATTTCTAAAACAATTATTGATTGTACCTTTATGTAAGGTACCATTGTAAGGTCTTGTGGTCAAGGCACCACGAGAGTTATATATATTTGTATTAAAAGTCACATCTTATCTGTTGTCGTACTCTGCAAGACAGTTCAACAGTTGTATAAATGAAGTTTATATTTGATTTTTATAGTGCGATATCTGGCGACTCAGAACGGGTCGTGTGGACCTATTTTGGGGGCGTCACATAACCCATATTGCGTCATAGCCTTTCTGAGTTGTCGGAAGGCCAGCCACAAAGTCCATCGTAATATGTTCCCATTTCCATTCTGGGATCTCCAACGGTTGTAGCAACCCGATTGGCCTCTGATGTTCTGCTTTCACTTTCTGATAGGTTAGACATTTGGCAACACACTCTGTAATATCTCGTTTTAGATTTGGCCACCAGAAATGTTATCGAAGATCTTAGTACATCTTGGTACTACTAGGGTAAATCGAATATCGTGAACTATGTGCCTCGCTCAAAATGTCTTCCTTAATTTTTGGTACTGGCGGTACCCAAATTCTGCTATCAAATCTCAGTATTCCGTCATTATCCATCTTGAATCTTGCTTCGGTTCCTTTGGAGATCTTCTTTTTCACTTTTTTACATTCTTCATCCTGAAGTTGAGCCTCCTTAACTTTATCCAGTAGGGTTGTACCAGATTGCATCTAAAATAGCTTCTCATCAATTTCCATAGGATACTTCACTTCCAGTTCCAGTTTCTCCATTTACGAAAATTAGCTCCTCCTGAGCGGTCAACATCATCAATTTCTCCAGACCCTTTCTACTTAAGGCGTAGGCAACCACATTTGCCTTACCCGGATGGTAAAAAATCTCACAATCATAGTCCTTAATTAACTCCAACCACCTTCTTTGGCGTATATTCAAGTCCTTCTGTGTAAAAATATATTTCAGACTCTTGTGGTCTGTATATATTTCACACTTCTCCCCATAAAGATAGTGCCTCCAGATTTTCAAAGCAAAAACCATTGCATCTAACTCCAAGTCGTGGGTCGGATACCCCTTCTCATAATCCTTCAATTGTCGTGATTCATACGCAATGACTCTACCGTTTTGCATAAGCACACATCCAAGTCCTTTATGCGACGCATCACTATAAATAACAAAATTTCCTGTATCATCTGGAAGAGACAACACAAGTGTTGTACTCAACCTCTTCTTCAATTCTTGAAAGCTTTCCTCACACTTCTCCATCCTACCAAATTTCACAGCTTTTCTAGTCAAATTCGTTAACAAAGTTACGATCTTGGGAAAGTCTTGAATGAATCTTCTGTAATATCCTGACAATCCAAGAAAACTTCATACTTCCGATGGCGTTCTTGGCTGATCACAGTTTATCGCGGCTTCGACTTTGGATGGATCCAGCGAAATTTCGTCTTTATCGATCACATGTCCTAAAAATTGTACCCGCTCGATCCAAAATTCGCATGTCAAAAACTTGGCATACAACTTCTCCCTTCTCAATGCCTCTAACGTTAATTTCAAATGCTTTTCATGTTCTTCCTTAGTTTTCGAATATACCAAAATATCATCTATAAATACCACTACGAATTTATCCAAAAACGGCTTGAACAGTCCATTCATTAGGCCCATAAATGCTGCAGGAGCATTTATTAGACCAAATGACATTACCAAAAATTTGTAGTGACTTTATCGTGTTCTGAACGCTGTCTTCGGTACGTCCTCTAGTCTCACCTTCAGTTGATGATAACCACTCCTCAAGTCTATCTTGGAAAAGCATTTCGCTCCCTTCAATTGATCAAACAGATTATCGATTCTCGATAATGGATATCTATTTTTAATCGTGACCTTATTCAGTTCTATATAGTCGATGCAAAGCCGCATTGTCCAGTCCTTCTTCTTCACAAACAACACTGACGCTCCCCACATCTATACGCTCGGTTGAATGTACTTCTTGTCCAATAATTCTTGTAGTTGTACCATCAATTCTTTCATCTCTACCGGTGCCATTCGGTATGGTGCCTTCGATATTGGAGTCGTTCCTGGTGCCAAATCGATCACGAATTCAACCTCTCTATCTGGCGGAAGTCCTAGCAAATCATCCAGAAATACGTCTACGAAGTCCCTCACTACTGGTATCTCCTCTACTTTCGGATTCTCTTTACGACTGTTGACTATTTAAGCTAAATATCCTACACAGCCTTATCTTAACAACTTCTTGGCCTGCATCATCGTCAGACAACTCGCTTGTCTAGGTGACTTGCTACCATAAAACACAACCTTTGACGGAGTCATAAGGTTAATACGCTTCTTCTGGCAATCAATTACAGCCCCGTAATTGAATAACCAGTTCATACCCAAAATAACGTCAAACTCTCCAAGTCGAATAGGGATAAGATCTACGTTCATGATATTACCCTTAATATCCACTCTACAGTTCTTATGTACATACTTAACAGGGATTATTTCTCGATTCGCAATTTCTATGTTCATGGGGTGTTCTAACTCATCCTTAGGCAATTCTAAGTTCTTAGCAAACTCATCGGATATAAATGAACAAGTAGCACCCGAATCAAAAAATACATAAGCATTAACTTTATTGATCGAAATGATACCTGACACCACATCACGAGACTGCACTGCATCCTACACCGTCATGTTGAATGTCCTGGCGGTCGGTCGGTTGCTTGCGGTTGGTCCTGTGATAGTCAGGGCGCTTCCACTGCTGTTTCCCTTATTCCTGCCCCTTCAGATCCCTTCTTAGGACAGTCCCAAGATGATCCTTTGAGCCACAAGTGAAGCAGACACCCTTCTTTGGGTTAGGATAGTTAGGTGCTATGTGGCCTTCCTGGCCACAATTGTAGCACACTCGTTTACCCTTCATACACACTCCCAAATGAGCTTTCCCGCAGGTCGGGTATGCTTCAATCCTCTTCTTCTGACCTCCTTGTTGATTTCCAGTTGATGAGTTTCAGACCTCCTTCTCTTCTGATTATTACCACCTCTCATATTAATTTCACTAGCCTTGTTAATTCCTTCATTTTCACTCTTCTTCTTCTTCTTTTGATCCTGATTATATTTGGTTACCTCATCTCTTCCACCTTTAGTGAGTATGGCTTTCTCCAGTACCCCAACAAATGTCTTCAACTAAAACATCGACACTTTACTATACAACCAAGGCTTCAGTCCTTGTTTAAACCTTCTTGTTTTTCTCTCATCTGTGTGCACTTGATATGTGGCAAACCTAGCCAACTCATTGAATCTTGCCGCATAGTCTGGTACGAACATATTTCCCTATTTCAACTCCAGAAACTGGACCTCCATTTGGTTATGCGAGCTGGTTGGGAAATACATCTCGAAAAATATCTCCTTGAACCTCTCCCAGGTAATCATACCATCTCCTCCATGGACCTTATTTGCTTGCCACCAATAATTGGCTTCAGATTTTAGCATAAATGTTGCGAAAGCGGTCTTCTAGTCCTCTCTGACTCTAGCGACATCAAAAACATTCTCCATCTCCATAACCTAAGTTTGAACCTCGATCGGGTTCATGGAACCTTTAAACTCTGGCGGTCCCACCGCCTTGAAGTCCTTGAATGTTGTATTCGGTGGAGCTTAAGGTTGATTATTAATTGCTCCAGCTAATAAGTTCACCAATTGCTGAACGGGGTTAGCATTGGCATTGTTGTTGTTATTCGTTGATTCTTCTTGAGCTGGTTGACGGATTTGCCTTTTTCTCGGTGGCATATTTCTATTAAAATATACGCTTATTAGATCTTTATCCAATTCTCTAAATAGTTAAGGCTTAACTCAATAATTTAACATAATCACTTAACACATTATCTCAACAACTTGATATATTTATTCAAATCGAAAGTTTTAACATCAAACGATAGCATCACTGCTATTTACATCAACTATCCCGAGATAAAGAATCTACAAGATTTAAAACATTAAAATATTCCTTTGTTTATAAACACATTGGAATTTACATCTAAATATCAGATAAGTTTTCACATAGATAAATAAATCTTATCACTACCTGTTAAGGCGTTGAATAGCCTTGCTATGTTCCTCTTCCATGATGCGGGACATCGTCTGGCGATCTAGCATATACGATGGCAGTCCTTCGAACTGGATTGGGTACCTCATAACTCGATCATGAGCCTCATCCATTGCATTTTGAAGTGTAGAGTACGTCTCCCCAAGCTTATCCTTCTACACACGACAATCCTCTTCTGCAAGATCAGCACGACGTGATTCCCTTACCCAAGTTTCCTCTGCTATGGTTAGCCTTGATGAGCTCTCTTTCAGTTCATTCTTCAATTTCTCTATTTCTTTGGACTTCTCCTCAGTTTGACCCTTCTCATGAACCAAATCCCACTCCACCTTTCTTAAACGTGTGTGAAGAGTCACAACCTCCCTATCTCTCTGCTCGATGGTAATCTGCTGAATAATCGTTCGCTCGTTCAGCTCCTGAACAGTGTCACGTAACTCTACGTTACGGTCATACAGCTCATCGTACATCTCTGCATCGATAGAGTTCGATGGGAACTCCTCTTCTTCCTCAGGATCCTCCTCTGGATCAGTCTTAGGCTCATCTTCCTGACCAACAACAGTGATCAACGAAGATGGCTCTCTCTGTACCAACTGCTCCCTAACGACATGAATGTCTCGGGACTCCTCCTCTGAAGGTACTCGGGGTTCCTCCGCCCTAGCTCGACTAGCTCCTCCAACATCCAACATCCTGACAACACAGTTTTAAGTTTTAGTTATTAAGTCGTACTAGCGAGCACATAATTTAACACATAAACACATAAAGTCTTTTATTATCTTCAATGAATTAAGAAATACATTTCTTAGAACTCGATAAGAGTTTTTCATCACTATGTTCTTCCTATAAGGCTACTACCTAAGGTTGTTCCCCCACCTAAGGTCCATAACCTACGTCTTTGATACCAAACTGTGACACCCCCAAATCTGGGTACTTAAATTCCCACATAACTTGGTGTTTACTATACAAACATCATATATCTATCTACCCATAATAAATGAAAACATAAATAGATAGAAATAAATCCTCTCCTTAAGGAGTTACATCATCTGAAATAAATACATCCATCCTATGTCATACTAACCTTAAATCTTAACTGCGGAACATAAACAATTTATAGTCTTACACAACATTAACATAAGTCTAAAACATAAATTTAACATCACATAAAACAACAAGTCTTCATCACTTGTTAATCTTGCCCTTGCCTTTGCTAGTAGAAGGCTCGTCGGACCTTTCGATCTTAACTGCAATGTTATTATTATGCAAGAGTGAGCACGATTGCCCACAAGTATAATAATGAAATAACAATATAATAACATTCGAGTGAATCAAAGATTCTGGAATAAAAACTCAACTTTTGAATCAAAAATGAATAACAAGAATCAAAAGATTTTTGAGGGTCATAAGACCTTGAACTATGTCCTAGGTTATCAAGGGTTATACTTGAAACCTTTAACAGTCATAAGACTATGGACTCTTCTACTCGTAGTTAGGGGGGATCAGTCCTTAGTACCATACTGTGCACAATATCTTAACGCTAACGCATAAGTAATCCCTTATACAGGGTTGTTCATCTTAGTTTGACATTCGAGTCCGCACCAAAGGAAGTTTGGTTTGGATAATTTAACAAAGGTTCTAAAATTTAGAACGTTCATCAACTAATGACTAATCGAATCAATAGGGTTCGCTAGTCTTACAAGGTTCAACAATAACTGATATTCAAATTGAATAATAACTCAAGAGGTATACAATGGAATAAGAATTGTATAACTACAATCATACTTTGAAAAGATCTTTAATATATCATATTGAAATTGATCAATATAGAATATAAGTCTAGTATTTGCTCAGTGTAAAGATGTAAGGATTAGAAACTTGAGTAACGATAACAAGTAGGGTTAGGAAACTTGCCTCGTGCATAGGTTACACGTTTCCCGATTTAATCCTATATACCATTAATATTCCCAATACCAGTCAATTATCATGTAACTAGACATCACAAGATCATTCTTTTGTCTAACTCTGGTTATGACTATACTTAGTCAAATTATCACGCTTATTTTCACATAATATAACACTACACGAACAATACACTAACTATATGTTCAAAGAAATTCAATCAACATGTAAATGCCTTATTGACATGTTAAGTACCTATTTTAACATCCCATTATATGTCTAACATATCTTTATGTTCATTAGGTTAGGTTATTATCACATTCCTGGACATAAAAATTTACAAAAAAATCATTTCTGGAAAATCTGCAGAGTGGCGCTGCGGTGCCACCAACACGCCTATTCTCCACGCTGCGGCCTGAACATTGGCATTGCGGCATGGCTCACACTGCGGCGTGGGTGTTATGCAGCCGGCGCTGCGGCGTGGCATACCAGAACTAGAACTGTACTTCGCAAAAAATTACAGAACATGGCCAATTTCTACCAATTTATTTATTCGTTTATGAATTTAACATACCTATACATTATAATATACACATAACTCTACTACCCAACCCTTCTAGCATAATTTTAACAAGTTAAAACACTTAGTTAACAAAATCAACACATGTAATTTTATTGTTCTTGATGTTCTTGAAAGTTTTTGAATACAAAACATAAAAATGAACACTACGAGTTCGTTATAACACCGAATCTGTTCATTCGAAGTTTGATTCCTTTATTTTAATATAAAAAATCATATACAATGTAAATTTATGATACAACATATGATTTGACACATAAAATTCATGTGTAAGGGCCATATGGCCATATTTTATATTCTACAACTTCAAGAAACTATATACGACAGATTTCTATGAATTTGATGTTATGAAAACATACAAGATATAGTTAAACATGTTATGATAACATATTAACACGTATATACACCTAATCGTTACTCTTTTTCAATTATAGAGCTTTTATAGAATTTGAAAACCATTTTCATAAAAATATAACAACATAATTTGAAATTGGTTAAAGGAATTACCCAGAGTATAGATTAGTAGGCTTAGATGCTTCTTCAATCTCTCACTATCAATTTCCCTCAAAAATTCTCGAATTCTCTCTGATTGTTTTTCCCAGACTTAGCAAACAAATGAAGAATAAGACGTAATAATTTTATAAAAAGAAACTGAGCGCAGTTGTGGTGGTCAGTTAACCCATCATGGGTTAACTACTCTCAACCTCCCCTAAAGCCTTGTTTGGTCATTATTAAAACTCAAACCCATTTAATTTGATAAACTGCTTATATTATAGTTTAATAATGTCACACCCCTTTATAAAATAAATCAAATATTTAATTTAAACAAAATATAATAATTTCTCATTAATTCACATAGTCATATAATTAATTTTCTCATTTATTAATTTAAATAAAATAATATTAGGCTTATTAAATATTTCTTTTATTTCAATAAACTCACATAATTACATACTTTGAATAATAAAATTCTCCACATTAATTTAATAAATATAACACATAATTAAATTAATCTACCACAATTGCATCAATTAATTATTTAATCCAATAATTATATCATCGAGAATATTTATTTAATTCAATAAATATTAAAATTAAATTAAAAAATCTTGTTCGTCACAAACGCCATGACCACGTCCTTTGCCTCTTTGAACTTATCCTTACAGAATTTGAATCCAGCTGCGTAGTTCCACTATCAGATGCCTGAGCCTATGCCACAATATCCTCCATCGGATTCAGATGTGGAGGAGCGCCGCCATCACCACCATCACCTCATGCTTAGCTGATTATAAGGAAGTCCTTTTGCACTTACTGATATATTCTTACAATGAGGACATTGAAATTGATAAGTTTGTGGGAGTTTAGTTATTTGTTGTATGCTTAATTTATGTTATTTATTTGTTTAATTTGCATATGTTGTCATGTTTAGTTTAGGTTCATTATGTTTGCATTCATGTAGTATACTTGCATAATAGTTGCATAGTAGTGTAGTATTATAAATTGTTTTTTTAATTAGTTTCTTATTCTGTTATTCTTATTCCGTATTGTAAAAAAAAATTGAAAAAATTGAAAAATTGCAAAAAGAGTAGTTATTTTCCTGTGTTTATTGCATTTAGTTCATCTTGCATGTTTCCAGCTGTTAGATAGTTACATTTTATTTTGGCCAATGATGAGACTGGAATTGAGTAGACAAGTATAGTGCTAACTATAAGAGCTTTGATGTGATTTCCTGTCATTAATTGAATCTTTTTTTGTTTAAAACTGGTATAATAAGGTTAGCACCTTAAAAACTAGCTTTGCTGATTGATTGAGTCTAAATTGACACATAATGGAACTCTAAAGGATAGTGCTAGTTTGAATGAAAGAATGACAAGAATAGGCAGTGATGACTAAATTTAGGCAAGAACCTAAGTTTGGGAAAAATCTGGGGTATATAAGCTATTTATATATATAAAAATACGAATAAACATCGTGGCTAGTCTAGTTTCATGGCCTTTGTTACTTGAGTAACTAAGCCCGAGGGGATTGTCTTTACACCTAGTGCCCTAAGGTCTTAAATGGTTTGGGAGTCATTGGTCGAAAGCTCGTTAAGGTAGCATTGAAAAGCCTAAGGAAATTAGATATTGCACATCCATGAGAATTAAAAAAAGAATTAAATGGGTAAAAAGAGAAAAAAAGCCCCCGTAATTAAAAAATAAAGCATAAGTACCCCATTTGGACCCTCGATACCAGTAACTGTTTGATGTTAGTCGGATCTTGACTGTTTTTGGAATTCTTGAGTTTACATTGTATGATGCCTTCAAAGAGACCTGTTATGTGTTCAATTTGAATTCATGTCAGTTAGCATGGTTGTTGAGCACACACGCACTATATCAGTAATAACAGTTTAAGATTTGATGATTGATTGGGAAAGTACTGATTTATTTTGATATGAGGTATTGTCATGTTTACTTGATTTCTCTGAGGCCGGTTGACTAGAATTGCATATGTTATTACTGATGGATTCGTGACATGTAGGTTACCTGCATTACATTCCATTGCATTGTATTACATTTTGTTTTGTGCTCGAGGACTAGCACTGTTTAAGTTTGGGGGAGTTTGATGAGTGGATTTCATGCCTATGAATCGGCTTCTGATTTGGGCTTTTGATTCTGTCTATTTCTGTTCATTTTTACTTGTTTTGTGTTTAGGATTGCATTATGTGGCATGGTGGTATAATGGCGGCATTACGGCAATACTTGGCATCAAAAGGCAAAATTAGAATTGTAGAGACATACCCCCGCCGGGGCGGGCATATTTACAATGGAAACCCCCGCAGGGGCGGGGGTACATAACCCAATTAGAGTAGCACCCCCCGTCGGGGTAAGCCTCATCAGTGTAAAAACCCCTGCTGGGGCGGGGGTACGGGGAGAAAAAGAAAGACTTTTATTATGATTCTTATTCTGCAAGTGCGTATAATACAAGAGACAAGTTGGCATGGACTAGGACTCTGATGGGTGTCGTTTAGGAGTTAATTACATAACTTATGATCAGATAACACAACATAACATAGGCAGTTTACATGAATCAATCAATTAGCTAGATTTGAGCCTTAATTTCAGAAGATCATTGGAGGAAAGCAAGGAAGGTCAGGATCGCGAAGATTATATATTTGAAGGCGAAGAAGGGTGTTTTTGTAACTATTCTCTTTCTTTAATTCGAATTTTGGAATTGAGATGATGGATTCTCTATTTATTTCAATTTTTAATTTATTCATGATGAACTAAATTACTTATTAGGCTTGCAATGGATCTTTATTGTTGAACAACGATTGTTATGCCTTGAATTTAGTTTAATAATCTATCAATTCAGTTTATCTATTGTGATTTGCACTTTAATTTATGAATTGCTTGATCACCAGTTCTGTGTGGATTTATATGGATTCGAGAGATTATGTATGAATCTAGACTTAATCACTATAGCATGTGTTCTTGAATTATGTGTTAATATAATCTTGATGAATGTTTAGGATAAAGATATACCTAGCATCGCATGTAATTGGGTAAAGAACTTGGAATTTAAACCTTCTTTGATTTTAATTCACATAGGGATATAGTGAATTAGTTAATTAGGGTATTTGGCTTAATTCTATTAAATTTGTGGATTTAAGTTAGTACGGTATTAGTGCATCGAGAGATGGCTACTTCTATTTAAGTGTTCTTGATTAATAAACTGAGATAGTGAATTGAACTGGAATAAGGTGTGATAATCGGAGTGAGACTTAAAGTGAAGTTGTAAACCTAATTTTCCATTATTTACATGAAATTATGGTTATTAAGTTGTGTTGATTGGTTGGGATTTTTAGTTTCTTAGTTTTTGTTAATTATAATCATTAATTTGAGTAGTTTAATAAAATTGAGTTAATATAAATTTGGTAATTGTAGGTTTAATTTCATACTAGCCTCTGTGGGAACGATACTTTTCTCATCATTATATTACTTATTGACCACATGCAATTGCGTGTAGATCGTATTTAGAATTCGACCAACAAGTTTTTGGCGCTGTTGATGGGGACTAGTTTTGATTTTAATATTTTTCAATATCAGTTTAATTAGTTCAGTTTTACTTAAACAAATTTTTGTTTTTGTTTTGTTATTCCGTGTTTCAGGTTCTCTGAGTTAGTTTATGCGAACTCGGTCTAAGATGCCAGACTTGCTTCCTTTCGAGGACGACATCGAGAAACGGTTTCAAACGCTCGGTAAGTGGATTAAGGACACTAAGGAGAACTTTGAGAAACAGGAAGAAACTATGGTTACAGAGGATCAGAAAGCGCTAAGGGATTATGCTACTCCTAGGGTGATCGAGCTTCAGTCAAGTATCACCAGGCCGGCAATTACTGCGAATAATTTTGAGATCAAGCCTGGGACCATATAGATGATTCAGAACTCATTGCAGTTTGGGGGATTAGTCAACGACGATCATAATGAGCACTTAGTCAGTTTTTGGAAATTTGTGACACTTTTAGATACAATGGGGTGTCGGATGATGCAGTCAGACTTCGCTTGTTCCCGTTCACACTGCGGGATAAGGCAAAAAGTTGGTTACACTCTTTACCGCCAGGGTCGATTACTACATGGGATGACCTTGCTCAGAAGTTCTTGGCCAAGTTTTTCCCACCGACAAAGACTGCGAAGATGAGAAACGAGATTATAATGTTTGAGCAGCAGCATGGGGATTCATTGTACGAGGTATGGGAAAGGTGCAAGGAAATACTTAGGAAGTGCCCACATCATGGATTACCTAAATGGCTGCAGATGAACACATTCTATAATGGATTGAGTAGTAATTTCATGACTAGCATAGATGCATCTTCGGGTGGAGCGTTTATGGCTAAGAGTTACGAGGAGGCGTATGATCTGATAGAGACAATGGCGGCTAACAACTACCAGTGGCCTATAGTGAGAATAACATAGCCTAAGGTAGTTGGGGTGTTAGAGGTAGACGTGGTAACAGCATTAGCGACACAAATTTTAGCTTTGTCGAAGAAAATGGATGCTCTGACAGGTGCACAAACACAGCAGGTTGCAAATGTTTACGAGTTATGTGTGGGCGAACATTCTACAGAATAGTGTGCCTTAAGCCATCAGCGGTACAGTTTATGGGCAGCTATATTAGGATTCCACAGAATATGTATCAGAATGGCTACAATTCGGGGAATATAAATCATCCTAATTTCTTGTAGGCTAATAATCAAAATCAGCAGGCTCCATGACCTTCTTATCCCCCGGGGTTTCAAAATCAGCATCAACAAGCAGCTCCGCAACAAGAGAAAAAGATAGATTTAGAAGAGCTATTGTTGAAGTACATATCTAGTAACGAGGCGACAATGAAATCACAAGCAGTGGCCATCAAAAACTTAGAAAATCAGATGGGACAACTTGCCTTAGCACTTAATAACAGGCCTCAAGGGACTCTACCTAGTGACACAAAAAAGAATCCGAAGGGAAATCATGAGCAGTGTCAAGCAATCACTCTGAGGAATGGAAAGCATCTTGAGGGGTAAAATGCAGAAAATTCAGCTAACAAAGATGGTAACCAATGTGAAGAGAAACAGGGTGAGGAAAAGAAAGTGGACAAGAGAACGACAGATGCGGAGCCAGTTGTGTATCCTCCACCACTGTTTCAGCGGAGAGTTTAGAAACAGAAATTGGATAAGCAATTCTCAAAGTTTTTGGAAGTTTTCAGGAAACTTCAGATTTACATTAAATGCCGAGTTATACTAAATTCATGAAGGGTATTCTGTCAAGGAAGAAAAAATTAGAGGATTACGAGACTGTGGCATTGATGGAGGAATGCAGTGTAGTTCTACAGAGAAAGTTACCTTCGAAGTTGAAGGATCCGGGGAGTTTCACCATTCCTTGCACAATTGGTAATATGGCCTTCAACAAGTGTTTGTGTGACTTGGGGGCGAGTGTAAACCTCATGCCGTTGTCAGTTTATACTCAGTTAGGTTTGCCAACTCCGAAGCCTACAAACATATCTATACAGTTAGCGGATAGATCAGTGACCTATCCAAGAGGAATTGTGGAAGATATTCTAGTTAAGGTGGATAAATTTATCTTTCCATTATATTTTATAATTTTTGATTATGAAGAGGACCAAAACATCCCAATCATCTTATGAAGGTCATTTTTGCTTACGGGTAGGACTCTCATCAATGTTCAGAAAGGGGAATTAACCATTAGGGACAAGACCGGGAAGTCAAATTCAATGTGTTCAAAGCCATGAAGTTTCCTACAGATGAAGAGGAGTGTTTCTGGTTGGATGTGATCGACAAGATAGTAAATGAAGACTTGGTTAAAAGTTTGGTCAAAGATCCACTGGAAAATACTCTACTAGGGGATGAAGACTTAGATGATCAAGAGTTCGTGGATTACTTGTACATGCTGGATTCGTTGTCTAGAGTTAGCAAGTTTAATGTACCATTCGAGCCACTACACACGAAAGAAAAAGATTCGGCACAGATGAAACCTTCGTTAGAGGAGCCACCCACTCTTGAGCTTAAGCCTCTTCCTAAACACCTCAGGTATGCTTTATGGGTAATTCAAATACTTTACCTGTTATTATTGCATCTGCACTTAACGAATTATAGGAAAGTAAATTGCTAAGGATTTTGACAGAATACAAGTCTCTGATAGGGTGGGCAATTGCCGACATTAAGGGGATCAGTCCATCATTCTGCATGCACAAGATTCTTATGGAAGATGATGCATACCCAATAGTGGAACAACATAGATGACTAAATCCGATCATGAAAGACGTGTTAAAGAAAGAAATTTTGAAGTGGTTGGATGCGGGAATTATTTACCCGATTTCAGACAGTGAATGGGTTAGTCCAGTTCAGTGCATTCCGAAAAAGGGTGGAATGACAGTAGTGAAGAACGAAGACAATAAACTAATTCCAATGAGGGCAGTGACCGGATGTATGCATGGATTGCATGAAGCTAAATAAGGCAACCCGGAAGGATCACTTTTCTCTAACCTTTATTGACCAGATGTTGGACCGGTTAGCTGGGCATGAATACTACTGTTTAGTGGATGGATATTCGGGATACAACCAAATAGTCATAGCTCCTGAGGATCAAGAAAAGACCACTTTTACGTGCCCATACGGCACCTTTGCATTTAAAAGGATGTCCTTTGGTTTATGTAATGCACCGGCTACTTTCCAAAGATGTATGACGGCCATCTTCTCGGACATGGAGGAGAAGAATGTGGAAGTTTTCATGGACTACTTCTCAGTTTATGGAAACACTTTTGATAAGTGTATTGAAAATCTGGTCATCGTCTTGAAGCGATGTGTGGAAACTAACTTGGTGCTTAACTGGGAGAAGTGCCACTTTATGGTTGAGGAAGGAATAATTCTGGGGCACAAGGTCTCTGCAAAAGGCTTAGAGGTTGACTGGGCTAAGTTTGACAAAATAGAAAATCTTCCACCGTCGAATTCAATTAAGGGAATCAACAGTTTTGTTGGACATGCCAGATTCTACCAAAGGTTTATAAAAGATTTCTCTAAGATTGTAAAACCACTATTCAGTCTCTTAGGGAAAGATGCAGTGTTCATATTTTATGAAGAGTGTAGAGCAGTGTTTGAACAATTGAAAAAGAAATTGAATACAACTTCAGTGATCGTAGCACCGGATTGGACGATGCCTTTTGAATTAATGTGCGATGCTAACAACTACGCGGTAGGGGCTGTTATGTGTCAACGCCGAGAGAAGATATTCCATGCCATATACTACGGTTACGGATGCCCAATTAAACTACACAACCACAGAAAAGGAATTACTTGCAGTAGTATATGCCTTTGACAAATTCAGAGCTTACTTAATAGGAACAAAGGTGGTGGTATATACGGATCACTCGGCAATTCGTTATTTGATTTTGATGAAGGATCCTAAGCCTAGACTAATCAGATGGATTCGACTCCTTCAGGAATTCGACTTGGAAATAAAGGATAGGAAGGGATGGAAAATCAAGTGGCGGATCATCTTTCAAGTCTGGAAAATCAAAAAAAGGATGGGGCAGATAACTGTGTAATCAATGAATCGTTTCCGGATGAGCAACTTTTTGGAGTAAACTCCGAGTTTCTATGGTATGCAGATTTTGCCAATTACTTGGTAAGCAAAATCCTTCCCCTGATCTGACACATCAGCAAAAGAGAAAGTTCCTACATGATGTCAAGTGGTACATGTGAGACGAGCCCTATTTATTCAGATTGTGTGCAGACAAAATAATTCGAAGATGTGTGCCATACAGTGAAGTGAAAATTATTTTGCACGAATGTCATTCACCTGCATATGGTGGACATTATGGTTGTGAGCGGACAGAGGCCAAGGTACTTCAGGAAAGATTCTATTGGCCTACTGTGTTCAAGGATGCTCACCAATTCGTGAATAACTGTGACAAATGCCAAAGGGTGGGTAATATCTCGAAGAGGAATGAGATGTCGCTCAATACTATCACAGAAGTAGAGGTTTTTAATGTATGAGGGATGGACTTCATGGGACCTTTTCCTCCTTCATTCAACAATTTGTACATCTTGCTGGCTATGGATTACGTGTCAAAGTGGATTGAAGTCGTAGCACTCCCTACAAATGATGCCAAGGTCGTTATTAAATTCCTACAGAAGAATAACTTTACGAGATTTGGCACGCCAAGAGCAATCATAAGTGACGAGGGAAGTCACTTTTTCAATAGGCCATTTATAGCTCTCTTGGCGAAGTTTGGGGTCAATCATAGGGCAACGTCATATCACCCCCAAACGAGTGGTCAAGCTGAGATTTCAAATAAAGAGGTGAAGAAAATTTTAGAGAAGGTACTGAATCCGAGCAGAAAAGATTGGTCTCTAAAGTTGGATTACGCACTATAGGCTTACAGGATAGCATACAAGACGCCAATTGGGATGTCTCCGTACCAGTTGGTCTATGGGAAAGCGTGTCACCTCCCAGTGGAATTACAGCATAAGGCATACTGGGTCATTCAGAAATTTAACTTTGATCAAATAGCTACAAGGGAGAAAAGGTTAATTCAATTGAACGAACTTGACGAATTTCGACTGCAAGCGTATGAGAACTCAAAACTGTTAGGAATAAGCATGTGAATGATATTCCTATTTATGTATGATTTGATTATGATATAAATGAATGAATATGCAAGTATGCTTGCATTAAGAAAAGCTGTAAAGTCCTTTGATAGATAATAGGAACATATGTACACGGACTTAGAATGAATTAATTAAATATGTTAGGTTGATCCTACATAAGCAAATCAGATTTATAAAGTCCTTAAAAAGAAATGATGTACAAGGACTATAAATATAGAAAGATCAAGCTTGTTAGGTTGATCTTATAATGTAATAGATAGACTTGTCTGAACGTCAAGCACTGCACCAAAAATTGTAGTCTACCAAGAGAGTCAAGGAAATCTCGAGAGCTATCAAGGCAGAATTGTAGTCTGCAGGATAGTAGATCTCAGAGTTCGTAGACTACCAGGAGAGACGAGGAAGGATCGTAGTGTGTCGAGAAGAACTTCCTCGGAGCGGTAGTCTACTGAGGAAGTCTTGTTCAGAATCGTTGAGACAGCCTGTCTACGAACCGACCGAGTATCTGCCGAAGCCAAGTAAAGAATCGTAGACTACACTCGAAGTCGTAGAGTCTACTGATCACTTCAGAGGCAGAGATCGTAGTCAAGCAAGATCAAATGAAGACAATGACCATAAAGATAGAAATTGTAGAGTGTCAAGATTTGATCTCAAAGTCGTAGTGTGTACACAACCCAAGTTGAATCGTAAAGTGCATAACTAAGGCTTCAACAGATGTGCTCACAACGCTAAGGCAGAATCGTAGAGCAAACACGATTCTCAACAAATGAGCACTCCCAGAATATTCAAAGTATGAAGCCTCTAGTCTGAGCTGCAGAGATACATCCCACCTGAAGGAAACTATAGAGCACTTAACGAATGGCATGCAAGCTAACAGAAGATCTAATTCACAAGTTGATCAGAAGAAGACTTCAGTAACTGACTAAGGAAAGTCAGCAAGTGCAGTAGCTGTCAAGTAAATAGAAGACAACAATCTTGGAAGTATCCAGGATCGTAGTGTTTGCCAAACAAAGTAGGAACTGATGAAGTGTACACAGAGATACTGGTCAGCTTATGAAGAATAAAGCTAAAGTGAATAAGCATTGGGTCAGTCCATTGATGATAAGTGAACGGGAGATCACAAGGTGAAAGAGAGCTGGGCATGCCATAAATCTGAAGTGTCTTGGTATTCAGAAGAGGCCAGAACAAGGAGTCAAGCTGTCAGTTCCTAAAATCAATCGAAGCAAATAGAAATGTTGAAGCACTGCACAAGAAAAGGAAGAGGTGTTCTACATTGAAGATTCGATGAACACTCTTCAGGATCATAGTGTTGTCTTAACCTATCAATGAGCAACATGCAACAGGACACTGCGATCAGGTCCTAGAACAGCTGCATCAGAATCGTAGAGTTCGGTTAATTGAAGATTGAAGCATTGGAAACGGTTCAATCTGAAGATTGATATTCGAACAGAGCTTATTGAGACCATCGATGCAAAAGGACAACCTCTGATCTAGAAATTAGAAGGAGGAAATAAAGTTGACTACCTGCCCGAGACATCAAAGTGACATCTCCGACGGGGTAGGTAAAACAGTAGACTGCAGTGTCAAAAAGTCATAAAGGTATGTCATGTCACATCTGCAGTCTACACCAAATAACTCGAGATCTGCGACGCAATTTAAATAACTTTCAACGGCTATATACCAACGGGAAGATTGGGAAGGAGTATATATCAGCCAGAGCTTCAAAGATCAATAGAGACTGAAGTTGAAGAGTTGAAGGATCGTTGAGTTGTTGGAATGCTATATTGTTGACTCTACGAGTTCCACCAGAACTAAATAGAACAAGTCTCAGTGACAGTGAGATTACAAAGGTGGAAGTGAAGCAGCGTTGAAGAAGGACTTGAACAGACTAAAGCTTCACTCAACAAAGATGAGAATGCCATTGAAGATGGCAGCTAAGCTGAGAGCCGAGAAGGCCAAGAAGATAGCATTCAGAAAAGTGGCAGAGCAAAAAGAAGATCCAGAAAGCCACTCTACAAATCACCATAAACCAAAAGCTGAAAAAGAACAGATGCAGAATCATGTCTGCAAAACATTCAAGAAGGGTTCAGGGATTGCTAAGTTCCAGACGAAGTCTACCAAAAGCTCAGAGACTTAGCAAACCCAGGTGGTGATGGTGCACAGCTGACATCGGATGAAGATGAGCAGAAAAGAATGAAGATCAGCTGCACCAAACGACATATGGTCCAGACTCGAAGAAGAATGCAAAGAGGGCCACGCCAAGCTGCTAAGTACAAAAGATGTTCAAGTTTAAAGGCATCTTAGCAGCAAAGCACAAACAACAACAACAACAACAACAACACCAACAACAAGAAGGAGCCAGGGCCTACGGGGCCCTTGTTCGGAGGGACTAAATGAAGTTCCAAGCCTACTGAGCTTGAAGAGTTTCTAGGGAACTAGAGAAGTTCCAAGGCTGTTGGCCTTGAAGAGTTTTAATGAACTGAAGTTCCATGGCTGTTGGCCTTAAAGGAATCTTAGTGATTTAGGGTGCTACCCTTCCTTAGTGGAAATCCTGCCATTTGAAAGCAGAAGAATGGATTAGGAGCTTGAGTCTCTGAACCACTTAAAATCCCTTGTGTCGTTTACTTTATGTCATTTACATTATGTACCTAACTGCTATAACTTCTATGCATGCATTAACTGCTTAAAACTTAACTAACTCTAAGAATAATATATGTATGATTATGAATATATCAATGAAGGGGATCTTTTACTTTTTTTGCTATTCTTGAAAAGATTCTTATGTTTGTCATATGCTAAATCATTAGCAATACAAAATAAACGAGAAAAGTATTTGAAATTAAAAGGATCTATTCAACCCCCCCCCCCTTTCTAGATCTATTGTGTGCCTACTGGGAACTAATAATTGGTATCAAAGAAGTTTCTCATGCTATATTCAAAAGCTAATCGCTTTGAGTCTGATCCTAGGCACAAATATTGTTCTAAACTTAGTTTAGTAGTAAGTCACTTGTAAATGCAGATGAGCTCACATGTTAAAAATATTGTGTATAGGTAAATGTGTATAAACACCTGAAGCTGGTCAGATTGGTCCATGTTCTTAAATGCCATGACAACAAGACCAACCCTTATTCACAGTCAATCTTACAGTCTAAAAACCATGCGAGGAGCTCAAAAGACATCAACAACGAATAGTCAAACATCCGTCAGCTTGAAAGATGAAAAGGTCATACATGCTAAGAATTGCTTATCCAGAGAAGAAAGAAGAACTTCTCAAATATGTATTTGGTCAACCAGTAGTTGGATGTGAACCTTGTGGACTCAAGGATGTCAAAGAACTAAAGATGCCAAGATTCTCTTAGCTTACATCTTCAAGACCATGACTAATTGATTGAAGGACAACTAGAGCAACAAGCTGTCAGGAACAAATGAAAAACTATGCACATCAATGCCTAACCTCAGTATATCTAAGTCAAATGACTGTTAAGAAACTGACAGCAGAAATGTACGGTTCCTCACTAATATAAATGTGTACATCATGTTGCATCACCTTATGCACTATAACAATATTCTATTAAGAGACCATACTCTACCTAAAAAGGGGAAGAGAGAAAGTACACTGAGGATGGAAACTCAAATGCTTACAAACTTTCTCTCCATCCAAGTTTTAGGTTGAAGATAACACCTTGAAAGAAATCTAAAATAGGTCAAAAGCACATCAAGGTTTAATTAATTCTTAGTGGATAAATCTTTGATGATGGGTTAGTATGTATGTACAAACCTGTGTTCTAAGTTTTTGATAACACATAGAGTATGATCAGTTCTACAAGAGTATCTTGAAGATTCGTAGAAACTGATCACCTCCATTAATCAACCAGATACAAATAAGTGTTAGAGTTAATTCTCACTTTGTGAACATTTAAACTCTGTGAACATAACCAAGCAAATGATAAAACCATCAAAGAAAAAGAGTGTCTTGTTAAAATTGTTAATCTTATACACACTCATCATCATGCATCTTAAAATGTAATATCTAAATTGGATACATGCATGAATATGATTGTTGGTGATCAATATGATGATAATTCAAATACATGAGGAATAGGGATTTTGAAGGTTAACCTAGCAGGACCCATTTAACCATAGGTACCAAAAATAGAAATTTACCTAACCTATAGGTACCTGGTCTATCTGACCACGCTAAGGAATGTTGAAGCAGAAGACTTCAGTCAAGTGGATTCAACCAGCAGAAGGCTTAAGACATTTCAGAAATGTTTCTAACAAAATCCTTATTTGTCAAAGCCTGACCTTGAAGACTTACTAAGCTAACATGGATAAAGCTCACATGCTTGCTGATCTCCATATGGAAGCAGACCATTCACCCTAAGATAAAAAGGGTCATATACGCTCTATCATCCAAAGTATATCAGTTAAGGAACTCATCATAGAAGCAGAACTTCGCAAGCATAAACTGACAAGGAAGACTACATTCGTAGTACTGTCAAATGATCGTAGAGTGAACAGTCCTGAAGATATCTATTTCTATGATGCAAGAAGATTTAATTGTTAATGATGACTTTAGTCAGAAAGAGATATGCAAGGCTTCTTTCTGATACACATGAAGAAGAAGAACTCACACCTCTCTGAGAAGACAGTATCAACTATGGGGGAACAGTGAGCTGTTAAGGAACAGCAGAACTGAAAGTATCAGAAATACACTATGATGCAATATACCAGTTACAAAGTCCCAAAACTTTGTGGTTGATGAACTAAATGAAGATCCATAGTCAGTAGGAACATCTCAAAACGTACTACTGATAACCTTGTCAGCCACCCAACTCAAAATCGTGAAGCACCTACAATCAAACACATTATCGTAGTATAAGAGCAAGAGGACACCACGATTACCGCCAATGCAAATGTCTAGAGTTGGTTGATGAACTCCCCAACAGAAAAGGTCAAATGAGATATCAGTGCTAACCACTTCTAAAGTTTTTCATCTGGAAAGCGCCTCAGGGACAAACCTGACCCTTAGTTCACTCTAAGAGGTTGGCCCTTTCTAAGCTACCGTAACCCAGAAGGATTGCTTAGTCAAATTCATCTAAAGGACCAGGTCAGACAACGATCGTAGAGTAGATTCTGAAGTAAACTCGATGATCGTAGTGCAACCTCAACGATCGTAGAGTAGACTCGACGATCGCAATCTTCCCAAAGGATATACTAGTTCATAGGAAGCTCGAAAGAACTAGACACTTGCTCAACAACTCAGATCGTGTGGAGATAAGTACAAATACAGCTTGGAAAGATATCCTGCAGACTCACCACAGAAGTTCAATGCCCAAACTTTCGTAAAGTACATCAGTGGTTAAGCCATGCAGTTTCAAAATGAGGATCAGTGTCAAAACATCCACTGGAGCATCTTTCATAAGACGATCGTTGAGTCGACAAAGAAAAACATATAGTCTATAGCTACCTCACCAAGCTACTCTACGTACTGAAAAAGGTCAACGGTAAATCCACGTCAGTAAATGCCTATTCTCTTAAAAGGAATATCAAGCTGAAAAGTTTATAGGAAGTTACAGTTTCTTACTGGGCATCGTTCAACCAATGAATAATTGACACATCACAACTTATGCAGAGTCAGAAGGAAATGTCATAAAGACAAATTCAAAATCTTAAACCAATTATTAGAAACTATTGAATCTCTCTCCCTCCCTTTTTCAAACCTTAGAATCCTCTTCAAAGCCTAAATCCATCAAACCTCTAGATTTGCCCAATCGCATTCAACTATCTCTCATAAGAGGTCCGAAACCAAATACCCATATATTTTGAACCCTTAAAATGGAAGAATGGCATGTTATAACCGAAATACAACTCGGCTTCAAGAAGTTTGAAAGGTCAGAAAAGAAGTTCAAGGATATACTTGAGCTTATAAAGAGTGTGGGGTTTTCTGAATGCTTAGAAGCAAGCCCTTCGGTCTATACCGCACAGGTGAAGCAGTTCTACTCCAATGCAATGATAGATTCTGGACTTCTATCCACGAAGGTTAAAGGAGTCAGTTTGAAGATAAGGGCATCATACATCAATCATTGTATAGGGTTTCCCAACCAAGATCTGATAAACCTCGATGAAGTTGACATTGAAGAAGGTAAGAGGTTAATGTGTTACAAGAGGATAGCAAATATGAAGGATATGAAGAAGAAGGAGTTTCCTGAAGAATTTGAATTTCTGGCTAAGATTATTGGAAAATGCATTCTGTGCAAGGATACTGCACATGATACTGTAAGTGATCTTCAACTAAGAATTATGACTGCAATCGTTATGAAGCAGCAGGTGAATTATGGCGCTCTTCTAATTGATTGGCTGACCAAATGGGTGGAAAAGGCTGAGATAAAGAAGTCTACAGATAAACCCCTTACAAAGGTTTTTCATGGAAGACTCTTGAGCATTGTGTTGAAGAAGAAATTGGGAAGCAAGATCAAGAATGATGAGGGAGAAACACTAAAAGTCCATAAAGTTATGTCTCCACAGCTGTTTGTAAATTGGAATAAAAATCCCAAGGAAAACAGGAGGCTAATAACAACTGAGAGTAGCAGCAAGGTCTCTGCAAAGAAGAGGAAGGCACAAGAGGTGGAAAGCTCTCAATCTGATGACTCTGTACCAATAGCAGCCACATCAGCAAAGAAGAAGTTTAAAGGTGTGAAGAATACAGAGGCTCCTTCAAGTCATCTCTCCACTGACAATAAGAAAAATAGAGCAGGAGAAGAGAAAGTATCAACTACAGAAACCCCAAAGAGAAGAAGAAGTAACAGATTACTCCAAGAGCATTCAAGAAGGAAGCAATGGTAATAAAGAAGTTAACCCCAGTTCCTCAAGAAAGTCCATCCAACAAAGAAGAGGACGTAGAGTTAAAAGATGGGAAGGAAACTGAAAGCTCTAAGATTGAACCCTCAAAGAGTAAGTCCAGCAATGAAGAAAAAGCTGAGTCTATGAAACAAATAGCCAACTCCGATGGTGAAGAAGAATATGCAAGCCCTATGGCTAACTCTTAGAGCATCCGCTCTGATGATGAAGAAAGGTTGCAAGTTGACACAACTTCATCTCCTACTGTAAATGCTCCAACAAGCTCATGTCATGATGTTGAGTCCACAGAAGAAGGACATGCCCCTACTGATGCTAAATATCAAGGAAGCTTATCTGATGATTTAGAGGCTTCATATTCTGAAGAAGAAAAAAAGTTTGTGTCTCCTATAGCTGAACCTCCAAGGAGAAAAAAGAGCAACAGACTGCTTGCTAAATCTGTCTTAAAGAAGCAAGGTGAACACTTTACTGCAATCATTGAAGTCAGTGATGATGAGCATGACTCCAAGGGAGAAGATGCTGAAGAAGGCACTAACGATGAAAACCGGCATGAAGAATTCTCTGATGAATTTGATTAAAGAAGTCAGCATGATTCAAGCTTAGAAGGTGAAAAAATGGAGAAAGATTCTGGTTCTGTAAATTAGGAATCAGAGGAACCAGCAGACTATCTTGTCCTCCCTCCAGTAAGAATCAGCAGAAGATTAGTGGTGGAAGTTTTTGATGATCCACCAGAAGTACCAGCAGAAAGATGGGTAAGCTATGGCAATGAACAACTCAAGGTTGTGAAGATGACTGCATATGAAGTGTTTAAAAATTGGAACAACATGGAATTAGACTAAACTACTATCCTCTACAATCCTAATGACCTTCTGATGAGATGGTTTTTCCCCTGGATGCTATGGGTAAAGGCATACCTCACTGAAGACAACAGCTATCTCACATGAGTCTTCTCTCACATTCCCAATGTAGAGCTGGTGGCACAGAACTTCCCAAGAGTAAAGAAGTTTGCAACTCAGATGATAAAGGACCAGTCTCACTACAAAGTGTACCGACATGCTGGTAACCACTACATTCCCTATGATAGTAGAGTGGGTTTTGATGGCAGAAGGATCATGGCCAAGGAGATGATCGTAGAGTCTTTTCACTCTACCATTGAAAATGATCAAGTTCAGTTTGAGAAGCTTCCCTCTGCCCAAGCACAGTTGCCTGATATTCCTTCATCCTCCACCAATGATTGGCACTCAATGATTTATCAGATTCTCACTGCTTTCAAAAATCTGTTCAAGAATATAAATCGTGGAGTCCAAACAGGTGGTCAACAAAAGCCTGCCCAACCACATGACCAAACTCCTACGGAGCAGGAGTTATTGAAGAATTCTAATGAGCTGGTTGAGAAGATATCTCTCATCACTGAAGAGTCAAAGATGTTGATAGAAGCAGGAGACAATGCAGTTCAAAATAGACTTCATGTTAGGTTTGTAATATTCATGAACACAATCAAATTGCACAAAATAAGCAGAAATATTATAAAATAGGGTTTTAAATTTTTACAAACCATATACCCGGATCATCTTTTATGCATAATTATTAATTAAACGAAAATATGAAGAACAAGAATTATACCCTTGAAGATTCGAGCTTCCTCAAGTACAAGTTCACCTCCAATCTTTTCGCGTTCAACATGAATCCACCAGGTTTGATTCCTTCATTTAATTAATGTTAGTCACCCAAGTATTTGGCCTCTAGAGGTGATCCACCAAGGGAAAAGAAAGATTCAAGAAGATGGGTGTTTGGCAAAAATTCTAGTTTCTCTATCTCTATAGAAAAGGGTGTACTCTCCCAACTATTAGAATTACATATTCACGTGTTTTGTGAAAGTGTCAACTCACTTCACCCATAATAAGACTCCTCTTATTTATAGATGTGGGTAACCCTCCTTAACAATTAAGGAATTGGGTTTTATTTTAATTAATTAAACTTCTTTAATTAATTAGGCTCCCAATCTTATTAAGAATAATTAATTAAACTCTTTTAATTAATTAGCCTCCTAATCTTATTAGGTTATATGATAGTACTTTTATTAATTAACTCCCAAACTCCTATAGAAATTAAATAATAATAATAATAATAAGACTCCTCTTATTAATTTATATTTAATATTTCAAAAATATTAAATAATAAATATTAAGCTATTTAATTTATTCTATCACCATAGATTAAATTAAATATACTTAACTTATTATTACGATTATGCTATTAATTTCTTAAATAATTATTCTTCCTTTTATGGTGTGACCATTTAGGTTCTCCATATTAAACCGGTTGTGAATAAATCAATTAGAATAATTTTAATCTTATTTTAATAAATAAATTAAACTATTAATTTATTTAAATAAATAATATTTATTCTACAATAGGGATAAGCCTCCCTAGCGATTAACTTTTTTTCAGATAATATAGATTTTAACATTAATCATAAAAGAACATTTGAGTAAATAGTTACCATACAATTCAATCTTTCCACCATACAATGTCTCAATTAAATAAAAGATATAGAATTACTGTCAAGTCTTATTTTATTTAATTATATGTATTTCGACTCTTAAATGCACAACTCCAAATAATACATATTAGAAACTCCTTTCTAATTTTATTCTGCCTTGGCCAAGGACTACTGGGTTGTCATTTATCGAATCACATAGGACATTTCTCTTCTTTTACTAGAAGCGATAAATTCTTTATTGATCATACATTATCTCCATATACAACTTATTATACCCAAGCATACCCCTTGATATACCCTATGGGTCTTAAGGAATAAGTTAAAGTATAATTTATTATACACAAGATACTATGATGATCTCAAGTCGAAGGTTCACTTGTACTACTATCACTACAGGAATTCCTATTGACAGGCAATTAAAACTCCATTAGGTATTCCTTAGCGAGCCACATTCAGTGAACTTATTCTCTAATAAGCATCTACATACTTGCTTTAGTGTCTCCACACAAATGATCATGAGATCAATCATCCTCATTCAATGAACAAGCAACGTATGTACCAATCTATCCGGATTCACTAATCCCCAATTTAGTAATCCAACGATTGAAAACTATTTTAGTTTTAAGCTTTCTAAGAATTTAGATCTCATTAGAATGATCATCATCATTATTCTAAAAGTATTGCTTAAAACTATGGGTTTATCACATATTATAAAACAGCATCATGTAGATAATTAAAAGCATTTAATAAATTAATACTTTTTATTAATAAATGAATAAGATTGTTACAAAGTATATGGTTTATCATAAAACATGATTGGCTTGTGTGTATACTATTTTCAATCTCCCACTTGCACTAAAGCCAATCGTCATGGTATCTCATACCCTTATTCTCTAAGTGACGATTATCCTGTTGTTGGATAATCTTTAATTAATGGATATGTAATGTTGTTCTTAAGAATTCACTATCTCTATAGTGATTTCCCATCGTTCAATGATTCCTTTAAATGAAATGAAAGTACCGCAACACATGTTTAGATCCAAGATGAGACTTAGGAATTATTTCTAGTTCTGTAATGAACTTTTCATCCAAACAATTGACTTGCAACTTCATTTACAGCTATATACTTTATCTTTATCATAAAACCAATAACTCTTTGTTGTTTGGAACCTTTCCGATTCACTGCACCATTTTTTAAGGTAACCCTTTACCTTAAAATGGATTTTCTATCGTCTTGGTCTGTTTGAAAAAACTTGAGTCTGTTAAGCCTTCTAGTTTTAATGTAGACCAACCATGAATATGATCGCATCCTTAGTTCCAATTAAGTACTTTAAGATGTTTTTCATTATCTCACAGTGAACTTCTCCAGAATATGACTGATCAACATCAGGTCTCATACATTTCATTGCATACATGATAGTTACTCATGCGATCTCTCTTTTAGGAGTCTATGGGGATTATTAAGAGAGATACACTCCAGGACTCATCAACATAAGACATCACATGGAGTTTGCCATGCTAAATAACTTTAGCGTCAAATGAATATACATTCTTTGGGTTAAGTCGAGCATCCTCTTAAATCTATCTACATAGATTTGTATCCCCAATTAAGATACTCTTCCCAAATCATTAATGGAGGAATGTTTAGACAACTTTATCTTTACTGATTGTAGTATTAGTATGTCATTCCTTATCTATAGTATATTCACATATAATACTAGGAATGTCATGACGCTCCCACTAACCCTTTTGTACACACTAGGTTCATTCTTGTTTTTGGTAAGATCAAACTCTTTTGATTATTTTATCAAAACGAATGTTCCATTATTGAGAAGCTTGCTTCAATCTATTTCTCTGAGTGTCTACAACTCTTACCTCATCGTATGTAACTGGATCATCATCTTTATGATGTGTACCTCATCATCATCATCCATGATGAATCCATACCTCCCAGGTATCTTCAGTACTATTCCAAATTTACGATTCGGTTGTGGTACAATAGGTCTATCTACAGGTTCCTCTTATTTGGCTTATAGTATTTTGTAGTTCTTGAACTCTTCAAGATCTATTATCCTCCCACTAGCCCCTTCAATGATAAACATTTTTATCTTAGAAGGCAGCGTGTTTCGCAACAAACACCTTTTCCTAAGTAGGATTATAGAACATATACCCTAAACTTATTTTAGGATGTCCCACAAATCTGTACTTGTTAAATCTTGTCCTAAGCTTATCCTTTAAAACTTTTTCACATAAGCTGGACAACCCCTTACCTTAACATACTTAAAATTAGGAATCCTTCCTATCCATAACTTTTATGGAGTCTTGGGGCCGGATTTTGAGGTTTCCTTTTGTAGATATGCAGCCATTTCTAGGACATGACCCTAGAGGGATACTGGAATGTCAGTAAAATCATTATGGACAGCACCATGTCCAACAAGGTATGACTTTTCCTTTCAGATACAGCAATCAATTATTACGTATCAGGAGGCGTCCATTATGAGAAAACCAATTGAGATGATCTAGAAACTCATTACACAAGTATTCATTCCTCGATCTAATCAAAGAATTCTATTACTTTTCAATTAGTTTCACTTTTGAATTCTTTGAAACTTTCAAATAATTCACACTTGTATTTCATCAAATACAAACATTCAAGTCTTTGAATGACCATCTCCTTTTCTTATACTAGTTTGTTCAATTTAAAAAATAATTTTTTACGTAAGTCAAGTATACAAAATCTATTAAGTAATATTCTAGTTCTATACAAAATATTATTATTATAAATAGAACAACAATTGCTCTTAAATATAATACCAAAAGTTTTTGTTGTCCAACAACAAAATGGAAATAATTTTTTTAACGAGAACTGGAATACAATAACAACTTATTGACTTAATAGATTCACCCATAGGCATTGCTAAACTATAAGTTTTTATGGCTAATGTAGCAACCTTTGCTTCATTTCTCACACATAGGATTACTTATCTTTGTTTAGCTATCTACTTCTGCTTGGTCCCTTCATAAATCTATATTTATGATAACCAAAGCCGGTATCCAATACTCAAGTAGAACCTTGACTTAAAGTAAAAATTATTTCAATCATGAATAAAAATATTATTTGTAACTGAAACGTCACTAAGTTTCTTCTGGTTAGCCTCTGCAAGATGCTTCTTACAGTTTCTTTCTGGTGTCTAGGCTTATTACAGTGGAAGGAAACTTCTTTGCTATCCGTATCAGTTTTGTTCTTATTATCATTTATTTTTGCCTTTCTATCTACCTTCTTTGAATCGTTCTCCTTTTCAGTAAATCTGTTGACCCCTGCCAGTAAGACTTGGTCTTTCTTAGTTGGAAAGTAACTCTCAGTATTTTTCAACATGTTAAGCAAATCAGCGAAGCTGATATCTCGCTTGTTCATATGAAAAATTCACAACAATTGTGAGAAGGAGTTCGGGAGTAACTGCAAGATCAAATCTTAGCTCAACTCTCCATCCATGACAAAACATGTTGTCCTAATTGATCAATCAAATTGATAATGTTAAGGACTTTTATCTGTACCGTAGTGTCATCGGTCATTCTAGATCGAAAGAGCTCATTAGATATTTGATATCTATCAGTCCTACTTTTCTCACCATCAACTACTTGATGTGCAAGAATATAGTAAGAGCATCCATACTTTCATGCTAACGCTGAAGCTCGTTACTCATGGATGTGAGCATGATGCATTGAGCCAACTGTGCATCATCTTGCCACTTTCTAAAAGTAGCAATCTCTTTCTCAGGAGCATTGTCTACAACCATTGCAGGGATAGGCATATTAAGAACATAAAATAGCTTTTCAGCCATGAGAACTATTCTCAAATTCTTTTATCAATCCGTTTAATTCGGTCCAGTTAATTTAGCATCTAATATGCTACGCAGTGATAGTAATTTTAGACATTGTAAAATTCTGTAAATGAATTTGTAATTTAACAACATTATATCATACATTCTTTTATTAATTACCAAAATAATTTAGGTCTTGTTTTAAATTGATATCTCCCACTATTTTCTTCAAACTATATTACCCTCACTTATATAGTTCGGCAAAATCTAATTAAATATTTGCTAGTGAGAATAAGGATCCCATTTCAAATGTATATAGCCTTGTGGTGACACAACAAAATATATATAAATAAATAGATAGACAACTCTTGTCAATTACATCAACTATGCAACTCCTTGTATTTTACCTCTTAGATTATTTTGATCAAGTGGCTGCACATTCGAATCAAAATTATCCAAGTTATGTCCAACCTAGCACTCCAAATATTTAAAAAAGAAAAATATTGCCCTTGTGGTGACACAACAAAACAACATTGTTCTATTTTCTTTATAAGCAACAAATGTGATAAAATTAACATCTTAAATAATTAAGATAAGTCTTGTGGTGACACAACAAACTTATAATAATTAATTGATACTCTATTATTTTTATCATGCTAGAAGGCGACGTTCGATATTCTAAATATCTTTGAATGCTTAGGACTTAATATAAAATATTTGAGAGGTTTGTTATTAATTTGTCTCATCTTGTTTAGCGCGCATGAACACACACACACACGCACACACACACATACACACACACATACACACACACACACAGATATATATATATATATATATATATATATATATATATATATATATATATATATATATAAAATACGCGTCATATTAATTAACATGTGCAATATGCTTGCAAAATATATAATATATATATAGTATAACCATGCACATATAGAATACTATATTCTACCCAGATTGATTATGGACTTTATTCTAGTTTGGTTCACTAGAGCCACTAAGTGAACCAAAAGGACAAACCTAGGGTGCAAGAATTAAATTTAAATATAACTATTACATTTAAATCCCGGGCTCCATTACAAATGGGTCTTCAAGCGCTCCTTGTTCCTTGATCTCCAATTCTTCAAAATTAATTCTAATTATTCTTATTACAAAACTATTTAATATAAATAGAAATCTTGATCAGCAGTCAAGGGGAAGTACATAGGAGGGAGATAGAATTTACATTAAGAAAAAATTAGAGAAAACGAGATACGCATACCCCATTTAATAAAATCCATATATTCATGCATCCAACTAAAATAAAATTCAATCACTTTGGTCAATAGTCCATAATAATTTCCATTTATTATCATACACATCTACATATGCATCAATAAATAATTCATCTCATGAATAATAAACATTCAATACATATATTGATATCATTTAATGGGCAAATTTAGTTAGCATAAAATCTAATTTTGAATCAAAATAAACTCCTTTTATTTTAATCCAAATATAAATCAAAAAAAACTCTTTTATTTTAATTTATCTAATTTTGAATAAAATAAACTATTTTTTTTAATCAAATTCTTTAATCAAAATAAACTTATTTATTTTAATTAAATATGGAATCCAATTCCAAGAAGGAAAAAAAAAACTCATTTGTAAAAGGAAACACAAATTCTCTTTTCTATTCACAAATAAAATCTTTTATTTTGAATAATATGAAATTTTATTCCATATCTAAATAAACTCCTTTATTTAAGAAAATACGAAATCTCTTTCCTATTCACAAATAAACTCCTTTATTTTGAATAATATAAAATCTTATTTCATATCTAAATAAACTCCTTTATTTAAGGAAATACGGATTCTCTTTCCTATTCACAAATAAACTCCTTTATTTTGAATAATATGAAATCTTATTTCATATCTAAATACACTCTTTTATTTAAGGAAATACAGATTCTCTTTTCTATTCACAAATAAACTCCTTTATTTTGAATAATATGAAATTTTATTTCATATCTAAATAAACTCCTTTATTTAAGGAAACATGGAATCCAATTTCAACTCCAATTATTTATCATGGAATCCAATTCCAATTCTAATTAGTTAGCATGAAATTCAATTTTAAGATTAAAATAAACCTTTTATTTTAAGATTAAAATAATTAAAAATATAATCCTATTGCAGACGTGTTTAGCTTTGCGGAACGGTATATATATATATATATATATATATATATATATATATATATATATATATATATATATATATATATATATATATATCATATTAACATTCACGTGACATAATCAAACACTTTGTTATCTATTATATCAAAATATTAAAGCATTCTTGCTACAGGTGATTCATGTGATCAGGATGTATAATATATAATATATAACTATTATAATAGTTACCATATATATTAGTTAACGTGAATCACTCAAATCCTGGATCATGATTTTGAATAAACAATTCACTGTTATCTATTACTTATATATAATATAATATAAACCGTGTAATAACGAGATTACACTTTGTGATTTAATAACAGGTTTAGCGAATTGATTTCGGGTTTTCCCTTTCTTTTTTTTTATTTTAAATTTTATACAATAAATTATACCCAATTAAATTGTTCTAAACACATATCAATATATATATCAAATTAAAATAATTAATAATTCGCATAAAGGTTTGGCTCTGATACCACTGTTAGGTTTGTAATATTCATGAACGCAATCAAATTGCACAAAATAAACGGAAACGTGATAAAATAAAGGTTTAAATTTTTACAAACTATATACTCGGATCATCCTTTATGCACAATTATTAATTAAACGAAAATATGAAGAACAAGAATCATACCTTTGAAGATTCGAGCTTCCTCAAGTACAAGTTCACCTCTAATCTTTTCGCATTCAACTTGAATCCACCGGGTTTGATTCCTTCCTTTGATCAATGTTAGCCACACAAGTGTTTGGCCTCTAGAGATGATCCACCAAGAAAAAAGAAAGACTCAAGAAGATGAGTGTTTGGCAGAAACCCAGTTTTTCTATCTCTATAGAAAATGGGTGTACTCTCCTAATTATTGGAATTACGTATTCACGTGTTTTGTGAAAGTGTCAACCCACTTTACCCATAATAAGACTCCTCTTATTTATAGATGTGGGTAACCCTCCTTAACAATTAAAGAATTGGATTTTATTTTAATTAATTAGGCTCTCAATCTTATTGAGAATAATTAATTAAACTTTTTTAATTAATTAGCTTCCTAATCTTGTTAGGATATATGAGAGTACTTTTATTAATTAATTCTTAAACTCCTTTAGGAATTAAATAATAATAATAATAATAATAATAATAATAATAATAATAATAATAATAATAATAATAATAATAAGACTCCTCTTATTAATTTATATTTAATATTTCTAAAATATTAAAAAATAAATATTAAGCTATTTAATTTATTCTATCACCATAGATTAAATTAAATATACTTAACTTATTATTACGATTATATCATTAACTTCTTAAATAATTATTCTTCCTTTTATGGTGTGACCATTTAGGTTCTCCATATTAAACCGGTTGTAAATAAATCAATTAGAACAATTCTAATCTTATTTAAATAAATAAATAAATTAAACTATTAATTTATTTTAATAAATAATATTTATTCTACAATAGGGATAAGCCTCCCTAGCGATTAACGACTTTTTAGATAATATAGATTCCAACATTAATCATAAAAGAATTTTTGAGTAAATAGTTACCGTACAATTCAATCTTTCCACCATACAATGTCCCAATTAAATATAAGACATGGAATTACTGTCAAGTCTTATTTTATTTAATTATATGTATTTCGACTCTTAAATGCACAACTCCAAATAATACAAATTAGAAATTCATTTCTAATTTTATTCTGCCTTGGCCAAGGACTACTGGGTTGTAATTTATCGAATCTCATAAAACATTTATCTTCTTTTACTAGAAACGGTAGATTCTTTATTGATCATACATTATCTCAATGTACAACTTACTATACCCAAGCATACCCCTTGATATACCCTAAGGGTCTTAAGGAATAAGTCAAAGTATAATTTATTATACACAAGATACTATGATGATCTCAAGTCGAAGGTTCACTTGTACTACTATCACTACAGAAATTCCTATTGACAGACAAGTAAAACTCCATTAGGTATTCCTTAGCGAGCCACGTTCAATGAACTTATTCTCTAATAAGAACTTACATACTTGCTTTAGTGTCTCCACATAAATGATTATGAGATCAATCATCCTCATCCAATGAGCAAGCAACGTATGTACCAATCTATTCGGATTCAGTAATCCCCAATTTAGTAATCCAACGATTGGGAACTAGTTTAGTTTTAAGCTTTCTAAGAATTTAGATCTCATTAGAATGATCATCATCATTATTCTTAAAGCATTGCTTAAAACTATGGGTTTATCACATATTATAAAATAACATCATGCAGATAATTAAAAGCCTTTAATAAATTAATATTTTTTATTAATAAATGAATAAGATTGTTACAAAGTATATGCTTTATCATCAAACATGATTGGCTTGTGTGCATACTACTTTCACTGCAAGCCACTATGTCTGATATATCTCTCTAAATCAAAGAGAGAGATTAAATCTATGTGAAGGCTATAAATGATCAGAAGGCAAAAGCTCTACGACCACAGAAGGTAAATGAAGAGCAAATCCTATCCCTCTCTGACAAGATTGACAATCTAAATCAGTCTCTCTCCCTACAACTTGAGCTGAGCCAACAAGAACTCAAGACTGACGTCGATAACTCATCTTACCTCATGGAGCAGCTTTCACAAGTGATTAATGACAAAAAGGGGGAGAAAAAGAGACATAGAAAGAAGCACTCAAGGAGGAGTAAGGAGGTTAAGGAGAACAAAAGAAGACAAGATAAGAAGGCCAAGAGGAAGTCAAAGAAGAAGATAGCAGCAGTAGAAGCTGAATCATCATCTGAGGGGGACAAAGGATGATGATCCTATGAATGCAGAGGTTGAGGGGGAGCCAGAAAAAGAAGAAGAGCATAAATCTGAGGGGAGCAAAGAAAAGAAATGAAGTCATCATTCCAAGGGGAGAAGGAGCAAAAAGACTAAGCATATAAGCAGCTAATCAACAGACATCCTTGAAACACACATGGAGCCAAAAAGGTACATCTCTATGTTCTGGATCCAGGATGTAAAGTGGCATAGTTTATACAATTCCATATTATTAGCAATGACATTCATGATTATCTATTTTAGAAATACAGTTGCTCACTGTATATAAGATTCATTCATATCATGCATATGCACTAATTATTTTTGTCATAATCAAATAGGGGGAGATTGTTAGGAATAAGCATATGAATGATATTCCTATTTATGTATGATTTGATTATGATATAAATGAATGAATATGCAAGTATGCTTGTATTAAGAAAATATGTAAAGTCCTTTGATAGATAATAGGAACATATGTACAAGGACTTAAAATGAATTGATCAAATATGTTAGGTTGATCCTACGTAAGCTAATCATCTTTGTAAAGTCCTTAAAGAGAAATGATGTACAAGGACTATAAATATAGAAAGATCAAGCTTGTTAGGTTGATTTTATAATGTAATAGATAGGCTTGTCTGATCGTCGAGTACAGCACCAAAAATCATAGTCTGCTAGGAGAGTCAAGGAAAACTCGAGAGCTATCAAGGCAGAATCGTAGTCTGCAAGATAGTAGATCTCGGAGTTCGTAGACTGACAGGAGAGACGAGGAAGGATCTTAGTTCGTCGAGAAGAACTTCCTCGAAGCCGTAGTCTGCTGAGGAAGTCATGTTCAAAATCGTAGAGACAACCTGTCTACGAACCGACCGAGCATCTGCCGAAGCAAAGTAAAGAATCGTAGACTACACTCGAAGTCGTAGAGTCTACTGATCACTTTATAGGCAGAGATCGTAGTCGAGCAAGATCAGATGAAGACAACGAGCATAAAGACAGAAATCGTAGAGTGTCAAGATCTGATCTCGGAGTCATAATGTCTGCATAACCCAAGCTAAATCATAGAGTGTAGAACAAAGGCTTCAATATATCTGCTCACAACGCCAAGGTAGAATAGTAGAGCAAACACGATTGTCAACAAATGAGCACTTCCAGAATATCCAAAGTATGAAACCTCTGGTCTGAGCTGCAGGGATACGTCCCACCTGAAGGAAACTAGAGAGCACTCAACGAATGGCATGCAAGCTAACAGAAGATATAAGCACCAACCCAATCAACATCCAGATTGAGTTGTGAAGCCATTCAAGATGAAGTCTTCCATAAGTTGATCACAAGAAGATTTCAGTAACTGACTAAGGAAAGTCAGCAAGTGTAGTAGCTGTCAAGTAAATAGAAGACAACAATCTTGGAAGTATCCAGGATCGTAGTGTTTGCCAAACAAAGCAGGAACTGATGAAGTGTACACAGAGATACTGGTCAACTTGTGAAGAACAAGGCTAAAGTGATTAAGCATTGGGTCAATCCATTGATGATAAGTGAATGGGAGATCACATGGAGAAAGCGTGTTGGGCATGCCACAAATCTGAAGTGTCTTGCTATTTAGGAGAGGCCAGAATAAGGAGTCAAGCTATCAGTTCCTAAAATCAGTCGAAGCAAACAGAAGTGTTGAAGCACTGCACAAGAAAAGGAAGAGGTGTTCTACATTGAAGATTCGATGAACACTCTTCAGGATCGTAATGTTTTCTCAACCTGTAAATGAGCAACATTCAACAGGACAGTACGATCAGGTCCTAGAATAGCTGCATCAAAATCGTAGAGTTCGGTCAACTGAAGATTAAAGCAATAACAACGGTTCAATATGAAGATTGATATTCGAACAATGCTTATTGAGAGCATCGATGCAAAAGGACAACCTCTGATCTAGAAATCAAAAGGAGAAAATAAAGTTGACTGTGACGCCCCCAAAATAGCTCCAATCCATCCAACCTATTCTGAGTCGCCAAATACATGATACAGAAAATAACTATAACTTTATTACTACAATTGTCGTGCAAAATACAACAACACATATACTGTGAGTTTTAATACCAACTATGACTCATGTCCCAACAATAGACAGCACCTCACAGTGATACCTTATATAAAGGTACAATCTAGAACTGTTTTAGAAATTAAAATCTTTGAGAAGTGCTCAAGAAAACATTCGTACATGGGAGGCCATGCGTCTAGGTTATGAAAGATATCATATGCCGACAGAATTATCCTTGGTTGACCCAATAGACCCTAAAGAAAAACGAGAAGATTACTATCATCTTCTTTCTAATGATGAGTCTTCTCTTGACATATAACTATCTCCACTGTCTATAATTGAACATTATGTTTCAAATAAACTCCATGATCATATAGGTAGTGCTCGTAGATATACTCAGCGAGTGAATTTGCACAACCCTGTCTTATTATAACGCGAGATTGTATGTCATTAGACATCTTGTATGATAGTGATAAAACACCCTTCCAAAGTTGGGTTCACCTCACCCTATTCTTGTTCACCAAAATTAATTATTAAGTGACGTATAATATACGACACACACATCTTAGGTCCTCAATACAATTATATATTGTATGTCATGCCGTTTTATAATGTGTTGAGAAACTTTGACAGACCTGAACCATCACACTATTCCCCTATTATTCTCGCTCGACCCAACTACACTCTTATTATCTGAAAGGAATTGTGAAGCAAAAGGGTGAGCACAACTAGCTCAGTAAAGAATATTATGACTAAAGATAATTACATTATCAATAGACTTCATCAGTAATAAATCAGAGATTTAGAACATATGGTAGATAATAAAACTTTTCAACCATAGTTGCAGCAGAACGAGCAATCCATTAGAAGAGTCAAATAGACTATAAAGTCTATTATCTTCTCCACGTTAAAAGTCTACCAACAATATTTTATCCCTATAACATCAATCAACAGTTCCTTTCCACAATCATATGAATAACTCATAATCATAATTGTGATTCTAAATTCCTCTTCGCATCCAAGACGAAGATAATTTTCATCACCTGTCTTTACCTGAAACATCAAAGATCATGGTTATACCAAATCACAGTTCTTGTTCATAATCATACTAATAAATTCATCTTTGCACCACGGGCCAAAGATATTCATCAACAGTTCATCTTTGCACTACATGCCAAAGATATTCAACAACAAGTCATCTTTGCACTACATGCCAAAGATATTCAATAACGGGTCATCTTTACACTACGGACCAAAGATATTCATCAATAATTGATCTTTGCACTACAGGTCAAAGATATTCATATCTCAAAGAAATACATAATCATTTCAGAATTTATATAAACCATAATTATAACCATATATGTTGATCAATTCACCTTTGCACTTAAGCTAAAGATATTCAATTATAAATTCAGTGGTCATGATCATACCAGTCAACAATTCAACTTTACACTACTGGCCAAAGAGAACCTATAGTCACGATCATACCAATAATTTATCCATCTTTACACTCAAGTCAAAGAGAAATATCATCATTAGGGTTATAAGAATGTTATATATGATAATAAAAATAATATAATCAACATATAGATGTAATCTCAAGAGTAAGATTTATAAATCAAAAATCTCATAACACCTTAATCAAAATGTTATAAATCACTTAATAATCTCATAATCTAAAATTATTAATGCTACCACAGTATTTTAATCATTTCTTAAACTTATAAACAATTTATTTTAATTGTTTACACTTTACTAATAAATGTATTTAATTATCCTAAAATGCCAAACTCATAAAATTTCATCACCAATAACCAAAACCCTCATCAAAAATTTACATATACCTCATATATGATTCTCAAGCCATAAAATCATATTTTTCAATTTTCTTACTTCACATAACATATTTAATTCATTTACTCATAACTAGAACATTTTCATAAAAAATACCAAATCAGTTCCAAAAATATTTCTTTTCTGGAATTTAGCATAATATAGTCCCATATTGAACATATATTATTCTCGAAATTTTTAAAATTCATTTACTATTTTTCACATGGCCAAAACAACCGAATATTCAGACATTTATCATAAATTATACTTTTATCCAAAATTTTTAAAATTTACAGAGTATACTTATATTATATAGAAGTACTCCCAATAAAAATTTTATCAATTTTGGAGTTAATCACAATGAGTTATAAGCGGTTACTTTTAAAATAATCTTTTCTCATAAAATCCATAACTCATAATCTATACAACCAAAAATCGCCATTTTTGGACACAATCTGTAAAACTCATCAAAATATCATTTTAAATTTTTCTAGAATTTTTGAAGGTTTAGAAAAATTTCGAAATTGAAAAACATAATAACCCTTACATATTAATGACAATATCCCTTACCTCAAAAGAGCAGTATTTTTGAGTAGAATAACGCTGAACGATCTTACACCGTATAGCAACACTCAAGATATCAAAATAGTCACAAGAATACACTCAATAATATAGAGAGAGAAATAGAGAGAAAACTTCAGTTTTTGGTGTTATTTTCAATTCTAACCTAAGCACCTATTTATAGGAAATTGCTTAGAACACCAAAGTAGAAAATTTATTAAAATAATATTATTTATAATAAAATTTCCTTAGCACACCTTTGAATCTGAATTCAGCAATTTAACACATGCAAGTGGGGCCCACCAATGTGTAAAAAACATTTTTATTAAATAAAACAATTAAAACTTCCAAAAATCAATTATTCTAAAACTTCGGAACTTCAATAATTCATAATAAATAGCAAACCACGTATTTTATTTATAGAAAATTCCATTCTCTACAACTTTACAGAAGAATGTTTTTCCAAATTCCAAACAGAAATTGACCGAAATTCACAAACGGACGATTTTACAAGCTATAATCAGATTTCAGTCAAGAAATGGGGTCCACCGACACACAAAATATGTGTTAATCATTTAATGCAATAAAAATACTCTTACTCCTCATATACTCATATATCCCACATTCATTATAAAAATATCACCATTATTATATTATTAAAATATAATAATATATTTAAATGAATTATTTTATTAGAAAAAGATAAAATATTAGTTTTTAATAATTGTCACATTAAAATTTTCTCCATCTATATCCACATAAAATGAATATTTTTCTTATCATATAAATTAATAATTAATTATTCACAAATAATATTACAGAATCAAAATACTGACAACCAGGCAGTTTTCAGGAAAGATAGGGCTTTCCAATAAGGATCTCTCCTTACTGACGCACAATTAGATGACCAAACCTCTCCTTCAACAGAACTTTCTAGACATTTCCAATAATATTTTATCCAATAATATTATTCAAATAATATAAATTATTGTTCCGATAATAGAAAATATTGTGCCGTGACAATTATTGAAATAACAATAATATAAAACATCAACGTAGCAATTATTGAATCAATAAAAAAATATTGAATAGTAATTACTGTAATAATTATTGAGTAATGCCTTCTTACGAATAAATTTATCATGCTTCATGAATAGTACTCGTGAATAGTAACTCATAAATAGTAACTCGTGAATAGAGTAACTCATGAATAGTAATTATAAGAAAAATTGAATACTTTTATTTCATAAAATTTGGGGTCTTACAATCTCCCCTCCTTATAAAATTTCGTCCCCGAAATTTACGTACTTGGTATTTCAAAGAGTTGAGAATATCTTGCTTTCATTTTAGATTCCATCTTCTATGTCCTCGTGATTTCTCCATTGCTCATCTCCTGTATTTCAGATATCATTCTAGAATACAGCTTCAAAACAAAGGTTAATTGACATATCACAATTTGTCAACTTAAGTAAGAAAATTCGGTTTAGGTAGGACACACACTAGCAAAGGATATTACTCGTCTCTCCTTCTTAGTTCTATTTCCCGAGATCTGGCAGAGATCATATCCCTAAGCTCTGATACCAATTGTGACGCCCCCAAAATAGGTCCAATCCATCCAACCTATTCTGAGTCGCCAAATACATAGTACAGAAAATAACTACAACTTTATTACTACAATTGTCCTGCAAAATACAACAACACATATACTGTGAGTTTTAATACCAACTATGACTCATGTCCCAACTATGGACAGCACCTCACAGTGATACCTTACATAAAGGTACAATCTAGAACTATTTTAGAAATTAAAATCTTTGGGAAGTGCTCAAAGAAACCTTCGTACATGGAAGGCCATGCGTCTAGATTATGATAGATATCATACGCCCACAGAATTATCCTTGGTTGACCCAATAGACCCCAAAGAAAAACGAGAAGATTACTTTCATCTTCTTTCCAATGGTGAGTCTTCTCTTGACATATAACTATCTCCACCGTCTGCAATTGAACATTATGTTTTAAATAAACTCCAAGATCATATAGGTAGTGCTCGTAGATATACTTAGCGAGTGAATTTGCACAACCCTATCTTATGATAACGCGAGGTTGTATGTCATTAGACATCTTGTATGATAGTGATAAAACACCCTTCCAAAGTTGGGTTCGCCTCACCCTATTGTTGTTCACCAAAATCAATTATTAAGTGACGTATAATATACGACACACACATCTTTGGTCCTCAATACAATTATATGTTGTATGTCATGCCGTTTTATAATGTGTTGAGAAACTTTGACAGACCCGAACCATCACACTATTCCTCTGTTATTCTCGCTCGACCCAGCTACACTCTTATTACCTGAAAGGAATTGTGAAGCAAAAAGGTGAGCACAACTAGCTCAGTAAAGAATATTATGACTAAAGATAATTACATTATCAATAGACTTCATCAATAATAAATCAGAGATTTAGAACATATGGTAGATAATAAAACTTTTCAACCATAGTTGCACCAGAACGAGCAATCCATTAGAAGAGTCAAATAGACTATAAAGTCTATTATCTTCTCCACGTTAAAAGTGTACCAACAATGTTTTATCTTTGTAACATCAAGCAACAGTTCCTTTCCACAATCATATGAATAACTCATAATCATAATTGTGATTCTAAATTCCTCTTCGCATCCAAGACGAAGATAATTTTCATCACATGTATTTACCTGAAACATCAAAGATCATGGTTATACCAAATCACAGTTCCTGTTCATAATCATACTAATAAATTCATCTTTGCACCACGGGCCAAAGATATTCATCAACAGTTCATCTTTGCACTACATGCCAAAGATATTCAACAACAAGTCATCTTTGCACTACATGCCAAATATATTCAACAACGGGTCATCTTTACACTACGGACCAAAGATATTCATCAATAATTGATCTTTGCACTACAGGTCAAAGATATTCATATCTCAAAGAAATACATAATCATTTCAGAATTTATATAAACCATAATTATAACCATATATGTTGATCAATTCACCTTTGCACTTAAGCTAAAGATATACAATTATAAATTCAATGGTCATGATCATACCAGTCAACAATTCAATTTTGCACTACTGGCCAAAGAGAACCTATAGTCACGATCATACCAATAATTTACGCATCTTTATACTCAAGTCAAAGAGAAATATCATAATTAGGGTTATAAGAATGTTATATATGATAATAAAAACAATATAATCAACATATAGATGTAATCTCAAGAGTAAGATTCATAAATCAATGATCTCATAACACAATAATCAAAATGTTATAAATCACTTAATAATCTCATAATGTAATATTATTAATACTACCACAATATTTTAATTATTTCTTAAACTTATAAACAATTTATTTTATTTATTTACACTTTACTAATAAATGCATTTAATCATCCTAAAATGTTAAACTCATAAAATTTTATCACCAATAACCAAAACCCTCATCAAAAATCTGCATATAACGCATATATGATTCTCAAGCCATAAAATCATATTGTTCAATTTTCTTACTTCACATAACATATTTAATTCATTTACTCATAACTAGAATATTTTCATTAAAAATACCAAATCAGATCTAAAAATATTTCTTTTTTGGAATTTAGCATAATATAGTCCCATATTGAACATATATTTTTCTCGGAATTTTTAAAATTCATTTACTATTTTTCACATGGCCAAAACTACCGAATATTCAGACATTTATCATAAATTGTACTTTTATCCAAATTTTTTGAAATTTATATACCATACTGATATTATATAGATGTACTCCCAATATAAATTACATCAATTTTGGAGTTAATCACAAGGAGTTATAAGCGGTTACTTTTAAAATAGTCTTTTCTCATAAAATCCATAACTCCTAATCTATACATCCAAAAGTCGCCATTTTTGGACACAATCTACAAAACTCATCAAAATATCATTTTAAATTTTTCTAGAATTTTTGAAGGTTTAGAAAAATTTCGAAATTGAAAAATATAATAACCCTTATATACTAACGATTATATCTCTTACCTCAAAAGAGCAGTACTTCTGACTGGAATAACGCTGAACGAACTCGCACCGTATAGCAACACTCAAGATATCAAAATAGTCACAAGAATACACTCGATAATATAGAGATAAAAATAGAGAGAAAACTTCAGTTTCTAGTGTGATTTTCAATTCTAACCTAAGCACCTATTTATAGGAAATTACTTAGAACACCAAAGCAGAAAATTTATTAAAATAATATTATTCATAATAAAATTTCCTTAGCACACCTTTGAATTTGAATTCAGCAATTTAACACATGCATGTGGGGCCCACCAAAGTGTAAAAAATGTTTTTCTTAAATAAAACAATTAAAACTTCCAAAAATCAAGTATTCTAGAACTTCAGAACTTCAATAATTCATAATAAATAGCTTTTTTATCAGAAAAATTCAAATCACATGTCTTTTTCATAGGAAATTTCATTCTCTACAACTTTACAGAAGAATGTTTTTCCAAATTCTAAACAAAAATTGACCGAAATTCACAAACGGACGATTTTACAAGCTATAATCAGATTTCAGTCAAGAAATGGGGTCCACCGACACACAAAATATGTGTTAATCATTTAATGCAACAAAAATACTTTTCCTCCTCATATACTCATATATCCCACATTCATTATAAAAATATCACTATTATTATATTATTAAAATATGATAATATATTTAAATGAATTATTTTATCAGAAAAAGATAAAATATTAATTTTCAATAATTGTCACATTAAAATTTTCTCCATCTATATCCACATAAAATGAATATTTTTCTTATCATATAAATCAATAATTAATTATTCACAAATAATATTACAAAATCACAATACTAACAACCAGGCAGTTCCCAAGAAAGAGGGGGCTTTCCAATAAGGATCTCTCCTTACTGGCGCGCAATTAGATGACCAAACCTCTCCTTAGACAGAACTTTCTAGATATTGCCAATAATGTTTTATCCAATAATATTATTCAGATAATATGAATTATTGCTCCGATAATAGAAAATATTGTGCCGTGACAATTATTGAAATAACAATAATATAAAATATCAACGTAGCAATTATTGAATCAATAAAATAAAATATTAAACAGTAATTACTGTAATAATTATTGAGTAATGCCTTCTTACGAAAAAAATGTATCATGCTTCATGAATAGTACTCGTGAATAGTAACTCATGAATATTAACTCGTGAATAGTAACTCATCAATAGTAACTCGTGAATAGTAATTATAAGAAAATTTGAATACTTTTATTTCATAAAATTTGGGGTCTTACAATCTCCCCTTCTTATAAAATTTTGTCCCCGAATTTTACGTACCTGGTATTTCAAAGAGTTGAGAATACCTTGCTTTCATTTTAGATTCCATCTTCTATGTCCTCGTGATTTCTCCATTGCTCATCTCCTGTATTTCAGATATCATTCTAGAATACAGCTTCAAAACAAAGGTGAATTGACATATCACAATTTGTCAACTTAAGTAAGAAAATTCGGCTTAGGGACACACACTAGCAAAGGATATTACTCGTCTCTTCTTCCTAGTTCTATTTCCCGATCTCCGGCAGAGATCATATCCCTGAGCTCTGATACCAACTGTGACGCCCCCAAAATAGGTCCAATCCATCCAACCTATTCTGAGTCGCCAAATACATAGTACAGAAAATAACTACAACTTTATTACTACAATTGTCATGCAAAATACAACAACACATACTGTGAGTTTTAATACCAACTATGACTCATGTCCCAACTATGGACATCACCTCACAGTGATACCTTACATAAAGGTACAATCTAGAACTGTTTTAGAAATTAAAATCTTTGAGAAGTGCTCAAGGAAACCTTCGTACATGGGAGGCCATGTGTCTAGATTATGATAGATATCATATGCCCACAGAATTATCCTTGGTTGACCCAATAGACCCCAAAGAAAAACGAGAAGATTACTATCATCTTCTTTCCAATGGTGAGTCTTCTCTTGACATATAACTATCTCCACCGTCTGTAATTGAACATTATATTTTTAATAAACTCCAAGATCATATAGGTAGTGCTCGTAGATATACTCAGCGAGTGAATTTGTACAACCCTATCTTATGATAACGCGAGATTGTATGTCATTAGACATCTTGTATGATAGTGATAAAACACCCTTCCAAAGTTGGGTTCGCCTCACCCTATTGTTGTTCACCAAAATCAATTATTAAGTGACGTATAATATACGACACACACATCTTAGGTCCTCAATACAATTATATATTGTATGTCATGCCGTTTTATAATGTGTTGAGAAACTTTGACAGACCCGAACCATCACACTATTCCCCTGTTATTCTCGCTCGACCTAGCTACACTCTTATTACCTGAAAGGAATTGTGAAGCAAAAGGGTGAGCACAACTAGCTCATTAAAGAATATTATGACTAAAGATAATTACATTATCAATAGACTTCATCAGTAATAAATCAGAGATTTAGAACATATGGTAGATAATAAAACTTTTCAACCATAGTTGCAGCAGAACGAGCAATCCATTAGAAGAGTCAAATAGACTATAAAGTCTATTATCTTCTCCACGTTAAATGTAAGACCCCGAATTTTATGAAATAAAAGTATTCAATTTTTCTTATAATTGCTATTCAGTAAATGGTTAAATTGATAAAAGTTCAAGTTAAGGGTGATATATTAATTTTTTTTTTCAAAATACGCAAGTGGTTATAAAATATTCATTGTTGTCGGAGAATATTCGTTTGGTCGTAGAATATTCTTTCTATCGGGGAATATTCGTACGACGGCGCAGCCTTGTATGGGCCCCATAATGGAAAGCAATTGGATAAAGAAAATGACAAGTATAAGTTGTTTATAAATAATGGCGTAGTTGTTACCGTTAATACTGTTAGAATACCTGGTGGTTAAAATACAGTAATACACGTAGTTGCACAGTAGCACACGGTATTACACAGTATTTTTTTTAATTATTGATTCCTACGTGAGAAGGAACTACTCAATAATTATTATAGTAGTTACTGTTTAATATTTTATTTTATTGATTCAATAATTGCTGCGTTGATATTTTATATTATTGTTGTTTCAATAATTATTGATGCACAGTATTTTCCATTATCAGATCAATAATTCATATTATTTAAATAATATTATTAGATAGCATTATTGGCAATGTCTAGAAAGTTCTGTCTAAGGAGAGGTTTGGTCATCTAATTGTGCGCTAGTAAGGAGAAATCCTTATTGGAAAGCCCCCTCTTTCCTGGGAACGACCTGATTGTCATAAATATGATTCTGTAATATTATTTATGAATAATTAATTATTGAATCATATGATAAGAAAATATTTATTTTATGTGGATATAAATGAGGGATATATTTTTGTGGTTAAAAATGAATGAGTTAATGTTGAGGTGTTTTATCTGTATTTTTGTCGGAACGGAGGTATTGAAAATCAAATTAGGGTTTTTGAGATATTTTGCGAGGGTTATAATTTTTAATATGACCGTTGGATCGTGGTAATATATGGATATGTTATACATATATAAGTTGAGTATATGTCCACAAATTTTGAACCGTTAAAAATAAACGTATGATTTGTTATGAATTTTAAGAGATGACTGGTTCAGAAATTGTTGAAGTTTCGGAATTTATCATTTTGGTGGAAAATTCTAGAATTGGTGGACCCCACTTGTGGTTGGTGAAGAAATGTGCTGAATTTTATTTCAAATGTGGTGGGTGCAATAGTAGCAGGTAAAGCCATTAGGTAGCAAGTCAAGTCTGCTTCGGCGTGCTAACATTTTCCTATAAATAGAGGGCTATGTTAGAATTTAAAAACACACCAGAAACATAAGTTTTCTCTCTTTTTCTCTCTAGATTATCGAGTGTATTTTGTGAGTATTTAGATACTTGGTGAGTTGCTATTCATCAGTGCAAGTTTCCTTCAGCGTCATATCCGATATCCAGTCATAAGTGCTGCTCTTTTGAGGTACGTGATAGTAAGGGATAGTAAGGAATGTTATATTCTTCATAATGATGTTATTCTTTCAATATCATTATACTGAAATATTGGTATATATTTTATTATAGAATTTCTACTTTTTTCATGTCGAGTTACTATTCAAGAGTTACTATTCATGAGTTACTATTCATGAGTTACTATTCACGATAAAATTGGTTTCTTTTTTTGACCAAATTATAGTTGATTGATGAATATTACTCTTAAGATTAAATCTATATGTTGGTCATATTATTTTTATTATCATATATAACATTTTTATAACCCTAATGATGATATTTCTCTTTGACTTGAGTGTAAAGATGGGTAGATTATTGGTATGATCATGACTATGGGTTATCTTTGGCCAGTAGTGCAAAGTTGAATTGTTGACTGGTATGATCATGACCATTGAATTTATAATTGAATATATTTAGCTTAAGTGCAAAGGTGAAATGATCAACATGGTTATAATTATTGTTTATATAAATTTTGAAATGATTATATATTCTTTGAGATATTAATATATTTGGCCTGTAGTGCAAATATGAACTGTTGAGGAATATCTTTGGCCTGTAGTGCAAAGATGAATTGTTGATGAATATCTTTGGTCCGTAGTGCAAAGATGATATGTTGTTGAATATCTTTGGCCAGTAGTGCAAAGATGAACAGGTGTTGAGATGAACATGACCAATTGGTGATACAAATAAATATCTTTGGCTGTAGTGCAAAGATGAAGTTATTAGTATGATTATGAACAGGAAATGTGATTTGGTGTAACCATGATCTTTGATGTTTCAGGTAAAGATAGGTGATGAAAATTATATTCGTCCTGGATGAGAAGAGGAATTTAGGACTACAGTTATGATTATGAGTTATTCATATGATTGTGGACTAGAATTGTTGATTGATGTTACAGGGATAAAATATTGTTGGTGGATTTTTAACATGAAGAAAATAATAGACTTTATAGTCTATTTGACTCTTCTAATGGATTGCTCGTTCCGCTGCAACTATGGTTGAAATTTTTATCATCTACCATATGTTCTAAATCTCTGATTTAATTCTGTTGAAGGCTATTGATAACTTATTTATCTTTAGTCATGATATTCTTTACTAGGCTAGTTGTGCTCACCCTTTTGTTTCACAATTCCTTTCAGGTAATAAGAGTGTAGCTGGGTCGAGCGGGGGTAACAGGGGAATAGAACGGTGGTCATCATTTAGTAGTTATATTTGGTGAATCATTTAGGGTGAAGCGAACCCAACGTTGGAAGGGTGTTTTGCCACTATCATACAAGATGTCTAATGACATACAACCTCGTGTCATCATAAGACAGGATTGTCCTCATCCACTTACTGAGTATATTTATGAGCACTACATATTTAATCTTGGTGTTTATTTGAAGTATAATCCTCAATTTGAGACAGTGGAGATAATGATAAGTCAAGAGAATACTCACCATGGGAAGAATATGATAGTAATCCTGTCGTTTTTCTTTGGGGTATATTGGGTCAACCAAGGATAATTCTGTGGCCATATGATATCTATCACAACCTAGAAGCATGACCTCCCATGTACAAAAGTTTCCTTGAGCACTTCCCAAAGATTCTAATTTCTAAAACAGTTTTTGACTATACCTTTATGTAAGGTGTTATTGTGAGGTGTTGTCCACGGTTGGGACATGAGTCACATTTGGTATATATTGTATCCAAACTCACAGCATATATGTTGTTGTATTTTATACGACAATTGTTGTAATAAAATTGTAGTTATTTTCTGTACCATATATTCGGCGACTCAGAATAGGTTGGATGGAATGGTCCTATTTTGGGGTTGTCACATTTTGGTATCAGAGCTATAAGTAAAGAGCCCCGAGCCTCTCGCTGGTGACTTCCTGTTGATGGGGGATGCACCGAAGCCAAACTCTCCGTAGGGGACGCCGTTCTGCGGTGGCAAACTGATAGGTACCAATGTGAAGTGTTGTCCACTGATGGGACATTTGTCACAGTTCGTATCAGAGCTATAAGTAAAGAGCCCCGAGCCTCTCGCTGGTGACTTCCTGTTGATGGGGGATGCACCGAAGCCAGACTCTCCGTAGGGGTCGCCGTTCTGCGGTGGCAAACTGATAGGTACCATTGTGAGGTGCTGTCCACTGATGGGATAATTGTCACATTTGGTATCAGAGCTTAGGGATATGGTCTCTGGCGGAGATCGGAGAATATAACTAGGAAGGGAGAGATGAGTAAATCATTCGCTAGTGTGTCCTACCTAACCTTATTTGTTGGTCAGTCATAATATCGGGATATTATGTGATATGTTAATTTGTTAAATTAACCCTTGTTTTGAAGCTGTATTCTAGAATGATATTTGAAATACAGGAGATGAGCAATGGAGAAATTATGATGACAGGAAAGATGAAATTTGAAATGAAAGGAAGGTATTCTCAACTCTTTGAAATACCAGGTACGTAAATTTCGGGGATGAAATTTTATAAGGAGGGGAGATTGTAAGATCCCGAATTTTATGAAATAAAAGTATTCAATTTTTCTTATAATTACTATTCAGTAAATGGTTAAATTGATAAAAGTTCAAGTTAAGGGTGATATATTAATTTTTTTTTCAAAATACGCAAGTGGTTATAAAATATTCATTATTGTCGGAGAATATTCGTTTGGTCATGGAATATTCTTTCTGTCGGGGAATATTCGTACGACGGCGCAGCCTTGTGTGGGCCCCATAATGGAAAGCAATTGGATGAAGAAAACGATAAGTATAAGTTGTTTATAAATAACGGCGTAGTTGTTACCGTTAATACTGTTGGAATACCTGGTGGTTAAAATACAGTAATACGCGTAGTTGCACAGTAGCACACGGTATTGCACAGTATTTTTTCAATTATTGATTCCTACGTGAGAAGGCACTACTCAATAATTATTACAGTAGTTACTGTTCAATATTTTATTTTATTGATTCAATAATTGCTGCGTTGATATTTTATATTATTGTTGTTTCAATAATTGTTGTTGCACAATATTTTCCATTATCAGATCAATAATTCATATTATTTAAATAATATTATTAGATAGCATTATTGGCAATGTCTAGAAAATTCTATCTAAGGAGAGGTTTGGTCATCTAATTGCGCGCTAGTAAGGAGAAATCCTTATCGGAAAGCCCCCTCTTTCCTGGGAACGGCCTGATTGTCGTAAATGTGATTCTGTAATATTATTTGTGAATAATTAATTATTGATTCATATGATAAGAAAATATTTATTTTATGTGGATATAAATGAGAGATATATTTTTATGGTTAAAAATGAAGGAGTTAATGTTGAGGTGTTTTATCTGTATTTTTGTCGGAACGGAGGTATTGAAAATCAAATTAGGGTTTTTGAGATATTTTACAAGGGTTATAATTTTTAATATGACCGTTGGATCGTGGTAATATTTGGATATGTTATACATATATAAGTTGAGTATATGTCCACAAATTTTGAACCGTTAAAAATAAACGTATGATTTGTTATGAATTTTAAGAGATGACTGGTTCAGAAATTGTTGAAGTTTCGGAATTTATCATTTTGGTGGAAAATTCTAGAATTGGTGGACCCCACTTGTGGTTGGTGAATAAATGTGCTGAATTTTATTTCAAATGTGGTGGGTGGCAATAGTAGCAGGTAAAGCCATCAGGTAGCATGTCAAGTCTGCTTCGGCGTGCTAACATTTTCCTATAAATAGAGGGCTAAGTTAGAATTTAAAAACACACCAGAAACATAAGTTTTCTCTCTTTTTCTCTCTAGATTATCGAGTGTATTTTGTGAGTATTTAGATACTTGGTGAGTTGTTATTCATCAGTGCAAGTTTCCTTCAGCGTCATATCCGATGTCGATTTACTATTCATGAGTTACTATTCACGAGTTACTATTCACGACAAAATTGGTTTCTTTTTCTGACCAAATTATAGTTGATTGATAAATATTACTCTTAAGATTAAATCTATATGTTGGTCATATTATTTTTATTATCATATATAACATTTTTATAACCCTAATGATGATATTTCTCTTTGAATTGAGTGTAAATATGTGTAGATTATTGGTATAATCATGACTATGGGTTCTCTTTGGCCAGTAGTGCAAAGTTGAATTGTTGACTGGTATGATCATGACCATTGAATTTATAATTGAATATATTTAGCTTAAGTGCAAAGGTGAAATGATCAACATGGTTATAATTATTGTTTATATAAATTCTGAAATGATTATATATTCTTTGAGATATTAATATATTTGGCATGTAGTGCAAATATGAACTGTTGAGGAATATCTTTGGCCTGTAGTGCAAAGATGAATTGTTGAGGAATATCCTTGGCATGTAGTTCAAAGATGAATTGTTGATGAATATCTTTGGCCCGTAGTGTAAAGATGACATGTTGTTGAATATCTTTGGCCAGTAGTGCAAAGATGAACAGGTGTTGAGATGAACATGACCAATTAGTGATACAAATAAATATCTTTGGCTGTAGTGCAAAGATGAAGTTATTAGTATAATTATGAACAGGAAATGTGATTTGGTGTAACCATGATCTTTGATATTTCAGGTAAAGATAGGTGATGAAAATTATATTCGTCCTAGATGAGAAGAGGAATTTAAAACTACAGTTATGAATATGAGTTATTCATATGATTGTGGACTATAATTGTTGATTGATGTTATATGGATAAAACATTGTTGGTGGATTTTTAACATGAAGAAAATAATAGACTTTATAGTCTATTTGACTCTTCTAATGGATTGCTCGTTCCGCTGCAACTATGGTTTAAATTTTTATCATCTACCATATGTTCTAAATCTCTGATTTAATTCTGTTGAAGGCTATTGATAATTTATTTATCTTTAGTCATGATATTCTTTACTGGGCTAGTTGTGCTCACCCTTCTATTTCACAATTCCTTTAAGGTAATAAGAGTGTAGCTGGGTCGAGCGGGGGTAACAGGGGAATAGAACGGTGGTCATCATTTAGTAGTTATATTTGGTGAATCATCTAGGGTGAAGCGAACCCAACATTGGAAGGGTATTTTGCCACTATCATACAAGATGTCTAATGACATACAACCTCATGTCATCATAAGACAGGATTGTACTCATCCACTTGCTGAGTATATTTACGAACACTACCTATATAATCTTGGTGTTTGTTTGAAGTATAATTCTCAATTAGAGACAGTGGAGATAATGATAAGTCAAGAGAAGACTCACCATTGGGAAAAATATGATTGTAATCTTGTCGTTTTTCTTTGGGATATATTGGGTCAACCAAGGATAATTCTGTGCCCATATGATATCTATCACAACCTAGAAGCATGGCCTCCCATGTACAAAGGTTTCCTTGAGCACTTTTCAAAGATTCTAATTTCTAAAACAGTTTTTGACTATACGTTTATGTAAGGTGTCATTGTGAGGTGCTGTCCACGGTTGGGACATGAGTCACATTTGGTATATATTGTATCCAAACTCATAGCATATGTGTTGTTGTATTTTGCACGACAATTGTTGTAATAAAGTTGTAGTTATTTTCTGTACCATGTATTTGGCGACTCAGAATAGGTTGGATGAAATGGACCTATTTTGGGGTTGTCACATTAAAAGTCTACCAACAATGTTTTATCCCTGTAACATCAATCAACAATTCCTTTCCACAATCATATAAATAACTAATAATCATAATTGTGATTCTAAATTCCTCTTCGCATCCAAGACGAAGATAATTTTCATCACCTGTCTTTACCTGAAACATCAAAGATCATGGTTATACCAAATCACAGTTCATGTTCATAATCATACTAATAAATTCATCTTTGCACCACGGGCCAAAGATATTCATCAACAGTTCATATTTGCACTACATGCCAAAAATATTCAACAACAAGTCATATTTGCACTACATGCCAAAGATATTCAACAACGGGTCATCTTTACACTACGGACCAAAGATATTCATCAATAATTGATCTTTGCACTACAGGCCAAAGATATTCATATCTCAAAGAAATACATAATCATTTCAGAATTTATATAAACCATAATTATAACCATATATGTTGATCAATTCACCTTTGCACTTAAGCTAAAGATATTCAATTATAAATTCAATGGTCATGATCATACCAGTCAACAATTCAACTTTGCACTACTGGCCAAATAGAACCTATAGTCACGATCATACCAATAATTTACCCATATTTACACTCAAGTCAAAGAGAAATATCATAATTTGGGTTATAAGAATGTTATATATGATAATAAAAATAATATAATCAACATATAGATGTAATCTCAAGAGTAAGATTCATAAATCAATGATCTCATAACACCTAAATCAAAATGTTATAAGTCACGTAATAATCTCATAATCTAATATTATTAATACTACCACAATATTTTAATCATTTCTTAAACTTATAAACAATTTATTTTAATTGTTTACACTTTACTAATAAATGTATTTAATCATCCTAAAATGCCAAACTCGTAAAATTTCATCACCAATAACCAAAACCCTCATCAAAAATCTGCATATACATCATATATGACTCTCAAGCCATAAAATCATATTTTTCAATTTTCTTACTTCACATAACATATTTAATTTATTTACTCATAACTAGAACATTTTCATAAAAAATACCAAATCAGTTCCAAAAATATTTCTTTTCTGGGATTTAGCATAATATAGTCCCATATTGAACATATATATTTCTCGGAATTTTTAAAATTCATTTACTATTTTTTACATGGCCAAAACCACCGAATATTCAGACATTTATCATAAATTGTACTTTTATCCAAAATTTTCAAAATTTACAGAGTATACTTATATTATATAGAAGTACTCCCAATAAAAATTTCATCAATTTTGGAGTTAATCACAATGAGTTATAAGCGGTTACTTTTAAAATAGTCTTTTCTCATAAAATCCATAACTCATAATCTATACAACCAAAAATCGCCATTTTTGGACACAATCTGCAAAACTCATCAAAATATCATTTTAAATTTTTCTAGAATTTTTGAAGGTTTAGAAAAATTTCGAAATTGAAAAACATAATAACCCTTACATACTAATGACAATATCATTACCTCAAAAGAGCAGTATTTTTGAGTAGAATAACGCTGAACGATCTTACACCGTATAGCAACACTCAAGATATCAAAATAGTCACAAGAATATACTCAATAATATAGACAAAGAAATAGAGAGAAAACTTCAGTTTTTGGTGTTATTTTCAATTCTAACCTAAGCACCTATTTATAGGAAATTGCTTAGAACACCAAAGCAGAAAATTTATTAAAATAATATTATTTATAATAAAATTTCCTTAGCACACCTTTGAATCTGAATTCAGCAATTTAACACATGCAAGTGGGGCCCACCAAAGTGTAAAAAATGTTTTTCTTAAATAAAACAATTAAAACTTTCAAAAATTAATTATTTTGGAACTTCGGAACTTCAATAATTCATAATAAATAGCCCTTCTATCAGAAAAATTCGAACCATATGTCTTTCTCATAGAAAATTCCATTCTCTACAACTTTACAGAAGAATATTTTTTCTAAATTCCAAACAGAAATTGACCGAAATGGGGTTTTATAGGCTATAATCAGATTTTAGTCAAGAAATGGGGTTCACCGACACACAAAACATGTGTTAGTCATTTAATGCAACAAAAATACTCTTCCTCCTCATATACTTATATATCTCACATTCATTATAAAAATATCATCATTATTATATTATTAAAATATAATAATATATTTAAATGAATTATTTTATCAGAAAAAAATAAAATATTAATTTTCAACAATTGTCACATTAAAATTTTCTCCATCTATATCCACATAAAATGAATGTTTTTCTTATCATATAAATCAATAATTAATTATTCACAAATAATATTATAGAATCAAAATACTGACAACTAGACAGTTCCCAAGAAAGAAGGGGCTTTCCAATAAGGATCTCTCCTTACTGGCGCACAATTAGATGACCAAACCTCTCCGTAGACAGAACTTTTTAGACATTACCAATAATGTTTTATCCAATAATATTATTCAGATAATATGAATTATTGCTCCGATAATATAAAATACTGTGCCGTGACAATTATTAAAATAACAATAATATAAAATATCAACGTAGCAATTATTGAATCAATAAAATAAAATATTGAACAGTAATTACTGTAACAATTATTGAGTAATGCCTTCTTACGAAAAAATTTATCATGCTTCATGAATAGTACTCGTGAATAGTAACTCATGAATAGTAACTTGTGAATAGTAACTCATGAATAGTAACTTGTAAATAGTAATTATAAAAAAAATTGAATACTTTTATTTCATAAAATTTGAGGTCTTACATTGACTACCTGCCTGAGACATCAAAGTGACATCTCTGAAGGGTTGGTGAAACAGTAGACTGCAGTGTTAGAAAGTCAGAAAAGGGATGTCATGTCACATTTGGAGTCTACGCCAAATAACTTGAGACCTGCGAAGGAATTCAAATAGCTTTCAATGGCTATATACCAACGGGAAGATTAGGAAGGAGTATATATCAGCCAGAGCTTCAAAGATCAAAAGAGAAGTTAAAGAATTGAAGGATCATTGAGTTATTGGAATGCTATATTGTTGACTCTACGAGTTCCACCATAACTAAACAGAACAAGTCCCAGTGACAGTGAGATTACAAAGGTGGAAGTGAAGCAGTGTTCAAGAAGGACTTGAACAGACTAAAGCTTCACTCAACAAAGATGAAAATGCCACTGAAGATGGCAGCTAAGTTGAGAGCCGAGAAGGCCAAGAAGATAGCATTCAGAAAAGTGGCAGAGCACAAAGAAGATCCAGAAAGCCACTCTACAAATCACCATGAACCAAAAGTTGAGAAAGAACAGATGCAGAATCATGTCTGCAAAACGTACAAGAAGGGTTCAGGGATTGCTAAGTTCCAGACGAAGTCTACCAAAAGCTCAGAGACTTAGCAAACCCAGGTGGTGATGGTGCACATCTAACATCGGATGAAGATGAGCAGAAAAGAATGAAGATCAGCTGCACCAAAGGACATGTGGACAGACTCGAAGCAGAATGCAAAGAAGACCACGCCAACCTGCTAAGTACAAAAGATGTTCAAGCTTAAAGAAATCTTAGCAGCAAAGCACAAACAACAACAACAACAACAACAACAATAACAACAACACCAATAAGAAGAAGGAGCTAGGGCCTGAGGGGTCATTGTCCAGAGGGACTAAATGAAGTTTCAAGCCTGCTGGGCTTGAAGAGTTCCTAGGGAACTAGAGGAGTTCCAAGGCTGCTAGCCTTGAAGAGTTCTTAGTGAACTGAAGTTCCAAGACTGCTAGCCTTGAAGGAAACTTAGTGATTCAAGGTGCTGCCCTTCCTTAGTGGAAATCCTGCTAGTTGAAAGCAGAAGAGTGGATTAGGAGCTTGAGTCTCTGAACCACTTAAAATCCCTTATGTCATTTACTTTATGACATTTACATTATGTACCTAACTGCTATAACTTCTATACATGCATTAACTACTTACAACTTAACTAACTCTAAGAACAATGTATATATGATTATGAATATATCAATGATTGGGATCTTTTACTTATTCCGTTGTGCTTGAAATGATTCTTATGTTTGTCATAAGCTAAATCATTAGCAATTCAAAATAAACGAGAAAAGTATTTGAAATTAAAAGGATCTATTCAACCCCCCCTTCTAGATCTATTGTGTGCCTACTGGGAACTAACAAAAACTGTACAAAGAAAAAGTAAAGAAGTGGCACGATCATAAGACTATGCATAGAAAGTTCGAACTAGGACAATCAGTGTTACTGTTCAACTCACAACTGAGATTGTTTCCCGAAAAGCTTAAATCCCGATGGTCGGGGCCATTAACTATTCAGACAGTCTTTCCACATGGAGCCGTTGAACTATACAGTAGAAATCCACTTGAGACATTTTAAGTCAACAGTCAACAGTTAAAGCATTACTGGGGTGGCGACATCGACAACGAAGCCACTGCAATCACACTAGTCGATACACAATGAACAGGGAGTTGTCAGGCTGAAAGACTCAAAAAACAAGCACTCATTAGGAGGCAACTGTAACGACCCCAAAATTCATACAATAATATTCTCCTTCTCGATCGTTAATAATACAACTTTAATCTATCTTTACATCATTATTCGATATTAAAATCACTAAAAATGCAGAATATTTAAATCTTTTATACACTTCCTTTTGTATTGCCCTAAATCGCAACCTTTACATTACATCTCTTCGATTCAAATTTATATAATGAATCGTTATAACAAAATGACAATACAAAGTCTTTCATCATAAATAGATATCCAAATACTCTGGATAGCTCAACTTACAATTCAACAACATGTTACACTCAAAATATTAAATACATTTCTCATAAAACATAAGTAATCTTCGTGAATATGGATCTCTATAATTCACTTAGCACATATCCTTACCTTGAAATCTTGACCTGCAAAAATGGTTATTTGCAAGGTTGAGCTCGACAGCCTAGCAAAATCTAACAGTTTTCATGCTTCACGTAGCATATAATAACATGCTCAACATATATCTCATAAAAATTGGACTAACATATCATACATGCTACAGTTCATATAACAAGTATAAAGATTGAGTTGCTTACTCAATCAACATGCTTTACTCAATCAACGTACTCATAAGTTAACTTTAACATTTCATACTTTCAACATATATATAACACATCATTCTCTTTGTAACAACGATTTAAAACAGTTAATCATCAAGTTCACATAGCAAATAGGAACTGAAAGACTTGCCTTGATCATTATTTACCAATAACAGTTTAACAGCTTACATATATCTGTACTTCACGTGCCCTACAGAATTATATAATTATTCACATCAACTATTAGTCACGTAGCAACTCATAGTAGTTGTAATGTAAACTTTACTCTACATCTCATAACCGAAGTCTATTATCAATACACAGTGTTCAATTTTATTGTGTTAATTTTCGACTTATATCTCAGTATATTTCATACTCGAAGTTCATTCAAGTGTTTAAGTCTTTCTAGGACTACTTATTGGTTTTATATTAACCCTATTCAATATCTTATAATATTCATTTTGCTTGATTTAAAATACTTTTTACGTTCATTAACACTTATCACGGCATTTCGACGTTTATTCGTCACACGCCCAATTTGTCTCTCGTGTGTGTGCTTAGTATGCATATACAACTTATCTAATATATCATTTATTAATGTTAAGCATCAATATACTTCATAATATTCATGTTCTATAACTTATAACATCTGTTATCGTCAAGAGCACTACACTTGCATACGTGCATGCCGGACGCCCTCCGATTGTCCCCGAAAACACAACAGTCCTAAAGATGACTATTTTAACCCTTCCTAACGACCTCAAATTGAAACCCTTAAAGAACAAAGGTTGTAGGTATATTCGTTCTCATTCCGGATCGTCATGAATCACCACAATCGGAGTCTGTATGAAAAAGTTATGGTCATTTTACCAGAACAGGTAAAAATAGTCACACCAGTCACACTTTGGGCATGGCCGCGCCTATTTTCTCCCCCATGCCAGCGCGCCCGTGCCATTAGGCAGCGCCCAGCCATGCACTCGTGCTCTTGGGCGGCGCGCCCTCGCTCGGCCTCGCCCAGTATACAGTTTTTGCCATAACTTTCTCGTTTTAAGTCTGAATTAGTTGGTTTTCGATTCTATGGACTCGTAATTCATAGAACTACAACATACTAAAATTATAACGATTTATAAAAACATTAACCAACCTAAAATTTGATCCAAAAAACATGTTCATACTTTATTTTTATGTTTTGACATGTTTAGCGAATTCGATTGCTAAATCTTTGTTTCTTAACCAATTGATACCATTCCAACTACGTTGTTTTTGTTTCTTCACATACTAACACAATCCTACATCAATTTACAAATTATAACACATATTAAACATGAAATTTTGTACTTTCTTAAGCAATTTTTTCATACATAACCACTGTTATTTCAATTTCTTCCTACAATCCTAATTTCATGTGTTTGATACTCAAACAACCCTCATATATGATGATCAACAAATTATAAACCATGCATACATGTATATATATCAATCCAATGCAACTACCAATAGAAATTTCAAAGATAGAAGTTAAGATTAGAGTAGATTATACCTTGAATCTTTGTTTATTGGTAAGAGAATTGTTTTCCCTTGATACTCCAACTCCCTAGCAAAATCTATAAAGGATTTCTCTCTTCCCACCAAGCTCTCTCTCTCTCTCCATACTCTGTTATCTAACCTTAGAAAAATAAGATGCGAAGAATAAACTGATATGGCTTTCACCCACGTACTCTACCGTTATCAAACAATACGTCTGCGTCAGTTACAATAAGCCAAAGGCCACAAGGTTTTGTTTGGCTACACACAATTCTTCTTATTCCAATTTATTTTGATAATATTATATTATATAGTTTTTATTTGTCACACCTGTAACCAATTTACATAACTTACAATAATAATTATAATAATTATAATTTTTATTATAATTATTCTGATGATTAATAAATTATTATATATCTAATTTAATTAATATATTAGACTTAAACATCACTTTATTAAATTACTTATTTTCTTTTATATTAAACAACTCATTTAATATAATTAATTCATTAAATTAAATCTTCAAAGAATAAAATTTACCTTTGCATTAATTTATTTAAATCTAGTTTTTTTGTAAATATTAAGCAACCACGTAACCCTAGATCTGTATCTATAGGGAACGAGAAGCTCGGCTACGTGCAATCAAGGATTTAACAGATGAATCCATTTTTTTGTGTTGTTTAGATTAAATATCTATTTTATTTAAGTATCCTCATTATACAGACTATTCATATGATAATATGTGAGCCTAGGAGCCACGGGATCTAAAATCCAGCTGACGAATCTAGATCTGGTTCCCATGATGGACCTTTTCAGTTGTACAATTAGCTTGTAAATCATATGTGTGGTGTTTGGACATTCTTTGATGGCTTTCATTCCCATAAGGAGTCTGACACTTATATGTATATTATTTTGTCGAAGATGCTTCGCATCTCGAGAATAAAATCAAATCAAGCCGAATACCAAATAAAATAGAAGTATCAAAGGTCTCAATTACTATGTGAGCATAAAGGTTTGAAAACCTATCTTCAAAATATTATCCTATATGCCTTGTATTAAAATTAAACTTTTATATAAGTCAAACCCTTTGTATATATGTGAAAACGAGGCCCAATAAAACACACACACACACTTTAAATAAATTAGAGTATTGAAAAGATACAGCAATCGTGTTTTTACGGAAGTCGGGGTGTGTTTAACACCTTCCCCCAACTTAATCAAGCCCCCAAACTCTATAAATCTCGGTTTCCAAGGCCTGTTAAACAGAGTCCAATAATTGGGCCTTTTGTAAAACTTTTCATATTTGGTTGAGTTGGTACAACCATTTCACTACTACCAACTGACGACTCTGAATTTTCAAATCGTCGACAGTTTGTGTCGGACTCTTTTCAAACTCACCCTTTCAACCGAAATTCAACACATAGAAAACATAAAGGGTAGAAAGACTAAAAGTGGAATTCTAAAAAAAAGGAAAATTATCCCGATGTCGACACATGGTTTTCATCTTAATACTCCAAAATTGGTACTTTTCACCTTTAAAGATAAGAACATGTGGTTGAGAATTGTTACATGTTGCAGCCATACTTACTTTGACCTTCCCTCTGATGGAGAACTTGCTCTGATACCAAACTTTGTTAACGTAACAGCAACATCAGTAAGGAAATAACAGAACAATGAATATTTAAGGAAGGAGAAGAAATGAACTTTTTTTACTCATCTTCTGGTACATTCCATATGACAGCAAAATGAACTTTATATAGGCATTAGAATCAAGGATAAGACTAACAACATGATAAGGTTAATTCAAATTTAAAAACAAAATTGATTCAAATAAAAGGATTTTATTCAAAAAATAACTAACAGCTGAAATGTGACGCCTCCAAATTCAGACCACACTTGTCTTAAATTTGGTTGTCACGTACTAACTCTAATAACATATTAAAATCATCCCAACGAAATAATAGATTAAATTACATTGTTATAATATAATTATTCTCGTCCCAAGGGTTCGTAACTTAAACATCTCTTACATACCTCCAACATAATTAGACATAATTTAGATATAACTAATACATAACACAACTTATGTCATTACATGAATATAATAATCTCCACTAAATACTACTCAGTAGCTTTGCCCTTGCCCTTATCAATGCCTGAGGGGCCTCCTTGCTCTGCCTTAACTGAAATATTTTTAGAGAAAGCAAGAATGAGCAACAAGTTTACCCATCAAATATTATAGCAATAAGGGTGTTCAATATAGTTTTAACTTCTCAAGGGTACAACAATAATGATAGATCAAGGATAGAAATAAGTATTAATGATTATCAACAATAATCACTATGGACAGAAAATATCAATAATATTCAACGATTAATCAATTCAAGATTTTAAAGTAATGAATACTGAGTAGTCATTAAGGACTATGAACTTCTCCTAGAATTAATAGTAGTAAACTGATAATTCTACAAAACGAGTACAACAGGTGATCAGCCTAAGTACCCTATGTCATGCATAACATTTAATCATTCTCATGTGCGTACGTTGGTTTCCCGATAATATATAACTCCCCTACAAATAGGGTTGTTCATCTCACTTATAAGAGTCCGCACCAAGTTAATTTGGTTTGGATAACTTTCGATCATATAATAGTCTAGCCAAATCAATGGCTTAGATAGCTTTCTTTTAAAGTATATACATGAACAATTATCGTTCGAAATTAAGGTTTGAAAATAATTTCATTTCTAAACTACGAAGTATTAAGTCATGAGATATGAATCATACTTTCAAGGATTTTCTTGTACAACTTGTAACGACCCCAAAATTCACACGATATAATTCTCAACTTCGGTCGTTAATAATACATCTACCTTCTGATTTTACATCATTATTCGATGTTAAACTTTATAAAATGCAGAATAATTTAAACTTTTATGTCTTCTTACTTTAATTTCCTGAATCAAAACCTTTATCATCTACATGTCTTTGAATCAATCTTATTTTATGATTCACTTTATCACTGTCATTCTATAAAATTTTACATTTCAATCCGATAACCTTTACATATTAGATAACTCTAACTTTAGCTTTACAACTCAACATAAAACTATACAACATAAAACATTTAATACATCTCATGAATCTTAATCATGTTATAAATAAATAACAACTTTAGCTAAAATATTAATCTTCGTGTATTATTTCTGATCCACGTTATTCAAGTAGAACATAGTGTTACCTTTAATCCTTAACCTGCAAAAATAGTTATTTGCAAGGTTGAGCTCGACAGCCCAGTAAAATCTAATAGTTTTCATGCATCATGTAGCACATAATAACATGCTCAACATATATCTCATAAACATTGAAATAACATAACATACATGCTACAGTTCATATAATAAGTGTAAAGACCCCAAACTCGGGTACTTGAAACTCGAACTCAGTGCTTCACGATACCATTTCTATGAGCGGAATAATACTAATAATAATAACAATAATATAGATTATCAAATTTAATTTACATATTATCAGAGTTTTCAATCCCAAGTACGAAACCTTCAAACATTCATTTCATTACATGATAATTAATATATATCATCATTACGCTAATAAAGTCTAGTTATTACAAAAGATAGCCTTATCATTCATTCAGCGACCTTCCTTTTCCCTTTGTTCTTAGAAGAACCTCCAGGTTGTTCACCTTTAGCTGAAAACATTTAAATTTAAGTAAGGATGAGCATTTGAGTGCCCAACAAGTAATAGCAACAATAACAGTTAGCTGAACGAATTAAATATTTTCATTGAACGATACTTCTACAACGAATTAACATTTGTAAAGTAAACTGAACCGATAATAAATAACATATCATTTCGATTTCAAGTTTTTGAAACTACGTTCTGACTATAAATGAGGATCAGTTGACAAACTATGAACATTATTTTCTATTTTTGAAAAGGTTAAACAGAACTTCATCTATAAACCGTCATTACTTACGGGCACGGGGGGTGATCAGCCCGTTATGCCTTGTATTGATCAATACTACATTAAAGGACAATATTTTCATCCAGCATTCCCGCCTTAGGCGCATAAAAGTTTCCCATATTTGGGATGTTCATACCAGTCTTGAATCCAAACCAAAACAATTTAGTTGGATAAAGTTTTATCTTGTTCAACAACTTTAAATATATGTCTAGCTGGATCAAATAGCTTAAACGACTTTTAATTCAACTTATACATACTGAACACCGATAAGTATGTATCAACATGTGATAAAATATAATGATTATCCAAGTGGGGATACTTGTATAACCATATTTTAGAAATTAACGATCAGAATATATAATTTGATCAATAATAACAGAATAAAGGAACTTGTACAACAATTATAGTTTAATAACTTACTTATACAGAATCATTGCATAAGTATATACAAAGGTTGAAATATTTGAATAATTAAAATGAACAATTCAGATATTATCTTACGCATATCCGTTGCATAAAGTAAATGCAAAGAGTTAGATACTTGCCTGAAGCGTTGCTTACAGTTTGTAATTTAGGTTTATCGCTTATCTCACGACCTATCATTAATCAGATCATTCGTTCGATTAGAACATTATACTATAACACATAACACTGCTTATTGTAGTTAGCACATACCCTAATCACTTTGGCACATAGGTTTAACAACCATTGAATCACAAATAATCACATATCTAATTAAATTATCTAAGTCCAGATCAATTTCTAAAATGTGTCGGTGTACCGATGACATTATCGAGTAATTATCGAGTCTAAGACTCTATTCTGTAACTTAGTATCAGTCATATTATTTTCAAATGACTTATAATAGTTTTTAAACATTTAATATTATTTATCATGAATTTTCAAACCTCGGAATCTTTATTAAATGATTTAAATACTAAATAATTCTATTATCATTTATATCTAATTAAAATTAAACTATTAATGAAATCATTTTCAAAATATTAAAGTTATTTAATAACTCAAAATATTTTTAAAGTATTAATATTACCCTTAAAGGATTTTTAAAACATTTAAAATCATTCTTTAATAATTATCATTAATATTATGGTATTAATGTTCTATTTATCAAAATATTAAAAGTCATTATTCATAACTTAAAATATTTTTAATTCATTTATATCCCTTTTAAATGATTTTTAAATTAATAAAACCATTTCTAAACTATTTATTTAATATAATTATTAAATAAATTTAATATCATTAATAATAACTTAATAATCATTAATATTTAATTATTAATGAAATTATTCTTTAAATATTAAAAGTTATGGTTTATAACTTAAAATATCTTTAAACACTTTATTTTCATTTAAAATGATTATTATAATATAAAAATTATTTTTAAACTAAATTATTTAATATAATTATTAAATAACTTTAATATCATTAATAATAATTAATTAATAAAATTTATCTTTAAATATTAAAAGATATATTTTATAACTTAACATATTTTTAAATACCTTATTATTATTTAAAATAATTTTTAATATAATAAAATCATTTTTAATTAATTTATTTAATTCATTTAGTAAATAAATTAATTACCATTAATATCAATTTACTAATGAAATTTATCACAAAATATTAAAAGTCATTAAAAATAACTTAAAATATTTTCTTATATCATAATATAATTTTTAATGATTTTTCCAATATTAAAATAATTTTTAAATAATTTATTTAATATTATAATTAAATAAATTAAATACTTTTAATATTCCAAAAATATTAAATATTTATGAAATATATTTAAAATAATTAAAAACTAATTTTCACAATTTAAAATAATTTTTAATAATTTATTTTGTATTTTTAATAATTAAAAACTATTTTTTTTATTTTTTTATTAATTTCTAGAAAAATAAATAATATCTGTCGCTAAAGACCACCTATAGCGACAGAACCGTAGCTATAGGTGTTCTTCAAGCAAAACCCAGAAATCAAGTCAGAGACCGGGCTAGCTACTTTGACCGAGATTAAGTTCGTGTGTGATGTGTTTCTGGACATGTTGTTGAGCAGAAAATGCAGTACAAGTACAAGACTACACGATTCAACAAACAACATCATCAAACCATGCATAACCAACGAGATCTGGAGCCTTGAACAAGCTGTCAGAGCTGTTTTTTTCATTTTTTGGGCTACCCAGAAATGAAGAACAATTCGTGTAGCCATATTTGGGCTTTCACAACTTGAAATATGTGTAATGTTTTGATGATCTATAACCTTTAGTAGGTAACCAGAATGTAAGTGAAGAGATCTATCATTTAAAATACATAAAACAACAACATAATCAACATGTATGCTCCGGTCAAACCATGTCAGAAAACCGTGTTCATATGGTTTCTGGGTTTTCCAAAAACGCGCAATCAGTGATGAGTGGTGTACTTTGACCAGCTACTGTGATCGATATACTGATGTTATGAAGGGTCTATAGACATAGATCTAGAGTTTATCTAACATACTACAACATGATGTCAAGAACAAGAATAAAAACACAAAAACCTGACAGATCTGGAGCCCTAAACATCTTGTCAGACACTGAAAAATAATTTCTGGGTTACCCAGAAATCTACCGGTCATGCTCGGTCAACCGAGTTTGACCACGAATAACTTGCAATCTACTCATATCCTAACCATGATTCCAGTTCGACATCAAAGATATCATAACATACTACAACTTCAAACATTTAAACAACAAAAACACATAATATACATGGATCTACAAGGACTGACATTCGACTGTCAGACTCAAAAACAAACATTTCCAGATTTTGAAAAACTTCAATTTCAATTTCGAGCACTTTGATGTTATAAATCTAACATGTGCCAACCCAGATCATCTATTGACACCATAACCAACATGTTTAACACAAAAAAATTAACATCTAACAAAGGATCAAAGTCAGATTTAAAATTAGGGTTCTACCTCTTTACACCTTGATCCTTGATTCTGATCTTGTGATTTGTTATGGATACTAGTGGGGCTCGGTTTTGGGACTGGTATAGGTATAAATTTCGTGGGTCTTGTGCTTAAGAGCATTTGGTTGAGTGTATGAGAAAATGTAAGTAACAAATGAATTTTCTCTCTCTTTCAATCTATTTATAGAAGTCTAGGATGCATGAATTGGTTGATAATGGACTGATGTGCTGGAGATTTTGTGTCACATTGTTGATATAAGTTGTCCAACAACTCCAATTTTAGCAAGATTTGCAAGCAAGCCTCAATTATGCAATAAGGGCAAAATGGTCTTTTCACTTATATTTTTAATGGCATTTGCGTAATCTTGTCATAAACCCTTAGGGTTTAGGGTTTGGTTTAGGGTTTAGGGTTTGAGCCAATTTAGCAAAAGTCTAGGATTTCTAAAATTAGGATTTAATAAAATAAATAACAATTTAGTTTCCAAAAAAAAATATAATTTAGAGTTTACTAAATATAATTAGTTTTCTAATTTGATTGATTAAAATTTACTAATCATAATTAACCTTAATCATTAAACAATTAGGGTTACCAATTTAGCAATTTAGATTTACTAAGTATGAAATTAGGGTTTCTAGAAATTAAAATTTCTAAATAGTAATTAGGGTTTTTCTAATTAACCTTAAATTCTATAATACGTAACATTATTCATTTAACACAATTACATAATAGTTTCTAACTCATAATTGAGTTTCAAATTAGGGTTTTTAATTACTAATTAGGGTCTTCTATAATTGACATTAACACTTACAATATAAATCATATACCACATAACACGTCTCGAATTTTCCATTTGAATTTCACAATAGGGTGAAATAAATTAATACGAGGGTTTGGTCATGACACAACATACTTGACCAACCATTGCCAGTCCACAAACATACACTACATATTTATAGCACTGAAAAATCAAAATATAATATTATTATATTATTATTCTTATCCATTGATAAAAATCCAAAATTAGGGTTTGGATTCAATATCGGATTTATTCTTCATATTTAACCTTAATAATTAAGGTAAAATAATTAACTAAATAATCTGTACTATAATTCATATAATAAAATAATTATTTTAATTATTCTAAAAATCACTTCATATATTATCATATATTATTTAAATAATATATGATTATATTTTCATGGAACATAGTTAATAAAAATATTTCTACTATAAATTAATTATTATAAGAATATACTTTATAAAACTTAATAATTCTAAAATAAAATTATTTTTAAATATTTATGTAACAAATATTGTTTTATTTACCACATATATATATATATATATATATATATATATATATATATATATATATATATATATATATATATCTTGTACAAATCCCCATCCTTAAAAAAAAAATTATACGCAAAATTTCTTATTTATTTATATAGAAAAAATCGGGTTGTTACATTCACCCTCCCTTATAAAGATTCCGTCCCTGGAATCACCGTTTTAAAAATCTATACATACACGGTTACATAGCATACACAATCATCGCAAGTAGATCTTGATCAACGTTGATCGAACTAATCTTTAACTATTCACATAAAGCTTGTCTTTCTAATTAAAAGGAAAAAAATTAGTTTCTAAAAGAACTCAAATTCCTCCTCAAAATTTCTTTATAAATAATTTACTATATATAGGAAAATCATGTATAAGAAAATAAAAGGCATACGAATAATACCTGGAGTTCTAGTGCCAGCTGCTGCCGTATCCTGAACTGTCATGTTGAAGACCCTTGTAGTAGATTTTATCAGCTTGCTAGATGATGTTGGTCATTTGTTTGCCAAAGTTCCGCCGCTTTTCCCCATGTTCCCGCTTTCTGCCTTCGTCCTCCTTTTCGGACAGTCCTTCACCTTATGCTCCTTTGATCCGCACAGAAAACACCCATTAATAGTTCTAGGATTGGGGCAGTTGGGAGAGATATGGCCCTCCTGCCCACACTTAAAACATACAAATTTACCTTTCAGGCATTCCCCCAAATGGTTCTTGCCACAGTTCCCACATTGACTAGCGGCTTCTTCTTTGTACCCTCCTGCTTCACCTGTATACCCCCAAAGTTGTTTCCATTCCTCTTTTCACTCCTATTTCCACTGTTTGTTTCCACCTACCCAGATCCCTCAACCTTACCCTTTTTCTTTCTTTGTTTGTTATATAGGCTCATGGCCTCACTCCCCTCCTCAGCAATATTAGCTTTCTCCATGAGTGCTGTAAATGTAGGGATTTGCAACACTGCCACCTTATTATAGAGTCAGGGTTTCAATCCCAGCTCAAACCTTCTAGCTTTCCTAGCCTCCGTATCAACTTGATGCGGAGCAAACCTAGCTAACCCATTAAATTTAGCGGCGTATTCGGACAGCGTCATATTTTTCTGTTTTAATTTAAGAAATTTTACTTCCATCCTAGCCTGCATACTAGATGAAAAATAGTTTTCAAAAAATAAAGTTTTGAATCTTTCCCAAGCAACTACACCTACATCTGCTCCAGCCCTCGCCTGATTCGCTTCCCACCAAAAATTTACCTCACCCTTCATCATGTAGGTGGCAAAAGCGGTCTTTTGCCCCTCAGCTACCCTAGCTAATACAAACGCCTTTTCAATTTCTTTAGTTTGGGCTTCTACAAGGTCAGTTGTACCTCTAAATTCGGGCGGTCCTACAGCTTTAAAGTCCTTAAAGTTTTCGAAGCGATTGTCCTACTGGTTCCTTGCGGCTGGCATTCCTTGTTGCATGACCTGAGCTACCATGTTTGCGAATTGCTACATTGGATCTGGTTGTGGTTGTCCCTCGACGTTGTTGACAGATTCTTCTTCCCTTTGGTTTCTAGTTTGACGTCTTGGCGACATTATCTGATTAAATAAAATCATAAATTTAACTTACATTCTAAACCTTATCATACAAGTTTAATACTTTAAACTTGTTTCATCACTCAAACATAAATTCATTTTCATTAAGTCGTAGTAATTTACATAACATAGCACATACTGCTATCCCTTTGTGACTACAAAAGTCGGGATTTAAAAACTTAATCATTACAAAAGTTGAGAACATAACCTTACACAGACATACTAAGCACATATTACATTAAACACACCTACACAACAGAACCTATACTGCCTATTTATTACACCTTTTCCTTGGACAACTTTTCACCTGATGACCTTCTATTCCACAATTAAAACAGACACATTGTGTTGGATTGGGACAATGAGGAGAGAAATGTCCCTTCTGTCCGTAATTGTAGCGAATATATTCCCCTTTTCTGCATACACCTTTCTATTCGATTAATTTTTCCTTCGTTATTATCAGGATTTCTTATATCACGGTCTTTCATCTTTCTTTTCCCCTTCTTGATCGGAGCTGCGCATGCTTTGTTGATTTTAGTTCCAATTTGGTCAATTTGGATTTTAAGCTTATCTTGTTCTTTCATTATTTCTATTAATGCTTTCCGCAGTTGGCTATTTGGCAGCTTTTCTATTTCCCACAACAGTTCCAAAGAAGAAACCTTGTTCCGCAGATTCTGCACTTCGGTTGATGCTTGATCAGCTCCAACTTCAGTGTCTGAATCACTATCGGTTAGTTCTACCATTTCCGGATCTGGTACGATATTTTCCACAATAACCACCTCATCGAGGTTGCTTTCACTCTGAGCCTCTATTTCAGATATTGGCTTTGATATCGATTCCTTCTTTACGATCCGAGGGTATCTTAATCCTTTCTCACCTGACATCTACACACATAAATTATCCTGATTAGCATATAGTATATACACACAACAAATAAAAGTTTTATATAAGTTATCTTTTATTTGGTTTAACGATGAATTTATTCAATTCAACTCCTTTTTAAACTCTATATGAGTTATTTATATTTTTAACGTTTCTCTCTGTTCTAAGGTTATAGCCTAAGGTCTAGCCCACCTAAGATTTTTAACCCTAAGCTCTGATACCAACTTGTAAAGACCCCAAACTCGGGTATTTGAAACCCGAACTCAGTGGTTCACGATACCATTTCTATGAGCGGAATAATACTAATAATAATAACAATAATATAGATTATCAAATTTAATTTACATATTATCAGAGTTTTCAATCCCACGTACGAAACCTTCAAACATTCGTTTCATTACATGATAATTAATATATATCATCATTACCCTAATAAAGTCTAGTTTTTACAAAAGATAGCCTTATCATTCATTCAGCGACCTTCCCTTTCCCTTTCCCTTTCCCTTTCCCTTTGTTCTTAGAAGAACCTCCAGGTTGTTCACCTTTAGCTGAAAACATTTAAATTTAAGCAAGGATGAGCATTTGAGTGCCCAGCAAGTAATAGCAACAATAACAGTTAGCTGAACGAATTAAATATTTTCATTGAACGATACTTCTACAATGAATCAACAATTGTAAAGTAAACTGAACCGATAATAAACAACATATCATTTCGATATCAAATTTTTGAAACTACGTACTAACTATAAATGAGGATCAGTTGACAAACTATGAACATTATTTTCTATTTTCGAAAAGGTTAAACATAACTTCATCTGTAAACCATCATTACTTACGGGCACGGGGGGTGATCAGCCCGTTATGCCCTGTATTGATCAATACTACATTAAAGGACGATATTTTTGTCCAGCATTCCCGCCTTAGGCGCATAAAAGTTTCCCATATTTGGGATGTTCATACCAGTCTTGAATCCAAACCAAAACAATTTAGTTGGATAAAGTTTTATCTTATTTAACAACAACAACTTTAAATATATGTCTAGCTGGATCAAATAGCTTAGACGACTTTTAATTCAACTTATACATACTGAATACCGATAAATATGTATCAACATGTGATAAAATATAATGATTATCCAAGTGGGGACACTTGTATAACCATGTTTTAGAAATTAACGATCAGAATATATAATTTGATCAATAATAACAGAATAAAGGAACTTGTACAAGAATTATAGTTTAATAACTTACTTATATAGAATCATTGCATAAATATACAAAGGTTGAAATATTTGAACAATTGAAATGAACAATTCAGATATTATCTTACGCATGTCTGTTGCATAAAGTAAATGCAAAGAGTTAGATACTTGCCTGAAGCGTTGCTTACAGTTTGTAATTTAGATTTATCGCTTATCTCACGACCTATCATTAATCAGATCATTCGTTCGATTAGAACATTATACTATAACACATAACACTGCTTAGTGCAGTTAGCACATACCCTAATCACTTTGGTACATAGGTTTAACAACCATTGAATCATAAATAATCACATATCTAATTAAATTATCTAAGTCCAGATCAATTTTTGAAATGTGTCGGTGTACCGACGACATTATCAGGTAATTATCGAGTCTAAGACTCTATTCTATAACTTAATATCAGTCATATTATTTTCAAATGACATATAATAGTTTTTAAACATTTAATATTATTTATCATGAATTTTCAAACCTCGGAATCATTATTAAATGATTTAAATACTAAATAATTCTATTATCATTAATATCTAATTAACATTAAACTATTAATGAAATCATTTCCAAAATATTAAAGTTATTTATAATAACTCAAAATATTTTTAAAGTATTAATATTACCCTTAAATGATTTTTAAAACATTTAAAATCATTCTTAAATAATTACCATTAATATTAAGGTATTAATGTTCTATTTATCAAAATATTAAAAGTCATTATTCATAACTTAAAATATTTTTAATTCATTTATATCCCTTTTAAATGATTTTTAAATTAATAAAACTATTTATAAACTATTTATATAATATAAATATTAAATAAATATAATATCATTAATAATAACTTAATAATCATTAATATTTAATTATTAATAAAATTATTCTTTAAATATTAAAAGTTATGTTTTATAACTTAAAATATCTTTAAACACTTTATTTTCATTTAAAATGATTATTATAATATAAAAATCATTTTTAAACTAAATTATTTAATATAATTATTAAATAACTTTAATATCATTAATAATAATTAATTAATAAAATTTATCTTTAAATATTAAAAGTTATATTTTATAACTTAAAATATTTTTAAATACCTTATTATTATTTAAAATAATTTTTAATATAATAAAATCATTTTCAATTAATTTATTTAATTCATTTAGTAAATAAATTAATTACCATTAATATCAATTTACTAATGAAATTTATCACAAAAAATTAAAAGTCATTAAAAATAACTTAAAATATTTTTCTTATATCATAATATAATTTTTAATGATTTTTCCAATATTAATTTTTTTTTTAAATAATTTATTTAATATTATAATTAAATTAATTAAATACTTTTAATATTCCAAAAATATTAAATATTTATGAAATATATTTAAAATAATTAAAAACTAATTTTCGGAATTTAAAATAATTTTTAATAATTTATTTTATATTTTTAATAATTAAAAACTATTTTTTTCTATTTTTTTATTAATTTCCGGAAAAATAAATAATATATGTCGCTAAAGACCACCTATAGCGACAGAACCGTCGCTATAGGTGTTCTTCAAGCAAAACCCAGAAATCAAGTCAAAGACCGGGCTAGCTACTTTGACCGAGATTAAGTTGATGTGTGATGTGTTTCTGGACATGTTGTTGAGCAGATAATGCAGTACAAGTACAAGACTACACGATCCAACAAACAACATCATCAAACCATGTATAACCAACGAGATCAGGAGCCTTGAACAAGCTGTCAGAGCTGTTCTTCATTTTTTGGACTACCCAGAAATGAAGAACAGTTCGTGTAGCCATATTTGGGCTTTCACAACTTGAAATATGTGTAATGTTTTTGATGATCTATAAGCTTTAGTAGGCAACAAAAAAGTAAGTGAAGAGATCTATCATTTAAAATACATAAAACAACAACATAATCAACATGTATGCTCCGGTCAAACCATGTCAAAAAACCTTGTTCATATGGTTTCTGGGTTTTCCAGAAACGCGCAATCAATGATGAGTGGTCTACTTTGACCAGCTACTGTGTTCGATATATTGATGTTATGAAGGGTCTATAGACATAGATCTAGAGTTTATCTAACATACTACAACATAATGTCAAGAACAAGAATAAAAACATTTAAACAACAAAAACACATATTATACATGGATCTACAAGGACTGACATTCGACTGTTAGACTCAAAAACAAACATTTCCAGATTTTGAAAAACTTCAATTTCGAGCACTTTGATGTTATGAATCTAACATGTGCCAACCCAGATCATCTATTGACACCATAACCAACATGTTTAACACAAAAAAATTAACATCTAACAAAGGATCAAAGTCAGATTTAAAATTAGGGTTCTACCTCTTTACACCTTGATCCTTGATTCTGATCTTGTGATTTGTTATGGATACTAGTGGGGCTCGGTTTTGGGAATGGTATAGGTATAAATTTCGTGGGTCTTGTGCTTAAGAGCATTTGGTTGAGTGTATGAGAAAATGTAAGTAACAAATAAATTCTCTCTCTTCCAATCTATTTATAGAAGTCTAGGATGCGTGAATTGGATGATAATGGACTGATGTGCTGGAGATTTTGTGTCACATGGCTGATATAAGTTGTCCAACAACTCCAATTTTAGCAAGATTTGCAAGCAAGCCTCAATTACGCAATAAGGGCAAAATGGTCTTTTCGCTTGTATTTTTAATGGCATTTACGTAATCTTGTCACAAACCCTTAGGGTTTAGGGTTTGAGCCAATTTAGCAAAAGTCTAGGATTTCCAAAATTAGGATTTAATAAAATAAATAACAATTTAGTTTCCAAAAAAAATATAATTTAGAGTTTACTAAATATAATTAGTTTTCTAGTTCGATTGAATAAAATTTACTAATCATAATTAACCTTGATCATTAAACAATTAGGGTTACCAATTTAGCAATTTAGATTTACTAAGTATGAAATTAGGGTTTCTAAAAATTAAAATTTCTAAATAGTAATTAGGGTTTTTCTAATTAACCTTAAATTCTATAATACGTAACATTATTCATTTAACACAATTACATAATAGTTTCTAACTCATAATTGAGTTTCAAATTAGGGTTTTTAATTACTAATTAGGGTCTTCTATAATTGACATTAACACTTACAATATAAATCATATACCACATAACACGCCTCGAATTTTCCTTTTGAATTTCACAATAGGGTGAAATAAATTAATACTAGGGTTTGGTCATGACACAACATACTTGACCAACCATTGTCAGTCCACAAACATACACTACATATTTATAGCACTGAAAAATTAAAATATAATATTATTATATTATTATTCTTATCCATTGAAAAAAATCCAAAATTAGGGTTTGGATTCAATATCGGATTTATTCTTCATATTTAACCTTAATAATTAAGGTAAAATAATTAACTAAATAATCTGTACTATAATTCATATAATAAAATAATTATTATAATTATTCTAAAAATCACTTCATATATTATTTAAATAATATATGATTATATTTTCATGGAACATAGTTAATAAAAACATTTCTACTATAAAATAATTATTATAAGAATATACTTTATAAAAATCAATAATTCTAAAATAAAATTATTTGTAAATATTTATGTAACAAATATAATTTTATTTACCACATAAATACATATATATATATATATATATATATATATATATATATATATATATATATATTATCCTGTACAAATCCTCATCCTTAAAAAAAAATTATACGCAAAATTTCCTATTTATTTATATAAAAAATATCGGGTTGTTACATTCACCTCCCTTATAAAGATTCCGTCCCGAAATCACTGTTTTAAAAACCTATGCATACACGGTTACATAGCATACACAATCATCGTAAGTAGATCTTGATCAACGTTAATCAAACTGATCTTTAACTATTCACATAAGGTTTGTCTTTCTGATTAAACGAAAAAAATTGGTTTCTAAAAGAACTCAAATTCCTCCTCAAAATTTCTTTATAATTAATTTAATATATATAGGAAAATCATGTATAAGAAAATAAAAGGCATACGAATAATACCTGGAGTTCAAGTGCCAGCTGCTGCCGTATCCTAAACTGTCATGTTGAAGACCCTTGCAGTAGATTTTGTCGGCTTGCTAGATGATGTTGGTCATGTGTTTGCCAAAGTTCTGCCGCTTTTCCCCATGTTCCCACTTTCTGCCTTCATTCTCCTTTTCGGACAGTCCTTCACCTTATGCTCCTTTGATCCGCACAGAAAACACCCATTAATAGTTCTAGGATTGGGGCAGTTGGGAGAGATATGGCCCTCCTGCCCACACTTAAAACATACAAATTTACCTTTCAGGCATTCCCCCAAATGGTTCTTGCCACAGTTCCCACATTGTACTAGCGGCTTCTTCTTTGTACCCTCTTGCTTCACCTGTATACCCCCAAAGTTGTTTCCCTTCCTCTTTTCACTCCTATTTCCACTGTTTGTTTCCACCTTCCCAGATCCCTCAACCTGACCCTTATTCCTTCTTTCTTTGTTGTATAGGCTCATGGCCTCACTCCCCTCCTCAGCAATAATAGCTTTCTCCATGAGTACTGCAAATGTAGGGATTTGCAACACTGCCACCTTGTTGTAGAGCCATGGTTTCAATCCCAACTCAAACCTTCTAGCTTTTCTAGCCTCCGTATCAACTTGATGCGGAGCAAACCTGGCCAACTCATTAAATTAGCGGCGTATTCGGACACCGTCATATTTTTCTGTTTTAATTCAAGAAATTTTACTTCCATCCTAGCCTGCATACTAGATGAAAAATAGTTTTCGAAAAATAAAGTTTTGAATCTTTCCCAAGTAACTACACTTACACCTGCTACAGCCCTCGCTTGATTCGCTTCCCGCCAAAATTTTTCCTCACCCTTCATCATGTAGGTGGCAAAAGCGGTCTTTTGCCCCTCAGCTACCCTAGCTAATACAAACGCATTTCAATTTCTTTAACCCAAGTTTTGGCTTCTACAGGGTCAGTTGTACCTCTAAATTTGGGCGGTCCTACAGCTTTAAAGTTCTTAAAGTTTGCCAAGCGATTGTCCTACTTGTTCCCTGCGGCTGGCATTCCTTGTTGCATGGCCTGAGCTACCATGTTTACGAATTGCTGCATTAGATCGGGTTGTGGTTGTCCCTCGATGTTGTTGACAGATTCTTCTACCCTTTGGTTTCTAGTTTGGCGTCTTGGCGGCATTATCTGATTAAATAAAATCATAAATTTAACTTACATTCTAAACCTTATCATATAAGTTTAATAATTTAAACTTATTTCATCACTCAAACATAAATTCATTTTCATTAAGTCCTAGTAATTTACATAACATAGCACATGCTGCTATCCCTTTGTGACTACAAAAGTCGGGATTTACAAACTTGATCATTACAAAAGTTGAGAACATAACCTTACACAGACATACTAAGCACATATTACATTAAACACACCTACACAACAGAACCTATACTGCCTATTTATTACACCTTTTCCTTGGATAACTTTTTGCCTGATGACCTTCTATTCCACAATTAAAACAGACACATTGTGTTGGATTGGGACAATGAGGAGAGAAATGTCCCTTCTGTCCGCAATTGTAGCAAACATATTCCCCTTTTCTGCATACACCTTTCTATTCGATTGATTTTTCCTTCGTTATTATCAGGATTTCTTATATCACGGTCTTTCATCTTTCTTTTCCCCTTCTTGCTCGGAGCTGCGCATGCTTTGTTGCTTTTAGTTCCAATTTGGTCAATTTGGATTTTAAGCTTATCTTGTTCTTCCATTGTTTCTATTAATGCTTTCTGCAGTTGGCTATTTAGCAGCTTTTCTATTTCCCACAACTGTTCCAAAGAGGAAACATTGTTCCGCAGATTATGGACTTCGGTTGATGCTTGATCAGCTCCAACTTCAGTGTCTGAATCACTATCGGTTATTTCTACCATTTCCGGATCTGGTACGACATTTTCCACAATAACCACCTCATCGAGGTTGCTTTCACTCTGAGCCTCTATTTCAGCTATTGGCTTTGATATTGGTTCCTTCTTTACGATCCTAGGGTATCCTAATCCTTTCTCACCTGACATCTACACACATAAATTATCCTGATTGGCATATAGTATATACACACAGCAAATAAGAGTTTTATATAAGTTATCTTTTATTTGGTTTGACGATGAATTTATTCAATTCATCTCCTTTTGAAACTCTATATGAGTTATTTATATTTTTAACGTTTCCCTCTGTTCTAAGGTTATAACCTAAGGTCTAGCCCACCTAAGGTTTTTAACCCTAAGCTCTGATACTAACTTGTAAAGACCCCAAACTCGGGTACTTAAAACCCGAATTCAGTGCTTCACGATACCATTTCTATGAGCGGAATAATACTAATAATAATAACAATAATATAGATTATCAAATTTAATTTACATATTATCAGAGTTTTCAATCCCAAGTACGAAACCTTCAAACATTCGTTTCATTACATGATAATTAATATATATCATCATTACCCTAATAAAGTCTAGTTATTACAAAAGATAGCCTTATCATTCATTCAGCGACCTTCCCTTTCCCTTTGTTCTTAGAAGAACCTCTAGGTTGTTCACCTTTAGCATAAAACATTTAAATTTAAGCAAGGATGAGCATTTGAGTGCCCAGCAAGTAATAGCAACAATAACAGTTAGCTGAACGAATTAAATATTTTCATTGAACGATACTTCTACAACGAATCAACAGTTGTAAAGTAAACTGAACTGATAATAAACAACATATCATTTCGATTTCAAATTTTTGAAACTACGTACTAACTATAAATGAGGATCAATTGACAAACTATGAATATTATTTTCTATTTTCGAAAAGGTTAAACAGAACTTCATCTGTAAACCGTCATTACTTACGCGCGCGGGGGGTGATCATCCCGTTATGCCCTGTATTGATCAATACTACATTAAAGGACGATATTTTCGTCCAGCATTCCCGCCTTAGGCGCATAAAAGTTTCCCATATTTGGGATGTTCATACCAGTCTTGAATCCAAACCAAAACAATTTAGTTGGATAAAGTTTTATCTTGTTCAACAACAACTTTAAATATATGTCTAGCTGGATCAAATAGCTTAGACGACTTTTAATTCAACTTATACATACTGAACACCGATAAGTATGTATCAACATGTGATAAAATATAATGATTATCCAAGTAGGGACACTTGTATAACCATGTTTTAGAAATTAACGATCAGAATATATAATTTGATCAATAATAATAGAATAAAGGAACTTGTACAACAATTATAGTTTAATAACTTACTTATACAGAATCATTGCATAAGTATATACAAAGGTTGAAATATTTGAACAATTGAAATGAACAATTCAGATATTATCTTACGCATGTCTGTTGCATAAAGTAAATGCAAAGAGTTAGATACCTGCCTGAAGCGTTGCTTACAGTTTGTAATTTAGATTTATCGCTTATCTCATGACCTATCATTAATCAGATCATTCGTTCGATTAGAACATTATACTATATCACATAACACTGCTTATTGCAGTTAGCACATACCCTAATCACTTTGGCACATAGATTTAACAACCATTGAATCATAAATAATCACATATCTAATTAAATTATCTAAGTTCAGATCAATTTCTGAAATGTGTCGGTGTACCGACGACATTATCGGATAATTATCGAGTCTAAGACTCTATTCTGTAACTTAGTATCAGTCATATTATTTTCAAATGACATATAATAGTTTTTAAACATTTAATATTATTTATCATAAATTTTCAAACCTCGGAATCATTATTAAATGATTTAAATACTAAATAATTCTATTATCATTAATATCTAATTAACATTAAACTATTAATGAAATCATTTTCAAAATATTAAAGTTATTTATAATAACTCAAAATATTTTTAAAGTATTAATATTACCCTTAAATAATTTTTAAAACATTTAAAATCATTCTTAAATAATTACCATTAATATTAAGGTATTAATGTTCTATTTATCAAAATATTAAAAGTCATTATTCATAACTTAAAATATTTTTAATTCATTTATATCCCTTTTAAATAATTTTTAAATTAATAAAACTATTTATAAACTATTTATTTAATATAATTATTAAATAAATTTAATATCATTAATAATAATTTAATAATCATTAATATTTAATTATTAATAAAATTATTCTTTAAATATTAAAAGTTATGTTTTATAACTTAAAATATCTTTAAACACTTTATTTTTATTTAAAATGATTATTATAATATAAAAATCATTTTTAAACTAAATTATTTAATATAATTATTAAATAACTTTAATATCATTAATAATAATTAATTAATAAAATTTATCTTTAAATATTAAAAGTTATATTTTATAACTTAACATATTTTTAAATACCTTATTATTATTTAAAATGATTTTTAATATAATAAAATTATTTTTAATTACTTTATTTAATTCATTTAGTAAATAAATTAATTACCATTAATATCAATTTACTAATGAAATTTATCACAAAAAATTAAAAGTCATTAAAAATAACTTAAAATATTTTCTTATATCATAGTATAATTTTTAATAATTTTTCTAATATTAAAATTATTTTTAAATAATTTATTTAATATTATAATTAAATAAATTAAATACTTTTAATATTCCAAAAATATTAAATATTTATGAAATATATTTAAAATAATTAAAAACTAATTTTCGGAATTTAAAATAATTTTTAATAACTTATTTTGTATTTTTAATAATTAAAAACTATTTTTTTCTATTTTTTTATTAATTTCCGAAAAAATAAATAATATCTGTCGCTAAAGACCACCTATAGCGACAGAACCGTCGTTATAGGTGTTCTTCAAGCAAAACCCAGAAATCAAGTCAGAGACCGGGCTAGCTACTTTGACCGAGATTAAATTTGTGTGTGATGTGTTTCTGGACATGTTGTTGAGCAGATAATGCAGTACAAGTACAAGACTACACGATCCAACAAACAACATCATCAAACCATGCATAACCAACGAGATCTGGAGCCTTGAACAAGTTGTCAGAGTTGTTCTTCATTTTCTGGGCTACCCAGAAATGAAGAACAGTTCGTGTAGCCATATTTGGGCTTTCACAACTTGAAATATGTGTAATGTTTTTGATGATCTATAAGCTTTAGTAGGTAACCAGAATATAAGTGAAGAGATCTATCATTTAAAATACATAAAACAACAACATAATCAACATGCATGCTCCGGTCAAACCATGTCAGAAAACCTTGTTCATATGGTTTTTGGGTTTTCCAGAAACGCGCAATCAGTGATGAGTGGTCTACTTTGACCAGCTACTGTGTTCGATATACTGATGTTATGAAGGGTCTATAGACATAGATCTAGAGTTTATCTAACATACTACAACATGATGTCAAGAACAAGAATAAAAACACAAAAACCTGACAGATCTGGAGCCCTAAACATCTTGTCAGACACTGAAAAACGATTTCTGGGTTACCCAGAAATCTACCGGTCATGTTCGGTCAACCGAGTTTGACCACGAATAACTTGCAATCTACTCATATCCTGACCATGATTCCAGTTCGACATAAAAAATATCATAACATACTACAACTTCAAACATTTAAACAACAAAAACACATAATATACATGGATCTACAAGGACTGACATTCGACTGTCAGACTCAAAAACAAACATTTCCAGATTTTGAAAAACTTCAATTTCGAGCACTTTTATGTTATGAATCTAACATGTGCCAACCCAGATCATCTATTGACACCATAACCAACATGTTTAACACAAAAACATTAACATCTAACAAAGGATCAAAGTCAGATTTAAAATGAGGGTTCTACCTCTTTACATCTTGATCCTTGATTCTGATCTTGTGATTTATTCTGGATACTAGTGGGGCTCGGTTTTGGGACTGGTATAGGTATAAATTTCGTGGGTCTTGTGCTTAAGAGCATTTGGTTGAGTGTATGAGAAAATGTAAGTAACAACTGAATTTTCTCTCTCTTCCAATCTATTTATAGAAGTCTAGGATGTGTGAATTGGCTGATAATGGACTGATGTGCTGGAGATTTTGTGTCACATGGCTGATATAAGTTGTCCAACAACTCTAATTTTAGCACGATTTGCAAGCAATCCTCAATTATGCAATAAGGGCAAAATGGTCTTTTCACTTGTATTTTTAATGGCATTTGCGTAATCTTGTCACAAACCCTTAGGGTTTAGGATTTAGTTTAGGGTTTAGGATTTGAGCCAATTTAGCAAAAGTCTAGGATTTCCAAAATTAGGATTTAATAAAATAAATAACAATTTAGTTTCTAAAAAAAATATAATTTAGAGTTTACTAAATATAATTAGTTTTCTAATTCGATTGATTGAAATTTAGTAATCATAATTAACCTTGATCATTAAATAATTAGGGTTACCAATTTAGCAATTTAGATTTACTAAGTATGAAATTAGAGTTTCTAGAAATTAAAATTTCTAAATAGTAATTAGGGTTTTTCTAATTAACCTTAAATTCTATAATACGTAACATAATTCATTTAACACAATTACATAATAGTTTCTAACTCATAATTGAGTTTCAAATTAGGGTTTTTAATTACTAATTAGGGTCTTCTACAATTGACATTAACACTTACAATATAAATCATATACCACATAACATGTCTCGAATTTTCCATTTGAATTTCACAATAGGGTGAAATAAATTAATACTAGGGTTTGGTCATGACACAACATACTTGACCAACCATTGCCAGTCCACAAACATACACTACATATTTATAGCACTGAAAAATCAAAATATAATATTATTATATTATTATTCTTATCCATTGATAAAAATCTAAAATTAGGGTTTAGATTCCATATCGGATTTATTCTTCATATTTAACCTTAATAATTAAGGTAAAATAATTAACTAAATAATCTGTACTATAATTCATATTATAAAATAATTATTATAATTATTCTAAAAATCACTTCATATATTATTTAAATAATATATGATTATATTTTCATGGAACATAGTTAATAAAAATATTTCTACTATAAATTAATTATTATAAGAATATACTTTATAAAAATCAATAATTCTAAAATAAAATTATTTGTGAATATTTATGTAACAAATATAGTTTTATTTACCACATAAATACATACATATATATATATATATATATATATATATATATATATATATATATATATATATATATATATATATATATCTTGTACAAATCCGCATCCTTAAAAAAAAATTTATACGCAAAATTTCTTATTTATTTATATAAAAAATATCGGGTTGTTACAACAAGTATAAAGATTGAGTTCCTTACTCAATCAGCATGCTTTACTCAATCAACATAGTCATAAGTTGACTTTAATATTTCATACTTTCAACATATATATAACACATCATGCTCTTTGCAATAAAGACTTAAAATAGTTAATCATCAAGCTCACATAGCAAATAGGAACTGAAAGACTTGCCTTGATTGTTGTTTACTAATAACAGTTTAAAAGCTTACAACTATCTGTACTGCACGTGCCCTATACAATTATATAATCATTCACATTAACTATTAGCCACACAACAACGCATAGTAGTTGTAATGTAAACTTTACTCTACTTCTCATAACCCTTCCTATTAACCAATACACAATGTTCAATTTGATTGTGTTAACTTTCGACTTATATCTCACTATATTTTATACTCGAATTTCATTCCAGTGTTTAAGTATTGCTAAGAATCATTATTGGTTTTATGTTAAACCCATTTCATATCTTATAATATTCATTTCATTAACACTTATCATGGCATTTCGACGTTTATTCGTCACACGCCCAATTTGTCTCTCTTGTGTGTGCTTAGTATGCATATACAACTTATCTAATATATCATTTATTAATGTTAAGCATCATTATACTTCATAATATTCATGTTCTATAACTTAGAACAACATCTTTTATCGTCAAGAGCACTACACTTGCATATGTGCATGCCCGACGCCCTCCGATTGTCCTTGAAAACATAACAGTCCTAAAGATGACTATTTTGACCATTCCTAACTACCTCAAATTGAAAACCTTAAAGAACAAAGGTTGTAGGTCTATTCGTCCTCGTTCCGAATCATCTTAAATCGCCACAATCGGAGTCCGTATGAAAATGTTATGGCCATTTTACCAGAACAGATCAAAACAGTCACACTAGTCACACTTTGGGCGCGCCCACGCCCATTTTTCCCCCATGCCAGCACACCCGCGCCATTCGGTAGCGCCCAGCCCCGCGCCCATGCTCCTGGCCGGCGCGCCCGCGCTCGACCTCGCCCAGTTTACAGTTTTTGCCATAACTTTCTTGTTTTAAGTCTGAATTAGTTGGTTTTCGATTCTATGGACTCGTAATTCATAGAACTACAACATAATAAAATTATAACGATTTATAAAAACATTAACCAGCCTAAAATTTGATCCAAAATACATGTTCATACTCTATTTTCATGTTTTGACATGTTTAGCGAATTCGATTGCTAAATCTTTGTTTCTTAACCAATTGATACCATTCCAACTACGTTGTTTTCGTTTCTTCACATAATAACATAATCCTACATCAATTTAAAAATTATAACACATATTAAACATGAAATTTTGTACTTTCTTAAGCAAATTTTTCATACATAACCACTGTTATTTCAATTTCTTCCTACAATCCCAATTTCACGTGTTTGATACTCAAACAACCCTCATATATGATAATCAACAGATTATAAACCATGCATACATGTATATTTATCAATCCAACGCCACTACCAATTGAAATTTCAAAGATAGAAGTTAAGATTAGATTAGATTATACCCTGAATCGTTGTTTGTTGGTAAGAGAATTGTTTTCCCTTGATACTCCATGTGACAACCCGAGAATTTAGATAATTATTAAAATCCTAAAATGATGGATTAAAGGATATAAGATGAACCTAGACAGAAAATAAGTGTATGGAATTGACGTTTCTGTGAAGGAATTTTAAGGATTTCAAAATTTTTAAGAAGAACCTATATGGTTTCTTAATTGAATGAGAATAAAGAAATATGGGTTACAAAATTTCAAAACCCTAGAAATGAATTAATATGTACTTGAAGAAATATCGAGAATAAGGTATTACGATACCTGTAAATTCTATATGAACTGAATAGTCTAAGAAATGTTATATAAGTACATATAGAAATTTTATTAAGGAGATAAGATTTCACATGAAGAGATGTTGTAAGGTTAAACAAAGATGAGTATATGTATAAAAATATATATACTTAGTAAGGTGCTATATATATTTTAGCAAGAGGAGTGATGAATTAAGTTAATGATATAAGGATCAAGATAAAACTATGTTAGTAATTAACATAGCTTGAACGTTGGCCTTGACAGGTAAATAAGAATTTGAATAAGTATAAAGTCGTTAGTTAATACGATTAGCAATAAGAAAGGAGCAATTTAAAACTCAAAAATTTGAGTTAGAGATAGTATTTTGAAGCACAGACTGCTCGGTTGCGTCCGGGACGTCAAGTTTAGTCAGAATGGACAGTAAACACAAAATGTGTAAAAGTTGACTTTTGGTCAAAGTCAACAGTTGACTTTTATGAAGAAAAGTCAAAATTAGTGTGAGAAGTGAATTATATTATATGGATAATGGTATAATATCTAATATTATACCAAATGGTGTAAAGTAAAAATATGAGAGGAGATCCAATATGTAAATATGTATATTGGTATCAAGAAGTTAGTAAATTAATTTCATATTTGAATAAATGATTGAATATATTAAATTTATATATTTAATATATAAATAAATTGTTTGAAAACAATTTATAGAGAGGAAGAGGAAATTAAATTTAATTATACAATATAAATTATATAACTTAAATAAGTTATTAAAACATGGTATGAGATTTAAATGACCTAAAGGGTTACTTTTATTTAGTGGTCATAGAATTAATTCAAGTGAATTAAGAATTAAGTTATGTAACCTAATATATATTAGGTGTGGTAATTAAATAACCTAAGAGGTTATAATATGATAGAATATTAGTATCTATGTATATACCAACATTAAGAGATTTATTTATACATCTCAGTTAATTAATTTTATAACCTAATAATAGTAAGTCTAATTGGGTTAAGAAAATTAATGTGCACGAGTAAGGAATTTATTTTCTAGTGTGAGGAAAACCCTAATTAAATAATTAGGGAATAATATTAAGAGTGTTGGACTATATAAATTTTATATGGCCCCAAAAAAACTAAATTTGAAGCCCAAAAGTATTAAAAGTAATGGACTATAATAATACCATAGCCCAATAATTTATTTAGAGTCCAAAAGAATTGGATTTAATGGGCTAAGGAGGTAATATTATTTAAACGAGCCCAATTAATTAATTAAGCAAGTGACTTGTGGATATAGTGATTTAAGGGCAATTAAATTATTTAATCTAGCCCAATATATTATGTATGTGACAAGTATTATATTGACCCAATTTAATTAGGGTTGAAAGCCCAAGTTAGTTTTTGTGAGTAAGTAAAATAATTAAATTTGTTAGCTCTATGGGATTAATTAAAGGCCCAAACTAAGCCCACTTGTGGGAGAACAATAAAATTTAAATTATATTAAGTTAAGAGATATATTTTTATTATCTCAAGTTATTAAATTTTATAACTTAATTAAAACAAGTTTAATTGGAATTATAGAATTTAATATGCTAGAATGAGGAATTAAATTCTAAATGTTTAGAATGTATACCCTAATTAAATATTTAGGGTGGGTTTAGATAAAAAAAAAGATTGGACTATGTTAGTTTTATATGGCTCAAGAAATTACATTTTTGGTGGAAGCCCAAATTTATTTATTTTTTTGTTGGTAAGCAAACTAATAAAAATACAAGCCCAATAGAAATTAATTGATAAGTGGCCCAATTTTTGATCCACTTAAGGAGGGGCTATCTAGTCATTTGTTAAGTAATTAACAATTAAAATAAAATGAGGATTTAGAAGATAAGGATAAAGAGAAAAAGAAGAAAAAGAAATATAAGAAAGAGAGAGAAAGAGATCGGGAAAAGGAAGAGAAGAACGAGAGGGAGAGAAGGGGAGAGGGGCGGCAGCCCTTGTAGGAAGAAGATGGAGAAAAGTCTCCATGGAAGAAGAGGAGAAGGAGATGAAGAGGAAGAGGAAGAGGAAATATAAAAAGGTATAAAACTATTTTTCTTCTTAAGTTTTATTCTCTTTCTTTTTGTAATTTGATAAAAGGGGGGTTTTGTTTTGGATGTGCAAACCCCTATGATCTAAGTGTTTCCATAGGTTCAAGTATGGATTTACCCAATTTGGGTGTTGATTTGGTGGAACCCAAAAGGAAAAGAAAATTTATTTTTCTAGTTTTGAAAACCCAAAATTTCTAATTACTTTGAAAATCCACCGTTTTAAATCTATAGCTCCTTTTTGCGATCCGTCAAAGAGGGGTGCTAGATATATGTGTTTACTAGTTAACCCAAGTGGTAGGACTCAAAAATGTTGAGTTTTCATGGTGTATTGGCTGTGAAAGCCAAAACAGTCCCGAATTTTTGAAGAAAACAGGACTGTTTTGGACCAGTCAAAAACGGGGGCAATTTCGTCCAGTTTTTATGCTTGAAAAATTTTGGAAAAATTTGTAGATATAATATCGGTTGTTATGCAGGTTGTGTAAAAATTTGGGAATATTTGGCAATACGGTTTGAGAGTTATGGATTTTACGGTGGAGGACTATTTTTGTGAAACCACCAGAATAACTCTCTGTGTATAAGTCCAAAAATTACAAATTTTTTACTGGAAGTACATGGGTATAGTAGGAGCATACTGTAAAAATTTCAGAATTTTTGGAGCTAATCTCGATTTATGAAAAATCGGAGAAGATTTGGCTATTATGGACTATTTAAATATAGTAAATCTATTTTAAAAATTCCGGGAAAAATATATGTTCAATATGGAACTATATTATGTCAAATCCCAGAAAAGAAATATTTTTGGAGCTAATTTGATATTTTTCATCTAAATGATGAGAAATGGATAAATGGATTTAATTAAATGTATGATGTCCAAAAATATGAAAAATACGATTTTACGACTTGAGACCCTTGAGCATGGTTTATAAAGATTTTGATGAAGTTTTGGGTCGGGTGTGAAGTATTGTGATGTTTATGGCATTTTAGAATGATTTAATACATTATTTGGTAATGTGTTAACAATTATAATAAATTGTTTATAAGTTTAGTAAATGATTTAAATATTATTAAAATATTAATAATATTAGATTATGATATTTTTAAGTGATTGATAGCATTGGGATTAAAGTGTTATTAAATTATTGATTTAAAATATTATTTGAGGATTTATAATATTAGTGAATGAATTTAATGTTATTTAATATGTGTGAAAGAAGTAGCATCCAGCTGGCTGGATTAAAGGAATTATGTATCCAGTCTGCTGGATTGGTCATTAGGTTGAAGAATTATGAATCCAGCTAGCTGGATTGAAGTATTAGAGAAAACAACTAACTGAATTAGAGAAAACAGTTTGCTGAATTATAAACATTTTGCTGGATTATAGAAAAGAGTTTATAATATGAAAGATTAAGTGTTTAATCATAATGAATATGATACAGTGATTGAACAATTATCCAAGAATGATAATAATACTGATGTGTTACGATGTTATCTAATATTTGATTAAGTGTTAGATAATCTATTGACAAAGTAATTGTATTATGATACAAAATAGAATATGCTGATTGAAAGACCAATCTTGTTATTAATGATAGGTCTTACCAAAAGAAGTTAACTTAAACTGCGTAGCAGTAGTCAACGAATCAGGCAAGTTTTTCCTTAACTCCAACTTGAGTTGTATGTTCAAAGCATGTTAATGAATAATTGTTGTTGATTATTCACGTCTATATTGGTTATTGATTCGCACGTTGTGCATATTGTAAATGTTCATCAGGTATGAAAGGCTGATCACCTTCATTACCATTTGGTTCAGTTAATCTGTTCATGTTTATGCTTGACCATTCATTTTTATTGACTTGGTCGTTCAGCTAAGAAAATTTGTTCATGCTCTTTCACAATGTTTATATTGTTGAAAGTTAGCTAGCTTATTGTTCAATTCTTTCAATCATGATATATCTTTATTGAATTTAAACTTGCTGGGCAAATTTGATGCTCACCCTTGCTATATCATGATAAAATTTTCAGATTAAGATGAAAGCTTGAGTAAAGGCAGAAGTGAAGACAAAGTGCAAGATTAAATTACATTGTAGTTAGATCTATTAAATTTTCTGACGAAAATAGTATTGTAAATCTTCTAAGATATTGAAGGTATGTATTAAGTTAAGGTTGTAGACCTTGGGAATGATGTGTAAAAGTTTAATGTATAAACAATTTATGTTTATATCTTCCGCAATAGTTATAGAAATAGCATACCAGATCCTTGGTGATTAGGACCGGGATCTGGGGATGCTACAGTTGGTATCAAAGCTGTAGGTTATAAACCTTAGGTAGGTGTAACTTAGGATATAACCGCGGAGAGATGATAAGTAATAAACTCGAATAGAGTTTAAGCGATAAGAGATGAATTTTTGGAAATTCATTATTAAGTAAAGAGAAAGATAATTAAGATTCAAAGAAGAATCTTGAAGAGCTATAAGGATAAGAATCCGGAGTTACCTGACTCCAATAATAGAGATGAAAAGTGATAATAAATAGACTATGTCTATAGGATGAGAAGTGTTAATAAAATCATAATATAATATGATTAAAGAGAAGAATAAGAAGATCGTAAAATAAAACGATCGTAAGTATAAGGAGAAATGATTACGAAATAAGATCACGACGTGATCAGATTAAATCGTTGAATAACATAAGATATGTTAATTGATTGGTATGATACAGCTTGACGCTATAAAGAGAATGTACTATGAAATGGTACAAGGTAAACTCAGAAAAGAGTGGTAAATGTTAAGATGCGGATTAAAGAAAATTCGTATTAAGAAAAGAGAAATTAAGAATGATGAGGGATTTCAATTGAGGACTCATGTCAGCAGCTGAGTTGTATGATTCCTTGTATGGGTAGGGAGTTGTACTTGGTTTTAGAATCACTTAGCCTCCTGGTCGATATAGTGGTTAGGTTGACCAATTCTTTGTATGGGCAGGGAATTGTTCGCTTAGCTTCCTATATTGATTAGTGGCCGAGTTTGATTTGACGACCACTTAGTTTCTGATACTGATAATCATTGGAACCTGGTGTCGCGCTATTTGTTATATGCACGTGGATAAGGTGATTCTTTTCTCATGTGTATAACGAATAGGTAGAGAATATAAGGTTAAGTACGAGTTCTTAAAACTCATACTTATGGTACGTTCGTGACTCATAATTATATGAAATGTTTATGAACCCCTCAGCGAATGGACGCCAAAGGTCTGACTAGGACAAGTTCTTAAACTCATATGATTGTGGAAAGTTCCTGAACTCATAATGTGTGGTAAGTTTGACGAACGGGTATAGTTATATTGAGATTGGAGAATTGAAGATGATAGAAATAGATAGACTTATTAAGAAATGGATCAGTAGAGAAATTGAAGTTGATGGTGGAATCATAGGTATTCCAAATCTTCTAGCTATGCTAGACTTCGATATTTTTGACATCAAGCTAAATTCGCACTGATGTGCCTTTCGAAATAAAATGAATTTTTGTTATCCTCAACACAGGGTTACAACTGTGTAGAAGTGGGCTTCGTACTACTAACACATCGTTACCTATTGTGGCGTGATGACACCAAAGATGATTTTCAAAGGTTTTGAACTGTTTAAAGAAGAGTCTAGGCCAATTGATTCGGCTAGACGAAAATGATTTGAGATGTCAAAATGTATTTTATATATCATCAATGTATCATGCAACCTGGTGCAGAGATGATAAAAATGATGGAGTTATCAATGCAGAATTACCTAGTGTGGTATGTGATCTAAAAATCGTCAGCCCACTATGGTATGATGTAGTATGACAAAGTCACACAATGACGGAATCCTCAAACGGACTGTAAATACAGTGCGATATCATGAAGTCATAAAATGATTTTAAGAATTTTAAAGATAATTTATTGCCAACTGAATTTGGCTAGAAATGTTTCGATTGAAATTCGAATGATTGATATGCGTCTAAGCTATTTGATTCAGCTAGACAAATGTTTATGAAATTCAAAGTATTCTTTGAAAGCTTATGCCAAACCAAATTGTTTTGGTGCGGAATCTTATGATAAGTCTGAGGTGAATAACCCTAAAAATGGGGATATATTAATTGGATAAAATACTCCCATCTAAGAACGCATATAGTCGTTCCGATTACTAAGGTACAACAGACTGATCCTCTAAAGTACCCGCATCGGTAGTTTACCTTCTTTGTGATTGTAAACATACCAAATATAAAATATTTCAGAGGTAGAGTACCTTTCTTTCTTAATTGAAAGAGGTAGCAGGTAAAAATACCCTAAACCTCAAAGTTCATGATTTTATGATCCCTCAGACAGATATAAAAATATTTTAAACTCCTCAGAGTAATGTTGGGGTAGTATGTGATTATGGATATGAATAGTGTGAACTCGTTGAGTACGAGTAGAATCTGAGATGATTGAATAAAGGTTATTATGACAACCTAGTTTTGTTAAATGTTTAGAAGATGTAAACTCCTAGTGAGTAGTTATGGTGAAATGTGATAATAGATGAGAAATCCTCAAAGGAGGAAATTGTAAAGGTTAAGTTAAAAACCTAGTTTTGATCCAGAGAATAAGCAGAGATTAGTATGCTTTAATTTCGGGGACGAAATTCTTAGAAGAAGGGGTGAATGTGACAACCCGAGAATTTAGATAATTATTAAAATCCTAAAATGATGGATTAAAGGTTATAAGATGAACCTAGACAGAAAATAAGTGTATGGAATTGACGTTTCTGTGAAGGAATTTTAAGGATTTCAAAATTTTTAAGAAGAACCTATATGGTTTCTTAATTGAATGAGAATAAAGAAATATGGGTTACAAAATTTCAAAATCCTAGAAATGAATTAATATGTACTTGAAGAAATATCGAGAATAAGGTATTACGATACCTGTAAATTCTATATGAACTGAATAGTCTAAGAAATGTTATATAAGTACATATGAAAATTTTATTAAGGAGATAAGATTTCACATGAAGAGATGTTGTAAGGTTAAACGAAGATGAGTATATGTATAAAAATATATATACTTGGTAAGGTGCTATATATATTTTAGCAAGAGGAGTGATGAATTAAGTTAATGATATAAGGATCAAGATAAAACTATGTTAGTAATTAACATAGCTTGAACGTTGGCCTTGGCAGGTAAATAAGAATTTGAATAAGTATAAAGTCGATAGTTAATACGATTAGCAATAAGAAAGGAGCAATTTAAAACTCAAAAATTTGAGTTAGAGATAGTATTTTGAAGCACAGACTGCTCGGTTGCGTCCGGGACGTCAAGTTTAGTCAGAATGGACAGTAAACACAAAATGTGTAAAAGTTGACTTTTGGTCAAAGTCAACAGTTGACTTTTATGAAGAAAAGTCAAAATTAGTGTGAGAAGTGAATTATGTTATATGGATAATGGTATAATATCTAATATTATACAAAATGGTGTAAAGTAAAAATATGAGAGGAGATCCAATATGTAAATATGTATATTGGTATCAAGAAGTTAGTAAATTAATTTCATATTTGAATAAATGATTGAATATATTAAATTTATATATTTAATATATAAATAAATTGTTTGAAAACAATTTATAGAGAGGAAGAGGAAATTAAATTTAATTATACAATATAAATTGTATAACTTAAATAAGTTATTAAAACATGGTATGAGATTTAAATGACATAAAGGGTTACTTTTATTTAGTGGTCATAGAATTAATTCAAGTGAATTAAGAATTAAGTTATGTAACCTAATATATATATTAGGTGTGGTAATTAAATAACCTAAGAGGTTATAATATGATAGAATATTAGTATCTATGTATATACCAACATTAAGAGATTTATTTATACATCTCAGTTAATTAATTTTATAACCTAATAATAGTAAGTCTAATTGGGTTAAGAAAATTAATGTGCACGAGTAAGGAATTTATTTTCTAGTGTGAGGAAAACCCTAATTAACTAATTATGGAATAATATTAAGAGTGTTGGACTATATAAATTTTATATGGCCCCAAAGAAACTAAATTTGAAGCCCAAAAGTATTAAAAGTAATGGACTATAATAATATCATAGCCCAATAATTTATTTAGAGTCCAAAAGAATTGGATTTAATGGGCTAAGGAGGTAATATTATTTAAACGAGCCCAATTAATTAATTAAGCAAGTGACTTGTGGATATAGTGATTTAAGGGCAATTAAATTATTTAATCTAGCCCAATATATTATGTATGTGACAAGTATTATATTGACCCAATTTAATTAGGGTTGAAAGCCCAAGTTAGTTTTTGTGAGTAAGTAAAATAATTAAATTTGTTAGCTCTATGGGATTAATTAAAGGCCCAAACTAAGCCCACTTGTGGGAGAGCAATAAAATTTAAATTATATTAAGTTAAGAGATATATTTTTATTATCTCAAGTTATTAAATTTTATAACTTAATTAAAACAAGTTTAATTGGATTATAGAATTTAATATGCTAGAATGAGGAATTAAATTCTAAATGTTTAGAATGGATACCCTAATTAAATATTTAGGGTGGGTTTAGATAAAAAAAAAAGATTGGACTATGTTAGTTTTATATGGCTCAAGAAATTACATTTTTGGTGGAAGCCCAAATTTATTTATTTTTTTGTTGGTAAGCAAACTAATAGAAATACAAGCCCAATAGAAATTAATTGATAAGTGGCCCAATTTTTGATCCACTTAAGGAGGGGCTATCTAGTCATTTGTTAAGTAATTAACAATTAAAATAAAATGAGGATTTAGAAGATAAGGATAAAGAGAAAAAGAAGAAAAAGAAAGATAAGAAAGAGATCGGGAAAAGGAAGAGAAGAACGAGAGGGAGAGAAGGGGAGAGGGGCGGCAGCCCTTGTAGGAAGAAGATGGAGAAAAGTCTCCATGGAAGAAGAGGAGAAGGAGATGAAGAGGAAGAGGAAGAAGAAATATAAAAATGTATAAAACTATTTTTCTTCCTAAGTGTTATTCTCTTTCTTTTTGTAATTTGATAAAAGGGGGGTTTTGTTTTGGATGTGCAAACCCCTATGATCTAAGTGTTTTCCATAGGTTAAAGTATGGATTTACCCAATTTGGGTGTTGATTTGGTGGAACCCAAAAGGAAATGAAAATTTATTTTTCTAGTTTTGAAAACCCAAAATTTCTAATTACTTTGAAAATCCACCGTTTTAAATCTATAGCTCCTTTTTGCGATCCGTCAAAGAGGGGTGCTAGATATATGTGTTTACTAGTTAACCCAAGTGGTAGGACTCAAAAATGTTGAGTTTTCATGGTGTATTGGCTGTGAAAGCCAAAACAGTCCCGAATTTTTGAAGAAAACAGGACTGTTTTGGACCAGTCAAAAACGGGGGCAATTTCGTCCAGTTTTTATGCTTGAAAAATTTTGGAAAAATTTGTAGATATAATATCGGTTGTTATGCAGGTTGTGTAAAAATTTGGGAATATTTGGCAATACGGTTTGAGAGTTATGGATTTTACGGTGGAGGACTATTTTTGTGAAACCACCCGAATAACTCTCTGTGTATAAGTCCAAAAATTACAAAATTTTTACTGGAAGTACATGGGTATAGTAGGAGCATACTGTAAAAATTTCAGAATTTTTGGAGCTAATCTGAATTTATGAAAAATCGGAGAAGATTTGGCTATTATGGACTATTTAAATATAGTAAATCTATTTTAAAAATTCTGGGAAAAATATATGTTCAATATGGAACTATATTATGTCAAATCCCAGAAAAGAAATATTTTTGGAGCTAATTTGATATTTTTCATCTAAATGATGAGAAATGGATAAATGGATTTAATTAAATGTATGATGTCCAAAAATATGAAAAATACGATTTTACGACTTGAGACCCTTGAGCATGGTTTATAAAGATTTTGATGAAGTTTTGGGTCAGGTGTGAAGTATTGTGATGTTTATGGCATTTTAGAATGATTTAATACATTATTTGGTAATGTGTTAACAATTATAATAAATTGTTTATAAGTTTAGTAAATGATTTAAATATTATTAAAATATTAATAATATTAGATTATGATATTTTTAAGTGATTGATAGCATTGGGATTAAAGTGTTATTAAATTATTGATTTAAAATATTATTTGAGGATTTATAATATTAGTGAATGAATTTAGTGTTATTTAATGTGTGAAAGAAGTAGCATCCAGCTGGCTGGATTAAAGGAATTATGTATCCAGTCTGCTGGATTGGTCATTAGGTTGAAGGATTATGAATCCAGCTAGCTGGATTGAAGTATTAGAGAAAACAGTTAACTGAATTAGAGAAAACAGTTTGCTGAATTATAAACATTTTGCTAGATTATAGAAAAGAGTTTATAATATGAAAGATTAAGTGTTTAATCATAATGAATATGATACAGTGATTGAACAATTATCCAAGAATGATAATAATACCGATGTGTTACGATGTTATCTAATATTTGATTAAGTGTTAGATAATCTATTGACAAAGTAATTGTATTATGATACAAAATAGAATATGCTGATTGAAAGACCAATCTTGTTATTAATGATAGGTCTTACCAAAAGAAGTTAACTTAAACTGCGTAGCAGTAGTCAACGAATCAGGCAAGTTTTTCCTTAACTCCAACTTGAGTTGTATGTTCAAAGCATGTTAATGAATAATTGTTGTTGATTATTCACGTCTATATTGGTTATTGATTCGCACGTTGTGCATATTGTAAATGTTCATCAGGTATGAAAGGCTGATCACCTTCATTACCATTTGGTTCAGTTAATCTGTTCATGTTTATGCTTGACCATTCATTTTTATTGACTTGGTCGTTCAGCTAAGAAAATTTATTCATGCTCTTTCACAATGTTTATATTGTTGAAAGGTAGCTAGCTTATTGTTCAATTCTTTCAATCATGATATATCTTTATTGAATTTAAACTTGCTGGGCAAATTTGATGCTCACCCTTGCTATATCATGATAAAATTTTCAGATTAAGATGAAAGCTTGAGTAAAGGCAGAAGTGAAGACAAAGTGCAAGATTAAATTACATTGCAGTTAGATCTATTAAATTTTTTGACGAAAATAGTATTGTAAATCTTTCGCAATAGTTATAGAAATAGCATACTAGATTCTTGGTGATTAGGACCGGGATCTGGGGATGCTACACTCCAACTCCCTAGCAAATCTACAGAGGATTTCTCTCTTCCTACCAAGCTCTCTCTCTCTCTCCATACTTTGTTATCTAACCTTAGAAAAATAAGACGCGAAGAATAAACTGAAATGGCTTTCACCCACATACTCTTTTGTTATCAAACAATACGTCTGCGTCAGTTACAATAAGCCAAAGGTCACAAGGCCTTGTTTGGCTACACATAATTCTCCTCATTCCAATTTATTTTGATAATATTATATTATATAGTTTTTATTTGTCACACCTGTAACCAATTTACATAACTTACAATAATAATTATAATAATTATAATTTTTATTATAATTATTCTGATAATTAATAAATAATTATATATCTAATTTAATTAATAAATTAGACTTAAACATCACTTTATTTAATTACTTATTTTCTTTTATATTAAACAACTCATTTAATTTAATTAATTCATTAAATTAAATCTTCAAAGAATAAAATTTACCTTTGCATTAATTTAATTATCATACACACGTAAATAAATTATTATACTACAATTTCATAAATTATTTATTTTTCTCAATAAATAAATTATTTGAAATATTTATTTAATTCAATAAATATTTAAAATTCATTAAATTTCTTCAATAGTTAACTTAACTATTGAACCTCACTTTCCCAATATATGAATATATATTTCTCATCACACCAGATCACATATTTCAAAATATATAGTATGTATATATACATTCTCAAACTCAAAACATCTCATAATTAGAATTTTAATTATTAAATTCATATTTTAATAACTTATAAAATTCTGGTTGTCACAACAATCAAATTTTCTTTCCATTTATAGTATTTTTATGTTTTGATAGTTAATTTGTAGTTTAATTTGTAATTCTAGTGGCACTTACTTATTTAGGTACAATAGCTAGTTAGTTAGTTCATGATTTTCAGTAATTTTCATATTACTTAATCTTCATGATTTTATCTCATATTTAGTGTTATAATGGATTTCAGGTGTTTAGGATGTTATTGGACATGCGTATGAGGAAAAGAAGTTAAAAAATCAAAGTTCTCTACAGACTAGAACCCCTCCCCAATAGGCCTAAATCAAGACTGACACCCCCGCCCCAACGATGGGGGAGGGGGGCTCTCTGTCCATACCTGCCCCGACATGCCCTTCATGAGTAATTATCCTCCGCCTTGGCGGGGGTACGAGACTTTAAGAAAAAAAAATTTAACTACAGAAAAGCAGTCTTCTCCACTTCTCTACTTCTTTTCTTTCTAACCGATCCTCTCACTCCATAAACCTACTACATACCCCACGAAATCCATCACATATCCGCTAAATTCGAGCACTTCTACTACACTACATATATATATATATATATATATATATATATACAAACCCTAACTTCATCAACTCCACACAATCTCACTCCCATTACACACCAAATTTCAAATTTTTCTATCCAAAAACCTTGGGCCTGCCATAATTTGTTTATGCAGAAGAAAAGTAAAGAGGAAAACTTCATTCAACATCACCTACTACAACTATAGCATTCAATTGAAAGGAAAATCAGTGGGTAAGTTGTTATTCTCAGTTATTCATCAGTGTTGGGTTCAATTTGTCAAATTTGGGGGTATTGTGAGTTGTGCACACCACCTGTTCAATTATTGCCAAAGTGAAGTTTGGGGAGTAGTGGACTGTAATTGACTGAAATGGCTCCTAAGACACCATCGAAGCGACAAAGGGGTGAGAATTCAGGTTCTGCACCACACAGACGTGCCTTCGACAGACGAAAATTCATAAGTGTCAGCGCCGCCGATAAATACGACTATTTAGTGCCTAAAGCACTTGTGACACCCCCAAATTCGGATCCCTTCGAACCACGAATCCGGTCCATCACGATACTACTATCGTCAAACTATTTATTTTTTTCATTCATAACTTAATGAATAAACTTTACTTGTTACAATTTAGAATATAAATTCTTTCCATTACCAGGATCTGCACAATAACCCCAAACTTTTATAAGTTTCAGAACTTGGTCATTTACTATTCCTGTTTTACATCACATTCGATATTATATAAATATGCGGAATAATTTAAGCTGTTTCAATCTCCTTTGAAAATAAATCTTTTATTGATATCTTAACTTGAATCAATTACATAACCTTGAATCAAATTATGTTATAATTCATTCTATTCGAATTACTGTATAAATTTTTACATATCGATTCGAATTTCTCTATGTATCACATAGTACAACTTTACAACTTAACATGTATTACACATAGTAACTACTATCATGCACATCCACTAGAACCTAAACATGGTTCAAGAGCATCTACTTAAACAAATGAATCAATCTCTTTTTACTCTATTGATCTTTATCAATAAAGTAGCACGTAATCTTTACCGTGAATCCTTAACCTGTAAAAGTGGTTATTTACAAGGGTGAGCTCGACAGCCCAACAATTCTAAAAGTTTTCATGCAGCACATAGCCTATAATAGCATATTTAGTTCATGCATTCATAATCAATTAATATTTACTACGCATGTTACTTCTCACATAACAGGCATAGAGATTTACTCCACAAGCATATCATCAAATATCAACTTTCAAATTTCATACTTACTTCATATGCATTTCATGTATATACATCAACATTTGCATAGCATAATATAGCTCAACTAACAGTTATCAAATTCATATATCAAATAGGAACTGAAAGACTTGCCTGATTCGTAGTTTATCAACTACGACTTAACTGCTTAAAGCTTATCTGCACTTCGTGTAATCCTACACAGTTTTATAATCATGGATTCATATCCAGTAGTCACATATTTCATACATTCTTAATGTGATAATAATGTTACATTATTTCCTAACTAGGTTCGTAAAACCTAGACTTCACTTTCTCACCATACTCTTAGAATATCTTGGTATGTATATGTATACCTTAACCACCCGCACTTGACATCAACATTCATATATAACTATCACATACTTGTTTCGCTATGTGTTTGTTACACATTTCAAACTCATAGATGAGAATTTCATATAGTTCTTGCATTTTGCAAACTTTAATAAATTTTAACAAATTTGGGTTTTATATAACCATTACATGCTCTTAGGCTTAAAACATCATCCATGACAAGTACTATAGCTTAGGACAGTATTATAAGTAAGTTGCCAAAATCAAAAAGCAAATAAAATGTCCAGATCGAACTGTCCTGCAGCGCAGCTGCGCCGAGGTTAGGCTTGGGACTGGCGCAGCTGCGCCATCCCCTGGCCAGACCAAAGTTGAATATTTATTTTCTGGTTTCAGTCTAAACTTCAACACACATACACACTTATACTTAACATGCATTAGAGGTCTTTACATAGTTGTATGACCACTTCAAGTTCACCCTTATATGTAGGGATTTTAGTTTAGGATTTTCACAAAATCAAAACCAATTAGGGTTATGTAATCACTAGATGTACTAATTAGCCTTAAGTTCTCATAAAGAGGTCACATAATCTATACTATACACGCTCGTACATATTCATGTCTTTTATTCATAGCTAGCATCGTTTAACACTTTAAAACATGCTTAAAACTCATGTTTGATTAAATTCTCTTTATGTCCATCACTTATGAATTATGTTTAGAGGCATAGTAAAACATAACATGGCAACTCAAGCCTTTAGAATCTAAATACTCATGTGTAATGCAACCTAAGTTCGAAAACATGCTCGAGGTTGCCTTTGAAATCATTTTACATGAATGATGCAATATGGCACAAATAAATCAACTTTGAAACTCTTACCATAAGTAACTTAAGTCATGTTAACATCTTTTCAAGATTAGAAACTACACCTTGTAGCATTCATGTTCATTAGCTCATTATACTAAGCTTTACCTGAAATTTCTCTAATCACAAGGTCTAACAAGTTTAATCATGAACAAAGACACTACAACACTATATCATGCTCATTTATACTTAAACTTAATCATGTTTACAAACCACTAAGTTCAGAACTTATAAAACATAAGTTTCCACAAGGTTTATTTTCAAAATCTTTAAGTTTCTTTTCAAACATATACTAAGTCATGCTAAAGCTTTCTATTATGAGTAAGGAAAGTTTTATATGTCATGTATAATATCATGCATTTTCACGTTACATCACTTAGAATAACATATTCCATCGTCGGGAGCACTATACTTGCGTACGTGCTCGCTCGACGCCCTTTGATCGCCTCTGAATACGTAACAGTGACATAGATGACTATTTTGACCCTTCCTAATGACCTCAAATTGAAAATCATAAAGAACAAAAGTTGTAGGTCTATTCGTCCTCGCTCCATATCATCTTGAATCACCTCAATCGGAGTTCGTATGAAAATGTTATGCCTAATTTACTATAGCAGGTCATAGTAGTGCACCAGACATTGATGTCTGGCACAGCTGCGCCCTAAATGGCCTTGGGGACAGCGCAGCTACGGCCCAAGTCACAGAACAGCTCCTCAGGCTCTGCTCCTCGTGATTTCACAGACCAAAACTCCTTCTAATTATCATAATATAAGTTATACTCATCCAATTTAGTCCATTTTCGATTCTATAAGTTTGTAACTCATAAAACTACAACATACCAAATACCCAATAGTTAACATAAACATTAACTACCCAAATATGAATCTATAACTCTTGTTCATGCAATGTTCATGTTTTGGACAATTTAGCGAAATCGTTCACTACGAATTCGTTTCTCAACCAATTTGGTTCGTTTAACTTCCGTTGTTTTCGTTTCTAACTATATTAACAACATCTAGCAACAATTCAAGGATTACAACAACCCTTAGCCATCAAATTTGTGACTCAAAAGCAAGTATTTCATGATATTACTAAGAAATTGCAAACTAAGGAATCAAGAACATATACGTTAGAATTATTACCTCTTGATGACTTTAATTTGCTAACTATAGCTTTCCAATCCTCCAATTGCACTCAACTTTCCAATTCTACTAACTCTCTCTTAGCCATTTTTCTTAGACAATTTCACAAGCGGGAAAGAAGAAGAAGGAGTCCCTATTTATTGAGGAATTAATATCCAAGCAATAGCTTTGCCCTAGAAATCACACTAGTGGAAGGAAGAAGAATCCATTAGACAAGAAGGAGTTGGTGGAAAGTTTCCAACCACTCCCTTCAACCCACACCTTTGGCCATCATCACCATCACTAAGCTTAAGCAAATAATGGGGTAGGCCAATGGCCTATACACGGCTGAAAATAATTTGGGACTATGAATATGGGACAAGTAATATTGCTTCCTCACTTATTAGTAAAATGATCCCCATTCTAATAAAGTTAATTCCTTTTGGGCTTATTTAATCAATTTTAATGACTTAACATTACTACATTAAATTAAGCTATGGGCACATATATATGTACCTACCCACATATAGGAAGCATACTTATATTTTAAATATACACTAATATAATCTTAATAACCTGATTATTTGTTTTATTTCAAATAAATAAATTATTCATCTTATTGAATAATTAACACTACTATTAATTAATCCATTCCTCATTGATTAATGTAATTATTGATCTCTATAACGATTAATTATCTATTACGTATAGTAAATAAATATAAATCTTATTATATTTACAGACACGTTGCTTATTATTATTATATCTTTAACAATAATAAACACATATTATTAATTAATTATCATTATCAATTAATCAATATTCTACGACAACCATTAAAAATTAATATTAATTAATTGTGCACTTAATAATTCCTTCGTCGATTAATATTATTATTAATATTTCCTATCATTATGCCACACAAGACTTTCAACGAGTTCATCGCAAACTCCATATATTCTCAATTATTTAATATAATATTCCATAATATCATTTAATTAACCAATATTTAATCCGTGTTAATTAATTAAATCTTTATTCAAGTCATGTTTTGCTAACTAAATTCCTTCATGAACACTTAGACACCATTTATGATCCTTATAAGAGTTATTAATATACATGTCTTGAAATCAAATTTTCATAAACTTACTCAGAACTTTCTACAGACCGGCGCAGCTGCGCTGGTCATAGGCTTGGAAATGGCGCAACTGCGCCATACCAAAATAAGTGGCACACCAGTTCTGCATCAGCAAAACTAAAACCTACACTTTTAAATACTTTACACATCCTCCTTAAGTGTTATCTCGTCTAACATCAATGCCATCTTTGATTCCACATTATTGGTTACTATTTTCCTTAACAATTTAAGAATTCCACTTCAAGTTTTAAAACTCTATTTCCCTTATTAGTTTAACCAACTATACATCTCCTTTACGGTTTCTTACCACCAATAACACAAAACTCGAATATAACACATATATACATTCCTTTCATCTTCGCTTCTTGTCGTGTATTGAATTACGTAATAATTCTCTAACCACCTTAAAGGTATATCGATTTTTTACTTTCGTCAACAACGTACATATATATAAGTCTAAACCTAGCACACATTGAGTCTTTTATAGTATTCAATATAGTACACTGAGTGATTTCCCACAAACAACCAACAAATTAATTTCCGTCTCATCTATACTATTTTCACAGTGAGTTAGACCAGTTACTAATCTGTATATACCTCCGCTCTCTGAAGGAATCGTTTAGCCTAGCTCCTACACATCCATCATTAAAGGGTACGGTCGCACCACCTTAGACTTGATACGTACTCGTACAAAAACTCAAGAAATTGATAATTATCAAAGATATTTAACGTCACCAACTTACTATTATAAAATAATGTCACATAAATTATTTAATGCCGATAAATAAATCGTATCCATCTTCTTTACAATTCACCTCTGCAATAAATATATAATAATGATATAAATTTATTAAACACAACATCACTTATTATGTAACTCATATTACCCTATGTAACACAATAATATTCTTATTCGAACTGCTTTAAGAAATTTATTTACTAAATTGTTATTTTAATATTTTTTGAAAATTCGGGTTCTTACAGCACTAACTGCAGAACGGGGTTTGGCACCGGACTCTTTTGACGGACAGATGAGGAGGCAAATACATGAGCAAGGATGAGAGATGCTGACAGACGATCCCAACCCGACAATAGTCAATGTAGTGAAAGAATTCTATGTGAATGCCGAGGATAGGGCATTATATAGGGCGTTTGTGCGGGGTAAACATGTGTTGTTCAGTCCAGTAACCATCCACGAATACTATAGCCCGCGAACCCCTGCCACATGCCAATATACTCAATTACGTGACAACAGTCCCGATTATGATCAAATTTTAGCTAAGATAACAAAGCCGAGAACTACTTGGGTTAAAGGACGTAAGGGTGGCACTATTTTTCTCAGCAAGGACTTGAGCCGCTATTGCAAGATCTTGTATGCATTTCTGTGCACAAAGTTATTTCCTTCAACGCATACCAGTGAAGTGACAAGGTAGAAAATTCTACTGATGTACGCAATTGTGAAAGACTTTGACATTGACATAGGCTCCATCATTAGTTTTTCTATTCTCCGCTGTCTACGAGGGCCATTCTCTGGCGGTCTGCCACACCCATCCCTCATCTGTAGGTTGGTCAGGCAGGCTTGCATTCGATGGTCAGGAGATGAGCCTTCACAGCAGCCTCTTTAGCTATTAGACTCCTGCATGATTGCTCGCTACACGGTCTGGCCTAGAGGGGAGTCTCATCCAAGGAGTGTCAGTTTCATATTTCTAGAGGCTTCTGAGGAAGAAGAAGAGGCTGAGGACACTTCAGAGGATGATGAGTTCCAAACGGATGACATTACTGGGGAGCAAGAGACTGAAGAGAGTAAAAGGATAGGTATATACATGTTCAGTTCTCAATTTTGCAGCCTTCAGAGACAGATAGATAAGCAGAACAAAGATAATAATAAGAAGATGACCCGATTGGCAGCTAGGCAAGACCATATGTTCAACGCTATGACCACGTCCTTTGCCTCTTTGATGTCATCCTTACAGATTTTGAATCCAGTCGCGCAGTTCCACTATCAGATGCCTGAGCCTACACCACAATATCCTCTATCAAATTTAGATGTGGAGGAGCACCTAGTGTTTATGCCATGACCACCGTCGCCACCATCACCACCATCACCTCACACTTAGCTACTTATAGGGAAGTCCTTTTGCACTTACAAGGAAGTCCTCATATGCTTAATTTATGTTATTTATTTATTTAATTTGCATATGTTGTCATGTTTAGTTTAGGTTCATTATGTTTGCATTTATGTAGTATAATTGCATGTAGTGTAGTATTGTAAATAGTTTTTTTTAATTAGTTTCTTATTCTATTATTCTTATTTCGTATTGTAAAAAAAAATAGAAAAGTTACAAAAAGAGTAGTTAGTTTCATGTGTTAATTGCATTTAGTTCATCTTGCATGATTCCATCTGTTAGATAGTTACATTCTATTTTGGTCAATAATGAGACTAGAATTGAGTAGACAACTATAGTGCTGACTATTAGAGCTTTGATGTGGTTTCCTGTCATAAATTGAATCTTTTTCTATTTGAAACTGGTATCATAAGGTTAGCACCTTAAAAAATAATTGTGTTAATTAATTGAGACTAAATTGTCACATAATGGAACTCTAAAGGATAATGCTAGTTTAAATGAAAGAATGACAAGAATAGGCAGTGATGGTTAGGCAAGAAACTAAGTTTGGGGGAAAATCTGGGGTATATAAGCTATTTATTTATATATATATATATATATATATATATATATATAAATACGAATAAACATCGTGGCTAGTCTAGTTTCGTGGCCTTTGTTACTTGAGTAAGTAAGCCCGAGGGAATTGTCTTTACACCTAGCGCCCTAAGGCCTTAAATGGTTTGGGAGTCGTTGATCGAAAGCTCGTTAAGGTAGTATTGAAAAGGCTAATGGAATTAGACATTGCACATCCATAAGAATAAAAAAAAGAATAAAACGGGCAAAAAGAACAAAAAGCCCCCGTAATTGAAAAATAAAGTATAAGTACCCCATTTGGACCCTCGATACCAGTAACTATTTGATGTTAGTCGGATCTTGACTGTTTTTGGAATTCTTGAGTTCACACTGTATGATGCCTTCAAAGAGACCTGTTATGTGTTAAATTTGAATTCACATCAGTTAGCATGGTTGTTGAGCACACACGCACTATATCAGTAATAACAGTTTAAGATTTGATGATTAATAGGGAAAGTACTAATTTTTTTTGATATGAGGTATTATCATGTTTACTTTATTTCTCTAAGGCCGATTGACTAGAATTATCTCTGTCATTACTGTTGGATTCGTAGACATGTAGGTTAGCTGCATTACATTCCATTGCATTGTATTACGTTTTATTTTGTGCTCGAGAACTAGCACGGTTAAAGTTTGAGGGAGTTTGATGAGTGGGTTTCAAGCCTACGAATCAACTTCTAATTTGGGCTTAAACTGTGTTGATTCTGTCTATTTCTATTCATTTTTACTTATTTTGTGTTTAGGATTGCATTAGTGGCATGGTGGTATAATGGCGGCATTACGACAAGACTTGGCATCAAAAGGGAAAATCAGAACTGCAGAGACATGTCCCCCGCCGGGGCGGGGGTACATAACTCAATTATAGTAGCACCCCCCGCCGTGGCGGGCTTCATCAGTGTAAAAACCCCCGCCGGGGCGGGGGTATGACAAGAAAGAGAAGGAGTTTTATTGTGATTCTGATTCTGCAGCTGTATACAAGAGACAAGTTGGCATGGACTAGGACTCTGATGGGCGTCGTTTAGGAACTAATTACATAACTTATGATCAGATAACACAACATAACAAAGACACTTTACATGAATCAATCAATTAGCAAGATTTGAGCCCTAATTTTAGAAGATCATTGGAGGAAAGCAAGGAAGGTCAGGATCGCGAAGATTACAGATTTGAAGGCGAAGAAGGGTGGTTTTGTAACTATTCTCTTTCTTTAATTAGAATTTTGTAATTGGGATGATGGATTCTCTACTTATTTCTGTTTTTAATTTACTCATGATAAACTAAATTACTTATTAGGCTTACAATGGATCTTTATTGTTGAACAATGATTGTTATGCCTTGAATTCAGTTTAATAATCTATCAATTCAGTTTATCTATTGTGATTTGCACTTTAATTTATGAATTGTTTGATCACCAGTTCTGTGTGGATTTATATGGATTCGAGAGATGATGTATGAATCTAGACTTAATCACTATAACATGTGTTCTTGAATTCTGTGTTAATGGAATCTTGATGAATATTTAGGATAGAGATATACCTAGCATCACATGTAATCGGGTAAAGAACTTGGAATTTAAACCTTCATTGATTTTACTTCTCATAGGGATATAGTGAATTCGTTAATTAGGGTGTTTGATTTAATTCTATCAAATTTGTGGATTTAAGTTAATACGATATTAGTGCATCGAGAAATGGCTACTTCTACTTAAGTGTTCTTGATTAATAAACTGAGATAGTGAATTGAACTGGAATAAGGTGTGATAATCGGAGTGAGACTTAAAGTGAAGTTGTAAGCCTAATTTTTCATTATTTGCTTGAAATTACGGTTATTAAGTTGTGTTGATTGGTTGGGATTTTTAGTTTCTTAGTTTTTGTTAATTATAATCATTAATTTGAGTAGTTTAATAAAATTGAGTTAGTATAAAACTGGTAATTATAGGTTTAATTTCAAACTAGTCTCTATGGGAATGATACTTTTCTCATCATTATATTACTTTTTGACCACGTGCACTTACGTGTAGAGCATATTTAGAATTCGACCAACACTGATATGGTGTTTACAACTAATCAATTAATATAACGCCCCCAAATCAATACACTTGTTGTATCCGATTCGGTGCTCATATCTAACTGATTAACTTTATTTGACAATATACAATTCCTATCTATCCAAAGTTTACAGTATTCCATAATAGATAATAATTTTTTGTCAGAACTATTACTGTGTTTGGATACCCTCACTTGGATGTATAGATTGTATCTTTGAAAAGTATTTATCTATCCAAAATTCAGAATATCAGCAATAACATGATCAGTCCATATTGCCAATATCCTCATTCAGATGTGTGAGACCCCAGATTTTATGAATAAAGATTTAAATTTCTCGAAATATTTTTTTTAATATTATGGTGTGAATTTGAGATAATATTATAGTTGTGGATAGTATTTATAAATTTTATAAAGTATGCAAGTTGTTGTATTATATTCGATTGGTCAGGGAATATTATTTTTGTCGGGGAATATTCGTACGACGACACAATTATTGGTGGATCCCACAACGGAATTATTTTCGGATTGAGAAAACGACAAAAATATTTTATGAAAATAACGGCGGAAGTTTTACCGTTAAAACTGTTGAACTACTCGGTAGTAAAAGTATAGTAATACGCGTGGTTGCATAGTAGCACACGGTATTGATTATTGATGCTTACGTGAGAAGTCACTCAGTTTTGCTTATTTTATGGACCCCCTATTTTACCCATTTTTTAAAATAATCGGTAGAAAATTATTTTATATAATAAAGGTGGGGCACACATGTGGGGACCACATATGGGGTCCACATGTGATGTATGAAATCTGAAAAAAGGGGTGAGTGGAAGTTACGTAAAGGAGAGGTAATATATATATATATATATATATATATATATATATATATATATAATATTGAGTGAGTGGAATTATATGGAGATGTTTGAATGATAATAGTGTGTGTGGGTGGAAAATGGTGGAAAAGTGGTAGCGTGATAGTGATATGTAAGAGTGTAGTGAATTTGATTATTGGGTGGGTGGGGGATTGATGTTGGTTATGAGGGAGAAAAATTATTTGGTGTATATATAATATTGATATATATAAGTTGAAAACATGTGATTATATATATGTATTATATTTTAATTTTTTGTTGTAATCTTATTGGTTAGTTGATTGTATTTTTGCATTGGTGATATCAAAACCTTGGTACGTATATTTACAAAATTATTTCATCCATGAACAGTACACTACCATTCTCCTATAAATAGAAGCTCATTCCTTCATTATTTCTTACGAATTCAATGAAACTCTAGAGAGAGAAAATTATAGAGAGAAAGAAGAAAAGTTTTCTGCTACTTAACTACTCTTATATTCAGTTTCTTTTACGGTAAGGGGTATTATTTCTTTTGTATTCATAAAGTGTAAGACCCCAACTTATTAATAAATGAAATTAAATTTCTCTATTTATTATTTTGAAATAGAAAGGGTTGATTTGATTAATGTGGTTAGTTATGGGTAAAATATGCAAATATTTCAAATAAGCAAGTGGTTATAAAATATTCATTTTTGGTCGGTGAATATTCGTGTCGTCGTGGAATATTCTTTCTGTCGGGGATTATTCGTACGACGGCGCAGCTATTTGTGGGCTCCATAACGGAAAGCGATTGGATGAAGATAACGACAAAAATTGAGTTTTTATAAATAACGGCGTAGTTGTTACAGTTAACACTGTTGGAATACCCGGTGGTTAAAATACAGTAATACGCGTGGTTGCACAGTAGCACACGGATTGAACAGTATTTTAGAATTATTGATTCTTACAAAGGAATGCACTACTCAATAATTGTTACAGTAGTTACTGTTCAATATTTTATTTTATTGATTCAATAATTGCTGCGTTGATATTTTATATTATTGTTGTTCAATAATTGTTACTGCACAGTATTTCCCATTATCAGATCAATAATTCATATTATTTGAATAATATTATTAGATAACATTATTGGCAATATCTAGAAAATTCTGTCTAAGGAGAGGTTTGGTCATCTAATTGCGCGCCAGTAAGGAGAAATCCTTATTGGAAAGCCCCCTCTTTCCTAGGAACGGCATGGTTGTCATAAATGTGATTCTGTAATATTATTTGTGAATAATTAATTATTGATTCATATGATAAGGAAATATTTGTTTTATGTGGATATAATTGAGGGATATATTTTTGTGGTTAAAAATGAAGGAGTTAATGTTGAGGTGTTTTATCTGTATTTTTTGTCGGAACGGAGGTATTGAAAATCAAATTAGGATTTTTGAGATATTTTGCGAGGGTTATAATTTTTAATCCGACCCTTAGATCGTGGTAATATTTGGATATGTTATACATATATAAGTTGAGTATATGTCTACAAATTTTGAACCGTTAAAAATGAACGTATGATTTGTTATGAATTTTACGAGATGACTGGTTCAGAAATTGTTAAATTTTCGGAGTTAATCATTTTGGTAGAAAATTCTAAATTTGGTGGGCCCCACTCTTGGTTGGTGAAGAAATGTACTGAGATTTTTATTCAAATGTGGTGGGTGGAAATAGTAGCAGGTAAAGCCATCAGGTTGCAGGTTAAGTCTGCTTCGGCGTGCTAACATTTTCCTATAAATAGAGAGCTAAGTTAGAATTGAAAATTACACCAGAATTCATAAGTTTTCTCTCTTTCTCTCTCTAGATTATTGAGTGTATTTTGTGAGTATTTAGATACTTTGAAAGTTGCTATTCAGCACAAGTTTCATTCAGCCTCATATCCGATATTCAGTCAGAAGTACGGTTATTTTGAGGTAAGGGATATTATTTTCTTCTTAAATGATATTATTTTCTTCAATATCATTATGCTGAAATATTAACATGAGTTTTTATCAAATTTGGAACTTTTTGTGTCGTGGTTACTATTCACGTATATGTTACTATTCACGTATACAGCACTATTCACGAATACGGCACTATTCACTGAAATTTTTTTTCCCTTTTTGTCCAAGATGTCTATTATGGTTACTATCTTTGATTGTATCCATGTTTTGATCTTTATTTTTGAATTCTACTTCACAATTGATTATTACGAAGTATTATTGATCTTGGATAAACTGTTATACAAATCCCTACTATTTGTCTTTCTGTCTCACTGGATTCGTTCTCTTTAAGATATTTTTCATCATCCTCAGTCCTAAATGACGATATTACTGAATATCTTTGGCCTGTAATGCAAAGATGTATGATTACTTGATGAATATCTTTGGCCTGTAGTGCAAAGATGAACAGGTGTTGAGATGAACATGACCGACTGGTGATACAAATGAATATCTTTGGCCTGTAGTGCAAAGATGAATATTTGGTTAAAGATGATTATTAATTGATGTTAGAGGGATAAAATATTGATGATGGACTTTTAAATCTTAGAAGATAGTAGAATTCATTCTCTACTTGACTCTTCTAATGGTTTGCTGTTTTCGCTGCAGTTGTTGATCTAAAACTTGTTGTCGATTATATTCTATCAGATTTTTCCCTGTTGAATACTAATGATAATTTGTTGTATATTATCTTAGCCATAATATTCTTTACTGGGCTAGTTGAGCTCATCCTTTTCCTTTTTGTTCCATTTTTCTTCTCAGGAGGTGAGAACATAGCAGGATCTAGTCGGGGTATGGAGCGATGGTTCTAGAAAGATGTTTTAGCAGTCCTCACTATTTCTGTAAATTAGTGTTTGAATAATTGTATTGAGGACTTATTTGAGTGTGGATATTGTCTAGAAGATAATATTTGTATTTAAACTCATAGTATGTGTTGTCGTATTTTGCACGATAATTGTATTATTGAAGTTGTAGTTTACTTTCTGTACCATGTATTTGGCGACTCAGAATGGGTGTTATATTCCTATTTTGGGGGCGTCACATGAAGAGAACTTCTGTTATTCCATTATTTATTATTCTGTTGGAATAACCTGTATACGCGGTCTACCCTATACTTTGTGACATTCTTCTATTATTCTGTTGGAACATCCTGTCTGTGTGTTTTACACCGGACCTAGTTCCGTCTTTATTATTATTCTGTTGGAACATCCTGTCTGTGTGTTTTACACCGGACCTGGTTCTGTCTTTATTATTATTCTGTTGGAATATCCTGTCTGTGCGTTTTACGCCGGACCTGGTTCCATTATTTATTATTCTGTCGGAATATCCTGTTTGTGCGTTTTACGCCGGACCTGGTTCCATTATTTATTATTCTGTCGGAATATCCTGTTTGTGCGTTTACGCCGGACCTGGTTCCATTATTTATTATTCTATTGGAATAACCTGTATGTACGGTCTATCGCATGCATGGTGATTTCTTTTGTTATTCCATTCTTTATTATACTCAGTTGGTTAAAACTTTGACTTCTATACTCCATGAAATTAGTGGAATATCTTTGATATTTGCGCTTCATCCAGTATCGTTTCATGGAATTATTCTTTTGAGCATTCTTAAATTTTACTCTACAAAGAAGTATCATGTTGACAATTTGGACGTTATAAGTTCCTAGATAAATTAATTCTTGAACTTGTTTTATTGAATTCTTATATCATTATCATCATCCTCATGTTTATATTTTGTTGAAAGTCATCTGTGGCCTGTAGTGCATAGATGGACTTGGTATGATTATGACCAGGGATTATTCGGTGTAATCATGACCGTAATGTTACAAATGATGTGAAAAAAAATCCTCATTGGCCCGTAGTGCATTGATGGATAGTTTTTGGTATGATTATGGCTATGGATTCTCTTTGGCCGTAGTGCAAAGATGAATTATTTTATGGCATGATCAGGTCCGTTGATGAAAACACGATTATCTTTGGCCCGTAGTGCATGGATAATTCGTGGTCGTGATACTAAAGAATATCCTTGGCCGTAGTGCAAGGGTGATTCGATGATGTGAATTATTTATTAAGCTGAGTCCCAGCGATAAAAGTCATGAAAAACCTTTTAAATCATAAAAGATAGTAGATTTTATTCTCTACTTGACTCTTTTAATGGTTTGCTTGATCCACTGCAGTTAAACTTGATGTCTATTGTATTTTATCAGTTTAACATCGTTGAAGACTAATGATAATTTATTTTGCATTATCTTAGTCATAATATTTTTTACTGGGCTAATTGAGCTCACCCTTTCTTTCACTGTTCTCTTTAGGAAATGAGAACGTAGCTGGGACTAGTCGGGGAACAGAGTGATGGTCCTAGATGATAGCATTAGTAGTCCTCACTATTCTATGTAATAGTGTGATAATAATTTTAATGAGGACTCCGTTTGAGTATGGATACTCTCTAGAAGACAATATTTGTATTCAAACTCACAGTTTATATTTTGTCGTATTATACACAACAGTTGTATTATTAAGTTGTATTTGAATTCTGTACCATGTATCTGGCGACTCAAGATGGGTGATGTATACCAAATTTTGGGGGCGTCACAGTTGGTATCAAAGCTTAGGGATATGATCCCTGGCTAGGATGTGAGAATAGAACTAGGGGGGAGAGACGGGGAATTCCTTCGCTAGTATAGAGATAATATGTGATATGTTAATTAAGCCTTATTTTGTAACAGTATTTGAAAATGGCATCTGAAAATGTTGAGATAAGCAATGGAGCACAGGAGACCGTTGAGTCTCCACAGATCAATAATCAGGACAATGTGCAACAGGATGGCGATAATCCTCCTGTAAACAACAACACTGATCAATTGACGAACGACGGTACGTTTAAGAACTTTTTAGAATTCATGCAACATCAGGCGAATGCGGCTCCTGTTCATAATGCAGGAGGAAACAATGGCAACCCACTATTGGTCACCGCTAAGCAATTCAAGGAGCTGGGACCACCGGAGTTTTTGGGAAAGCCAGAACCACTTAAGACGGAGACGTGGTTAAAGCAGATCACCAAGATATTTGATGTCTTGAGATGCTTCGAGGAGCAAAAGGTTCCCTTTGCTACCTTTATGTTGCGTGAAGAGGCAGATCACTGGTGGGAATCTGTAAAACGTACCCAGCCTGACGCACTCAAGATGTCTTGGGAGAAGTTCCAAGAGCTGTTCAATGACAAGTACTTTTCCGAAAGCATTCGTCACATGAAGGATGTGGAATTTATCAAGTTGGAGCAAAACAACATGACCGTGTCGAACTACGAAGCTAAGTTTGTCGAGTTGTCCCAATTTGCGTCCCACTTGGTTGATAAGGAAGAAAGAATGATGCGGATGTTTTTAAGAGGTTTGAAGCCTGAGATACGTCAATATCTTATCTCTCATAAACTGTGTTTGTATTCAAATGTTGTTAATAGGGCTCAGTTATTGGAGCGCGATAACGAGTCAACCCAACCAAAAGAGAGCAGCCGACAAAATGATAATACCGGTGATAACAGTCATCAAAGAGGTGACAATAAGCATGGAGGGAATCAACATACCAGAAATGGTAACCACTTCGGTGGTAATCATGGCCAAAACAATAAGAATGGATATTTCAAGAAGAGAAGGTTCAACAATGACGTGAAGACGTCGGTACCCGCACCCGTTTCAAAGGAAGAAGAACGACCACCGGTCGTATGTTTCAAATGCGGACAGGAGGGACACATCCGTCCAAACTTTACGCAGCAATCCAAAGCGTGTTTTAATTGCGGAAGAGAAGGTCACCTAGCTCGATTTTGTCGTATGGTGAAGTCAAGTCCAGCTGGGATAGTGATGCCAAAGGATGTCCCAGACAAGCCAAAGCCGGTAGTTTAAGAGAGAGCATTTTTTTCGTGACGAGGAACCTGAATAAAATTATCACGGGTATGTTAGTCATAAACTCTTACGAAGTCTATACCGTGTTAGATACCGGTTCTACTCACTCTTTTATTGCACCTAGTTGTGTTCAATGTTTAAAGTTAACTCCGGAGAAGTTAGACTTTGATATATCTGTTTAAACTCAGTTGGGCGAAACCTTCGTTACCTCCACTATTAATAAATCATGTTGATTCAAATCAACACTTTCACGTTATCTGTCGATCTTATCTCTTTGAAAATACTTGCCTTTGATGTGATTTTTGGAAATGATTGGTTAACTACTCATCGTGTTTTTCGTAAGGTTGTTAGCTTTCATACTCCTAACCAACCTGTTATGCGAATTCAAAGTAACCAAACCATTAAAGTCAATCATTGTCATATCAAGCCATAAGTAAAGAGCCCCGAGTCTTTCGCTGATGACTTCCTTATGTGGAATGCACCGAAGCCAGACTTTCCGTAAGTGACGTTGTGAATGACGATGGCAAGTTGATAGGTATCAATGTGACGTGCTATCCAAGTCTTGGATGAGGGTCACAGTTTTGAATGATATTTTTATCATTAATAAATTTTTTGACGTATTCCTGAAGACTTCTTAGCCTACCCCTAGAGCGTGAAATCAAATTTTGTATTGACCCCAATACAAAGCCCATTTCTAAAACCCCTCAATATTTTTTCAACTAAAATGAACGTAACATGCGCCAAAGACGTTGGCTCGAGCTGTTGAAGATTACGATCGTACTATGCAATATCATCATGGAAGTGCGAACGTGGTAGCTAACGCGTTGAGTAGAAGATTGTATGCAGTTACAAGTGCGAATATACGAACCCACGTGAAGATAACGAATATATGATTAGAATCGACTTTAATCGATAAAGTTAAAGCCACTCAAGCTACATACTCAGAGCTGATGAATGTGAAGAAGAAGATTCAAGAGGGCGTTATTCTAGAAGCAAGAATCGACGAAGAGAGGAAATCTCAACCCTCGATTTAATTAGCCCATTTAAAATCCTCGATTGAGTAGGAACTGTGGCTTATAAACTCATTTTACCGCCAAGTATGTCGCGTGTTCATAACATTTTTAACGTATCAATGATACATAAATATGTGGATGACCCGAACCACATTATTGATTTAAAACCAAACGAGATAGCAGATGATTTAACGTATGAAGAGGTACCTGTTTAAATCCTGGAATATATTCTACGCTTAAAGGTTATACCTCAAGAGTTAGAATCGGACGAAGTGTCCGCATCTGTTCAGCATACCAGGTACGTACGTAAATTTTGAGGGCAAAATTCTACAAGAAGGAGAGATTGTGAGACCCCAGATTTTATGAATAAAGATTTAAATTTCTCGAAATATTTTTTTTAATATTATGGTGTGAACTTGAGCTAATGTTATAGTTGTGGGTAGTATTTATAAATTTTTTAAAGTATGCAAGTTGTTGTATTATATTCGATTGGTCGGGGAATATTATTTTTGTCGGAGAATATTCGTACAACGACACAATTAGTGGTGGACCCCACAACGGAATTATTGTCGGATTGAGAAAACGACAAAAATATTTTATGAAAATAATAACGGAAGTTTTACCGTTAAAACTGTTGAACTACTCGGTAGTAAAAGTACAATAATACGCGTGGTTGCATAGTAGCACACGGTATTGATTATTGATGCTTACGTGAGAAGTCACTCAGTTTGCTTATATTATGGACTCCTATTTTACCCATTTTTTAAAATAATCGGTAGAAAATTATTTTATATAATAAAGGTGGGGCCCATATGTGGGGACCACATATGGGGCCCACATGTGATGTATGAAATCTGAAAATAGGGGTGAGTGGAAGTTACGTAAAGGAGCGATAATACATATATATATATATATATATATATATATATATATATATATAAATAGAGTCCAGATCCAGTCCGGGATCCCGGACTCTATAAAATTCGGACATTTATTTTTTATTTTTTTTTTGCTTTTTTTTTTGAAACAACTAAAGAAAAAAAATAATTATGGAATTGAAATTTTTTCATAATACAGTATTTTGGGTGTGATTTGGGTACGTATAACAAAATATGGTGGTACTGTCTGTGCAGACTGTACCACCACTTTTTGGTATAGGTATTCAAAACACGTCCAAAACATTGTATTATGAAAAAATTTCAGTTCCATAAAATATTAAATATTTTTTTTAGTTGTTTTAAAAAAAAGTAAAAAAAAAATTAAAATTTGGGTCCGTATTTTAGGACCTGTCCGGGAGTCCGGACAGGATCCATTGTGTGTGTATATATATATATATATATATATATATATATATATATATATATATATATATGAGTGAGTGGAATTATATGGAGATATTTGAATGATAATAATGTTTGTGAGTGGAAAATGGTGGAAAAGTGGTAGTGTGATAGTGATATGTAAGAGTATAGTGAATTTGATTATTGGGTGGGTGGGGGATCGATGTTGGTTATGGGGGAGAAAAATTATGTTGTGTATATATAATATTGATATACATATATAAGTTGAAAACATGTGTTATATATATATATATATATATATATATATATATATATATATATATATATATATATGTATTATATTTTAATTTTTTGTTGTAATCTTATTGGTTAGTTGATTGAATTTTTGCATTGGTGATATCAAAACCTTGGTACGTATATTTGCAAAATTATTTCATCCATGAACAGTACACTTTCATTTTCTTATAAATAGAAGCTCATTCCTTCATTATTTCTTATGAATTCACTGAAACTCTAGAGAGAGAAAATTATAGAGAGAAAGAAGAAAAGTTTTCTGCTACTTAACTATTCTTATATTCAATTTCTTTTACGGTAAGGGGTATTATTTCTTTTGTATTCATGAAGAGAACTTCTGTTATTCCATTATTTATTATTCTGTTGGAATAACCTGTATACGCGGTCTACCCTATACTTGGTGACATTCTTTTATTATTCTGTTGGAACATCCTGTCTGTGTATTTTACACCGGACCTGGTTCCGTCTTTATTATTATTCTGTTGGAACATCCTGTCTGTGTGTTTTACACCGGACCTGGTTCCGTCTTTATTATTATTCTGTTAGAATATCCTGTCTGTGCGTTTTACGCCGGACCTGGTTCCATTATTTATTATTCTGTCGGAATATCCTGTCTGTGCGTTTTACGCCAGACCTGGTTCCATTCTTTATTATTTTGTTGGAATATCATGTCTATGCGTTTTAAGTCGGACCTGGTTCTATTATTTATTATTCTGTTGGAATAACCTTTCTGTGCGGACTATCGCATGCATGGTGATTTCTTTTGTTATTCCATTCTTTATTATTCTCAGTTGGTTAAAACTTTGACTTCTATACTCCATGAAATTAGTGGAATATCTTTGATATTTGCGCTTCATCCAGTATCGTTTCATGGAATTATTCTTTTGAGCATTCTTGAATTTTACTCTACAAAGAAGTATCATGTTGATAATTTGGACGTTATAAGTTCCTAGATAAATTAATTCTTGAACTTGTTTTATTGAATTCTTATATCATTATCATCATCCTCATGTTTATATTTTGTTGAAAGTCATCTGTGGCCTGTAGTGCATAGATGGACTTGGTATGATTATGACCAGGGATTATTCGGTGTAATCATGACCGTAATGTTACAAATGATGTGAAAAAATATCCTCATTTGTAAGACCCCAACTTTTATAAATAAAGATGAATTTTCTATAAATATCATTTTTGAATATTATGGAGTTAATTTGATATAATGTTATAGTTGTTGGTAACATTTATAAATTTTGTAAAGTACGCAAGTTGTTATATAATATTCGATTGGTCAGGGAATATTCGTTTTAACAGGGAATATTCGTACAACGGCACAATCATTGGTGGACTCCCCAACGGAATTATTGTCGGATTGGGAAAACAACAAAAATATTTTATTAAAAATAACGGCGGAAGTTTTACCATTGTTACTGTTGAACTACTCGGTAGTAAAAGTACAGTAATACGTGTGGTTGCATAGTAGCACACGGTATTGATTATTAATGCTTATGTGAGAAGTCACTCAGTTTGATTCAATTATTGTCAGTTAATAATATGAATTATTTAGCGATAATGGCGTTTTGTTTTATTCGTATTATTAACGTAATAAAACAGAAACATCTTTTTATATAAAACAGAATACTTTATTAAAGTTATTCTATAAATAGAATATATTATATTTTATTTAAAAGATTTTTCTTTAAATATGGACCGTCAGATTAAAGTAATCAATCTGGACCGTTCATGGATTAGTTACTATGCATTCTATTTTTCTATAAATAGCAACTCATTCCTTCATTATTTCTTACGAATTCACTGAACTCTAGAGAGAGAAACTATAGAGAGAGAAGAAGAGTATTCTGCTACTTAACTACTTCCATATTTCAGCTCTTCTTTAAAATGGTAAGGGGTGTTATTCTTTCTTATTCATGAAGAGAACTGTTGTTATTCCATTTATTATTATTCTGTTGGAATAACCTGTATACGCGGTCTACCCTATACTTGGTGACATTCTTCTATTATTCTGTTGGAACATCCTGTCTGTGTGTTTTACACCGGACCTGGTTCCGTATTGTTATTATTCTGTTGGAACATCCTGTCTGTGTGTTTTACACCGGACCTGGTTCCATTATTTATTATTCTGTCGGAATATCCTGTCTGTGCGTTTACGCCGGACCTGGTTCCATTATTTATTATTCTGTCGGAATATCCTGTCTGTGCGTTTACGCCGGACCTGGTTCCATTATTTATTATTCTGTTGGAATAACCTGTCTGTGCGGTCTATCGCATGCATGGTGATTTCTTTTGTTATTCCATTCTTTATTATACTCAGTTGGTTAAGTTTTGACTTCTATACTCCATGAAATTTGTGGAATATCCTTGATAATTGCAGTTCATCCAGTATCTTTTCATGAAAATATTCTTCTAAGCATTCTTGAATTTTACTCCACAAAGCAGTATCATGTTGACAATTTGGACGTTGTTAATTCTTGAATAAATTAATTCTTGAACTTGTTTTATTGAATTCTTATATCATTGTCATCATCCTCATATTTATAAAATATTGAAAGTCATCTGTGGCCTGTAGTGCATAGATGGACTTGGTATGATTATGATCAGGGATTATTTAGTATAATCATAACCGTAATGTTACAAATGATGTGGTAAAAGCCTTCATTGGCCCGTAGTGCGTTGATGGACAGTTGTTGGCATGATCATGACCATTAATGAATACACGAATATCCTTGGCCGTAGTGCAGGGGTGATTCGATGATGTGAATTATTTTACTAAGCTGAGTCCCAGCGATAACAGTGTTGAAAGACCATTTAAATCATAAAAGATAGTAGAGTTTATTTTCTACTTGACTCTTTTAATGGATTGCTTGTCCGCTGCAGTTAAACTTGATGTCTATTATATTTTATCAGTTTTACATTGTTGAAGGCTAATGATAATTTATTCTGCATTATCTTAGTCATAATATTTCTTACTGGGCTAGTTGAGCTCACCCTTTCTTTCACTGTTCTCTTTAAGAAATGAGAACGTAGCTGGGGCAAGTCGGGGAACGGAGTGATGGTTCGAATGATAGTATTAGTTAGTAGTCCTCACTATTCTATGTAATAGTGTGTTAATAAATGTAATGAGGACTCCTTTTGAGTATGAATACTCTCTAGAAGATAATATTTGTATTCAAACTCACAGTTTATGTTTTGTCGTCTTGTACACGACAGTTATATTAGTAAGTTGTATTTGTATTCTGTACTTCGTATCTGACGACCCAAGATGGGTGATGTATACCTAATTTTTGGGGCGTCACAGTTGGTATCAGAGCTTAGGGATATGATCCCTGGCTAAGATGTGAGAATAAAACTAGGAGGGGAGAGACGGAGAATTCCTTCGCTAGTATGACCTACCTAAGTTTATTTGCATGGTATTTAATTGGTCGGTCATAATATAAGGATAATATATGACATATCAATTAACTTTTATTTTGTGGTTGTATCTGAAAATGTCGTTCTCCAGTATGCTGGGATGAAGTGGGTGAAGCAACGTTGTTGGGACCGGAGTTGGTACGTATGACTACAGAAAAGATTTAAACGATCCGACAACGTATAAAAACATCACAAGATCGACAAAAGAGTTATGCTGATCTTCATAGAAAGGACATGGAATTTGATGTAGGAGATCATGTGTTCTTACGTGTTGCTCCATGGAAAGGAGTTACGAGATTTGGAAAGAGAGGAAAGCTCAATCCTCGATTCATCGGTCCATTTTTAATCCTCGATCGAGTAGGAACTGTGGCTTATAGACTCGCTTTACCGTCAAGTATGTCTCGTGTTCATAACATTTTTCACATATCCATGTTACGCAAATATGTGGAAAACCCGAACCACATTATTGAGTTAGAACCGAACGAAGTAGCGGAGGATTTGACGTATGAAGAAGTTCCTGTTTAAATCTTGGATAAGAAGGAATATATTCTACGCTCCAAGGTTATACCTCAAGTCAAAATTTTGTGGAGAAACCACGATGTTGAGGAAATGACTTGGGAGTTAGAATCTGAAATGAAATCAAGGTATCCTTACCTCTTCGACATACCAAGTACGTACCCTAATTTCGAGGGCGAAATTTCATAAGAAGGGGAGGTTGTAAGACCCCAACTTTTATAAATAAAGATGAATTTTCTATAAATATCATTTTTGAATATTATGGAGTTAATTTGATATAATGTTATAGTTGTGGGTAACATTTATAAATTTTGTAAAGTACGCAAGTTGTTATATAATATTCGATTGGTCGGGGAATATTCGTTTTAACAGGGAATATTCGTACAACGGCACAATCATTGGTGGACCCCACAACGGAATTATTATCGGATTGAGAAAACGACAAAAATATTTTATTAAAAATAACGGCAAAAGTTTTACCATTGTTACTGTTTAACTACTTGGTAGTAAAAGTACAGTAATACGTGTGGTTGCATAGTAGCACATGGTATTGATTATTAATGCTTATGTGAGAAGTCACTCAGTTTGATTCAATTATTGTCAGTTAATAATATGAATTATTTAGAGATAATGACGTTTTGTTTTATTCGTATTATTAACGTAATAAAACAGAAACATCTTTTTATATAAAACAGAATACTTTATTAAAGTTATTCTATAAATAGAATATATTATATTTTATTTAAAAGATTTTTCTTTAAATATGGACCGTCAGATTAAAGTAATCAATCTGGACTGTTCATGGATTAGTTACTATGCATTCTATTTTTCTATAAATAGCAGCTCATTCCTTCATTATTTCTTACGAATTCACTGAACTCTAGAGAGAGAAACTATAGAGAGAAACTATAGAGAGAGAGAGAGAATAAGAGTATTCTGCTACTTAACTACTTCCTTATTTCAGCTCTTCTTTAAAACGGTAAGGGGTGTTATTCTTTCTTATTCATGAAGAGAACTGTTGTTATTCCATTTATTATTATTCTGTTGGAATAACCTGTATACGCGGTCTACCCTATACTTGGTGACATTCTTCTATTATTCTGTTGGAACTTCATGTCTGTGTGTTTTACACCGGACCTGGTTCCGTTTTTATTATTATTCTGTTGAAACATCCTGTCTGTGTGTTTTACACCGGACCTGGTTCCGTATTGTTATTATTCTGTTGGAACATCCTGTCTGTGTGTTTTACACCGGACCTGGTTCCATTATTTATTATTCTGTCAGAATATCATGTCTGTGCGTTTACGCCGGACCTGGTTCCATTATTTATTATTCTGTCGGAATATCCTGTCTGTGCGTTTACGCCGGACCTAGTTCCATTATTTATTATTCTGTTGGAATAACCTGTCTGTGCGGTCTATCGCATGTATGGTGATTTCTTTTGTTATTCCATTCTTTATTATACTCAGTTGGTTAAGTTTTGACTTCTATACTCCATAAAATTTATGGAATATCCTTGATAATTGCGGTTCATCCAATATCTTTTCATGAAAATATTCTTCTAAGCATTCTTGAATTTTACTCCACAAAGCAGTATCATGTTGACAATTTCGATGTTGTTAATTCTTGGATAAATTAATTGTTGAACTTGTTTTATTGAATTCTTATATCATTGTCATCATCCTCATATTTATAAAATATTAAAAGTCATCTGTGGCCTGTAGAGCATAGATGGACTTTGTATGATTATGACCAGGGATTATTCGGTATAATCATGACCGTAATGTTACAAATGATGTGGTAAAAGTCCTCATTGGCCCGTAGCGCGTTGATAGACAGTTGTTGGCATGATCATGACCATTAATGAATACACGAATATCCTTGGCCGTAGTGCAGGGGTGATTCGATGATGTGGATTATTTTATTAAGATGAGTCCCAGCGATAGCAGTGTTGAAAGACCATTTAAATCATAAAAGATAGTAGAGTTTATTTTCTACTTGACTCTTTTAATGGATTGCTTGTTCCGCTGCAGTTAAACTTGATGTCTATTATATTTTATCAGTTTAACATTGTTGAAGGCTAATGATAATTTATTCTGCATTATCTTAGTCATAATATTTCTTATTGGGCTAGTTGAGCTCACCCTTTCTTTCACTGTTCTCTTCAGGAAATGAGAACGTAGCTGGGGCAAGTCGGGGAACAGAGTGATGGTTCGAATGATAGTATTAGTTAGTAGTCTTCGCTATTATATGTAATAGTGTGTTAATAAATGTAATGAGGACTCCTTTTGAGTATGAATACTCTCTAGAAGATAATATTTGTATTCAAACTCACAGTTTATGTTTTGTCGTCTTGTACACGACAGTTGTATTAGTAAGTTGTATTTGTATTCTGTACTTCGTATCTGACGACCCAAGATGGGTGATGTATACCTAATTTTGGGGGCGTCACATCATTGGCCCGTAGTGCATTGATGGACAGTTTTTGGTATGATTATGGCTATGGATTCTCTTTGGCCGTAGTGCAAAGATGAATTGTTTTATGGCATGATCAGGACCGTTGATGAAAACACGATTATCTTTGGCTCGTAGTGCATGGATAATTCGTGGTCGTGATACTAAAGAATATCCTTGGCCGTAGTGCAGAGGTGATTCGATGATGTGGATTATTTATTAAGTTGAGTCCCAGCGATAAAAGTCATGAAAACCCTTTTAAATCATAAAAGATAGTAGATTTTATTCTCTACTTGACTCTTTTAATGGTTTGCTTGATCCGCTGCAGTTAAACTTGATGTCTATTGTATTTTATCAGTTTAACATCGTTGAACACTAATGATAATTTATTTTGTATTATCTTAGTCATAATATTTCTTACTGGGCTAGTTGAGCCCACCCTTTCTTTCACTGTTCTCTTCAGGAAATGTGATCGTAGCTGGGACTAGTCGGGGAACAGAGTGATGGTCCTAGATGATAGCATTAGTAGTCCTCACTATTCTATGTAATAGTGTGATAATAATTGTAATGAGGACTCCTTTTGAGTATGGATACTCTCTAGAAGATAATATTTGTATTCAAACTCACAGTTTATGTTCTGTCGTATTGTACACGACAGTTGTATTATTAAGTTGTTTTTGAATTCTGTACCATGTATCTGGCGACTCAAGATGGGTGATGTATACCAAATTTTGGGGGCATCACAAGATGTATAGTCTATATCTTGTGAATATCTCAACCATATCAGTAGTACCTATCTATTTGAAATCCAGAGCATTAGCAATAACATGAACAGTCCTTATTACCAATACCCTCACTAAGATGTATTGTTCCCAAGGATATCATACTTTAACAATAATTTTAATAACACATCTAAGAATGTAAAGGCAACACAAGTGCAGAAACACAAGATGATATTATAGCTTATATAAAAGGTTTGGTTACATGGTTCCTCATAAAGAGTTCATTTTACAAAAGTCTTTACAAGACTTACATTACACTAGACTGTAATTTAAACTAATCTAAACATGACCTTTTTCCCTTGTTGGTTCTAGATGTGCCAAGGTTACCATCTAATACTGCAAAGGAAATGATTTGCAAGAATGAGCTATGATATGCTCAGCATATTTATATTTATAAACGTAATGTAGGATTTGAAGAACGACAGTTCAATAATTATACTCAATTGAGTGTTGATTACCATTTCTACAATTTTTATTTCAACCATTTCTATCAGTCACAAAGACTTAGAAATCTTATTCGGGTATGAGATAGGGGATCAACCTATTCAACATCCTAGGAGTATGCATATCATCCTAATCGTGCCCACGTGCACATAGTGCCCACGTGCACATAGTGCCCACGTGTACATAGTGCCAATTTATTGACACAATATAAATCCCTCCCAAGGAAGTTTTAACTCAGTATAGGATGTCTTACCAAAATAATTTGGTTTGACACAACAGTTTATGCTTGATAAACAATAATTCAATATCATATGAATAAATAATTTATTTCTTAGTTATGCTAAAGCTATAGCAATAACTTCACAATAATAGGTAATAAACTTGGTTCGGTATAATATATCGAAAAACAATCAAGATCAAAATCTTACTCGAAGTAAAAGTAGGGTTCAATAACTTGTGTAATGTAACAAGATAGGTTAGAAGACTTGCTCAATAAGAGATTAAGATTAGAGAACTTGCGTAAAGTAACAAGATAAGTTAGAAGACTTACCTGTGCGAAGATCATCTAATTAACGCTACTCGAAATGTTTAGGATACTTAAATATGTTCAAACATATTTATATAACACATTAGTATTGATAACAATACCTAACTACTAAAACTATTCAAGTTCGGCCTTAGTTCGACATGATTTCGGTGTCCTAAAACATTACCGGATATTTAATAAGTTAATATCTCGGTTAGACTTTAATTCTAAACCTTATTATAATTTTAGATATTTTATTTATCATTTATAATAATTTCTAGAAGCGTATAATAATTTTTAGATATTTAATTATCCATTAATTTTTTTAAAGCATTGTTATTATTTTTAAATAATTAATATTCACTTAGAATATTATTTAAAACCTTATTATTATTTTTAAATAATTTATAACCAGTTAATATGATTTTTAAATCATTAATATCATTTTTTAATAATTAATTATTATTTATAAATGATTAATCTAATTAAACTATTAATAACTTTAATTATAAATAATATTTAAATAAATAAAATATTTTATGGAATTTATGGAAAAATATTAAAAGTTAATTATAATAACTTAAAATAATTTTTAAAACTGATTTTATAATTATTTATTAATTATTTCTAATTTATTTATTTTTATTTACTATCTGTCGCTAAACGTCTATAGCGACAAATTCTTTACTGATTATGATTCTGAGTTTGTAAGTGTATAGGTATTGTAGTACTCATGTAAAACTACAACAACAAATAAATTTAAGACTTTAACAATAACATAACAGGAAATTATAGATGTTCAAAGTCTCTGTCAGAGCTGTTCTTGGGTTTCTGAGTAACCCAGAATAGTAGTCATGGTTGGTCAACACTTTTATGGCTCTAATAATTTTCAATCCGTGTATTAGATATGTGTTTTGATTGATGTAGTTTGTAGTTTATATACCAAGGTACAAAGATGATACACTAGTTTGGACTGAGTAAGACTCTAAGGTGACGATTTAAACTGGTCAAAATACAGCCTAACGGCTGTTCTTGGTGTTCTTCAATTTTTTGGATTTTCCAGTAAATGTATTCATGATCGGTCAACGACATTTGACTATTAATTCTAGTAAACCTATGAATTAATTATGAATTTGAGTGTCATAGATATATAGTATACATGTCTGGGTATCTTTGTATAACACTTAGACAACCTTACAATAAACAAGAAGTAAATTAGAAGTCGTCAAACCACCCTGTTCAACATGTTCTTGAGGTTTCTGGGTAGCCCAGAAACCAGAACCTTGTGGTCGGTCAATGACCTTTGACCACATATATCTATCAACCTGTTAATCCAATGGACCTTATTCTTCTTTTAGCATACTAACCTCAATTAATACTACAACTAGCATACAATTAACAGACCTAGAAATTAACACAAAGGTCTACAGGCTCTGACATTAGGTTGTCATGACTATTTTTCTAGAATTCTAAGATCGCTTAAAACACAATTTTAGTGCATCTAGATGTTATGAAAACATAATCTACCAACCCAGAACACTTACTAACATGTTATTACACATAATTAAACTGCAAAACCTCAAATCTAATAAGGTATCAAAGATCTAGGGTAAAATTAGGGTGTGTACTTTTCTTGAGAGATTTTTTATTTTTAGGTTCTGATTTTGATCTTGCTACTACCAGGGTGAAAGTAGTATGCACACAAGCCAATCATGTTTGATGATAAAGCATATACTTTGTAACAATCTTATTCATTTATTAATAAAAAGTATTAATTTATTAAAGACTTTTAATTATCTACATTATGCTGCTTTATAATATGTGATAAACCCATAGTTTTAAGCAATGCTTTTAGAATAATGATGATGATCATTCTAATGAGATCTAAATTCTTAGAAATCTTAAAACTAAAATAGTTCCCAATCGTTGGATTACTAAATTAGGGATTAGTGAATCCGGATAGATTGGTACATACGTTGCTTGCTCATTGGATGAGGATGATTGATCTCATGATCATTTGTGTGGAGACACTAAAGCAAATATGTAGGTGCTTATTAGAGAATAAGTTCACTGAACGTGACTCGCTAAGGAATACCTAATAGAGTTTTACTTGCCTGTCAATAGGAATTCTAGTAGTGATAGTAGTACAAATGATCCTTAGACTTGAGATCATCATAGTATCTTATATATAATGAATTACACTTTGACTTATTCCTTAAGACTCTTAGAGTATATCAAAGGGTATGCTTGGGTGTAATAAGTTATATATGAAGATAATGAATGATCAATAAAGAATCTACTACTTCTAGTAAAAGAAGAGAAATGTCTAATGTGATTCGATAAATGACAACCCATGAATCCTTGGCCAAGGTGGAATGAAATTAGAAAGTAGTTTCTAATTTGCATTCATTAGGAGTTGTGCATTTAGGAATCGAAATACATATAATTAAATAAATAAGACTTGACAGTAATTCCATGTCTTATATTTAATTGGGACATTGTATGGTAGAAGGATTGAATTGTACGGTAACTATTAACTCTAAGGTTCTTTTATGATTAATGTTGAAATATATATTATCTGGAAAGTCGTTGATCGCTAGGGAGACTTATCCCTATTGTAGAATAAATATTATTTATTTAAATAAATTAATCGTTTAATTTATTTATTTAAATAAGATTAGAATTGTTCTAATTGATTTATTCACAACCGGTTTAATATGGAGAACCTAAAGGGTCACACCATAAAAGGAAGAATAATTATTTAAGAAGTTAATGACATAATCGTAATAATATGTTAAGTATATTTAATTTAATCTATGGTGATAGAATAAATTAAATAGCTTAATATTTATTATTTAATATTTTAGAAATATTAAATATAAATTAATAAGAGGAGTTTTATTAATATTATTACAATTATTATTATTTTAATTTCTAAAAGAGTTTAGGTGTGACGCCCCCAAAATAGGCATACAACACCCATTCTAAGTCGCCAAATACATGGTACAGAAAGCAAGCTACAACTTCAATAATACAATTGTCGTGTAAAATACGACAACACATACTGTGAGTTTAAATACAAATATTGTCTTCTAGACAATATCCACACTCAAGTAAGTCCTCATTACAATTATTCAAACACTATTTACAGAAATAGTGAGAACAGCTAAAACATCTTTCTAGAATCATCACTCCATACCCCGACTAGATCCTACTATGTTCTCACCTCCTGATAAGAAAAATGGAACAAAAAGGAAAAGGGTGAGCTCAACTAGCCCAGTAAAAAATATTATGACAAAGATAATATACAACAAATTATCATTAGTATTCAACAGAAAAAAATCTGATAGAATATAATCGACAACAAGTTTTAGATCAACAACTGCAGCGGAAAAGCAAACCATTAGAAGAGTCAAGTAGAGAATGAATTCTATTATCTTCTAAGATTTAAAAGTCCAACATCAATATTTTATCCCTGTAACATCAATTAATAATCATCTTTAACCAAATATTCATCTTTGCAATACAGGCCAAAGATATTCATTTGTATCACCAGTCGGTCATGTTCATCTCAACACCTGTTCATCTTTGCACTACGGGCCAAAGATATTCATCAGTTAATCATCCATCTTTGCACAACAGGCCAAAGATATTCAGTAATGTCATCATTTAGGACTGAGGATGATGAAAATATTTTAAAGAAAACGAATCCAGTGAGACAGAAGGACAAATAGTAGGGATTCGTATAACAGTTTATCCAAGATCAATAATACTTCATAATAATCAATTGTGAAGCAGAATTCAAAAATAAAGATCAAAACATGGATACAATCAAAGATAGTAACCATAATAGTAATCTTGGACAAAAAGGAAAATTTTTATTTTTCGGTGAATAGTGTCGTATACGTGAATAGTGCCGTATACGTGAATAGTAATCCCGACACAAAAAGTTCCAAATTTGATAAAAAAAAAACTCGTATCAATATTTCAGCATAATAATATTGAAGAAAATAATATCCCTTACCTCAAAATATCAGTACTTCTGGTCGGAATACCGGTATAAGGCTGAAAGAAACTTGCTCTGATGAATAGAATCCCTCAAAATATCTAAATACTCACAAAATACACTCAATAATCTAGAGAGAGAATGAGAGAAAACTTGTTTCTGGTGTGATTTTCAATTCTAACTTAGCCCTCTATTTATAGGAAAATGTTAGCACGCCGAAGCAGACTTAACCTGCAACCTGATGACTTTACCTGCTACTATTCCCACCCACCACATTTGAATAAAAATCTCAGCACATTTCTTCACCAACCAAGAGTGGGGCCCGCCAATTCTAGAATTTTTGACAAAATGATTAACTCCGAAAATTTAACAATTTCTGAACCAGTCATCTCGTAAAATTCATAATAAATCATACGTTCATTTTTAACGGTTCAAAATTTATAGACATATACTCAACTTATATATGTATAACATATCCAAAACTTACCACGATCCAACGGTCGAAATAAAAATTATAACCCCCGCAAAATATATCAAAAACCCTGATTTTTAATACCTCCATTCCGACAAAAATACTGATAAAAACCTCAACATAACTCCTTCATTTTTAACCACAAAAATATATCCCTCATTTATATCCACATAAAATAAATATTTCCTTATCATATGAATCAATAATTAATTATTCACAAATAATATTACAGAATCACATTTATGACAACCAGGTCGTTCCCAGGAAAGATGGGGCTTTCCAATAAGGATTTCTCCTTAATTGCGCGCAATTAGATGACCAAACCTCTCCTTAGACAGAACTTTCTAGACATTTCCAATAATGTTATCTAATAATATTATTCAAATAATATGAATTATTGATCTGATAAAGGAAAATACTGTGCAGCAACAATTATTAAAACACCAATAATATAAAATATCAACGCAGCAATTATTGAATCAATAAAATATAATATTGAATAATAACTACTGTAACAATTATTGAGTAGTGCCTTCCTTCGTAAGAATCAATAATTGGTGTAATACCGTGTGCTACTGTATTTTAACCACTAGGTATTCCAACAGTATTAATGGTAACAACTACGCTGTTAATTATAAACAACTTATACTTGTCGTTTTCTTCATCCAATCGCTTTCCATTATGGGACCCACACAAGGCTGCGCCGTCGTACGAATATTCTCCGACAACAAGAATATTCCACGACCAAACGAATATTCACCGACCAAAAATGAATATTTTATAACCACTTGCTTATTTGAAATATTTGCGCATTTTACCCATAACTAACCACATTAATCAAATCAACCCTTTCTATTTCAAAATAATAAATAGAGGAAATTTAATTTCATTTATTAATAAGTTGGGGTCTTACAACCTCCCCTCCTTATGAAATTTCATCCTCGAAATTGACGTACGTACCTGGTTTTTCGAAAAGGTGAGGATACCTCGCTTTCATTTCTGATTCCAACTCCCAAGTCATTTCTTCAATAGCATGGTTTCTCCACAAAACCTTAACTTGTGGTATAACCTTCGTGCATAAGACATGTTCTTTCCTATCCAATATCTTAACAGGTACCTCATCGTGCGTTAAATCTTCGGCTATCTCGTCTGGTTCTAACGTAATAATATGATTCAGGTCGTCCACATATTTACGTAACATCGATACGTGAAAAACGTTATGAACACGCGACATACTTAGCGTTAAGACGAGTCTATAGGCCACCGTTCCTACTCGATCGAGGATTTCAAATAAATCGAAGGCTTGAGCTTTCTTCTCTTCATCGACTCTTACTTCTAGAATAACATATTCTTACACCTTCTTTATATTCATCAGCTCCAGGTGTGACGCCCCCAAAAATAGGTATACATCACCCATCTTGGGTCGCCAGATACATGGTACAGAATTCAAATACAACTTAATAATACAACTGTCGTGCACAATACGACAAAATATAAACTGTGAGTTTGAATACAAATATTATCTTCTAGAGAGTATCCATACTCAAAAGGAGTCCTCATTACAATTATTATCACACTATTACATATAATAGTGAGGATTACTAATACTATCATCTGGTCCATCACTCCGTTCCCCGACTCGTCCCAGCTATATTCTCATGTCCTGAAGAGAACAGTGAAAGAAAAGGTGAGCTCAACTAGCCCAGTAAGAAATATTATGACTAAGATAATGCAGAATAAATTATCATTAGCCTTCAACAGTGTTAAACTGATAAAATATAACGAACATCAAGTTTAACTGCAGCGGAACAAGCAATCCATTAAAAGAGTCAAGTAGAAAATAAAATCAACTATCTTCTATGATTTAAAAGGTTTTTCAACACTGTTATCGCTGAGACTCAGCTTAATAAAATAATCCACATCATCGAATCACCCCTGCACTACGGCCAAGGATATTCGTGTATTCATTAATGGTCATGATCATGCCAACAACTGTCCATCAATGCACTACGGGCCAATGAGAACTTTTACCACATCATTTGTAACATTACGGTCATGATTATACCGAATAATCCCTGGTCATAATCATACCAAGTCCATCTATGCACTACAGGCCACAGATGACTTTTAACATTTTATAAACATGAGGATGATGACAATGATATAAGAATTCAATAAAGCAAGTTCAAGAATTAATTTATCCAAGAATTAACAACGTCCAAATTGTCAACATGATATTGTTTTGTGGAGTAAAATTCAAGAATGCTTAGAAGAATATTTTCATGAAAAGATACTGGATGAACCGCAATTATCAAGGATATTCCACTAATTTCATGGAGTATAGAAGTTAAAACTTAACCAACTGAGTATAATAAAGAATGAAATAACAAAAGAAATCACCCGACATGCGATAGACCGCACAGACAGGTTATTCTAACAGAATAAAAAATAATGGAACCAGGTCCGGCGTAAACGCACAGACAGGATATTCCGATAGAATAATAAATAATAGAACCAGGTCCGGCGTAAATGCACAGACATGATATTCTAAAAGAATAATAACAAGACAGAACCAGGTCCGGTGTAAAACACACAGACATGATGTTCCAATAGAATAATAATAAAAACGGAACCAGGTCTGGTGTAAAACACACAGAAAGGATGTTCCAACAGAATAACAGAAGAATATCACCAAGTATAGGGTAGACTGCGTATACAGGTTATTCCAACAGAATAATAAAAATGAAATAACAACAGTTCTCTTCATGAATAAGAAAGAATAACACCCCTTACCGTTTTAAAGAAGAGCTGAAATAAGGAAGTAGTTAAGTAGCAGAATACTTTTCTTCTCTCTCTCTATAGTTTCTCTCTCTAGAGTTCAGTGAATTCGTAAGAAATAATGAAAGAATGAGCTGCTATTTATAGAAAAATGGAATGCGTAGTAACTAATCCATGAACGGTCCAGATTGATTACTTTAATCTGACAGTCCATATTTAAAGAAAAATCTTTTAAATAAAATATAATATATTCTATTTATAGAATAACTTTAATAAAGTATTATGTTTTATATAAAAAGATGTTTCTGTTTTATTACGTTAATAATACAAATAAAACAAAACGTCATTATCGCTAAATAATTCATATTATTAACTGACAATAATTGAATCAAACTGAGTGACTTCTCACATAAGCATTAATAATCAATACCGTGTGCTACTATGCAACTATATGTATTACTGTACTTTTACTACCGAGTAGTTCAACAGTATCAATGGTAAAACTTCCGTCGTTATTTTTAATAAAATATTTTTATCGTTTTCTCAATCCGACAATAATTCCGTTGTGGGGTCCACCAATTATTGTGCCGTTGTACGAATATTCCCTGTTAAAACGAATATTCTCCGATCAATCGAATATTATATAACAACTTGTGTACTTTGCAAAATTTATAAATATTACCCACAACTATAACATTATATCAAATTAACTCCATAGTATTCAAAAATGATATTTATAGAAAATTTGTCTTTATTTATAAAAGTTGGGGTCTTACAACCTCCCCTTCTTATGAAATTTCGCCCTCAAAATTAGGATACGTACCTGGTATGTCGAAGAGGTAAGGATACCTTGATTTCATTTCAGATTCTAACTCCCAAGTCATTTCCTCAACATCGTGATTTTTCCACAAAACTTTGACTTGAGGTATAACCTTGTAGCATAGAATATGTTGCTTCTTATCTAAGATTTGAACAGGAACTTCTTCATACGTCAAATCTTCTGCTATTTCGTTCGGTTCTAACTCAATAATGTGGTTTGGGTCTTCCATATATTTACATAATATGGATATGTGAAAAATGTTATGAACACGAGACATACTTGGCGGTAAAGCGAGTCTATAAGCTACAGTTCCTACTCGATCGAGGATTAAAAATGGACCGATGAATCGAGGATTGAGCTTTCCTCTTTTTCCAAATCTCGTAACTCCTTTCCATGGAGTAACACGTAAGAACACATGATCTCCTATATCAAATTCCACGTCCTTTCGATGAAGATCAGCATAACTCTTTTGTCGATCTTGTGAGGTTTTTATACGTTGTCGGATCGTTTGAATCTTTTCTGTAGTTATACGTACCAACTCCGGTCCCAACAACGTTGCTTCACCCACCTCATCCCAGCATACTGGAGAACGACATTTTCTTCCATACAATGCTTCGAATAGAGCCATGCCAATACTTGCTTGATAACTGTTGTTGTAGGAAAACTCCACCAATGGTAAGAACTTGTCCCAACTTCCCTTGAAGTCAAGGACACAGAGTCTTAATAAATCTTCTAGAGTTTGAATAGTCCTCTCTGATTGTCCGTCCGTCTGAGGATGATATGCCGAACTATATCGTAAATCCGTGCCCATAGCTTTTTGTAAACTAACCTAAAATCGTGAAGTGAATCTTGGGTCTCGATCAGAAACTATGGATACTGGCATACCATGCAGTCTTACAATCTCGTTTATGTACATACGAGTAAGACGTTCAAGTGTATAAGCTTCTCGTATCGGTAAAAAATGAGCAGACTTGGTCAATCTATCAACAATGACCCAAATCGCATCTATACCTTGAGAAACCTTAGGAAGACCGGTAAAGAAATTCATGGTAATGTGCTCCCACTTTCATTCTGGAATTTCAAGTGGTTGCAATGGACCTTTTGGTACTTGATGCTCCACTTTGACTCGTTGATAAGTTAGACACCTTGAGATAAACAACGCTATCTCTCTCTTCATATTGCTCCACCAAAATATATGACGAAGATCATGATACATTTTGGTACTTTCAGGATGGATTGCAAACGGTGTGTTGTGCGCCTCCATCATGATTTCATACTTTAAATCAGGATTGTTAGGAACACAAAGTCTGGAGTTGACTTGAAGTATTCCTTCTTCATCGATTCTTGCTTCCGGCATAGCACCTTCTTGCACTTTCTTCCTCATACGCATCAGCTCCAGGTCTGTAGCTTGAGCAGCTTTAACTTTATCGATTAAAGTTGGTTCTACTCGTATATTCGCCATCATCACATGGGTCCCTGGAGTCTTTAACTCTATCTCCATCCTTTGCAAGTCACACAAAATGGGCCTTTGTGTTGACAATATTGCACTCGTACTTGCATATGATCTTCTACTCAATGCGTCAGCTACCACGTTCGCTTTTCCAGGATGGTATTGAATGGTATGATCATAATCTTTTAACAGTTCAAGCCAACGTCGTTGTCGCATGTTGAGTTCCTTTTGAGTGAAGAAATATTTGAGGCTTTTATGATCCGTAAAGATCTCCACCTTCTCCCCATACAAGTAATGCCTCCAAATTTTAAGTGCAAAGACAACAGCTGCCAACTCTAGATCATGAGTAGGATAATTCCTTTCATATTCCTTGAGTTGTCTTGATACATAGGCTATGACTTTTTCATGTTGCATGAGAACGCATCCCAACCCTTTTCTCGAAGCATCACTGTAGATGACAAATCCCTCCGAGCCAGATGGTATTGTTTGAACAGGTGCTGAAATGAGTTTCCTCTTGAGTTCTTGAAAACTCTTCTCACATTCTTTGCTCCAACCGAACTTTGTATCTTTCCGAGTCAGCTGAGTTAATGGAGTAGCGATTCGAGAAAATCCTTCCACGAATCTCCGATAATAACCAGCTAAACCAAGAAAGCTACGTACTTCGGTCACTGATTTAGGTTGCTCCCAGCTTTGAATAGCTTCAATCTTTGTCGGGTCAACCGATATTCCACGACTTGATACTACGTGCCCAAGGAATGCTACCTCCTCTAGCCAGAACTCGCATTTCTTCAACTTGGCATAAATCTTGTATTCACGAAGCTTTTGGAGTACCAGCCTCAAGTGTTGCTCATGATCTTCACGACTTTTGGAATAAATAAGGATGTCATCAATAAAGACGACCACAAAGTGATCCAAATATTCCATGAATACCCGGTTCATCATATCCATGAAGGCAGCAGGAGCATTAGTCAATCCAAAGGACATGACTAGGAATTCATAATGCCCGTATCGAGTTCTGAAAGCCGTCTTTGGAATATCCTCAGTTCTAACCTTCAGCTGATGATATCCAGAATGAAGATCGATCTTTGAAAAGAATTGTGTTCCTTGCAACTGGTTAAACAGGTCATCAATACATGGCAATGGGTACCTATTTTTGATGGTGACATGATTCAACTCCCGATAATCAATACAAAGTCGCATACTTCCATCTTTCTTCTTCACGAATAGCACAGGAGCACCCCAAGGAGAAGTACTAGGACGAATAAAGACAATGTCTAACAATTCTTGCAGTTGGATCTTTAACTCCTGAAGTTCAATAGGAGCCATTCGATATGGGGCTTTGGAAATGGGTTTTGTACCGGGTTCATGGTCGATACAAAATTCAATTTCACGCTCTGGGGGTAGGCCAGGAAGTTCTTCAGGGAATACGTCAGGGAATTTATTAACAATAGAAATATCATTCAAAACTAACGTATTTTTGTTTAGATCCGTGACATGAGCTAAGAAAGCTTGACATCCGTTTTTCAATAAACGAATAGCTTTATGGCTTGAGATGACAGTGATTGATTTTAATGGTTTGGTTGCTTGAATTCGCATAATAGGTCGATTAGGAATATGAAAGCTAACAACCTTACGAAAATAATCAATTTTTGCATGATGAGTAGTTAACCAATCAATCCATAGAATCACGTCAAATGCAAGTATTTTTAGTGAAATAAGATCGACAGGTAATGTGTGGGTACCAACTTGAACCAAACAAGACTTATAAACCGTGGATATAATGAAGGTTTCCCCCAATGGAGTTTCAACAGATAAGTCAAAGTCTAATTTCTCTGGAGTCAAATTTAATCGATGAGCGCAAGTAGGAGAAATAAAAGAATGGGTAGAACCGGTATCAAATAAAGTATAGACTTCGTTAGAGTTTATGATAAGCTTACCCGTGATGACCTCATTCGGGTTCCTTGCTTTCTGGGAGGTCACAACAAACGCACTCCCTTGCACTATCGGTTTTGACTTTTCTGGGACGGCCTTTGGTGTCTCCATCTTGGCTGAACTTATTTTTGGTAAATGACAAAATCGAGCTAAATGACCTTCTCTTCCATAATTATAACATGCTTTAGACGGCATCGCGCAGTTTGGACTGATGTGCCCCTCCCCTCCACATTTGAAACATATGATAGGTGGTCGTTCTCCTTCCTTAACAACGGGTGCTGGTGCTGACGTCTTTCCATCATTGTTGAATCTCCTCTTCTTGAAATGACCATTCTTATTATTTTGGCCCTGATTACCACCGAAGTGGTTACCATTTCTGGCCTGTTGATTCCCTCCACGCTTGTTGTCACCGCTTCGATGACTGCTCTCACTGGTATTATCATTTTGCCGACTGCTCTCTTTTGGTTGCGTTGACTCGTTATCGCGCTCCACTAACTGAACCCTATTCACAACATTTGAATACAAACACAGTTTATGAGAAATAAGATGTTAACGTATCTCAGGTTTCAAACCTCGTAAAAACATTCGCGTCATTCGCTCTTCATTATCCACTAAGTGGGACGCAAACCGGGACAACTCAGTAAATTTAGCCTCATACTGCGACACGGTCATATTATTCTGCTCCAATTTGATGAACTCTACCTCCCCAAGACATCTTCAGTGCGGCAGGTTGAGTACGCTTAATCGATTCCCACCAGTAATCTGCCTCTTCTCGCAACATAAAGGCGGCAAAGGGAACCTTTTGCTCCTCAGAGCATCCCAAGACATCAAATATCTTGGTGATCTGCTTTATCCATGTTTTTGCTATAAGTGGTTTTGGTTCTCCCTTAAACTCCGGTGGTCCCATCTCCTTGAACTGTTTAGCGGTGACCGTCCGAGAGTTTTCAGTGTTTCTACCTATATTTTGGACAGGAGCCGCTCTCGCTTGCTGTTGCATGAACTGCATAAAGCTTCTGAATATTCCATCATTCATCATCTGGTCAGTGTTGTTGTTTGCATGAAGATTGTCACCTTCCTGATGCACATTATCCTGATTATTGATATGTGGTGAATCAACAGTCGCCTGTGCTCCATTGCTATTCTCAACATTCTCAGATGCCATTTTCAGATACTGCCATTTTCAGATACTGCCACAAAACAAAAGTTAATTGATATGTCATATATTATCCTTACATGATGACCGACCAATTAAATATCATACAAATAAACTTAGGTAGGTCATACTAGCGAAGGAATTCCCCGTCTCTCCCCTCCTAGTTCTATTCTCACATCTTAGCCAGGGATCATATCCCTAAGCTTTGATACCAATTGTGATGCCCCCAAAAATAGGTATAAATCACTCATCTTGGGTCGCCAGATACATGGTACAGAATTCAAATACAACTTAATAATACAACTGTCGTGCACAATACGACAAAATATAAACTGTGAGTTTGAATACAAATATTATCTTCTAGAGAGTATCCATACTCAAAAGGAGTCCTCATTACAATTATTATCACACTAATACATATAATAGTGAGGATTACTAATACTATCATCTGGTCCATCACTCCGTTCCCCGACTCGTCCCAGCTATATTCTCATGTCCTGAAGAGAACAGTGAAAGAAAGGGTGAGCTCAACTAGCCCAGTAAGAAATATTATGACTAAGATAATGCAGAATAAATTATCATTAGCCTTCAACAGTGTTAAACTGATAAAATATAACAAACATCAAGTTTAACTGCAGCGGAACAAGCAATCCATTAAAAGAGTCAAGTAGAAAATAAAATCTACTATTTTCTATGATTTAAAAGGTTTTTCAACACTGTTATCGCTGAGACTCAGCCTAATAAAATAATCCACATCATCGAATCACCCCTGCACTACGGCCAAGGATATTCGTGTATTCATTAATGGTCATGATCATGCCAACAACTGTCCATCAATGCACTACGGGCCAATGAGAACTTTTACCACATCATTTGTAACATTACGGTCATGATTATACCGAATAATCCCTGGTCATAATCATACCAAGTCCATCTATGCACTACAGGCCACAGATGACTTTCAACATTTTATAAACATACGGATGATGACAATGATATAAGAATTCAATAAAACAAGTTCAAGAATTAATTTATCCAAGAATTAACAATGTCCAAATTGTCAACATGATATTGTTTTGTGGAGTAAAATTCAAGAATGCTTAGAAGAATATTTTCATGAAAAGATACTGGATGAACCGCAATTATCAAGGATATTCCACTAATTTCATGAAGTATAGAAGTTAAAACTTAATCAACTGAGTATAATAAAGAATGGAATAACAAAAGAAATCACCCGGCATGCGATAGACCGCACAGACAGGTTATTCCAACAGAATAATAAATAATGGAACCAAGTCCGGCGTAAACGCACAGACAGGATATTCCAACAGAATAATAAATAATGGAACCAGGTCCGGCGTAAACGCACAGACAGGATATTCCGACAGAATAATAAATAATGGAACCATGTCCGGTGTAAAACACACAGACAGGATGTTCCAACAGAATAATAACAAGACAGAACCAGGTCCAGTGTAAAACACATAGACAGGATGTTCCAACGGAATAATAATAAAAACGGAATCAGGTCCGGTGTAAAACACACAGACAGGATGTTCCAACAGAATAACAGAAGAATGTCACCAAGTATAGGGTAGACCGCGTATACAGGTTATTCCAACAGAATAATAAAAATGAAATAACAACAGTTCTCTTCATGAATAAGAAAGAATAACACCCCTTACCGTTTTAAAGAAGAGCTGAAATAAGGAAGTAGTTAAGTAGCAGAATACTTTTCTTCTCTCTCTCTCTATAGTTTCTCTCTATAGTTTCTCTCTCTAGAGTTTAGTGAATTTATAAGAAATAATGAAGGAATGAGCTGCTATTTATAGAAAAATGGAATGCATAGTAACTAATCCATGAACGGTCCAGATTGATTACTTTAATCTGACGGTCCATATTTAAAGAAAAATCTTTTAAATAAAATATAATATATTCTATTTATAGAATAACTTTAATAAAGTATTATGTTTTATATAAAAAGATGTTTCTATTTTATTACGTTAATAATACGAATAAAATAAAACGTCATTATCGCTAAATAATTCATATTATTAACTGACAATAATTGAATCAAACTGGGTGACTTCTCACATAAGCATTAATAATCAATACTGTGTGCTACAATGCAACCATACGTATTACTGTACTTTTATTACCGAGTAGTTCAACAGTATCAGTGGTAAAACTTCCGCCGTTATTTTTAATAAAATATTTTTATCGTTTTCTCAATCTGACAATAATTCCATTGTGGGGTCCACCAATTATTATGTCGTTGTACGAATATTCTCTGTTAAAACGAATATTCCCCGACCAATCGAATATTATATAACAACTTGTGTACTTTGTAAAATTTATAAATATTACCCACAACTATAACATTATATCAAATTAACTCCATAATATTCAAAAATGATATTTATAGAAAATTCGTCTTTATTTATAAAAGTTGGGGTCTTACACCAGGTCTGTAGCTTGAGCGGCTTTAACGTTATCGATTAAAGTCAATTTTACTTGTATATCATCACGTGGGTCCCTAGAGTCATTAACTCTATCTATATCATTTATAAATTATACAAAATAGGTCTTTGTGTTCAACAATATCGCACTCGTACTCGCGTATAATCTTCTACTCAATGCGTCAGCTACCACGCTCGCTTTTCCAAGATGGTATGGTCAGAACAGGTTTCGAATGAGTCACCTCTTGAGCTATTGGAAAATCTTCTCGCATTCTTCGCTCCATACGAATTTTGTATCTTTCTGAGTCAGCCATGTTAACGAAGTAGCGATTCTGGAAAATCCTTCCACGAATCTCTGATAGTAACCAGCTAAGCCCAGAAAGCTACGTACTTTGGTCACCGACTTCGGTTGCTCTCAATTGTGATTCATATCCCAATTTTGGATAGAACGTCATAATGGCACCTATTATTTTACCACCACACAAATATAGAGTCCCTTACGGAGAGTCTGGCTTTGGTGCATTCCACAAAGGAAGTCACCAGATAGAGGCTCGGGTACCAATTTCTATATTTGGGTTTTTAACTCCTGAAGTTCAATAGGAGCTATTCAATATGAGATTTTAGAAATGGATTTTGTATCGAGTTGAAGATCAATACAAAAATTCAATATCACGCTCTGGGTTAAGCCAGGAAATACGTCAGGAAATTCACTAGCAACAGAAATATCATTCAAATCTAACGTATTTTTGTTCAAGTCCATGACATGGGCTAAGAAAGCTTGACATCCATTTTTTAATAAACGAATGGCTTTATGGCTTGGTATGACAACGATTGATTTTAGTGGTTTGGTTGCTTGAATTCGCATAACAGGTTGTTTAGGAATATGAAAACTAACAACCTTACAAAAATAATTAATTTTGGCATAATGAGTAGTTAACCAATCAATTCCTAAAATCACATCAAAAGTAAGTATCTTTAAACAGATAAGGTCAACAGGTAATGTGATTGTGCCAACTTGGATTAAGCAAGATTTATAAACTGTAGATGTAATGAAAGTTTTTCCTAACGGAGTCTCCACAGATAGGTCAAAGTCTAATTTCTCCATAGTCAAGTTTAAACGTTGAACACAAGCAGGAGAGATAAAAGAATGGGTAGAACCGGTATCTAATAAGGTATAAACTTCGCAAGAATTTATTATTAGCTTACCCGTGATCACCTCGTTCGGGTTCCTCGCATTTTGGGCAGTCACGACAAACGCTCTTCTAGAAACCGTCGAATTTATTTTGTCCGTATCCGCCTTTGGTGTCACCATCCCAGTTGGACTTGGTTTTGCTATAGTACAATCTCGAGCGATATGTCCTTCCTTTCCACAATTATAACATACCTTGAACTGTTGTGGGCAGTTTGGACTTATATGTCCCTCCTCTCCGCATCTGTAACATCTAACTGGCGGTCATTCTCCTCCCCTAGAATTTGTTCCTGGTGCTGGTGCTGCTGTCAATGTCTTCCTGTCATCGTTAAATCTTCTCTTCTTGAAATTTTCACTTGACTCACCTCTCCTATTATCATGGCCATGATGACCACCCGAGTGGTTACCACTTTTGTCTGTATTTTTCTCTCCTCGCTAGTTCTCATCGCTCCAATGACTGTTGTCACTAGTATGACACTGGTTGTGGTCTCTCGGTTGAACATACTCATTATCTCGCTCTAATAATTGAGCCCTATTTACAACATCTTAATATAAAGAAAATTTATGAGAGATAAGATATTGCCGAATCTCGGGTTTTAAACCTCTCAGAAACATCCTTGTCATTCGTTTCTCATTCTCGACCAAATGAGGTGCAAACCTGGATAACTCTGCAAACTTCGCCTTGTACTGGGACACCGTCATGTTGTTTTGTTCCAGTCTGATAAACTCCACCTCCTTCATATGACGAATACTTTCAGGAAAGTACTTGTCATTGAACAGTTTCTGAAATATTTCCCAGGACATGTTGAGTGCGTCAGGCTGGGTACGCTTTACAGACTCCCACCAGTAGTCTGCCTCACCGCGGAACATAAAGGTGGCGAATGGAACCATCTGTTCCTCCGTGCATCCCAAGACATCGAATATCTTGGTAATTTACTTGACCCACATTTCCGCCATGATCGGATCCGGCTTTCCCTTAAATTCTGGTGGTCCCAATTCTTTGAACTGCTTGGCTGTGACAAACCGCGCATTGTTATCATTTCCACCCGTATTCTGCACATGAGTCTCCCTCGTCTGATTTTGCATGAACTGCAAAAAGCTCCTAAACATTCCATCATTCATCGTTTGCTCGGTAAGGTTGTTTACAGGAGGAATATTGCCTTCCTGTTGCACGTTCCCCTGGGTGGTGATCAAAGGTGTCTCCATGGTCTGATTTACTCCATTATTAACGTTCTCAGCTGCCATTCTTAAATACTGCCATAAAACAAGGGTTAATAGTCATGTCATATATTATCCCTATACTCTGACCGACCAAATAAACACCAAATAAACTTAGTTAGGTCATACTAGCGAAAGAATTCCCCGTCTCTCTCCTCCTAGTTCTTGTCTCACATCTCAGCCATGGATCATATCCCTAAGCTCTGATACCAACTGTGACGCCTCCAAAATAGGCATACAACACCCATTATAAGTCGCCAAATACATGGTACAGAAAGCAAACTACAACTTCAATAATACAATTGTCGTGCAAAATACGACAACACATACTTTGAGTCTAAATACAAATATTGTCTTCTAAACAATATTCACACTCAAGTAAGTCCTCATTACAATTATTCAAACACTATTTACAGAAATAGTGAGGACAACTAAAACATCTTTCTAGAATCATCACTCCATACCCCGACTAGATCCTGCTATGTTCTCACCCCCTGATAAGAAAAATGGAACAAAAAAGAAAAGGGTGAGCTCAACTAGCCCAGTAAAGAATATTATGACTAAGATAATATACAACAAATTATCATTAGTATTCAACAGAAAAAAATCTGATAGAATATAATCGACAACAAGTTTTAGATCAACAACTGCAGCGGAAACAGCAAACCATTAGAAGAGTCAAGTAGAGAATGAATTCTACTATCTATTAAGATTTAAAAGTCCATCATCAATATTTTATCCCTGTAACATCAATTAATAATCATCTTTAACCAAATATTCATCTTTGCACTACAGGCCAAAGATATTCATTTGTATCACCAGTCGGTCATGTTCATCTCAACACCTGTTCATCTTTGCACTACGGGCCAAAGATATTCATCAGTTAATCATTCATCTTTACACAACAGGCCAAAGATATTCAGTAATATCATCATTTAGGACTGAGGATGATGAAAATATTTTAAAGGAAACGATTCCAGTGAGACAGAAGGACAAATAGTAGGGATTCGTATAACAGTTTATCCAAGATCAATAATGCTTCATAATAATCAATTGTGAAGTAGAATTCAAAAATAATGATCAAAACATGGTTACAATCAACGATAGTAACCATAATAGATATCTTGGACAAAAAGAAAAATTTTTATTTTTCGATGAATAGTACCGTATTCGTGAATAGTACTGTATTCGTGAATAGTGCCGTATACGTGAATAGTAACCCCGACATAAAAAGTTCTAAATTTGATAAAAAAAACTCGTATCAATATTTCAGCATAATGATATTGAAGAAAATAATATCATTTAAGAAGAAAATAATATCCCTTACCTCAAAATATCAGTACTTCTGGTCGGAATACCGGTATAAGGCTGAAAGAAACTTGCTCTGATGAATAGAAACTCTCAAAGTATCTAAATACTCACAAAATACACTCAATAATCTAGACAGAGAAAGAGAAAACTTGTTTCTGGTGTGATTTTCAATTCTAACTTAGCCCTCTATTTATACGAAAATGTTAGCACGCCGAAGCAGACTTAACCTGCAACCTGATGGCTTTACCTGCTACTATTCCCACCCACCACATTTAAATAAAAATCTCAGCACATTTCTTCACCAACCAAGAGTGGGGCCCACCAATTCTAGAATTTTCTACCAAAATGATTAACTCCAAAAATTTAACAATTTCTGAACCAGTCATCTCGTAAAATTCATAGTAAATCATACGTTCATTTTTAACGGTTCAAAATTTGTGGACATATACTCAACTTATATATGTATAACATATCCAAAAATTATCACGATCCAACGGTCGGATTAAAAATTATAACCCCCGCAAAATATCTCAAAAATCCTGATTTTTAATACCTCTATTCCGACAAAAATACTGATAAAAACCTCAACATAACTCCTTCATTTTTAACCACAAAAATATATCCCTCATTTATATCCACATAAAATAAATATTTTCTTGCCTTATGAATTAATAATTAATTATTCACAAATAATATTACAGAATCACATTTGTGACAACCATGCCGTTTTTAGGAAAGAGGGGGCTTTCCAATAAGGATTTCTCCTTACTGGCGCGCAATTAGATGACCAAACCTCTCCTTAGACAGAACTTTCTAGACATTGCCAATAATGTTAACTAATAATATTATTCAAATAATATGAATTATTGATCTGATAAAGGAAAATACTGTGCAACAACAATTATTGAAACACCAATAATATAAAATATCAACGCAGCAATTATTGAATTAATAAAATAAAATATTAAATAATAACAACTGTAACAATTATTGAGTAGTGCCTTCCTTCGTAAGAATCAATAATTGGTGCAATACCGTGTGCTACTGTATTTTAACCACCAGGTATTTCAACAGTATTAACGATAACAACTACGCCGTTAATTATAAACAACTTATACTTGTCGTTTTCTTCATCCAATCGCTTTCCGTTATGGGGCCCACACAAGGCTGCGCCGTCGTATGAATATTTCCCGACAGTAAGAATATTTCACGACCAAACGAATATTCACCGACCAAAAATGAATATTTTATAACCACTTGCTTATTTGAAATATTTACGCATTTTACCCATAACTAACCACATTAATCAAATCAACCATTTCTATTTCAAAATAATAAATAGAGAAAATTTAATTTCATTTATTAATAAGTTGGGGTCTTACATTAGGAATTAATTTAATATAAGTAATCTCATTTATTCCTAATAGGATTAGGAGGAAAAATTAGGTAAAGGAGTTTAATTAATTATCCCTAATAAGATTAGGGAGCCCAATTAATTAAATGAGTTTAATTAAATAAATAATACCTTATTTTAATTAAATAGGGTTACCTGATATCTTTATAAGAGGAGTCTTATATCAGATATCAGAGATATACGCAATTTTAATTGTTGGAGAGTATCCCCTTTCTATGAGAGATAGAAAAACTAGGATTTTACCAAATACTCTTCTTCTTGAATATTTCTCCTTCCTTGGTGGATCACCTCTAGAGGCCAAACACTTGGGTGGCTAACGTTGATCAAAAGAAGGAACCCAACTCGGTGGATTTAAGTTAAACACGAAAAAGATTTGGAGGTAAACTTGTACCTGAGTAAGCTCGAATCTTCAAGGGTAAGATTCTCATTCTTTATCTTTTCATTTAATTAATAATTGTGCATAAAGGATGATCTGGGTATATAATTTGTATAATTTTAAACTCTGATTTTTCACGTTTCCGCTTATTTTGTGCAATTTGATTGCATTCATGAATATTACAAACCTAACAGTGGCATCAGAGCCAAATCTTTATGCGAATTAGTAATTGTTTTAATTTGATATGTCTTTAGAATAATTTAATTGGGCATAATTTTGTTGTATAAAATTTATTTAAAAAAAGAAAAAAAAAAGAAACAAAGAAAAAGAAAAACCGTTATCAATTTCGCGAATTAGTTCTTGTTGATTCTGTGTTTTTCTGTACCGTTAATATATATATATATATATATATATATATATATATATATATATATATATATATATATATATTACCGTTAATCTTATTCACGTGCAGGATCAATGACTTTTAAACATGTCAAAGTAATAAGGATTCAGTAATTATATATATACATATTAACGGTAATTATATATATATATATATATATATATATATATATATATATATATATATATATATATATATTATTCTCAATTATTTTATAATTAAAATATAAAGTTTATTTTAATTTTAAAATTAAATTTCATGCTAACTAATTAGAGTTGGAATTAGATTCCATGATAACTAATTAGAGTTAAAATTGGATCCATTTTTCTTAAATAAAGGAGATTATTTAGATATGAAATAAGATTTCATATTATTCAAAATAAAGAAGTTTATTTGTGAATATGAAAGAGAATCCGTATTTTCTTAAATAAAGGAGTTTATTTAACTATGGAATAAGATTTCATATTATTCGAAATAAAGGAGTTTATTTGTGAATGGGAAAGTGAATCCGTGTTTCATTTAACAAATGAGTTTTTTTTACTTGGAATTGGATTTCATAATTAATTAAAATAAATTAGTTATTTTGATTAAAGATTTTGATTAAAATAAATAGTTTATTTTATTCAAAATTAGATAAATTAAAATAAAAGAAGTTTATTTTGATTTAAATTTGGATTAAAATAAAGGAGTTTATTTTGATTCAAAATTAGATTTTATACTAACTAAATTTGTCAATTAAATGATATCAATATATATATATATATATATATATATATATATATATATATATATATATATATATATATATATTGAATGTTTATTATTCATGAGATGAATGTTATTTATTGATGCATATAGTGATGTGTATGATAATAAATGGGATTGATTATAGACTATTGACCAATGTGATTGGATTTTATTTTTGTTGGATGCATGAATGTATGTGTTTTATTAAATGGGGTCCGCGTACCTCGTCTTCTCTAATTTTTCTTAATGTAAATTCTATCTCCCTCCTATGTACTTCCCATTGACTGCTGATCAAGGTTTCTATTTATTTTAAATAGTTTTGTAATAGGAATAGTTAGAATTAAATTTTGAAGAATTGGAGAGCAAGAAGCAAGGAGCGTTTGAAGACCCTTTTGTAATGGAGCCCGAGTTTAAATGTAATCGTTATATTTAAATATTAATTATTGCACCCCTAGGGATTGACCTTTTGGTTCACTTGGTGGCTCTAGTGAACCAAACTAGAATAAAAGTCCATAATCAATCCAAGTAAAATATAGTATTCTATATGTGCATGCTTATACTATATATATTATATATTATGCAAACATGTTTCGCATGTTAATTAATATGACGCGTATTTTATATATATATATATATATATATATATATATATATATATATATATATATATATATATATATATATATATATGCGCTAAACAAGATGCGACAAATTAATAATAAACCCCTCAAATATTTTATATTAAGTTGTAACGTTCAAAGATATTTGGAATATCGAACGTTGCCTTCTAGCATGATAGAAACAATAGAGTATTGAATATTTAATATGAGTTTGTTGTGCACACACAAGGCAAGTATTAAATATTTAAGATGTTATTTTTATTACATATTATGTTTATAAGGAATTAAACATTACTGTTTTGTTGTGCGCACACAAGGGCTGTAGTTTTCTCTTCACTTATATGGAAATACTGGGTCTGACTTAACTTAAATCATTTTAGTTTGGATGTGCACACACTTGACCATTGTGATTTAAGAGAAAAAATAAAAGGAGTTGCATAGTTAATGTAATTGACAAGAGTTGTTTACCTATTTATTTATATATAGTTTGTTGTGCACACATAAGGCTATATACATTTAAAATGGGATCCTTATTCTCACTAGCAAATCTTTAATTAATTTTTTTCGAACTATATAAGTGAGGGTAATATAGTTTGAAAAAAATAGTGGGAGATACCAATTTAAAAAAAAACCTAATTTATTTTGATAATTAATAAAAGAATGTATGCTAAAATATTGTTACAAATTTATTTACAGAATTTTACAATGTCTAAATTACTATCATTGTGACGCCCCCAAATTCGGGTTACCTGACCCCCGAGTTTGGTGTTCACGATCCACAATATAATATCATTTAACTACCCATTTATATATAAATAGGAATACATAAGTCATTAACATATGTTGTTAATACATAAGTCTCAGGTTCTCTAACCTTAACACTACAGACATACCCCTTAGATATACAAGAATGGTTTACAATCCAACATAATAATATTAATATTTATTATACTAATTTATCACTATTCCTTTTCCTTTATTCTTCTTCGCAACACCTTCTGCAACTTCGTCCCTAGCTGAAAAGTTTTATTTAGCAAGGGTGAGCAACAAGTTTTCCCCGCAAGTTAAGACATACAATAAAGGTATAGAAATCAATATCAAGTCTTCTCACATTCTATGCTACAATAATCTGATAATGAAAGAGTACAACACTTTCAAGGTTTTCTACGATATTCAAATGATTAATCAAGAATTAATTCTACGAAATAGCAAAGTGGAATGTTTTCCAGATTTATGCTGAGCGATCCATTGGATCTTGAACTTCTCTCCTCGAGTAACTATCAAAGGTATACTTTGATATACCCAGGGGTATCAGATAACCATAAGGATTAAATCATACCCCTCTATAAGTATATAAAGTGATCAACTTTATTGTACCCTATATTATGCATAATACTTAATCGCGCGCAAAAGCCGAATATACGACCAATAAAATATTCCCTTTATATAAAAGGTTGTTCTTCTCAGTCTCATAATCAAGATTTTGATTTAATAACGAAATACTGTGATTTCAATTTCTAATTACTTCTCGATCTAGCCGAAATAATTGGCATCGATTTGTCAATAATAATTGAATTCTCTTCTCGAACCTATCAAGTTCCAACAATATTCGTCTAGCCAGAATAATTAGCTAAGGCATTTCTTAATATAATTTGACAATAAACAGGTATTATTTGTACTGCCAATTCTGGCTTCTACGGATATGAATATCCAATAACATTTATTCTACGAATATATATTTTTCGAATTAGTAATTTAATTTCAACAATAAATCCCTGGACGTGGTCTAATTAGCAATAATTAACCACCAACAATAATTAAACAATATTAACTCAAGGTTGAGTTAGGGAGCTTGCCTCTTCCGCTGATTACAGCTACACAAAATACTTATCTGCGTTTGAAAGACCTATAATCAATAATATCGGTCTCACAATTAGCACAATAATTTATAACACACATCACTGTAATTTACAGTCAAACCTTCTCCTAAACACATTAGCACATAGTCACAACAGTGTTTATAACCTATAAAAACACTTAACAAGTCTAACTAGTTCAGTATGGTTGGACTTTGGTCTCATCTCGGTGTTCTAGTCACCTTATCCAACAATTAACACAGTTATTTGTCAATTAAACTTGGTCTCTAAGCTTCAATATTAATTTAGATACATCAAATATCGCCTATAATATTTTTCGGAAGCTTTTAGTAATTTATAAACAATTATTATAATTTATAATAATTTTTCAAACATCTGAATCATTTTTAAATGATTTAATTATCAAATAATCTCATCATTATTAATATTTAATAATATTAATAGCATACTTGTCAAAATATTAAAGTTATTATTAATAACTTAAAATATTTTTAAATCAATAATATTCTAACCTGTGACTTGAATCTATAAGAGAAAACAGTTCACAGAACTATCTAATTCATAATACTCGCGTAGTAAAATTTCTAAACAAAATTGTTACTTGTTGCCACCTCCTGAGTAGCCACTGCATCTTGCACCGTCATATTGAATGTACGGGCCGTTGGTCTTCCTGGCTGTGCAGGTCCCCGAATTGCCAAGGTTCCACCCCCGGGTCCCTTGTTGACACTTTCTTTCTCAGCATTTCTCTTCGGACAGTTCCGAACCATATGATCAGTCGATCCGCACGCAAAACAACCTTGTATCTTCTTCGGATTGGGATAATTGGGCGATATGTGCCCCTCTTGTCTGCAGTTGTAACAAACTCCATTCTTTTTCAGACAAACACCTGTATGATTCTTCCCACACATTGCACATGGCTCCCTCCCTTGTTTATTTCCTTCTGTCTTGCCACCTGATTGTGTATTCTCACTCCACTTTCTCTTATTCGTGTTACTACCTCCACTGCTTCCTCTGTCATTTATCTTCTTCTTCTTTTCCTAATAAAATCGAGATGTAGCCTCGCTCCCTCCTTCCGTAATGAACGCTTTCTCCATCAAGCCGTGAACGTATTGATCTGTAATACCGCTACCTTGTTGAATATCCCCAGCTTCAGCCCATTCTTAATTCTTCTCGCTTTTCTTGCTTCTGTGTCCACCTAATGAGGTGCAAATTTCCCTAACTCGTTGAATTTGGCAACGTATTCTGTTACCGACATGTTCTCATGCTTCAATTCTAGAAATTTAACTTCCATCCTGGATTGCATACTCGACGAGAAGTAGTTCTCAAAGAACAACTCCTTGAATCTTGTCCACAACACCACTGCTGTACCAGCTCTTGCGTGATTAGTCTCCCACCAGTAATTAGCTTCTCCCTTTATCAAGTATGTAGCAAAAGTCGTCTTCTGCTCTTCTACCACTCGCGCAATGACGAATGCTTTCTCCATCTCTTTCACCTAAGTTTGGGCTTCAATCGGATCCGTGGTTCCCTTGAATTCTGGTTTTCCTACCGCTTTAAAATCCTTGAAGTTAGCCAATCTATCAGCTGGCTGATTTCTCGCTCTTCCACTTGGTGGAGCCCTATTTTCCATAGCTTCGGCAATCATATCTGCAAAATTCTACATTGGGTCCGCTTAACCTCCTTCGTTATTCACTGACTGTTCTTCTCGTTGGTTTCAATGTTGTCGTCTAGGCGGCATGATCTGATTGAAATAAAAATCTTATATTAATTCTCTTTCTCTACACAAATTCTTAATACAATAAGAATTCAACACATAATTCTAATATATAAACGAATATTTATTCAAATAGTTCATAGCACATTTAGTACTTAACACATATTACTATCCCTTTTTAAAATAATTTTTAGGATTTAACATACATAACTTTACACAAAAAGTTGTAATTCTCCAATCACACATAGCTATTACCCGTTCGTCAAACTTACCACACTTATGAGTTCAGGAACTTATCACAATTATATGAGTGTATGAACTTATCCTAGTCAGACCTTTGGCGTCCATTCGTTGAGGGGTTCAAAATATTTCATATAATCATGAGTCATTAACTTACCATAAGTATGAGTTTTAAGAACACACAAATTAATCTTGATCTTATATTCATATAGAAAATAAAAATTTCATTCATAAAACATATATATTTACATATGTTTAAACATCATTCTCGATATTACAATACTTAATATCAAAAAGCATCTACCAAAAGATACTATCACACACACACACACACACACACACACACACACACACACACACACATATATATATATATATATATATATATATATATATATATATATATATATATATATAAGTTGTCTACCGACCACTCCCTTCACCAGTCTTTTCTTGTTGGGACACTTGTTGAATCCGTGACCCATTCTCCCACATGAGAAACACTTCCTCATATTCGGCTTAGGACAATGCAAAGAAATATGTCCTTCCTGCTTACAGTTGAAAAGACATTCTTCCACATCATGCATTCTCCTACGTGAGTCTTGCCACACTTACTGCAAGCTTGCCTCTTCTTCGGGTTTGAATCTTCAGAGTTAGGGCTATCGTTGTCCCTCTTTCTCTTTTTCTTTCCCTTCTTGCTGGTTCCTTCAGATGATCCACCACCTTCAGTCTTCATCCTTTCCACCTGCGCCTTGAGCTCGTTCCGTTCTTTAGTCATCTCGCGTAACACTCGCTCCGTCTGCAGATAGCTGATCTTGTTCTCCAACTTTGATCTTATTCTTTAACTCCACCTTAGCTTCTTTAGACTCTGCCTCTTCATCAGTACTCAGATACATCTCGGGATAATCATCATGATCACTCTCGAGATTGACTATGGGTTCATCTTTTCCCACTTCTTCAACTGACTCGCTCTGTGCTGGCACCTTGGCTACTGGCATTGGTGCGACAGCCGCTGGTATCTCTGTACTCATCTTATCTTCTCCCGACATCCTACAATCAGTTTAAACAACTTGATTAGTACACCATTAGTACAATCTTCTAACACTGTGAGTCCACATATCTCATTATAGATACGATTCAACAATCTCTCACTTAGTACTCTAAATGAGTATTCTCTGTCTCGCTTACGGTTATAATCCTATGGTCTTTCCCTGTAACAACCCGATATTTTCTACATAAATAAATAAGAAATTTTGCGTATAATTTTTTTTTTATATTAAAGATGAGGATTTGTACAAGATAATGAGTATATGTATTTATGTGGTAAATAAAAATATATTTATTGCATAAATGTTTACAAGTAATTTTATTTTAGAATTATTGATTATTATAGAGTATATTCTAATAATAATTAAATTATGGTAGAAATGTTTTATTAACTATTTTCCATAAAAATATAATCATATATTATTTAAATAATATATGGAGTGATTTTTAGAATAAATATAATAATTATTTTATTATATGAATTTTAGTACAAGTTATTAAGTGAATTATTTTACCTTAATTATTAAGGTTAAATATGAAGAATAAATCAGATATGAAATCCAAACCCTAATTTTGGATTATTGTCAAGGTATGAGAATAATAATATAATATTAATTATATTTTGATTTTTCAGTGCTATGAATATGTATTATATTTCCGTATTGATAATGGTAGGTCAATTACAGTGTATTATGACCAAACCCTAGTAATAATGTTAAACCCTAATTTGAGATCCAAATTAGAGTGCAAGATTATTTTATAAGTGTGTTATATAATTTATGTCGTGTATTAAATATATTAATTAGGTGAACCCTAATTAAAATTCTAGAAAACCCTAATTTTTAGAAAATCCTAATTAATATTTCTAAAATCCTAAATAATTTTTGGAGATGAGGAACCCTAATTTGAAATTTAAATTAGAGTTCTAGATTGGTTGTAATTATGTTAATGTGATTAATTAACAAGTATTATAATTACAATTGTTAATTTTTTAAACCCTAATTTGATAATTAGAAAAATCTAATTATAATCGGTAACCCTAATTATCAAAATCTTAAACCCTAATTGCTATTTTAACAAGGTTAATTATAATTATATGATCTAAACCCTAATGTTCATGTATAAGGTAATTAGATAATTAATTATAATTAGGAAACCCTAATTTCAAAATTTTAGAAACTAAAATTTATTTATTTATTTATTTGATTTTATTTATTTTTGTGCAAACTTTAATTGCTAAATCCTATTATTATTTTGTGCTAAACCTTAGGGTTAAACCCTAAAGGTTAAACCCTAAGGGTCAAACCCTAAGGGTTTGCCAAGTTCCATTTTGCCCTTAAAAATCCAAACCAAATGACCATTATACCCCTAGTTGCATTATTTGGCTAACAAATAGGTTTTGACATTTAGATGAGTTGGTGAACCACTCCATGTGCTCAAAATGACAGCAACAAGCAATATGCATCAGCCAATTCATGCATCAAGACTTGCATAAATAGATTGGAAGAGAGAGAAAATTTATTTGTTACTTACATTTTTCACAAACACTCAACTAAGCTCTCTCTCTCTCTCTCTCTCTAACCTCCAAAATTATAAGCTATATTAGTCCCAAATCAAAGCCCCACGATCAACCATAACATAACAGAAGCCAGAAATCAAAAGATTGATCATCAAGGTATAAAAACCCTAGCTATAATCTGTCCAAAAATCGGATGTTTGATGTTGTTGTTTTTGTGTTAAATATGTTATATGAGGTGTCTAATGATGATCTGGGTTGGTATTTAGTGGATCCATAACATCTAGATTCACAAAATAAGAGCTTTCAAAAATCTGAAAAATTTTTATAATGTCTCTGACAGTCAAATGTCAGATCGCGTAGATCCTTTTCTGTTTAGTGTTTTGTTGTTTAAGTGTTTGATATTGAACTCTGTTATGAGGTCTTTCCTCTGTGACTCGAATTAGGGTCGGATCTGGTGTGAGTTGAAAGTTATTCATGGTCAAAGGTCGTTGACCGACCATGACCAAGTGAATCTGGGTAACCCAGAATGTGATTAGCAGCATCTGACAAGATTTTTAACCGGCTAGATCTTTCATGTTTTTGTTGTTTGGTTTCTGTTGTTGTAACAAGTTTGTTGTTTGTTGTTTAGGCTTTATATTTAAGCTTATAGAACGTATAAATGAATAGCAGGATTCTTGTATTGTACGGTCAAAACATGTAAGAAGATCACGATTTCCGTTTTCTGGATAACCCAGAAAACGTATGATCGTGATTTCTGACATGGGTGGACCGGTTAATATCTGGCGATTTAGTTGTTGTTATAGTGCGTATATGTGATAGATCTCTTGTCCTACATGTTATCTACACACTGCAGATTTTAAAGCACAAAAACATTATAAGATCAACAAGTTGTGGAAGCCCAAAACGAGCCAGTCGAACTGTTCTTCATTTCTGGGTAGCCCAGAAAATGAAGAACAGCTCTGACAGCTTGTTCAAGGCTCCAGATCTCTTTGGTTATGCATGGTTTGATGATGTTGTTTGTTGGATCGTGTAGCTTATACTACAATATCTGACCATCAACATGTCCAGAAACAAATTGATCAGCGTTTAGTCGATGGTCAAAGTAGCACCCACGAAACTGCCATATGAATGCTCAAGAACATGAAGAACACCTATAGCGACAGTTTTGTCACTATAGGTGGCCTTTAGCGGCACACAGCTTATTATTTTCTGGAAATTAATTATTAAATAGAAAAAATATAGTTTTTAATTATTAAAAATATAAATTAAATTATTAAAAATTATTTTAAATTCTGAAAATTAGTTTTTAATTATTTTTAATATATTTCATAAATATTTAATATTTTTGGAATATTAAAAGTATTTAATTTATTTAATTATAATATTAAATAAATTATTTAAAAATAATTTTAATATTTGAAAAATCATTTAAAATTATATTATGATATAAGAAAATATTTGAAGTTATTTTTGTGACTTTTAATATTTTGTGATAAATTTCATTAATAAATTAATATTAATGATAATTAAGTTATTTACTAAATGAATTAAATAAATTAAAAATGATTTTATTATATTAAAAATCATTTTAAATAATAAAAAGGTATTTAAAAATATTTTAAGTTATAAAATATAACTTTTAATATTTAAAGGTAAATTTCATTAATTAATTATTATTAATGATATTAAAGTTATTTAATAATTATATTAAATAATTTAGTTTAAAAATGATTTTAATATTATAATAATCATTTTAAATGAAAATAAAGTGTTTAAAGATATTTTAAGTTATAAAACATAACTTTTAATATTTAAAGAATAATTTCATTCATAATTAAATATTAATGATTATTAATGATATTAAATTTATTTAATAATTATATTAAATAAATAGTTTATAAATTATTTTATTAATTTAAAAATCATTTAAAAGGATATAAATGAATTAAAAATATTTTAAGTTACGAATAATGACTTTTAATATTTTGATAAATAGAACATTAATACCTTAATATTAATGGTAATTATTTAGAAATGATTTTAAATGTTTTAAAAATCATTTAAGGGTAATATTAATACTTTAAAAATATTTTGAGTTATTATAAATAACTTTAATATTTTGGAAATGATTTCATTAATAGTTTAATATTAATTAGATATTAATGATAATAGAATTATTTAGTATTTAAATCATTTAATAATGATTCCGAGGTTGAAAATTCATAATAAATAATATTAAATGTTTAAAAACTATTATAAGTAATTTAAAAATAATATGACTGATATTAAGTTACAGTACAGAGTCTTAGACTCGATAATTACCCGATAAAGTTGTCGGTACACCGACATGTTTCAGAAATTGATCTGGACTTAGATAATGTGATTAGATAAGTGATTATTTGTGATTCAATGGTTGTTAAACCTATGTGCCAATGTGATTAGGGAATGTGCTGACTGCAATAAGCAGTATTATATGATATGATATGTTATTCTAATCAGACAAATGATCTATTCAATGATAGGGCTTGATAGAAAAGATAAATCTAAGTTGTGTAAGCAGCAGACAAGGCAAGTATCTAACTCTTTGCATTTATTTTATGCAACGGACATGCGTAAGATAATATCTGAATTGTTCATTTCAATTGTTCAAATATTTCAACCTTTGTATATACTTATGCAATGATTCTGTATAAGTAAGTTATTAAACTATAATTGTTGTACAAGTTCCTTTATTCTGTTATCATTGATCAAATTATATATTCTGATCGTTAATTTCTAAAACATGGTTATACAAGTGTCCCCACTTGGATAATCATTATATTTTATCGCATGTTGATACATACTTATCGGTGTTCAGAATGTATAAGTTGAATTAAAAGTCGTCTAAGCTATTTGATCCAGCTAGACATATTTAAAGTTGTTATTGAACAAGATAAAACTTTATCCAACTAAATTGTTTTGGTTTGGATTCAAGACTGGTATGAACATCCCAAATATGGGAAACTTTTATGCGCCTAAGGCGGGAATGCTGGATGAAAATATTGTCCTTTAATGTAGTATTGATCAATACAGGGCATAACGGGCTGATCACCCCCCGTGCCCGTAAGTAATGACGGTTTACAGATGAAGTTCTGTTTAACCTTTTCAAAAATAAAAAATAATGTTCATAGTTTGTCAACTGATCCTCATTTATAGTCAGTACGTAGTTTCAAAAATTTGAAATCGAAATGATATGTTGTTTATTATCGGTTCAGTTTACTTTACAACTGTTGATTCGTTGTAGAAGTATCGTTCAAAGAAAATATTTAATTCGTTCAGCTAACTGTTATTGTTGTTGTTACTTGCTGGGCACTCAAATGCTCATCCTTGCTTAAATTTAAATATTTTCAGCTAAAGGTGAACAACTTGGAGGCTTTTCTAAGAACAAAGGGAAAGGGAAGGTCGTTGAATGAATGATAAGGCTATCTTTTGTAATAACTAGACTTTATTAGGGTAATGATGATATATATTAACTATCATGTAATGAAACGAATGTTTGAAGGTTTCGTACTTGGGATTGAAAACTCTGATAATATGTAAATTAAATTTAATAATCTATATCATTGTTATTATTATTAGTATTATTCCGCTCATAGAAATGGTATCGTGAAGAACCGAGTTCGGGTTTCAAGTACCCGAGTTTGGGGTCTTCACATTCCCCACCCCACTTAAGGTTTATAAACTACAGCTTTGATACCAATATGTGACGCCCCCAAATCTGGGTTACCTGATCCCCGAGTTTGGTGTTCACGATTCACAATATAATATCATTTAACTACACATTCATATATAAATAGGAATACATAAGTCATTAACATATGTTGTTAATACATAAGTCCCAGGTTCTCTAACCTTAACATTAAAAATATACCCCTTAGATATACAAAAAGGGTTTACAATCCAACATAATAATATTAATGTTCATTATACTAATTTATCACTATGCCTTTTTCTTTAATTGTTCTTCTTCGCAGCACCTTCTGCAACTTTGTCCCTAGCTAAAAAGTTTTATTTAGTAAGGGTGAGAAACAAGTTTGCCCTATAAGTTAAGACATACAATAAAGGTATAGAAATCAATATCAAGTCTTCTCACATTCTACACAACAATAATCTGATAATGAAAGAGTACAACGCTTTCAAGGTTTTCTACGATATTTAAATGATTAATCAAGAATTAATTCTACGAAATAGCAAAGTGGAATGTTTTCCAAATTTATGTTGAGCGATCCATTGGATCTTGAACTACTCTCCTTGAGTAACTATCAAAGTTATTCTTTGATATACCCAGGTGTATCAGATAACCATAAAGATTAAATCATACCCCTCTGTAAGTATATAAAGTGATCAGCTTTATTATACCCTATATTATGCATAATACTTAATCGCACGCAAAAGCCGAATATACGACCAATAAAATATTCCCTTTATATAAAATGTTGTTCTTCTCAGTCTCAGAATCAAGATTTTGATTTAACAACAAAATACTGTGATTTTAATTTCTAATTACTTCTCGATCTAGCTGAAATAATTGGCATTGTGACGCCCCCAAAATTAGGTATACATCACCTATTCTGAGTCGTCAGATACGTGGTACAAAATTTAAATACAACCTCATTTATACAACTGTTGAACTGTCGTGCAGAGTACGACAATAGATAAGCTATGAGTTTTAATACAAATGTATGTAACTCTCATGGTGCCTCAACCACAACCTTACAATGGTATTTTACATAAAAGTACAGTTAAAAACTGTTTTAAAAATTAAAATCTTTGGGAAGTGCTCAAGAAAACCTTCGTACATGGGAGGCCATGCGTCTAGGTTATGATAGATATCATATGTCCACAGAATTATCCTTGGTTGACCCAAAAGTCCCCAAAGAAAAATAAGAAGATTACTATCATCTTCTTTCCAATGGTGAGTTTTCTCTTGACATATAAATATCTTCGTTGCCTCCAAGTGAAAATTATGTTTCAACTAAACTCCAAGATCATACAGGTAGTGCTCGTAGATATATTTAGCAAGTGGATGTGCACAACCATGTCTTATGAGAACACGAGGTTGTATGTCATTAGACATCTTGTATGATAGTGGCAAAATACCCTTCCAAAGTTGGGTTCGCCTCACCCTTTCTGATTCACCAAATATAACTACTAAATGATGTATAGAATACAACACACTTTTCTGTACTGTTTAGAGAAAACCTCCACAGCTATCACACTATTTTATAGAATAGTGAGGACTACTAATGATATCATCTGGACCGTCACTCCATTCCCCGACTAGTCCCTGCTGCGTTCCCCGACTAGTCCCTGCTGCGTTCTCACTTTCTTTGAAAAAAGAGTATTCCGACTGGTAAGGCGAGGATATACTCGAAGAAAACTTGCACTACGCTCAAAGCTTTCTTAAACTCTAAATAAATACGCTCAAGATTATAGAAGAAGAACTCTCTCTATAAATTCTCTCTCTAGAGTTTCAATAAATTCGTAAGAAATAATGAAGGAATGAGCTTCTATTTATAGAAGAATGGACTGCATAGTAACTAATTCATGAACGGTCCAGATTGATTTACTTTTAATCGGACGATCCATATTTAAAGAAAAATATTTTAAATAAAATATAATATATTCTATTTATAATCTAATAAAACGAATAACTTTATAAAAGATTTTACTATGCAAACACTATGCAGGCACTATACAAATACTATGCAGAATAAAATATAATATATTCTAATTATTGTCTAATAAAACAGATAACTTTATAAAAGTATTCTGTTTTATATAAAAATATTTTACTATTAACCTAATAAAACGAATAACTTTATAAAAGTATTCTATTTTATATAAAAAGCTTTTCTGTTTTATTACATTAATAATACTAATAAAACAAAACTGAGTGACTTCTCACGCAAGCATCAATAATCAATATCGTGTGCTACTATGCAACCACGCGTATTACTGTACTTTTAACACCGGGTGTTTCAACAGTTAACGGTAAAACTTCCGCCGTTATTTTCATAAAAATATTTTTATCATTTTCTCAATCCGACAATAATTTTGTTGTGGGGTCCACCAATGATTGTACCGTCGTACGAATATTCCCTGATAAAAAGAATATTCCCCGACACAACGAATATTTTATATCAACTTGCTTACTTTGCAAAAAAAATTTCACATATTACCCTTAACTTTAAACTTTTATCAATTTAACTATTTACCAAAATAAAAAAAATGAATACTTTTATTTTATAAAATTTGGGGTCTCACAATCACCCCTCATTATGAAATTTCGCCCTCGAAATTTACGTACGTACCTGATATTCGAAGAAATAAGAATACCTTGCTTTCTTTTCAGATTGTACCTTCCCGGTAATTTTCTCGCTATCATGATTTTCCCATTTCTCATCTTCTGTATTTCAGATATCATTCTAGAATATAGGTTCAAAACAAAGGTTAATTGACATATCATATTTTGTCAACTTATCAAGTAAACAATTTTAGCTTAGGTAAGTCACACACTAGCGAAGTATATAAATCGTCTCTCCCCTCTTAGTTCTAGACTCTTATCTCCGCCGGTGACCATATCCCTAAGCTCTGATACCAACTGTGACGCCCCCAAAATTAGGTATACATCACCCATTCTGAGTTGTCAGATACATGGTACAAAATTCAAATATAACCTCATTTATACAACTGCTGAACTGTCGTGCAGAGTACGACAACAGATAAGCTGTGAGTTTTAATTCAAATGTATGCAACTCTCATGGTGCCTCGACCACAACCTTACAATGGTATTTTACATAAAAGTACAGTTAAAAACTGTTTTAGAAATTAAAATCTTTGGGAAGTGCTCAAGAAAACCTTCGTACATGGGAGGCCATACGTCTAGGATATGATAGATATCATATGTCCATAGAATTATCCTTGGTTGACCCAAAAGTCCCCAAAGAAAAATAAGAAGATTATTATCATCTTCTTTCTAATGGTGAGTCTTCTCTTGACATATAAATATCTCCGTTGTCTCCAAGTGAAAATTATGTTTCAGCTAAACTCCAAGATCATACAGGTAGTGCTAGTAGATATATTCAGCAAGTGGATGTGCACAACCATGTCTTATGAGAACACGAGGTTGTATGTCATTAGACATCTTGTATTATAGTGGCAAAACACCCTTCCAAAGTTGGGTTCACCTCACCCTTTCTGATTCACCAAATATAACTACTAAATGATGTATAGAATACAACACACTTTTCTATACTGTTAAGAGAGAACCTCCGCAGCTATCACACTATTTTATAGAATAGTGAGGACTACTAATGATATCATCTGGACCGTCACTCCGTTCCCCGACTAGTCCGTGTTGCGTTCTCACTTCCTTTGAAAGAAGAGTATTTCGACTGGTAGGGCGAGGATATACTCGAAAAAAACTTGCACTACGCTCAAAGCTTTCTTAAACTCTAAATAAATACGCTCAAGATTATAGAAGAAGAACTCTCTCTATAGTTTCTCTCTCTATTATTTCAGTAAATTCGTAATAAATAATGAAGGAATGAGCTTCTATTTATAGAAGAATGGACTGCATAGTAACTAATTCATGAACAGTCCAGATTGATTTACTTTTAATCGGACGATCCATATTTAAAGCAAAATCTTTTAAATAAAATATAATATATTCTATTTATAATATAATAAAACGAATAACTTTATAAAAGATTTTACTATATAAACACTATGCAGGCAATATGCAAATACTATGCATAATAAAATATAATATATTCTAATTATTGTATAATAAAATAGATAACTTTATAAAATTATTCTGTTTTATATAAAAAGATTTTACTATTAGCCTAATAAAATGAATAACTTTATAAAAGTATTCTGTTATATATAGAAAGCTTTTCTGTTTTATTACATTAATAATACTAATAAAATAAAACTGAGTGACTTCTCATGTAAGCATCAATAATCAATACCGTGTGCTACTATGCAACTGTAACGACCCCAAAATAGGTCCATTCCATCCAACTCATTCTGAGTCGCCAAATACATGGTACAGAAAATAACTATAACTTTATTACAACAATTGTCGTGTAAAATATAACAACACATATACTGTGAGTTTGGATACAAATATATACCAAATGTGACTCATGTCCCAACCGTAGACAACACCTCACAATGACACCTTACATAAAGGTATAGTCAAAAACTATTTTAGAAATTAGAATATTTAGAAAGTGCTCAAGGAAACCTTCGTACATGGGAGGCCATGCGTCTAGGTTGTGATAGATATCATATGGCCACAAAATTATCCTTGGTTGACCAAATAGACCCCAAAGAAAAACGAGAAGTTTACTATCATATTCTTCCCAATGGTGAGTCTTCTCTTGACATATCATTATCTTCACTGTCTCTAATTGAAAATTATACTTCAAACAAACACCAAGATTATACAGGTAGTGCTCGTAAAGATACTCAGTAAGTGGATGAGCATAACCCTGTCTAATGATGACACGAGGTTGTATGTCATTAGACATCTTGTATGATAGTGACAAAACACCCTTCCAACGTTGGGTACACCTTACCCTATTGGATTCACCAAAAATAACTATTAAATGAACTTTTCTATACTGCTTAGGGAGAACTCCACAGCTAGAGACCACCGTTCTATTCCCTTGTTACCCCCGCTCGACCCAGCTACACTGTTATTACCTGAAAAGGAATTGTGAAGCAAAAGGGTGAGCACAACTAGCCCAGTAAAGAATATCATGACTAAAGATAATTAAATTATCAATAGCCTTCATCAGTAATAAATCAGAGATTTAGAACATATGGTAAATAAAACTTCTCAACCATAGTTGCAGCGGAACGAGCAATCCATTAGAAGAGTCAAATAGACTATAAAGTCCATTATCTTCTCCACGTTAAAGTCCATCAACAATGTTTTATCCCTGTAACATCAATCAATAATTCCTGTCCACAGTCACATGTATAACTCATAATCGTAATTGTAGTTCTAAATTCCTTTTCTCATCCAGGACAAAGATAATTTTCATCACCTGAAACATCAAACATCATGGTTATACCAAATCACAGTTCATGTTTATAATCATACTAATAAATTCATCTTTGAACTACGGCCCAAAGATATTCATCAATAAGTCATCTTTGCACTACATGCCAAAGATATTCAACAACAGGTCATCTTTGCATTACGAGCCAAAGATATTCATCAACAACTCATCTTTGCACTACATGCCAAAGATATTCAACAACAAGTCATCTTTGCATTACTAGCCAAAGATATTCATTACCAGTTCATCTTTGCACTACAGGCCAAAGATATTCAACAACAAGTCATCTTTGCATTACGAGCCAAAGATATTCATCACCAGTTCATCTTTGCACTACAGGCCAAAGATATTCCTCAACAATTCATCTTTGCACTACAGGCCAAAGATATTCCTCAACAGTTCATATTTGCACCACAGGCCAAATATATTAATATCTCAAAGAATATATAATCATTTCAGAATTTATATAAATAATAATTATAACCATGTTGATCATTTCACTTTTGCACTTAAGCTAAAGATATTCAATTATAAATTCAATGGTCATGATCATACCAGTCAACAATTCAACTTTGCACTACTGGCTAAAGGGAACCCATAGTCATGATCATACAAAAAATCTACCCATCTTTACACTCAAGTCAAAGAGAAATATCATCATTAGGGTTATAAAAATGTTATATATGATAATAAAATCAATATAATCAATATATAGATTTAATCTCAAGAGTAATATTCATAAATCAACTATAATTTGGTCAGAAAAAGAAACCAATTTTGTCGTAAATAGTAACTCGTGAATAGTAATTCATGAATAGTAACTCGACATAAAAAAGGTAGAAATTTCATAATAAAATCCATACTAATATTTCGGTATAATGATATTGAAAGAATAATATTTCTTAAGCTTATAAACAATTTATTTAAATTGTTTACACTTTACTAATTAATGCATTTAGTTATCGTAAAATGCCAACTCTTAAGATTTCATCACCAATAACCAAAATCCTCATCAAAAATCTGCATATAACTCGTATATGATTCTCAAGCCATAAAATCATATTTTCTAATTTTTTTACTTCACATAACATATTTAATTCATTTACTCATAACTAGACTATTTTCATGAAAAATACGAAATCAGTTCCAAAAATGTTTTTTTTTTGGGATTTAGCATAATATAGTCCCATAGTGAACATATATTTTTCTCAAAATTTTTAAAATTCATTTACTATTTTTCATATGGCCAAAACCGCCGAATATTTAGACATTTATCAAAAATTGTATTTTTATCCAAAAATTCCAAAATTTACAGAGTATACTGATATTATATAGATATACTTCTAATAAAAATTTTATCAATTTTGGAGTTACCCACAACGAGTTATAAGCGGTTACTTTTAAAATAGTATTTTCCCGTAAAATTCATAACTTTTAATATATACATCCAAAAATCACCATTTTTGGACACAATCAATAAAACTCATCAAAATATCATTTCAAAATTTTTCAAAATTTTCTGAAGGTCAGAAGAATTACGAACTGAAAAACATAATAACTCTTAAAATCTCTTACTATCCCTTACCTCAAAAGTGCAGTATTTCTGACTGGAATGCAAAGCCAAAGGAAACTTACACTGAATAGCAACTCTCAAAGTATCTAAATACTCACAAAATATGCTTTATAATATAGAGAGAGAAAGAGAGAAAGCTTATGTTTCTGGTGTGATTTTCAATTCTAACTTAGCCCTCTATTTATAGGAAAATGTTAGCACGCCGAAGCAGACTTAACCTGCAACCTGATGGCTTTACCTGCTACTATTCCCACCCACCATATTTGAATAAAAATCTCAACACATTTCTTCACCAACCAAGAGTGGGGCCCACCAATTCTAGAATTTTCCACCAAAATGATAAATTCCGAAACTTCAACTATTTTTAAACCAGTCATCTCGTAAAATTCATAATAAATCATACGTTCATCTTTAACGGTTCAAAATTTGTGGACATATACTCAACTTATATATGTATAACATATCCAAAAATTACCACGATCCAACGGTCGGATTAAAAATTATAACCCCGCAAAATATCTCAAAAACTCTGATTTTTAATACCTCCATTCCGATAAAAATACTGATAAAACACCTCAACATTAACTCCTTCATTTTTAACCACAAAAATATATCCCTCATTTATATCCACAAAAAATAAATATTTCCTTATCATATAAATCAATAATTAATTATTCACAAATAATATTACAGAATCACATTTATGACAACCAGGCCGTTCCCAAAGAAAGAGGGGGCTTTCCAATAAGGATTTCTCCTTACTGGTGCGCAATTAGATGACCAAACCTCTCCTTAGACAAAACTTTTTAGACATTGTCAATAATGTTATCTAATAATATTATTCAAATAATATGAATTATTGATCTGATAATGAGAAATATTGTGCAACAACAATTATTGAAACAACAATAATATAAAATATCAACGCAACAATTATTGAATCAATAAAATAAAATATTGAACAGTAACTACTGTGCAACTACACGTATTACTGTATTTTAACCACCAGGTATTCCAACAGTATTAACGGTAACAACTACGCCGTTATTTATAAAAACTAAATTTTGTCGTTTTCTTCATCCAATCGCTTTTCGTTATGGGGCCCACACAAGGCTGCGCCGTCGTACGAATATTCCCCGACAGAGAGAATATTCCACGACCACACGAATATTCACCGACCAGAAATGAATATTTTATAACCACTTGCTTATTTTGAAAAATATTCATATATCACCCTTAACTTTAACTTTTTATCAATTTAACTATTTACTAAATAGAAAAATTGAATACTTTTATTTCATAAAATTCGGGGTCTTACAGCAACCACGCGTATTACTATACTTTTAACACTGGGTGTTTCAACAGTTAACGATAAAACTTTCGCCGTTATTTTCATAAAAATATTTTTGTCATTTTTTCAATCCGACAATAATTCTATTGTGGGGGCCACCAATGATTGTACCGTCGTACGAATATTCCCGACAAAAAGAATATTTCCCGACTAATCGAATATTCCCCGACACAACGAATATTTTATATCAACTTACGTACTTTGCAAAAAAAATTTCACATATTACCCTTAACTTTAAACTTTTATCAATTTAACTATTTACCAAAATAAAAAAATTGAATACTTTTATTTCATAAAATTCGGGGTCTCACAGGCATCGATTTGTCAATAATAATTGAATTCTCTTCTCGAACCTATCAAGTTCTAACAATGTTCGTCTAGTCAGAATAATTAGCTAAGACATTTCTCAATATAATTTGACAATAAACAGGTATTATCTATACTGCCAATTTTAGCTTCTACAGATATGAATATCCAATAACAGTTATTCTACGAATATATATTTTTCGAATCAGTAATTTAATTTCAACAATAAATCCCTGGACGTGGTCTAATTAGCAATAATTAACCACCAACAATAATTAAACAATATTAACTCAATGTTGAGTTAGGAAACTTGTCTCTTTCGCTGATTACAGCTACACAAAATACTTATCTGCGTTTGAAAGACCTATAATCAATAATATCGGTCTCACAATTAGCATAATAATTCATAACATGCATCACTGTAATTTACAGTCAAACCTTCTCCTAAACACATTAGCATATAGTCACAATAGTGTTTATAACCTATATAAACACTTAACAAGTCTAACTAGTTCAGTATGATAGGACTTTGGTCTCATCTCGGTGTTCTGGTCACCTTATCCGACAATTAACACAGTTATTTGTCAATTAAACTTGGTCTCTAAGCTTCAATATTAATTTAGATACGTCAAATATCGTCTATAATATTTTTCGGAAGCTTTTAGTAATTTATAAACAATTATTATAATTTATAATAATTTTTCAAACATCTGAATCATTTTTAAATGATTTAATTATCAAATAATCTTATCATTATTAATATTTAATAATATTAGTAACATACTTGTCAAAATATTAAAGTTATTATTAATAACTTAAAATATTTTTAAATCAACAATATTCTACTAAAATGATCTTTAAAATAATTAAAATTATTTTTAATTCATTACCATTAATATTTAAATATTAAAAAAATTATCATCTAAATATTAAAAGTCATTAATTATAACTTAAAATATTTTTAAATCAGTTTTCTCATTTTTAAATAATTTTTAATAAATAAAATCATTTTCAATTCTTTTATTTAATATAATAATTAAATAAGTCTAACATCATTAATATTAATTTATTAATAAGAATTCTCCAAAAATATTGAAAATTATTATTTTATAATTCAAAATATTTTCTAACATTTTATTCTCATTTAAAATGATTTTTAAATTAATAAAATCATTTTTAACATATTTATTTAATTTAATAATCAAATAAATCTAATATCATTAATATTAAATTATTAATTAAAATTCTCTAAAAATATTAAAAGTTATATTTTATAACTTAAAATATTTTTAAATACATTATTCTTATTTAAAATAATTTTTCATAATATTTAATAATTTTTCTCTAATTTATTTAATACACTAATTAATTAAATTAAATACCTTTAATATTTAAATAATTATAAATTTTAAAGAAAAATATTTCAATTGGTCAAAAATTATTTTTCATAATTAAAATAATTTTTAAAACCATTTTTAATAATTTTTATAATTTATTTTCTATTTTTAATTATTTTCCGAAAATTAGGAAAATAAAATTAAATAAACCGTCGCTATAGGCCTTTAGCGACACATTCTGTAGCCTTAGGTGTTCTTGGCTCAAGAACACTGACAAAGTCAGTGTTCAAGGTCCTTACTTTGACCAGATTAAAATCTCGGTTTAAAATCGTTTCTGGGCAATTTATAATCATGATCTTGAAGTCAATATACAGTACTACAATTATTAATTCTTATCTTGATCAAACAACAACACAACAAGCTGATTTATGCCTTCAAATTCATTGTCAGACGGTTTATGGGATTACCCAAAAACCCAGCAGTCTGAGTGACCACTTTCCAGTTAACTTTTCTATACGATCCGTTCATGATTCATGTATAATAATGGTTCCATCATGAAGTCCTTATGTTATAGAACATTTCCAAAGCAACATATTAAATTAACAACAACAAATCTACAAGATATGACTCGGTCAAACCCTATCAGAGGGTTGTTCATCCGAGTTTCTGGAAATTCAAGAAAACAACCATCATGATCAAGTAGGCCACTTTGAATACTTGCTATAATCGATATATGGGGTTTTTAAGAGTTTTAAGGCCAGGGATCTAGAGTGAACACAACAAGAAACAATCTGAATACAACATAACATCAAAGCATTAACACAACTGATAAATCAAGGGGCTTAAAGATGTTGTCAGGCGCTGTTTTAACCTTTTTGGGTTACCCAGATTTGGCCCGGTCATGCCCGGTCAACGGGTTTTGACCGTTAATAAAATGAAATCTAGCCATTCAATCACTGTGATTTCACTTGCAGATCAAAGATAACATGTCAGGCTACAACTATAAAGCTTAAAACAACTCATAACATAAACACATGAAGATCTAAGGCAACTGACATTTGCTTGTCAAACACCTTTAGAGCTCAAGAACAGATTTTGAAAAACTCAACTTTTACTCACTTTGATGTTATGGATCTATGTTATATCAACATAGATCATTGTAAAACATTATCTAGCAAAGATCCAAACACATAAACACAAATATTTCTTAAGCATACAAGATCAAAAATTAAAATAGGTTTATACCTTCTATCTTTAAATTATTGATCTTGATCTTCTTAAATGAATTTGGTTGTTCAAGGGGCTGATTATATGACTGAGACACTAGTATAATTCGGATATGTAGGGGGAGAGAGTTGTTAAGAGTTTGAGTGCAAAATGACCAACTTTATGTGACTTTCTCTCTCTAATTCTCTTTTATAATATCATATAATGTTGCTAGATCTAATGTGCTGTCAATTGGAGGCTATTTTCTGAGATTTGAGTCACAATGTCAACAATAGTTGGTTACCTACTAAAGTCTTGGCAATTTTTACAAGTTAACTTACTAAAATATACAAAAGGGCATTTTGGTCATTCTCCATATATTTTTAATGGCAAACTAGACATTGTTCAATCTCTTAGGGTTTAACCCTGAGGTCCTAACCTTTAGGTTTTAAAACATTAGCTTTTTTATAATTTTCTAAATTAGGGTTTAAATTAGAAAATTAAAATTTTAAAACTAAAATTAGGGTTTCCTAATTAAATTAGGTTTTTCTAATTATATTAACGTTTAATAACTATATTAGGCTTGCCAGTTAGGATTAGGGTTGCCTAATTAAGGTTTAGGGATCCCAAATTTAAAATTAGGGTTTCCCAACTTTTGATTAGGGTTTCTAACTGCACTTTAGGGTTTCTAATCCTGATATTAGGGTTTCTAATCTCTTATTAGGGTTTTAAAATTTTAAACTTTATCTGATCAATTATTGGTCACTAAGTCCATACAGTACAACTACATACCCACAAATACTTTATTATAATTGTAATTTCTGCTGAATCCCTATTCGAACTTAGGGTTAGGGTTTCTAAAGTTGTTAAGCACAACTCTACTCTAATTTCTCAGTCAATACACAAATTGACCAACTCTCGAGACTTGTCTCAAAGATACACAGTACAATATTAAAAGTCAATGTCAAAATAAAATAAAATAAAAATTTATTCGTAAAATTTAGATTATTCGTAATCCCGGGTTATCACAATCATTGCGTAGCATATTAGATGCTAAATTAATCGGACCGAATTAAACGGATTGGGTAAGGAATTTGAGAATAGTTCTCATAGCTGAAAAGCTATCTTATGTCCTTAATACGCCTATCCCTGCAATAGTTGTAGACAATGCCTTTGAGGAAGAGATTGTTACTTTTAGAAAGTGGTAAGATGATGCACAGTTGGCTCAATGCATCATGCTCGCATCCATGAGTAACGAGCTTCAGCGTCAGCATGAAACTATGGATGCTCTTACTATATTCCTACACATCAAGAAGTTGATGGTGAGGAAAGTAAGACTGATAGATATCAGATATCTAAGGAGCTCTTTCGATCTAGAATGACCGATGACTAGGGGTGTAAACGGTATTAAACGGATACAGATACAGGTATATCCGTATCCGAAAAACTAATTCGCTATCCGTATCCGTATCCGGTATCCAGCGAATTTTAAAAATATTATCCGTATCCGGTATTCGAAAAAATATTCGAATACGGATAATATCTGTTACCATTTATTTTATCCGAATAGACAAATTATTCGGATATCCAAATATCTGTATTCGTTTATCAGTAACCTAATATAAAATTCATTCAAAATATTTACGAAAAAAATATTAAAGTTTAAATCATACATATTAATTAAACACAATTTAATATTTAAACCATACATATTAATTAAACATCTTAATCATAAGGGAAGGAAAATGTCAAACACATCATCATAAAAATTACAAAATTAATTTGCATCCTAACTTAACTTGATGCATACAACATTAATATATATATGTGTGTGTATATTGTATATATATATCATTAATATATATATATGTGTGTGTATATTGTATATATATATATATATATATATATATATATATATATATATAAGTTATTCAGATATGAATTTCGGATATCGGATTTCGGATATCCTTATCCGCCGGATATATTTACGGACGGATGTTAATCGAATACAAATACGCCTATATCCGTATTTGTATCCGTTTATTTACGGATACCTTTAAACCGAATACAGATATATCCGTTTTTTTCGAATGCGAATAATATCCACTTTTTTCGAATACGGATGTGAACGAATACGAATTTTCCAGTTACCATTTACAGCCCTACCGATGACACTACAGATTGTACAGTACAGATAAAAGTCCTTAATATAATCAATTTGATTGATCAATTAGGATAACGAGTTTTGTTATGGATGGAGAGTTGAGCCAAGATTTGATCTTGCACTCACTCCCGGACTCATTTCACAATTATTGTGAATTTTTTTTATGAACAAGCTAGATATCAGCCTCGCTGATTTGCTTAACATGTTGAAAAATGTTGAGAGTCACTTTCCAACCAAGAAAGACCATGTTTTACTGGTAGGGGCCAAATGATCTTCTGAAAAGAAGAACGATTCAAAGAAGGTAAATAGAAAGGCAAAAATAAAGGATAATAAGAACAAAACTGATACGGATAGCAAAGGAGTTTGCTTCCACTGCAATAAGCCTGGACACTGGAAAGAAACTGCGAGAAGCATCTTGCAGAGGCTAACCAAAGAAGCTTAGTGAAGTTTCGGTTACAAATACAAATTTGTTCATGATTTATAATAAATTTTTCTTTAAGTCAAGGTTCTACTTGGGTATTGGATACCAACTTTAGTTATCAAAAATATAGATTTATGAAGGGACCAAGCAGAAGTAGAAAGCTAAACAAAGATAAGTAATACTATGTGTGGAAAATGAAGCAAAAGTTGCTGCATTAGCCATAGAAACTTATAGTTTAGCATTGCCTACGGGAAAATCTATTAAGTCAATAAGTTATTGTATTCCAGTACTTGTTAGAAACATTATTTCTATTTTGTTGTTAGACAATAAAACCTTTGGTATTATATTTAAGAACAATTATTGTTCTATTTATAATAATAATGTTTTGTATAGAACTTGAATATTACTTAATGGTTTTAGTATACTTGAGTTACGTGAAAATAATTTTGCATATTAAACAAATTAGTATAAGAAAAGGAGATGATCATTCAAATAGTTGAATGTGTGTATTTGCTGAAATACAAGTGTGAATTATTTGAAAGGTTCAAAGAATTCAGAAGTGAAACAAATTAGCAAAGTATTAAGGAATCTTGTGCAATAAGTTTTTAGATCATCTTAAATGGTTTTCTCACAATGGACGCCTCCTGATACGCAATAATTGATTGATGTATCAGAAAGGAAAATTTGTACCTTGTTGGACATGGTGCGGTCCATAATGATTTTATCGACATTCCAGTATCCTTCTGGGGTAATGTCCTAGAAATAGTTGCATATCTACGAAAAAAGGTAACCTCAAAATCCAGCCCCAAGACTCCATAAAAGTTATGGACAGGGAGGATTCCTAATCTTAAGTATGTTAAGATAAGAGGTTATCCAACTTATGTGAAAAAGTTTCAAAGGATAAGCTTGGGACAAGATTTGACAAGTACAGATTTGTGAGACATCCTAAAGAAAGTTTAGGGTATATGTTCTATAATCCTACTTAGCAAAAGGTGTTTGTTGCGAAACACGCTATCTTCTAAGATAAAGGTGTTTATCATTGAAGGGGCTAGTGGGACGATAATAGATCTTGAAGAGTTCAAGAACCACAAAATACTATAAGTCAAATAAGATGAACTTATAGATAGACCTATTGTACCACAATTGAATCGTAAATCTGGAATAGTACCGAAGATACCTGGGAGGTATAGATTCATCATAAATGATGATGATGAGGTACACATCATAGAAGATGATGAACCAATTACATACGATGAGATAAGAGTTGTAGACACTAAGAGAAATGGATTGAAGCAAGCTTCTCAAATATGGAACATTCATTTTGATGAAACAAATCAAAAGAGTTTGATTTTATCACAAATAAGAATGAACCTACTGTGTACAAAAGGGTCAGTGGAAGCACCGTGACATTCCTAATATTATATGTTGATATATTATGGATAAGGAATGACATACTAATGCTACAATCAGTAAAGATAAAGTTATCTAAACATTCCTCCATGAATGATTTGAGAAGAGTATCTTAATTAGGGATACAAATCTATATAGATAGATTTAATAGGATGCTCGACTTAACCCAAGGAACGTGTATTCATTTCATGCTAAAGTCGTTTAGTATGGCAAACTCCATAGGATGTCTCATATTGATGAGCCCTGGAGTGTATCTCTCTTAATAGTCCCCATAGACTCATAAAAGAGAGATCGCATGAGTAACTATCATGTATGCAATGAAATGTACGAGACTTGATGTTGATCAGTCATATTCTGGAGAAGTTCACTATGAGTCAGTGAAAAACATCGTAAATTACTTAACCGACACTAAGGATGTGATTATATTCATGGTGGGTCTAAATTAAAACTAGAGGGCTTAGCAGACTCAAGTTTTTTAGACAGACCAAGACGACAGAAAATCCACTTTAAGGTAAAGCGTTACCTTGAACAGTGGTGCAGTGAAATTAGAAAGGTTTCAAACAGCAAAGAGTTGCTGGTTTAGTGATAAAGACAAAGTATATAGCTATAAATGAAGCTGCAAGTTGATTGTTTGGATAAAAGTTTATAACAGAACTAGGAATAGTTCTTACGTCTCATCTTGGATCTAAACATGTGTTGTGGCACTTTCATTTGATTATAACAATCATTAAAAGATGGAAAATCACTATAGAGATAGTGAACTCTCAAGAACAACATTACATATCCATTAACTAAAGCTTATCCAACAGCAGGATAATCGTCACTTAGAGAAGAAGAGTATGAGATACCATGACGATTGGCTTTAATGCAAGTGGGAGATTGAAAGTAGTATGCACACAAGCCAATCATGTTTGATGATAAAGCATATACTTTGTAACAATCTTATTTATTTATTAATAAAAAGTATTATTTTATTAAAGACTTTTAATTATCTACATGATGCTGCTTTATAATATGTGATAAACCCATAGTTCTAAGCAATGTTTTTAGAATAATGATGATGATCATTCTAATGAGATCTAAATTCTTAGAAAGCTTAAAACTAAAATAGTTCCCAATCGTTGGATTACTAAATTGGGAATTAGTGAATCCGGATAGATTGGTACATATATTACTTGCTCATTGGATGAGGATGATTGATCTCATGATCATTTGTGTGAAGACACTAAAGCAAGTATGTAGGTGCTTATTAGAGAATAAGTTCACTGAACGTGGCTCGCTAAGGAATACCTAATAGAGTTTTACTTGTCTGTCAATAGGAATGCCTGTAGTGATAGTAGTACAAATGATCCTTAGACTTGAGATCATCATAGTATCTTATATATAATAAATTACACTTTGACTTATTCCTCAAGACTCTTAGAGTATATCAAAGGGTATACTTGGGTGTAATAAGTTATATATGAAGATAATGAATGATCAATAAATAATCTATCACTTCTAGTAAAAGAAGAGAAATGTCTTATGTGATTCGATAAATGACAACACAGAAATCCTTGGCCAAGGTGGAATGAAATTAGAAAGTAGTTTCTAATTTGCATTCATTAGGAGTTGTGCATTTAGGAATCGAAATACATATAATTAAATAAATAAGACTTGACAGTAATTCCATGTCTTATATTTAATTGGGACATTGTATGGTAGAATGATTGAATTATACGATAACTATTAACTCAAAGGTTCTTTTATGATTAATGTTGAAATCTATATTATCTGGAAAGTCGTTGATCGCTAGGAAACTTATCTATTGTAGAATAAATATTATTTATTTAAATAAATTAATCGTTTAATTTATTTATTTAAATAAGATTAGAATTGTTCTAATTGATTTATTCACAACCGGTTTAATATGGACAACCTAAAGGGTCACACCATAAAAGGAAGAATAATTATTTAAGAAGTTCATGGCATAATCGTACGAATATGTTAAGTATATTTAATTTAATCCATGGTGATAGAATAAATTAAATAGCTTAATATTTATTATTTAATATTTTAGAAATATTAAATATAAATTAATAAGAGGAGTCTTATTAATATTATTACAATTATTATTATTTTAATTTCTAAAAGAGTTTTGGAATTAATTTAATATAAGTACTCTCATTTATTTCTAATATGATTAGGAGGAAAAATTAGTTAAAGGAGTTTAATTAATTATCCCTAATAAGATTAGGGAGCCCAATTAATTAAAGGAGTTTAATTAAATAAATAATACCTTATTTTAATTAAATAGGGTTACCTGATATCTTTATAAGAGGAGTCTTATATCAGATATCAGAGACATACGCAATTCTAATTGTTGGACAATACCCTCTTTCTATGAGAGATAGAAAAACTAGGGTTTTGTCAAATACCCTTCTTCTTAAATATTTCTTCTTCCTTGGTGTACCACCTCTAGAGGCCAAATACTTGGGTGGCTAACGTTGATCAAAGGAAGGAACCCAACCCGGTAGATTCAAGTTGAACACAAAAAAGATTTGGAGGTGAACTTGTACCTGAGGAAGCTCGAATCTTCAAGGGTATGATTCTCATTCTTTATCTTTTCATTTAATTAATAATTGTACATAAAGGATGATCCGGGTATATGGTTTGTATAATTTTAAACTCTGATTTTTTCATGTTTCCGCTTATTTTGTGCAATTTGATTGCGTTCATGAATATTACTAACCTAACACAGGGTTTCTTTAGATATGTAATATGAGTATATAGGCTTAGAGATTTCGTGGTTTGGCCAGAGGATGGGCTGCTATTTATAGTCTTTAGCAACTTAGGGGTTTTGGTCATTTTTCATCTACTTGCCTCCCTAAGTATCTAATTTATGAAATTGTGTTGCTTAGGGAGTGTTACCATACCATGTCCAGTATTGGAACTTGGTTTGGTGACTTGTTAGCTATTTGTGAGCAAGTTCATCATGATTAGTAGCCTAATGTTGCCCTAATCCACCTTAATATTGATTAGAGTTATCGATTTTATGATTAGGATTACTAAAGGATGTATTTAACACCTAATTAAAGTTTAACAACCGTGATTAGGGTTAGTTCTAGCCAATTAGGGTTAGGATTTAGGTTTTAAGGTTAGGGTTTGTAATCTAGGACGAGGTTTCAAAATTTAGATATTAAGGTTCCTAACTTAGGGTTTGCAGAAATTCCAACAAGCACGACAAAGCGTTTTGTCAGTGTAAGCACGACAAAGCAACTTGTCAAAACACATAAACGAAAAAGTCCGATTATAAAAGAAAAATATAAGTACGTGGGGTCAAGCACATCAACTTTCGGATAAAATCTATTTGAGCTAATTTCTACAATAAAGTATATAATAACATAATACACATTAAGAACAGAGAGATTTTATTTAATAAACACAAAATGGAACTCTGAAGGATAATGCTAGTTTGAATGAAAGAATGAGAAGAATATGCAGTGATGGTTAGGCAATAAACTAAGTTTTGGGGGAAATCTGGGGTATATAAGCTATTTATATATATAAATAAATACGAATATGCACCGTGGCTAGTCTAGTTTCGTGGCCTTTGTTACTTGAGTAAGTAACCCAAGGGAAATGTCTTTACACCTAGCGCCCTAGGGCCTTAAATGGTTTGGGAGTCATTGGTCGAAAGCTCATTAAGGTAGCATTGAAAAGACTAAGGGAATTAGACATTACACATCCATGAGAATAAAAAAAGCATAAAACAGGTAAAAAGAGTAAAAAGCCCTCGTAACTGAAAAATAAAGTATAAGTACCCCATTTGGACCCTCAATACCGGTAACTGTTTGATATTAGTCAGATCTTGACTATTTTTAGAGTTCTTGAGTTTACACTGTATGATGCCTTCAAAGAGACCTATTATGTGTTAAATTTGAATTCACATCAGTTAGCATAGTTGTTGAGCACATACGCACTATATCAGTAATAACAGTTTAAGATTTGATGATTAATAGGGAAAGTACTGATTTGTTTTGATATGAGGTATTATCATGTTTACTTGATTTCTTTGAGGCCGGTTGACTAGAATTGTCTCTGTCATTACTACTGGATTCGTAGACATGTAGGTTAGCTGTAGTACATTCCATTGCTTTGTATTACTTATTATTTTGTGCTCGAGGACTAGCACGGTTAAAGTTTGAGAGAGTTTGATGAGTGGGTTTCATGCCTACGAAATAGCTTCTAATTTGGGTTTAAACTGTGTTGATTCTGTCTATTTATATTCATTTTTACTTGTTATGTGTTTAGGATTGCATTATGTGGCATGGTTGTATAATGGCGGCATTATGGCAAGACTTGGCATCAAAAGGCAAAATTAGAACTGCAGAGACATACCCCCCGCCGGGGCGGGGGTACATAACCCAATTACAGTAACACCCCCCCCCCCTTGGGGAGGGCCTCATCAGTGTAAAAACCCCTGCTGGGGCAGGGGTACGGCGAGAAAGAGAAGGAGTTTTATTTTGATTCTGATTCTGCAGCTGCGTACAAGAGACAAGTTGGCATGGACTAGGACTCTGATGGGCGTCATTTAGGAACTAATTACATAACTTATGATCAGATAACACAACATAACAGAGACACTTTACATGAATCATTCAATTAGCAAGATTTGAACCCTAATTTTTGAAGATCATTGGAGGAAAGCAAGGAAGGTCAAGATCACGAAGATTATATATTTGAAGGCAAAGAAGGGTGGTTTTGTAACTATTCTCTTTCTTTAATTCAAATTTTGTAATTGGGATGATGGATTCTCTACTTATTTCAGTTTTTAATTTATTCATGATGAACTAAATTACTTATTAGGCTTGCAATGGATCTTTATTGTTGAACAATGATTGTTATGCCTTGAATTTAGTTTAATAATCTATCAATTCAGTTTATCTATTATGATTTGCACTTTAATTTATGAATTGCTTGATCACCAGTTCTGTGTGGATTTATATGGATTCGAGAGATGATGTATGAATCTAGACTTAATCACTATAGCATGTGTTATTGAATTCTGTGTTAATGGAATCTTGATGAATATTTAGGATAGAGATATACCTAGCATCGCATGTAATCGGGTAAAGAACTTGAAATTTAAACCTTCTTTGATTTTAATTCTCATAGGGATACAATGAATTAGTTAATTAGGGTGTTTGGCTTAATTCTATCAAATTTATGTATTTAAGTAAATACAGTATTAGTGCATCGAGATATGACTAATTCTACTTAAGTGTTCTTGATTAATAAACTGAGATAGTGAATTAAACTGGAATAAGGTATGATAATCGGAGTGAGACTTAAAGTGAAGTTGTAAGCCTAATTTTCCATTATTTGCTTGAAATTATGGTTATTAAGTTGTGTTGATTGGTTGGAATTTTTAGTTTCTTAGTTTTTGTTAATTATAATCATTAATTTGAGTAGTTTAATAAAATTGAGTTAGTATAAAACTAGTAATTGTAGGTTTAATTTCACACTAGTCTCTGTTGGAACCATACTTTTCTCATCATTATATTACTTTTTAACCACGTGCACTTGCGTGTAGAGCCTATTTAGAATTCGACCAACACTGATATGGTGTTTACAACTAACCAATTAATATAACGCCCCCAAATCCATACACTTGTGGTATCCGATTTGGTGCTCATATCTAACTGATTAACTATATTTGATAATATACAATTCCTATCTATCCAAAGTTCACAGTATCCCATAATAGATAATAATTCTTTGTCGGAACTATTACTGTGTTTGGATACCCTCACTTGGATGTATAGACTGTATCTTTGAAAGGTATTTATTATCCAAAATTCAGAATATCAGCAATAACATGATCAGTCCATATTGCCAATATCCTCATTCAGATGTATAGTCTACATCTTGTGAATATCTCAACCATATCAGTAGTACCTATCTATTTGAAATCCAAAGTATTAGCAATAACATGAACAATCCTTATTGCCAATATACTCACTCAGATGTATAGTTCCCAAGGATATCATGCTTTAACAATAATTCTAATAACATATCTAAGAATGTAAAGGTAACACAAGTGCAGAAACACAAGATGATATTATAGCTTATATAAAAGGTTCGGTTACATGGTTCTTCATAAAGAGTTCTTTTTACAAAAGTCTTTACAAGATTTACATTACACTAGACAGTAATTTAAACTAATCTAAACATGGCCTTTTCCCCTTATTGGTTCTAGATGTGCCAAGGTTACCATCTAATACTGCAAAGGAAATGATTTGCAAGAATGAGCTATGACATGCTCAGCAGGTTTATATTTATAAACGTAATGTACGATTTGAAGAATGACAGTTCAATAATTATACTCAACTGAGTGTTGATTACCATTTCTACAATTTTGATTTCAATCATTTCTATCAGTCACAAAGACTTAGAAATCTTGTTCGGGTATGAGATAGGGGATCAGCCTATTCAACATCCTAGGAGTATGCATATCATCCTAATCGTGCCCACGTGCACATAGTGCCAATTTATTGACACAATATAAATCCCTTCTAGGGAAGTTTCAACTCAGTATATGATGTCTTACCAAAATAATTTGGTTTAACACAACTTTATGCTTGATAAACAATAATTCAATATCATATGAATAAATAATTTATTTCTTAGTTATGTTGAAGTTATAGCAATAACTTCACACTAATAGGTAACAAACTTGGTTTGGTATAATATATCGAAAAGCAATCAAGATTAAAATCTCACTCGAAGTAAAAGTAGGGTTCAACAACTTGCGTAAAGTAACAAGATAGGTTAGAAGACTTGCTCAATAAGAGATTAAGATTAGAGAACTTGCGTAAAGTAACAAGATAAGTTAGAAGACTTACCTGTGCGAAGATCATCTAATTAACGCTACTCGAAATGTTTAGGATACTTAAATATGTTCAAAGATATTTATATAACACATTAGTATTGATAATAATACCTAACTACTCTAACTATTCAAGTTCGGTCTCAATTCGACATGATTTCGGTGTTCTAAAACATTATCAGATATTTAATAAGTTAATATCTCAGTTAGACTTTAATTCTAAACCTTATTATAATTTTAGATAATTTATTTATCATTTATAATAATTTATAGAAGCTTATAATAATTTTTAGATATTTAATTATCCATTAAATTTTTTTAAAAGCATTGTTATTATTTTTAAATAATTAATATTCACTTAGAATATTATTTAAAACCTTATTATTATTTTTAAATAATTTATAACCAGTTAATATGATTTTTAAATCATTAATATCATTTTTTAATAATTAATTATTATTTATAAATGATTAATCTAATTAAACTATTAATAACTTTAATTATAAATAATATTTAAATACATAAAATATTTTATGGAATTTATGCCAAAATATTAAAAGTTAATTATAATAACTTAAAATAATTTTTAAAACTGATTTTATAATTATTTATGAATTATTTCTAATTTATTTAATTTTATTTACTTTCTATCGCTAAAGGTCTATAGCGACAAATTCTTTACTGATTATGATTCTGGGTTTGTAAGTGTATAGGTATTGTAGTACTCATGTAAGGCTACAACAACAAATAAATTTAAGACTTTAACAATAACATAACAGGAAATTATAGATGTTCAAAGTCTCTGTCAGAGTTGTTCTTGGGTTTCTAGGTAACCCAAAACAGTAGTCATGGTTGGTCAACATTTTTATGGCTCTAATAATTTTCAATCTGTGTATTAGATATGTGTTTTGATTGATGTAGTTTGTAGTTTATATACCAAGGCACAAAGATGATACACTAGTTTGGACTGAGTAAGACTCTAAGGTGACGATTTAGACTGGTCAAAGTGTTGTTCTTGGTGTTCTTCAATTTTCTGGATTTTCTAGAAAATGCAGTCATGATCGGTCAACGACATTTGACTATTAATTCTCGTAAACCTATGAATTAATTATGAATTTGAGTGTCATAGATATATAGTATACATGTCAGGGTATCTTTGTATAACACTTAGACAACCTTACAATAAACATGAAGCAAATTAGAAGTCGGTCAAACCACCCTGTTCAACACATTCTTGAGGTTTCTTGGTAACCCAGAAACCAGAACCTTGTGGTCGGTCAATGACCTTTGACCACATATATCTATCAACTTGTTAATCCAATGGACCTGATTCTTCTTTTAGCATACTAACCTCAAGTAATACTACAACTAGCATACAATTAATAGACCTAGAAATTAATATAAAGGTCTATAGGCTCTGACATTAGGCTGTCAGACCTAATTTTCCAAAATTTTTAGATCGCTTAAAACACCATTTTAGTGCATCAAGATGTTATGGAAACATGATCTAATAACCCAGAACACTTACAAACATGTTATTACACATAATTAAACAACAAAACCTCAAATCTAACAAGGCATCAAAGATCTAGGGTTAAAATTAGGGTGTGTACTTTTCTTGAGAGATTTTTTATTTCTAGGTTCTGATTCTGATCTTGCTACTACCAGGGTTTCTTTAGGTATGCAATATGAGTATATAGGCTTAGAGATTTCGTGGTTTGGCCAGAGGATGGGATGTTATTTATAGGCTTTAGCAACTTAGGGTTTTTGGTCATTTTTCACCTACTTGCCTCCCTAAGTATCTGATTTTGTGAACTTGTGTTGCTTGGGGAGTGTTACCAGACCATGTGCAGTATTGGAACTTGGTTTGGTGACTTGTTAGCTATTTGTGAGCAAGTTCATCATGATTAGTAGCCTAATCTTGCCATAATCCACCTTAATCTTGATTAGGGTTTTCGATTTTATGATTAGGATTACTAAAGGATGTAATTAATACCTAATTAAAGTTTAACAACCGTGATTAGGGTTCTGGTTAACGAAATTAGGGTTAGTTCTAACCAATTAAGGTTAGGATTTAGGTTTTAGGGTTAGGGTTAGTAATCTAAGACTAGGGTTTCCTAATTTAGATATTATGGTTCCTAACTTAGGGTTTGCACAAATCCCAACAAGCACGACAAATTGTTTTGTCAGTGTAAGCACGATAAAGCAACTTGTCAAAACACATATACGAAAAAGTCCGATTATAAAAGAAAAATGTAAGTAAGATGTGTCATGCACATCAACTTTCGAATGAAATCTATTTGAGCTAATTTCTACAGTAAAGTATATAATAACACGATACACATTAAGAACGGAGAGATTTTATTTAATAAACACATAATTTACATAACCGAGTCTTATTAGGGTTTTGGGATTTCACGCAAAATTTTCTAAGTGTGAATTCTAGTTAGAGAAAGTTAAGTTCTTTGGCCACATAATTGACAAGAATGGGGTAGTAGTAGATCCAACAAAGATAGAAACGATTATGAATTGGGATCAACCAACAACTCCAACAAAAGTTAGAAGTTTTCTTGGTTTAGCAGGGTAGTACCGTCGTTTAATAAAAGATTTTTCAAAAATAGCAACCCCACTAACCAATATAACTTGAAAGACAGTGAAATATGTTTAGATAGATAAATGTGAAGAAAGCTTCCAATAGTTAAAGAAATTTTTGAGCCAGACACCAGTATTATCTTTACCAGATGATACTGGAGGTCTTGTAGTTTTTAGTGATGCTTGACACAAAGGTCAAAGATTATGAGAAAAGGTATCCTACTCATGATCTTGAGTTAGCTGTGGTAGTTTTTGCCTTGAAAATTTGGAGGCATTATTTGTATGGAGGAAAGTGTGAAATATACACAGATCACAAAAGTCTGAAGTATATTTTCACACAGAAGGAGTTGAACATGAGGCAGAGAAGGTGGTTAGAGTTAATAAAAGATTTTGATTGTGAAATCCTATATCATCCCGGTAAAGCCAATGTAGTTGTAGATACGTTAAGCGAAAAGAATCAAGAAAAGTTTAATGTCATAACAAACAACGAAGTACTGATAAAAGAATTTGAAAAACTCGAGATTGAAGTAAGAGTTCCAGCTAACTCTAACCAGGAGTTATTTGTCATAAAGACTAGTTCAACTTTAATAGTTAGAATCAAAGAGATGTAGGAGAAAGATGCAGAATGTCAGAAGTGTAAAACTGAGATAACTCATGCAAAGAATATCAAGTTTCGAATAGATAAAGATGCAATACTGAGGTATAAGGATAAAATTTGTGTTCCATCGGTACCAGCACTAAAAGATGAAATCTTAAAAAAAGCCTATAGTTCTAAGTTTGCTTTGCACCCGGGGAGTACGAAGATGTATAAAGACTTGAGTCAACACTTTTGGTGGACAAACATGAAATGAGAAATAGCAAAATGGGTAATCAAGTGTCTTACATGTCAAAGGGTTAATGTGACGAATGATTTTATATTTTAAATTTGAATATTTATTGAATTAAATAAATATTTTTTTAATGATTTAATTATTGGATTAAATAATTAATTATTGAATTTATGGTAGATTAATTTAATTATATGTGTTATATTGATTAAATTAATGTGGGAAATTTTATTATTCAAGGTATGTATTTAATTGAGGTTATTTGATTAAATGAATTATTTAATAAGCATAATGTTATTCTAATTATATGATATTTAATTAATAAATGAGAATTTAAATATATGATATTTAATTATCATATATTTAATTAAGGATTTGACATAATTATGTGACTATATGAGATTTAATTATCTAATTATTTAATTATATTAAATAATCTAGTCGAGCTGGGGAGGAGGAACCCCTAGTACATAGAGAGGAGGAGCCCTTTGATATCCATGTTGTCCAGAAGTAGTTGGTACAGAGAGAGCCATCTCCATTGATCACTGTTTATGGTCAGGAGCATGAGCCTGAGTCTGATCCAGAGGAGGATCCTGAGGAAGAAGAGGAAGAAGATGAGTTCCCACCAAACTCTATCAGTGCCGAGATGTACGATGAGCTATATGACCATAACATAGAGTTGCGAGATAGTGTTCAGAAGCTGAGGGAGCGGACGATTATTCAATAGCTTACCATCGAGCAGAGGGATAGAGAGGTTGAGGCACTTCACACACGTCTGGGAAACGTAGAGTGGGATTTGGTTCATGAGAAGAGCAAAACCGAGCAGAAGTCAGAGGAAATAGAGGAGATGAAGAATGAACTGAAAGAAAACTCAGCAAGGATGACCATAGCAGAGGAGGCATGGGTAAGGGAATCACGACGTGCAAATCTTACAAAAGAGAACTGTCAGGCGAAGAAGGCTAAAGCTTGTGGAGACGCACTCTACACTTCAAAATGCGATTGATGAGGCCCAGGATCGGGTTATGAGATACCCAATTCAGTTCGAAGGACTACCATCGTATATGCTAGATCGCATGACGATGTCCCGCATTATGGAAGAAGAGCTTAGCAAAGCTATTCAATGCAGACAGTGATAGGAATAGTTTAATTATGTGAAAACCTATATAGTAGTTAAAAATGTAAATTCCGATGTGTTTATAAACAGAGAAATATTTTGATGTTTTAAATCCTGTAGATTCTTTATCTCGGGATAGTTGATGTAAATAGCAGTGATGCTATCGTAGTTTGTTAAAACTTTTGATTAAATAAATATATCAAAGTTATTTGAGAAATTGTGTTAAGTGATTGTGTTAAAATGTTTGAGTTAAGCCTTAAATATTTAGAGAATTGAATAAAGACCTAATAAGCATATATTTTAATAGAAATATGCCACCGAGAAGAAGACCAAACTGTCAACCAACCCGAGAAGGGTCGACAAACAACAACAACGACGCTAATGCTAACCCTGTTCAACAATTGGTGAACTTATTAGCTGGAGTGATTAATAATCAACCTCAAGCTCTACCAAATACAACGTTCAAGGACTTCAAGGCGGTAGGACCACCAAAGTTTAAAGGCTTCATGAACCCGATAGAAGCTCAAATTTGATCACATGAGTTATGGAGATGGAAAAAGATTTTGACGTCGCCAGAGTCAAAGAGGACTAGAAAACTGCCTACGCAATGTTCATACTGAAATCAGAAGCTAGTTATTGGTGGCAAGTAAATAATGTCCGTAGAGGAGAAGGGGTGATCACTTGGGAGAGGTTTAAGGAAATGTTCTTCGAGATGTACCTCTTGACAAGCTCGCAGAACCAAATGGAGGTACAATTTCTGGAATTGTTGCAATAAAATATGTCCGTGCCAGACTATGCGGCAAGATTCAATGACCTGGCTAGGTTTGCCACATATCAAGTGCACACGGATGAGAGAAAAGCAAGAAGGTTTGAACAGGGACTGAAGCCCTGGTTATATAGTAAAGTGTCAATGTTTTAGTTGAAAACTTTTGCTGGAGTACTGGAGAAGGCCATCCTCATTGAAGGTGGAAGCGATGCGGTGACTAAGTATAATCAGGATCAGAAGAAGAAGAAGAAGAGTGAAAATGAAGGAATTAACAAGGCCAGTGGCAGTAACACGGGAGGAAGTACCAATCAGAAGAGAAGGTGGTCTAATAACTCATCAGCTGGAAATCAGCAAGGAGGTCAGAAGAAGAGGATTGAAGCATGCCCGACCTGCGAGAAGGCTCATCTGGAAGTTTGTATGAAGGGAAAATGGGTGTGCTACAATTGTGGTTAGGAAGGCCACAGAGCACCTAACTGTCCTAACCTAAAGAAGGGCGCCTACTTCACTTACGGCTCAAAGGACCATCTGGCAAGGGACTGTCCCAAGAAGGGATCTGGAGGGGCAGGATCAGGAGGGAATAGGGGAAACAGCGGTAAAAGTGCTCTAACTATCACAGGACCAACCGCAACCAACAGACCAACTGCCAGGACATTCAACATGACAGTGCAAGATGTTGTGCAGTCTCGTGATATGGTGTCATGTATCATTTCGATCAATAAAGTTAATGCTTATGTACTATTTGATTCGGGTGCTACTTGTTTATTTATATCCGATGACTTTGCTAAGAACTTAGAATTGCCTAAAGATGAGTTAGAATACCCCATGAACATAGAAATTGCCAATAGAGAAATAATCCCTATTAAGTACATACACAAGAACTATAGGGTGGATATCAAGGGTAATATTATGAATGTAGATCTTATCCCTATCAGACTTGGGGAATTTGATGTCATTCAGGGAATGAATTGGTTATTCAATTACGGGGCTGTAATTGATTGCCAGAAGAAATGTATTAACCTTATGACTCCGTCAAAGGTTATATTCTATAACAGCAAGTCGCCTAGACAAGTAAGTTGTCTGACGATGATGCAAGCCAAAAAGTTGTTAAGAAAAGGCTGTGTAGGATATTTAGCTTACATAGTCGACAGTCGTAAAGAGAACTCGAAAATAGAGGAGATACCAGTAGTGAGGGACTTCGCAGACGTATTTTTGAATGATCTGCCAGGACTTTTGCCAGACAGAGGGGTTGAGTTTGTGATCGATTTGGCACCAAGAACGACTCCAATATCCAAGGCACCGTACCGATTGGCTCCGGTAGAGATGAAAGAATTAATGGTACAACTGCAAAAGTTGCTGGACAAGAAATATATTCAACCGAGCGTATTGCCGTGGGGTGCGACAGTGTTATTTGTGAAGAAGAAAGATGGGACGATGCGACTTTGCATCGACTATAGAGAACTAAATAAGGTCACGATTAAGAATAGATATCCATTATCGAGGATCGACTACCTGTTTGATCAACTGAAGGGAGCGAGATACTTTTCCAAGAAAGACTTGAGGAGTGGTTATCATCAGCTGAAGGTGAGGCCAGAGGATGTACCAAAGACGGCGTTCAGAATGCGATATGGTCACTACAAATTTTTAGTGATGTTATTTGGTCTAACGAATGCTCCTGCAGTATTTATGGGCTTAATGAACGAAGTGTTCAAGCCATTTTTGGACAAATTTGTGGTGGTATTTATCGATGACATTTTGGTATACTCGAAGACCAAGGAAGAACATGTAGAGCATTTGAAGGTAGCGTTAGAGGCGTTGAGAAGAGAGAAGTTGTATGCCAAGTTTTCGAAATGCGAATTTTGGATTGAGCGGGTATAATTTCTCGGACATGTGATTGATAAGAATGGAATTTCCGTAGATCCGTCCAAAGTCGAAGCCATGATAAATTGGAATCAACCAAAAACGCCGTTGAAAGTAAGAAGTTTTCTTGGATTGGCAAGATATTATAGAAGATTCATTCAGAACTTTTCTAAGATCGCAACTCCGTTGATGAATTTGACTAGGGAAGTTGTAAAATTTGTTTGGACGGAGAAGTGTGAAGAAAGCTTTCAAGAACTTAAGAAAAGGTTGAGTACAGCACCTGTGTTATCTCTTCCAGATGATACAGGAAATTTTGTGATTTATAGTGATGCGTCGCATAAAGGACTTGGATGTGTGCTTATATAAAACGGCAGATTCATTGCGTATGCATCACGACAATTGAAGGACTATGAGAAGGGGTATCCGACCCATGACTTGGAGTTAGTTGCGGTAGTATTTACTTTGAAGATCTGGAGACACTATCTCTATGAGGAGAAGTGTCAAATATATACAGACCACAAGAGTCTGAAATATATTTTTACATAGAAGGACTTGAATATGCGCCAGAGAAGGTGGTTGGAGTTAATTAAGGATTATGATTGCGAAATTTTATATCATCCGGGTAAAGAAAATATGGTTGTCGACGCCTTAAGTAGAAAGGGTCGGGAGAAATTGATGATATTGACCGCTCAGCAGGAGCTAATTTCAGCGATGGAGAAACTGTAATTAGAAGTAAAGTATCCTATGGAGATTGACGAGAAGTTGTTCCAGATGCAGTCTGGTACAAATTTGTTGGATAAAGTTAAGGAGGCTCAACTTCAGGACGAAGAATGTGAAAATGTGAAAAAAAAGAAATCTGAAGGAACCGAACTGAGATTCAAGATGGATAATGAAGGAATACTAAGATTTGAAAGCAGAATTTGGGTACCGCCAGTGCCAGAGATTAAGGAAGACATTTTGAGCGAGGCTCATAGCTCACGATATTCGATTCACCTCAGTAGTACCAAGATGTTCCAAGATCTTCGACAATATTTTTGGTGGTCAAATTTGAAACGAGATGTTGCAGAGTGTGTGGCCAAATGTCTGACATGTCAGAAAGTGAAAGTAGAGCACCAAAGGCCGAGTGGGTTGCTACAACCGTTAGAGATCCTAGAATGGAAATGGGAACATATTACGATGGATTTCGTGGTTGGCCTTCCGATAACTCTGAAAGGCTATGACGTTGTATGGGTTAGCATTTGTGACGCCCCTAAATCCGAGTATCTTTCAACCCGACAGATGGTGCTCCACGATACTACAATTCATACAGTCATTCCATCGAGATAACAACAAAATGATTGTATTCACTATCTTTGTATTATAATAATAACAAATCCTTTCCCAGGTTCATAACCAAAATACATTCTCTGTTCTGCATAAGTATATTACATACAAATACACTATTCTATTACAGGACGTTTAACTGTCCATCTTAGCCTTGCCTTTATCTCTCTTAGAACTTTCAGTTCGTTTGGCTTTAGCTGCAAACATATGGTTCAAGCAAGAGTGAGCATTTCTAGCTCAGCAAGTCTTAACACAGAATCATATGAATTTCACATTAGCAATTACATGCTTTACTTCCATAACTGAACAATTAACTACGAAGCATTATATAACATTTGGCTAGCACTTTCCATTTCATAACAACAATTCCAAAGTATATATAATAGCTTAAGAATTATGCACCGGTCAATAGACCATGAACATCTTCTTTTTGTTTTCATACTTGAAAAGGACATCTGGCACTAAGGCCATCCATCCGTCTTTACTTACTAGCACTTCTAGGTGATCAGCCTATTATACTCTATGTTGATCAACACTCTTCCGTTAAACGTATTTACGTTTAACATTTGGCAACCTCGTGTGCCCATCGAATAATCGATGAAAATACTTTTGTTTGTTCATAGACAAACTTACCTTCTCATCCGTACCAAATACTTGGCATAGGATAGCATTAACAGTTCTATAATGCAAGACTTGTAAACAAATCAATCAATTCTTCAATACTAGTCTAGCCGAGTTAAAACAGGCATCGACTCTTTCTTTAAAAACATTCATGCTTTTCAACACATGCATCATAGAAAACTTGGCTAACACGGAGGTCAGACAAGTGTTTAAGAAAGGCTTGCCTTCAAGCATCTTCGAATATATAATTCAATCAATTCTCAGTCCTTACAGGATCTACATGATATATTCACATAGCACACTGTAATTAGTTATCAAACAAACTAACTTTATAGCTTTAACCAACTTCTTTCTCTTCTATGTCATACTTGAATTAATTTCATTTAATAAAGTCAATCCATCTTTTATACTTCGTTACGGCTTATTAATGTTCTTACGTTATTAACCAACATTCGATCATCATTGGTGAACTACCAATGTTGAACATCATTCACGGTGCGCTTATTTCGTTCTCGTATTTTTCGTTTAATTCTTATTAAACCATGCTAAATCTTCTAACGTTATCACTTCATTAGTAATTTAAGGTCAGCTTTATTATGTACATTAAGTACCTTCAATGTCTTACCTTAGGTCTACATTCAAATGGAACAAAAACCTAACTTGATCAACATTTTTACACTGCCGGCGCTGCTACGCGGCATCCTTATGTAAACTCGGCGCTGCGGCGCCAACTAACAGGAGACACGACCAAGTCTGGCACTGCGGCGTGACCTATTATACTGGGCTTTGAGCTGCAGCGCCACACATGTGCACCAGTTGGCCAAAACAGTTTATTTTTCTAACGAAACTCCCGGCTTCATAATTTGTTCGTTTTACATCTAAATTGGTTCATTCGAAAGCCCACAACTCAAAAATTACACCCTCTATGTATTCAAATAAGAATTTCATATTTTCAAATCCGTTAACTCGAAATTCACTTTTGAGTTCATTTTTGAGCGTTCGTTTAACGTTTTCGACCGTTTAATACTCGTTTTCTTCGTTATAAGTCAGAATTCGACGATTCTTGAGCCAACGACTCTTAATTACCTTATCTCACGCGTTGACATTGGAAACCAATGTTTTCAAGTCACACGACAACTTTTAACCCTTAATCAGGGAATTTCACGTTTTCGACGTTTAACGTCTATTTTTGCAAAATTCGCCATAACTTCGTTACTCGTGTTCTATTAGCCAAATCAAATGGAACACTCCATTGATTTATCACCTACATCCCAGCCAACCAATATGCACATACCTTAGCTATAATGGTTTTCAAATCGTTCATTCATAACTATGTTCACGTTCAAGACTTCCTACGGTTTTTAACTTACGTAAATCTTATGATTCCAATTTAGTCATGACTTATTAATGATTTGATCATTAATAGACATCCTTATATCTCATCAATAAACATGCTCCACCAATCTACGATTCTTCTACGAGAAAGAAATCGAAAAAGATGAAGATTATGGTTTATGAGAATTTACCTTTGACGTACTTCACGTTCTTGATAAACGTATAAAGGTTTGCTTGGAAGTAGATTGACTAAGTGTTTCTAGCTCTTTTTCTCTCTCAATATATATTGGTCAAGCTTTGTAAGACAACAAAAGACCAACATTTGCCTTGTATTTATAGAAAAGCAACATGAGGGCAAAATCGTCCAAAAGCCCACCTCTTTACTATTCCCTTCTTGATCACCAAGTAAAGTACTTGGTGAGCAAGTTCTACACTTTTCTTGGCTACCAAGTGGCCGGCCCACTCCCTCTTGGATCCTCCCATGGGTTGCCCCATGGGTTTTACCCATCCCGTGACCCACCGGTTCGACCCGCAGTTTAACTTCTTGAATTGGGCTTGTCTTTAATTAGTATTGGGCCTTGACTTGGGCTTGCTTACTTAATTCATTGGGCTTACTATTAGTCCAAGTCCAATTAGATTATACCAAAATCCTTAAATCATACCCCATTAATACTTCTCGTATTCTACGCGTATAACTCCCGTATTCTCTTCGTCTAATACTCATACGATATTCGTATTATACGTCGTATTATTCTTCATACCATACTCGTATTCAAACTAGTACAATACTCGTATTGTATACATTTAATAACCTAAATGATTATACACATTACATTTCCCTTTCTGAAATCACTTTATCTAACCCTTAGGTTTTACGTCCGCAGGCGAAAACTTTGTTTTTGCCATAACTAAAATAGTATCCCATATTCCATCTCGTCTTCCTATTCTATCATTACGCATTTCTTAGAATTCCAAACCTAAGCTCCGAACGAAATCGGATGAATAGTATTTTTACGGGAAAATTCTTGGAAATCCTTCATTTTCGTCTTGATAATTCAAAACAATTAATCCTAACACATAGCCAGAATACTAACCACATTCACATATTCTAGGTCATAGAATGACCTTCGAACATCTTATTCACATAATAAATCAATTAAATTCATTTAATTCACATAATCAAATAAAAATTTAATTCATTCAAAAATCCAAAATTCTCGGGCGTTACATTCTTCCCTCCTTATAAGGATTCTGTCCCCAGAATCTCACTCTAATTACATAAACAAATGAGGAAACTTTTCCTTCATTTTACTTTCGAGCTCCCACGTTGCTTCTTCAGCATCGTGGTTACTCCAAATTACCTTGACTGAAGATATTACTTTATTTCTCAAGACTTATTCCTTCCTATCAACAATCTGAATCGAAAGTTCTTCAAACGTTAAGTCTTTTTCTACATAAATAGATTCATACTCTATTATGTGCTTGTAGTCCAGTTTATAAGGACGTAACACTGACACGTGAAACACACTGTATATTCTTTCCATCCCTAGAGGTAAAGCTACTTCATACGCTACCTCTCCTACCCTTCTTAAAATTTCAAAAGGTCCTACAAACCTTGGACTTAACTTCCCTTTCTTCCCAAAACGTATCTTCCCCTTCCAAGGCGACACTTTTAGGAAGACATACAATCTTACTTCAAATTCTCTCTTTTCTCGATGAGGATCTGCATACTTTCTTTGTCTATCATGAGCAGCTACTAATCGGGATCTTATCAGCTTAACCATGTCTGCCGTTTGTTGTACCATCTCAGGTCCCAATATTCGACGTTCACCTACTTCATCCTAGCAAAGTGGTGTTCTGCACTTCCTCCCATACAACGATTCGTAAGGCGGCATGCATATACTAACGTGAAAACTATTGATGTAAGCGAATTCTACCAAAGATAGATGTTCGTCCCAACTCCCCTTGAAATCCATAACGCAAGATCTTAACATATCTTCTAGCTTTTAAATCGTCCGTTCACTTTGTTCATCCGTCTGTGGATGGTACGCCATACTCAATCTCAAATACGTTCTCATTTGTCTTGCAAACTCCTTCAAAAGTTTGATGTGAATCGTAGATCACGATCGGACACAATCGAAACAGGTACTCCATGTCTAGAAATAATTTCCTTAACATAAAGCTTAGCTAACTGCTCTAGGTTGTACCTAACTCCTATTGGTAGAAAATGAGCCGATTTAGTTAACCGATCCACTATCACCCAAATAGCATCGTATCCTTTTCTAGTTGTTGGAAGTTCCACCACAAAGTCCATGGTGATATGCTCTCATTTTCACTTCGGAATCTCCAGTGGATGCAATAACCCACTCGGTTGTTGGTGTTTAGCCTTAAGTTTCTGACAAGTTAAGCACTTATTAACATATTATGCGATCTCCCTCTTCATGTTCGGCCACTAAAAGTTCTGTCGAAGGTCTTGATACATCTTAGTACTACCAGGATGTATCGAGTACCTCGAACTATGGGCCTCATACATAATCTCTTCTTTCTTCTCGGAATTATTTGGAACCCAAATTCTTCCCTCAAAACAAAGTAAACCTTCTTTATTAAGGATATACATAGTCTTCACGTCATCCTTCATTATCTCTCTTATTCGCTCACATTCTTCAGTACTTATTTGTACTTCCTTAACGCGTTCCACTATCGTTGGTCGAGTCTCTATTGAGAATAACATCTCCATCGTTTCACTCGGTAACTTAAATTCTAATTCCATTTTTGCCATCTTCGTTATTAACTCATCCTGAGTCGTTAACATTGACAATTTTTCTCTACCCTTCCTACTTAATGCGTCAACTACAACATTTGCTTTTTCCAGATGATACAAAATATCACAGTCGTAATCTTTTATTAACTCTAACCACCTTCTCTTCCTCATATTCAACTCATTCTGTGTGAAGATATATTTTAGACTTTTATGGTCCGTGTATATCTCACACTATTCCCCGTATAAATAATGTCTCCATATTTTTAAAGCAAACACTACAGCTGCTAATTCTAGGTCATGAGTAGGATAAACCTTCTCATAATTTTTAACTGACGTGACGCGTACGTAATGACCTTGCCATGCTGCATGAGCACGCAACCCAATCCTCTATGCGAAGCATCGCTATAAATTACAAAATTCCCCATATCATCTAGTAAGGATAATATAGGTGCTTCACTTAACCTCCTTTTTAGCTCTTGAAAACTATTTTCACACTTTTCTGTCCACACATACTTCACCGAATTTCTAGTCAGATTCGTTAACGGAGTAGCTATTTTAGAAAAGTATTGAATAAACCTTCTATAGTATCCCGCTAACCCCAGAAAACTCCTAACCTCGGTTGGCATTTTCGGTTGCTCCCATTCATTCACTGCTTCCACCTTCACTGGATCTACGGATATGCCATCTTTGTCTATAACATGTCCTAGAAACTGCACTCGTTCAAGCCAAAATTCACATTTAGTGAATTTTACATACAACTTCTCCCTCCGTAGTGTTTCCAACACTATCCTTAAATGTTCAGCATGATCCTCTTGTGTCTTAGAATAGACTAGAATATCATCAATGAACACTACAACGAACTTATCCAAATACTGTTTGAACTCTCTATTTATCATATCCATAAATGCGGTTGGCGCATTGGTCAACCTAAACGACATAACCAGAAACTCGTAATGCCCATAACGAGTTCTGAACGATGTCTTAGGTACATCCTCCTTCCTCACTTTCAGCTGATGATACCCCGTACATAAATCTATTTTAGAAAAATACTTTGCCCTTTTCAACTGATCAAATAGATCATCGATCCTGGGCAACGGGTATTTTTTCTTAATCGTTAACTTGTTCAACTCTCGTTAGTCGATACAAAGTCGTAACGACCTATCCTTTTTCTTTACAAACAATATCGGTGCTCCCCATGGAGACACACTCGGTTGAATGTACTTTCTATCTAATAGTTCCTGTAATTGAACCATTAACTCCTTCATCTCAACTGGCGCCATCCTATATGGTGCCTTTGAAACTGGTGTCGTACCCCGCAACAAATCAATCACAAACTCTACATCTGTATCTGGCAGAATACCGGGTAACTCCTCTAGAAACACATCCGCAAACTCTTGAACTACTGCTATATGTTCTAATGATGTTCCCACTCTTTGGGTATCCACAACATGGCACAGGTAACCCTTACACCCCTTCTTCAACATCTTTCTAGCTTGTGTCATGGTTAGACAACAAGAATGTCCCGGTGATTTATTACCATAAAACACCACCTCAGGTTTCTTGGAAAGCCTTAGGTTTACACTCTTTCTATGACAGTCTATTATCGCTCTATGGTTAATTAACCAATTCATACCGAGAATCACATCGAATTCTCTTAACCTTATCGGCAAAAGATCTACCGATAATCTGTTACCCTTAATATCTACGAAACAATTCCTATGGATGTGTTCAATGGGAATTATCTCTTCATTTGCTACCTTAACGTCTAAAGGTATTCCTAACTTTTTAGGATTTAATCCCAGTTGCTTAGCAAATCCACATGCTATAAAAGAACAAGTAGCACCCGAGTCAAATAACACATAAGCATTTATTTTATTGACTGGAATGATACATGCTACTACATTCGTTGATGCAACAGCATCTTGGACAGTTATATTTAACGTTCGGGCTGAGGGTCTACCCAATGATGGTGTTGGTCCCGTAATGGCTAAATTACCACTACCAGAACCCTTACTAACCTCTGCCCCCTTCTTCGGGCAATTTCTTGCCATGTGGTCCATCGACCCACAAACAAAATAGCCCCGACTTTTCTTAGGATTAGGATAGTTGGGAGATATATGACCCTCCTGCCCACAATTATAACAACCCGCTTTCCCTTTTAGACAGACTCCTAAATGAGTCTTGCCACATGTCTTGCATGCCTCCATCCTACGTTTAGGATCCCCTTGTTTCACCCCAGTATTCCCAGGGTTAAAATTCTTTCGTTTAGGCATATTGCCACTATCACTGGCAACCTCTACCTTATTTCCTCCCTCTCCCTTACTCTTATTCTTTCTTTCCTTATAGTATTGGGTTAACGCCTCACTACCACCCTCTGCTATTATCTCCTTTTCCAGAATGGTCCCGTAAGAAGCACTCTGAAAAACTGAAATTCTACTATAGAGCCAAGGTTTTAGGCCCTGCTCAAACCTACGAGCCTTCCTCTCCTCCGTGTCCACTTGGTGTGGAACAAATCTTGCCAATTCATTAATTTTGGCTGCATATTGGGGAACCGTCATGTCCCCTTGTTTAAGTTCTAAGAACTTAATCTCCATTCGCCCTTGCATGCTAATAGGGAAGTAGTTCTCGAAGAATACCTTCTTGAACTGTTCCCATGTAACAACGTCAACTCTAGCCCCACCCTGGTGAGCCTCCCACCAGTAGTTGGCTTCCCCCTTCATTATATAAGTTGCAAAAGAAGTCTTTTGCGCCTCAGCTACATTTGTAATAACAAACGCCTTTTCTATTTCCTTGACCTATGTCTGGGCCACCATTGGGTCAGTCGTTCCCTTGAACTCAGGTGGACCTACACTTTTAAATTCCTTAAAGGTAGTTGTTCGGGCTACCCTAAGTCCTGTGGGTGATCTACCCCCGGCTTGATTAAATGCAGCCGTTAATAAATTAACAAACTCTTGCATTGGGTTATTAGGACCCCCTGGTTATCGTTATGTGATTCCGCCTCTTGATTACGTTGTCTTCTTCTTGGCGGCATTTCTGATTAAATAAATAAATTTTCGTTATTACTTATTTGCTTACTTAGTTTTTAGTCGTCGAACAACTAAATAATAACTCATACACAACAAAGCACATTAGAATAAAAACTTCCTTATATTAAGATGCTTCTTTATAGTTCAAGACTATTTACAACTTGCTTTCCATAGCCAAAGCTATTACATTTATATCCCGCGATTGCCTTTCACAAAAATTGGTATTTACAAAAAGACTACCTTTTAATTATACAAAAGAGGGTTTTACGTCACTACACAAAGTATTTACCATCCTAACTTCTAATACTGCCTAACAGCATTCTCATGCTTCTCGTTTTCTAGAATCGACACAATATCTCGACTTATAGTATGTCGAGTCTGTCCCAACTCAATAGAATAACAAGCTATTTTAAGCTTGAAATCTTCGTGCACACTGTCATTTATATATGACATTCGTGTTATCTTCTGGTCTTTCTCAACCAGTTTTTTACGAAGTTTGACAACCCCGTTCTTATAGTCCCTAGCCTTGTCAGTCATGAGCACCTTCTCATCATGGTCTATCTCATAGTCTGACTCTGCAGACTCTTTAGCCTCGTAGAGATCATTGATCTCTTCCTTTTGGTGCTACACCATATTGTGCAGTTGCACGTTACGGTCGAGCACTGAGAGGTACATTGCCCTCATCGTCTCTGTCGGTGTTGACTCTAAGGCAGGCATCACCGTATAAACCGATGTTACTCCATATCATTCTCCACATCTATCATCATATTCAATTATGATGTTAATCCCATGGTCTCCTCAGAATAATCCTCCTCTTAAAAATACTCCTCAGGTTCTGATTCTTCTAGAATCACTACAGGTATATCCGCTACAGGCATAGGTACTTGCTCTACTATGTTCACGGACTCCTCGCTTACCATATGTATATCCCTATACATCAAGCTATCGATTGACATCTACAATAACACATAACAAATTGATTAGTACATAATACACAATAACATAAGCACAAATCACATTTAATCCATTTAGGGTTACTTTCCATCTTTTAAATCTTTCGGTACTGAGTGTCCTCAATACCTTATTAACTCATTTGACTCGAGTTAACTTTCTTCGGACCTTTCCATTCCTACCGAGGTTATTAGCCTAAGGTTCTTCCCCCTTAAGTTTTATAACCTAATGCTTTGGTACCAACCTGTGACACCCCCAAATCCGGGTATCTTCCAACCCGACAGATGGTGCTCCATGATACTACAATTCATACAGTCATTCCATTGAGATAACAACAAAATGATTGTATTCACTATCTTTGTATTACAATAATAACAAATCCTTTCCCAGGTTCATAACCGAAATACATTCTTTGTTCTGCATAAGTATATTACATATAAATACACTATTCTATTACAGGACGTTTAACTGTCCATCTTAGCCTTGCCTTTATCTCTCTTAAAACTTTCAGTTCGTTTGGCTTTAGCTGCAAACATATGGTTCAAGCAAGAGTGAGCATTTCTAGCTCAGCAAGTCTTAACACAGAATCATATGAATATCATATTGGCAATTACATGCTTTACTTCCATAACTGAACAATTAACTACGAAGCACTATATAACATTTGGCTAGTACTTCCCATTTCATAACAACAATTCCAAAGTATATATTGTGACAACCCGAGAATTTAAAAAAAAATTCAAATTTTAATTAATTGATTTAAGGTTCAATATTAGAACCTAGACAGAAAATAAATGTATGCGTTTGATATTTTTGAGATGGAATTTTGAGGATTTCAAAATTCTGTCAAGGATTTAGGTGAATTATTCAAGATTAGGGGTATACGTGAATATGTTTTATGTATATGTGTACAGTATGTGGTTAAGGGTCAAGGGTTGACCAGATAAATGATATCTGTAATAAACCCTAAGTAAATATTAAGAACGTCAATGTTCGGTTAGAAAACCCTAGCGATTAACAAGAAACCCTAGAAACCAGTTCTGGAAACCCTAATTTTAGTTCCGGGAATCTAAAACCCTAATTCGGAATTAAAAAACCCTAATATGGGAACTTAAATTATTATTATATTGCTTAAATGTTATTAATTATAATATTAATTAGGGTAAAGCTTAATTAATTAGCAAACTCTAATTTCAAATTTAGAAAATTTCGGGATTTGAAACCTTAATTTATAATTAGGGAAACCTAAGTGTTAATTAAATAGTTTTAATGTTAATTAGAAAATAGTAATTCTAATTTTCAAGTTATAGTAATTAGAAAACCTTAATCTAATTAGGAAACCTAATTTCTATTTTAGAAAATTATTTTTCTAATTAAAACCTTAATTCGTGGGTTATAAACCCTAATGACCAATTTTGTCCGTAATTACTAAATTAGCAATTTTAATTAGGAAATAATAATCCTAATTAGCAAGATTTAATTTATGATTAGCAAATCTTAAAATAATTATAGAATCCTAATTATAATTTTGGAAACATTAAATTTATATTTCGAAAACCTTAAACTTGAAATCCTAGAAAATTGATTATGGAAATATTAGGTTATAACCCTAAGGGTTTCAAACCCTAAACCCTAAGGTTTTTCCAAACCCTAAATCCTAAGGGTTTGGCCAATATCCAAAATGCCATTAAAATTAAATGCGAAATGACTATTATGCCCTTTGTTGATTAATTGAAGGTTGCTTGTAATTGTTGCCCTATTTGAGTTGGTGACCAAACCCTAGCCCTAGCATGTGCTCTTTACCTAATTTCAGCCCACACATCAGCCACATTATTGCAATCAATAATATACATAGATTAAAATGAGAGAAAATCCACTTTATTTCTCATTTTTGCCAAAGCCATTCTCTCTCTTCATTTTCGAGTTATAGAGTGAGAAAATGAGATAGGGTGAGCCAATTTCAGTTATTAGCTTTCCAAGAACAGGATCCAAAAGTCAGAAATCAAGATCAAAGCTTAAAAGGTATTCAAACCCTAAATTTCAAAATCCTTGGATCTTATATTTGATGTTGTAATTTGTTGTTTAGATATGTGTTAGAGGGTGTCACTTAATGATCTGGGTTGCCAAAACTTAGATCAATATCATTTAGATGCTCGAAATTGAAGATTTCTTAAATCTGGAAAATTTCTAAAACATCGTCTGACAAGCAAATGTCAGACCTCATAGATTGGTGTCTGTTAATTGTTTTTGTGTTTTAGATGTTTGAACGTGTAGTATGTTATGTGTTCTTTGCTCTGCAACTTGAATCAAGTCCATAACAGGTGTAGATTTAAAGTTATAAGCAGTCAAAACCCTTTGACCAACCCCGAAATCTGGAATCTGGGCAGCCCAGATTTACCCAGATTTCGTCTGACAAGCTTTTCAAGGCTCTTAATCTTGTTGTGGTTTAATGTTTTGGACAATTTGTGGTTTTGATCTTGTAGATAGGTATAAGGACTACACGATCCTTCCTTTAGATTGCTCATGTCATAATCAGAAACGAAGCTAAGCCCGGTCAAAATAGGGTTTACCATCAACCGAAGAACATTTCTGGAAAACCCAGAAATGTTCAACGCAAGTTTTTTTGTTCCACTTTGACCGGTCCAGATCTTGCTTGGGTGATGTTGTTAAGTTTATGTAAGGTTATAGAGTTGTACTCTTATATGTACTCTATACGAATGAATCATTATATCACACAAACAATACTTAGATTGAAAGATACAAGGATCTAAAGTTCCCTTGAACTGTTCTTCATTTCTGGAAACCCCAGAAATGAAGAACAGTGTTGTCAGAGTTTTTAGAGAATCAAATCTTCTGCGTATGAGGTTTTATGGCCGTGAAGTTAGTTTATAGTTGTTTTATTACATGAGTTCTACAATATCAATGCTCAAACAAACCCAGAAACACGTTAGACAAGAAATTATAACCGGTCAAACCCCCTACCCTGTAAACTGTCGATGAAGGTCTGGGCAGACTCAAGAACACTTTCAGCGACGGATTCGTCGCCTAAAGTCTCTATAGTGACAGTTTAATTAGAAAAATAATTATTTTAATTAATAAATGGATAAAAATGATTTTTAATTATTAAAAATACAAAATAAATTCCTAAAAATTATTTTAAAGTCTGAAAAATAGTTTTTAATTATTTTGAGTATATTTCATAAATATTTAATATTTTTAGAATATAAATGGTATGTAATTTATTTAATTATAATATTAAATAAATTATTTAAAAATGATTTAAATACATGAAAAATTATATTATGGTAAAAGAAAATATTTTAAGTTATTTTCAGTGACTTTTAATATTTTAGGATGAATTTTATTAATTAATTAATATTAATGATAATTAGTTATTTAATAAATATATTAAATAAATTATGAAAAAATAGAATTAATGATTTAAAAATCATATAAAAATAATTTAAGTGTTGTAAAAAATATTTTAAATTATAAAATATAACTTTTGATATTTTACCATGAAAATATTAATATTTTAATATTAATAGTAATTAACGGATAATGAATTAAATTATTTAAAAATCATATAAATATGATTTTAAGGTATTAAAAATACATTGATATATTATAAATATATTATAATATTATGTCATGTATTTTATTAATATTTGATATTAAATAAATATTAATGATAATGGAATTATGTGGTATTTAATTCATTTAAATACGATATAAGTGATTATAAATTCATGATAAATAGTAATAATTATTTAAAAATTATTACGAGCTTATGAAAAATATTTTGACGGATATTAAAGTTATTTGAGATAATTGTTAAGTGTTAAGGAAGAGTTTAATTGAACTTAAACTCGTGAATAGTTCGACTAGACCGTCGGGATGTCGGGTTTGTGTTAGGTTCAACTCAGACTGTAATAGTTTGACTTGATACCGAGTCCTATGTGTGTTGTAAACTGATAGGGTTATGTGTTATGTATTTAGGTTATTCTATGTATATATATATATATATATATATATATATATATATATATATATATATATATATATATATATATATATATATATAATAGTATTATATTGTGATGATATTATTCTAATATTGGAGATCTATATTACTAATATTAGGTCTTCGGATAAAGCGTTATAAATTGTGTAGCGGTAATCAACGGTTCAGGCAAGTTTATTTTACTTAACTCTACTAAGAGTTGTTTTATTCATATATGCTTATGGATAATCATTACTGATTGCCATTGTAGAATTATACTCTGTACATATTGCATGTATAAGTTAGGTATGAAAGGCTGATCACCTTCATTACCCTTTGGTTCAGATATATTTGTTCATATTTAATACTTGTTCAGTCAAAATTTTGTTCATGCTAATTCACAATTATATTGTTGAATAATAGGCAGCCAATTATTCAAATCATTTCAATCATGATATATCGTTATATTATTGAACTTAAACTTGCTGGGCAATCTTAGGCTCACCCATGCTATATTATGATAAATATTGCAGATTAAGACGAACGCGTCGGATACAAGGAAAGGTTAAAGACGGTTCCAGCTTTAGTTTACGTGTGCGATTAGATTTGTAATAGTATTGTATGATGATAATGTTATGTATTAGACAAGTGATGAATTATGTATAAGTTAAGGTTACTCGACCTTGGGGAATAGTGTGTAAAGTTATTGTATAAACAATTTATGTTTATATCTTCCGCAAATATAGTAATAGTGATTGAATGATCGAACCAGATCCGCGGTGATTTGGGACCCGGATTTGGAGCCCTCACATATATAATAGCTTAGGAATTCTGAACCGGTCAATAGACCATGAACATCTTCTTTTTGTTTTCATACTTGAAAAGGACATCCGGCACTAAGGCCATCCATCCGTCTTTACTTACGAGCACTTCTAGGTGATCAGCCTATTGTACTCTATGTTGATCAACACTCTTCCGTTAAACGTATTTACGTTTAACATTTGACAACCTCGCGTGCCCATCGAATAATCGATGAAAATACTTTTGTTTGTACATAGACAAACTTATCTTCTCATCCTTACCAAATACTTGGCATAGGATAGCGTTAACAGTTTTATAATGAAAGACTTGTAAACAAATAAATCAATTCTTCAATACTAGCCTAGCCAAGTTAAAACAGGCATCGACTCTTTCTTTAAAAACATTCATGCATTTCAACATATGCATCATAGAAAACTTGGCTAACACGGAGGTCAGACAAGTGTTTAAGAAAGACTTGCCTTCAAGCGTCTTCGAATATATAATTCAATCAATTCTCAGTCCTTACATGATCTACATGATATATTCACATAGCACACTGTAATTAGTTATCAAACAAACTAACTTTATAGCTTTAACCAACTTTTTTTCTTCTATGCCTTACTTGAATTAATTTCGTTTAATAAAGTCAATCCGTCTTTTATACTTCGTTACGGCTTATTAACGTTCTTACGTTATTAACCAACATTCGATCATCATTGGTGAACTACCAATGTTGAACAGCATTCACAGTGCGCTTATTTCGTTCTCGTATTCTTCGTTTAATTCTTATTAAACCATGCTAAATCTTCTAACGTTATCACTTCGTTAGTAATTTAAGGTCAGCTTTATTATGTACATTAAGAACCTTCAATGTCTTACCTTAGGTCTATATTTAAATGGAACAAAAACCTAACTTGATCAACATTTTTACATTACCGGCGCTACGACGCGACATCCCTATGTAAACTTGGCGCTGCGGCGCTAACTAATAGGAGACACGGTCGAGTCTGGCGCTGAGGCGTGACCCATTATACTGGCCTTGGCGCTGTGGCGCCACACCTGTGTACCAGTTGGCCAAAATAGTTTGTTTTTCTAACGAAACTCTCGGCTTCATAATTTGTTCGTTTTACATCCGAATTGCTTCATTCGAAAGCCCACAACTCACAAATTACACCCTCTATGTATTCAAATAAGAATTTCATATTTTCGAATCCGTTAACTCGAAATTCACTTTTGAGTTCATTTTTGAGCGTTCGTTTAACGTTTTCGACCGTTTAATACTCATTTTCTTCGTTATAGGTCAGAATTCGACGATTCTTGAGCCAACGACTCTTAATTACCTTATCTCATGCGTTGACATTGGAAACCAATGTTTTCAAGTCACACAACAACTTTTGACCCTTAATCAGGGAATTTCACGTTTTCGACGTTTAACGTCTATTTTTGCAAAATTCGCCATAACTTCGTTACTCGTGTTCTATTAGCCAAATCAAATGGAACACTCCATTGATTTATCACCTACATCCCAGCCAACCAATATGCACATACCTTAGCTATAATGGTTTTCAAATCGTTCATTCATAACTATGTTCACGTTCAAGACTTCCTACGGTTTTTAACTTACGTAAATCTTATGATTCCAATTTAGTCATGACTTATTAATGATTTGATCATTAATAGATATCCTTATATCTCATCTATAAACATGCTCCACCAATCTACGATTCTTCTACGAGAAAGAAATCGAAAAAGATGAAGATTATGGTTTATGAGAATTTACCTTTGACGTACTTCACGTTCTTGATAAACGTCTAAATGTTTGCTTGGAAGTAGATTGACTAAGTGTTTCTAGCTCTTTTTCTCTCTCAATATATATTGGTCAAGCTTTGTAAGACAACAAAAGACCAACATTTGCCTTGTATTTATAGAAAAGCAACATGAGAGCAAAATCGTCCAAAAGCCCACCTCTTTACTATTCCCTTCTTGATCACCAAGTAAAGTACTTGGTGAGCAAGTTCTACACTTTTCTTGGCTACCAAGTGGCCGGCCCACTCCCTCTTGGATCCTCCCATGGGTTGCCCCATGGGTTTTACCCATCCCGTGACCCACCGGTTCGACCCGCGGTTTAACTTCTTGAATTGGGCTTGTCTTTAATTACTATTGGGCCTTGACTTGGGCTTGCTTACTTAATTCATTGGGCTTACTATTAGTCCAAGTCCATTTAGATTATACCATTAATACTTCTCGTATTCTACGCGTATAACTCCCGTATTCTCTTCGTCTAATACTCATACGATATTCGTATTATACGTCGTATTATTCTTCATACCATACTTGTATTCAAACTAGTATAATACTCGTATCGCATACGTTTAATAACCTAAATGATTATACACATTACATTTCCCTTTCAGAAATCACTTTCTCTAACCCTTAGGTTTTACGTCCGCATGCGAAAACTTCATTTTTGTTATAACTGAAATATTATCCCATATTCCATCTCGTCTTCCTATTCTATCATTACGCATTTCTTGGAATTCCAAACCTAAGTTCCGAACGAAATCGGATGAATAGTGTTTTTACAGGAAAATTCTCGGAAATCCTTCATTTTCGTCTTGATAATTTAAAATAATTAATCCTAGCACATAGCCAGAATACTAACCAAATTCACATATTCTAGGTCATAGAACGACCTTCAAACATCTTATTCACATAATAAATCAATTAAATTCATTTAATTCACATAATCAAATAAAAATTTAATTCATTCAAAATCTAAAATTCTCAGGCGTTACATAATTGACCGATTGACAAAATCCACACACTTCCTTTCGATCAGAATCAAATTCAACTTAAACTAGTTGGCAAAATTATATATAAAAGAGATTATTTTGAGGCACGGAGTTTCGGTGTCAATTGTTTCTGATAGGGATCCGCGTTTTACATTGAACTTCTGTAAACGACTACAAGAATGCATGGGTACGCATTTGAGAATGAGTACGGCATATCACCCTCAGACAGACGGGCAGAGTGAAAGAACGATTTAGACATTAGAAGATATGTTAAGAGCTTGTATAATGGACTTTAAGGGAAATTAGTATGATCATCTATTGCTCATAGAGTTCAGCTACAACAGCAGTTAGCACGCTAGTATTGGCATGTCGCCTTATGAAGCGTTATACGGCAGAAAGTGCAGAACTCCGCTATATTGGGATGAAGTTGGCGAGAGATAATTATTAGGTCCAAAACTGGTACAGTAGACATCAGAGATAGTCAAAGTGATCCGAACAAGACTGGTACCAGCTCAAGATAGGCAGAAGAAATACACCAATTCAAGTCGTAAAAATATTGAGTTTGAATCGGATAGTTATGTATTTTTGAAAGTCTCTCTCCGGAAAGTAAAGATCAGGTTCGGAAAGAAGGAAAAATTAAGCCCAAGGTTCATTGGACCCTTTGAGGTACTGCGAAGGATTGGAGAAGTTGCGTATGAGATAGCCTTAGCTCCGGCACTCGATAATGTCCACAACGTCTTCCATGTTTCAGTTTTACGGCCCTACAAACCCGATTACAAACGTGTGATTGAGTATGAACCCCTACAATTAGAAAAAGATTTATCTTATGAAGAAGTTCATGTTCAGATAGTTGACAGAAAAGAACAAGTACTCAGAAATAAAGTAATACCTTCTGTTGAGGTAATCTGGAGGAACCACAACGCTGAATAAGCTACGTGGGAACTCGAAGAGCGTATGATGAAGAATTATCCTCATTTATTTACTTAATTTATGTTTAAGCGATTCTGAGGACATAATCTTTGTAAGGGGGGAGAATGTAACGGGACGAATTGATTGAGTCGTGATTCTGGAGACAAAATCCTTTTAAGGGAGGAAAGATGTGACGAATGAGATTTTGTATTTTAAATTTGAATATTTATTGAATTAAATAAATATTTTTTGATGAATTAATTATTGGATTAAATAATTAAGGCTTAAATATGATTTACTACCCTAAACTATATGCCATATTCCACTTCGGTGATCAACCTTTTAATTTTGTCAATTAGGTGATTGAACTATCAATTTTTTTCGATTTCATTCAATTGGGTCTGCCACGTCAGAAATTGCTGACGTGACATCTTAATAGGCAGCAGGAGTGCTTATGTGTAAAAATATTATATATTTTTAATGAGATCAAAGGACAAAAAAGTAAAATAAGAAATAAAACAACTAAAAAATAACAAATAATATAAATTAGTTGTATAATTATTTATTTATAGTTATATAAATAATATAAATTATTATATAAATAATATAATAATTATTTTTATTAAAAATAATTATTTTTATTAAAAATAATTATTTTTATTAAAAAAACTGTGTTTTTTTTAATTTTTTTATTAAAAAAATTGTGTTTAATATTAATGATAATAAAAATAAAAATATTAATGATAATAAAAGTAAAAATAAAAGTACAATTTTTTTTAATAAAAAAAATAATTAATATTTTATTAAAAAAAAACCAACCAACTGCGTTTTTTTTAAAAAATAAAGCAACTGCGTTTTTATTTTTATTATTTTTAATAATTATTTTTATTAAGAATAATAATTATTTTATTAAAAAAAACCAACCAACTGCTTTTTAAAAAAAATAAAGCAACAGCGTTTTTTTCAGTTGCTTAATTATTATTTTTTTATTAAAAAAAACTGCACTTTTATTTTTATTTTTATTATCATTACTATTTTTATTTTTTTTATCATTAATATTAAACACAATTTTTTTTAATAAAAAAATTAATAAAATGCAGTTTTTTTAATAAAAATAATTAATTTTAATAAAAATAATTATTATATTATTTATATAATAATTTCTATTATTATATAACTATAAATAAATAATTATACAACTAATTTATATTATTTGTGTAATTTTTAGTTGTTTTATTTCTTATTTTACCTTTTTGTCCTTTGATCTCATTAAAAATATATAATGTTTTTACACATAAGCACTCCTGCTGCCTATTAGGATGTCACGTCAGCAATTTCTGACGTGGCAGACCCAATTGAATGAAATCGAAAAAAATTGATAGTTCAATCACCTAATTGACAAAATTGAAAGGTGGATCACCGAAGTGAAATATGGCCATAGTTTAGGGTAGTAAATTATATTTAAGCCAATAATTAATTGTTGAATTTGTGGTAGATTAATTTAATTACATGTGTTATATTGATTAAATTAATGTAGGGAATTTTTTTATTCAAGGTATGTATTTAATTGAGGTTATTTGATTAAATGAATTATTTAATAAGCATAATGTTATTCTAATTAATTTAATAATTAATTAGAGATTTAAGGATTTGACATAATTAATAAATGAGAATTTAATTATGTGACTATGTGAAATTATGACAAATTATTATAGTTTATTTAAATTAAATTAAATAAGATATTTGATTAATTGTTTAATTGGGTGTGACATTATTAAACTATATTATAAGAGATTAATTAAATTAAATAGAAAGAGCCTTTTAAAGGCTAGCCAAATAAGGCCCTAATAGGAGTTGGGCAATTAAGCCACGAAGGAAATTAACTTACCACAACTGTGCGCATTAATCAGTCTATTTTGTTACGTATTTCATTTATGAGTTTAACTTAGAGAATTTCAAAGAGAATTCAGAGAAATTTTTTAGGGAAATTGAGATTGAAGAAGAATCTGAAAGGGATTTCATCGCCTACTAATCTACACACTATATAGCAGGGTAATCTCTTTAACCAAACATTAATTACGTTCTTATATTTTTTTGAAAAACTATCTCTAAGTTCTCTGTAATACAAAATTTGTGTGATGAATGCATGAATTGATGATCTAAGTGTGTATATATATGATAATATATAATCATAACATGTTTTCTACCATCTATGTATGTTTTCAAAACATCAATTTCATATAAATATGTCGTAATTATATTTTTTTTTGAAATTTTAGAGTACAAAAGTTGCATATATATATATATATATATATATATATATATATATATATATATATATATATATAGCCCTTATGAGCAATGGTATGCCAAGAACTGTTGTTTAACTTGAAATTCAACAGTAGATTATGATAGTACATGTTAAAATGAAGAAATCAAACTTTGAACGGACAAATTCAGAGTTATAACGAACCCGTAATGTCAACTTTCATGTTTTATCTTCAAAACTTTCAAAAAACACCAAGAACAGTGAAATTATGTGATTTGATTCTAGTAATTGTATGATTTAAGTTGTTAAAATCATACTAGATAGGTTGGGTAATGATCATATATGAATTTTATTGTCTGGGTATGCTTAAATTCATGTGTGAATATAGTAATTGGATGTTTTTGGTCATGTTCTGTTTCCTTTCAAACTTCAGAATCCGGAACTGGCGTGTCGCGCTGCAGCGCCAGTTCCAGGCCTTAAAGTCCGCGCCGTAGCGCCAGTTGTGCCGCAGCGCCACTAGTCCAAGCTGCAGCGCCAGCCGCGCCGCAGCGCCAAGGTTAGCCTGTATGGTGGCGCCGCAGCGCCACTCTGCAGTTTGTTCAGAAATGAGTTTTCTTTAATTGTTCAAGTCCAGGGAATGCAATTGTAACCTAATCTAATGGACATAAAAATGTATTAGACATATAATGTGATATTAAAATAGATTCTTAACGTGTCAATAAAGTATTTACATGTTTAATTAAATTGTTGAACGCATAGTTAACTCGTCGTTCATGAAGTCTAATTTTATGTGAAAACAAGTGTTGTGATGTGATTAGTATAATCACGATCAAAGTGTAGTGCGAAGAGGATGAACTTGTGATGCTAGTTACGTTATAATTGACTTGTATTATGAATGTAAATGGTATGTAGGATTAAATCGAGGGACGTGTATAGTTAATGTGTAACCTACGCTCGAGGTAAGTTTCCTAACCCTACTTGTTATCGTTATGCAAGTTTCTAAACCTTACCTTTTTACGTTGAGCAAGTTCTAGACTTATATTCTATATCCAAATAGTTCTTGTGATTTATTGATGAAGTTTAAGTTGTCGTATTAAATGTTATCAATCTTTTTAAGCATGATTCCTGTTATACAATACTTATTTCATTGTATACCTCTTGAGTTTATTATTCAAATTGAATATCATTTATTGTTAAACCTTATAAGACTAGCGAACCCTTATTGATTCGACTAGTCCATAGTTGATGAACGTTCTAAATTTTAGAACCCTTGTTGAGTTTATCCAAACCAAACTTCCTTTGGTGCGGACTCTAATGTCAAACTGAGTTGAAAAACCCTGTTATAGGGGATTACTTATGCTTTAGTGTTAAGATATTGTGCACAGTATGGTACTAAGGGTTGATCCCCCTAAGTACGAGTAGAAGAGTCCATAGTCTTATGACTGTTAAAGGTTTCACGTATAACACTTGACAACCTAGGACATAGTTTAAGGTCTTATGACCCTCAGAAGTTCTTTGATTCTTGTTATTCATTCTTGATTCAAAATTCAAGTTTCTTATTTCAGAAGTCTTTGATTCACTCGCATGTTATTATATTGTTGTTACATTATTATACTTGTGGACAATCGTGCTCACTCTTGTGTAATAATAACATTGCAGTTAAGAACAAAAGGTCCGACGAGCCTTCTACTAACAAAGGCAAGGGCAAGATTAACAAGTGATGAAGACTTGTTGTTTATTTGTTATGTTATGTTTCAGACTTATGTTTAAATTGTGTAAGACTTAATGTTTATTTATGTTTCTGCATTTGAGATTTAAGGTTAGTATGACCTGGGATTGATGTATTTATTTTTAGATGTTGTAACTCCTTAAGGAGAGGATTTATTTTACGGTTTGATTTATTATGGGTAGATAGACATATGATGTTTGTACAGTGAACACAAAATCACGTGAGAATTGAAGTACCCGGATTTGGGGGTGTCATAGTTAAATATGAACAACAAAAGCCAAGTGGGTTATTACAACCTCTACCAATTCCCGAGTGGAAGTGGGGGCACATTACCATGGACTTCGTGGTAGGACTTCCTGTCACACAAAAAGGTCACAATATTATTTGGGTAATAGTTGATCGTCTTACCAAATCAGCCCATTTCCTGCCTATTAAGGTTACTTTTATTCTTGATTAATTGGCTAAGTTATACATAAACGAAATTTTCTTTAGGCATGGAGTTCCTGTATCTATAGTGTCATATCAAGATCCACGATTTACTTTAAACTTTTGGAGGAGTCTTCAAATACACTTAGGAACCCAGTTAAGATTGAGGAGAACACATCACCCACAAAGAGATAGACAAAGTGAAAGAACCAATCAAATATTAGAGGATATGTTGAGAACTTGTATTATGGACTTCAAGGGAAGTTGGGAGGATCAGTTTTCGTTGGTAGAGTTTTCCTACAACAACAGTTACCATGCCAATATAGGGATGCCACCATATGAAGCTTTGTACGTGAGAATGTGATAACTCAAATTTTTGGGAAATATTAAAATAAGAATTTAATAAAAAAAATTCTTATTAGATAATATGTTATATGATATTATATTGCATAAGAGTGTATGAACTATGCAATATGTGATGTTTATGCTTAATAAATATATTAATATTATATATTTATTATATGTAAATAAATTGTAGGGGTAATTTAATAAAGAAAAGATATTATATTTATCGTAATATCTTAAGAAAGAAAATAAATTCTAAATTGAATTTATCATAATGAGGTAAACAATTATAAAATAAATATGTAATTTGAGTATGTTATGTTATATTTTATATAATTTATATATCAAAGATGGGTTATGTAAATTATATAATTCCAAGAGGGTAAAATAAATTAAGGAGATTTATGTAGTAACTTATTTGATTAAATTAAGTTACTAAGATTGGGTAATTAAATAACTTAATAAAATATGAAAGTGAATTACGAAAGTTAAGGGAGAATTGTGCGAGTTACGAAAATCTTAGGGTTGAAAACCTAATATTTGAAACTTAAAAAACTATCTTAAGGAATATGCTAAGGAATAAAAAATATTCCGAGAATATGCTAAGAATATGTCAGGGGGTGATTTGCAAGCTTTTAAAGACGAGAGGAAAGACTAGAGAAGATTTTAATTAGATGACGAACTTATAAGAAATTTGAAAGAAGCTAATTAGAAATTGGGATATACTCAGATTAAATAATCAGCATGAGGTGGGGGTTATTTAGGCATCTGAGCTCTTAAATAAACTTATAATCATTTTTTTATTTGTTGCCCTCTCATTTCATATATTCTGACCCCTGCAATCCTCTCTTTCGTCTCAACCTAAAATTCGTTCAAATTGAAGGTAAGTCAAGAGAAAAAGGGTTCTAGTTGGGAATTAAAAAAAAATCAGAACAAATTCATTGAAGAAAGAGTTCAATTCAGATTGTGTAAAGAATCACAACCAAATTTCCAAAATACAGGTAAAACACTTTTCTCATCTAATTCATAAAGATTGTTTAAGTATTAGTTTTTGTTTAATGAAATTGGTTGTGGAAGGTTGTAATTGATGGAGAATCAGATGGATTTTGAAGGTATAAGGAGGGATTGCCTGGAGATTATGTGTTAACATAATAAAATGTATATGAAATCTGAATTTTTCAGACATGCACACCAAATGTTTGTTAAAATGCCAAAATGCTAATGGTATGAGTAAGGTAGTGTGTTATATTCTCTCTGTCACGGTCTCTATGTGCACTTGTGTTGATTGTGTACTTTACTGATATCAAGTAGTCAGTCGCATTTCTTAATACCAGTATGAGTCATGGACACATTTTAATATGTATCTAAAAATTTCAATGAGTTAGGTAAATCAGATATGAGATTTATTTAGGAGAATTAAGAAAGAATTTTTTTTAACTTAAAGTTAAGGTACTCATTTGGGTGTATCAACAAGTTGAGAAAATAAGAGTTCAGTATTGACGACGGAACGAATTGTCTCATTTGTGGACTATTTAATATTTTCAGATTTTATCCTATTTGTTGTCTTGTATCATGACCATTATTTTATTGTTAAAGTTACTTTTAACCGATGAGTTTAAAGGCAATAAGAATTAGAATTTGTGTGGAAAACATTTTTAGTTTGTGGGTGTAATTAGTTGTCCAACGATTTATATTATCTTCTAGAATTTACCACCCTTCTCACATACTTAATATAGTCACTGGTAAAATATAACCATGTGAAGCTTCTATTTTTGCCTTTAGATAAGAGTGGGGATGATGTGCATGTTGATTGCAGGCCTCTTTGCTTTGCCTGCTTATTTGACGTAGTATGTGATATTGTTGGATGACATAAACTTTTGTATATTTATTTTGTATACGGAAAATATTGCTAGACATGGCAAATGGAAGGGTAGTCCATATAAATTAGAAATATGGACGTGTAATGTACTGATGAATGGAGATTTGAGAATTTTGGGTTATTGTACCTTGTAATAAAGTCTAGAGGTAGGAACAAGTTTCGTGTTAATTGGAATGAACCAAAAAGAAGTTAAAACGAATTTATAGTGAATGGTTTAGTAAACCATGTCTAGAAATGAAAAATTGGATGAACAGTGACTATAATGTCAAATTCTGGAATAGCTATGTTGCCTGAAAAATTCTGAGTTTCTGGGTAGTTGTAGTGAACTGAGTTAGGAAGCCATAGGCTTTGGACTGACCTCATTCCGACCTCGGATGAGGGAGTTATGGTGATCGGAAGGAAATGTGTCCAATTTGTCAAACTGGAAGCCAGCAGCAGGACGTGCTATTCGGGACACTGTTTTGATCAGTTAATATTTCCAGAAAACTATGGGCTTTTGGTATGTTATAGTACATTGAATAAGCTTTCCATAGACTCTTGAACGGACTAATTTCGACTTCGGAGCAAAGAGTTATGACCATTCAAAGTAGTCGCGTCAAAACTGTCTAAGCAACTCGGGTCAGCCCTTTACACGAAATATCTGGAATTCTGTGTTTAGAATTGGGAAAAGGTCAAAGAATAAAAGTTGTAGTCCCGAAAGTTAGCTTTGCGTGGGCTCAAGAATCGCTCAAAAATGTTTTGGAATGAAAAAGTTATGACTGTTTCAACGAGACAAGATAAAGCTAAAACGAAAGTGAAAAACTGTTATGAACGTACATTTTTGGCGCTCTATTTGGGCTGCCTAATGAATCCGAAATGGGGGTTTCATATTTTCTAAAAATAGTCTCATATGATACGAAAAACATATTGAAATTTGGAAATTTTCTGATAAATGAGCAAGGCGTGAGAAAATCGCAAAGTGGCTCATGCGTTATGCAAGGTAGCAGCCAGCGCTATGCCAGCCGCGCGCGCAATCCGCACCGTGCTGCTGGTGCAGTCACTTGGCGGGCTTTTTGAGTGCTGTTTTGATCAATGTTTGTAGCTTTTTTTCGCGTTTAGAAAATTTTTAAATGTACTATGTCATAAGTTCTATAACATAATAGAAACTCGCCACGATTCGATTAATGGTTTAAAAATTAAAAATGAGTGAATGAGCATGTCAGAACATAAAAACGGGTGACGCCGAGTGTAGCCGCTATGGGCTATTTTGACGTTCGGCATTCCGAATCTTGTTTGGGCTAGATTTTAAACAATGTTAAGTCTAATAAAGTCCCAAGAGATAAGTTTTGACGTTATGTGATAAGTTATGCCACGAAAACTAAATACAGACATAAATAATGTAATAAAAATACAATGTAAATATAAATTTACATATTTAAGAGAGAAAAGCCGAAAATAGTATTTGAAAATGGTTTTATACCGAAACGAAAAGTATAGAACCATTAGAAAATTGTAATGAACATAAAAGTGATGAAATAAAGGTTTTCGAAGTTCAAAATGGCGATTTTGAGCTAAGATTTATGTTATGACGTATATATACATATATTTAATATATATACGAAGCAATGATGTGAGTTATTCATGAAACAAAATGCGAAACTAATTTGCTAATGAAATAGAATATTTGTGTATGAGGCAATGGGCCAAGTTAACTTATGAGCTATCAAAAAGGTATAAAAATAATATAAATAAAGGAAATGATATAGTATGCCGTGCTTTACTATAAAAGGTATAAACTAATCATTTAAATCTCGAATTTGCGAGTAAAAGCAAAAGATATTTCTAAAAATGGGGTATGGATGGATTGAACTTCAAGAATGTGAAATGTTTACATATTAATGATATGAGAAACCTTTATTATGCGTAAAAAGGTTAAAACGGACAAAGTTTTCAAAGGAACCTAAGATGGTTTTATGTGGAGAATAAAATATTATAGTTTAAATAAACTAATAATCATGGATTAAATATATGCATGCATGTTTTGTGACATAGTTGGTTATCTAATGTGTGTATATATGTAAACACAGTTGTGTAGGATTTGTGGAGAGAAGCTAAGTTAAATTTTTGGGTAATCTCCAATCAAGGCAAGTTTCTCAGTTTATTTATGTGGACTTATAATTGCTATAGATAACTGTTAGCATGATTTATGTTTATAAGTATGTAATACCTATGAACTGCATTATTTGCTTTGTGAATGATGAAGGTCAAATTATGACTAATTATTGAATTGAATTGGGGAACTCAATATATATGTGCAATAAATGACATGTACAGGACATGTGTAGTATGCTATGATATGTATGTTGCTACTAGCAGGACATAAATATGATAATGCATTTGTAATATGCTTGAACACCAAAAATATAAATGCATGAACTGAATGTGAAACATATGTGCTACGTGATGCATGATAGACTGTTAGACTTGTTGGGCTGTCATGCTCAATCTTGCTTAATTTACAGGTTAAAGCTATGATGCGATCTATCGTGATTAGGAGCATATGAAAAGAAGACTAGTGATTTATTTGAGATTGTGTTGAATCATTTGATGGTATTTTCATGTGTAAATCACAGATGTGTAAAATTTTGAATTATTCGATAGTTGAAGATTATTTGTTCTAAATATGAGATATGCTTGAAAGAATGAATTGTATATATATATATTCATATCTGCTCAGGCAAAATAAGTCATATAATAAATATGATTCTAGTATAAAGAAGAATTGTAAAGATTGCGATTCGGGGAATGAATGAATGGAAAGAAAGAAAAAAAAATTATTCCGCATTTTTAGCTATTTTAACATTAAATAATATTTTAAAGCTAGAACATGATAATATTAACGTACAAGATCGGGGAGAGAAATTGTCCCGATTTTGGGGGCGTTACAGTTGGTATCAAAGTTGTAGGTTATAAACCTTAGGTAAGTGTACCTTAGGCCATAACCGCAGAGATGAGAATAAAGAATAAACTCAAATAGAGTTTAATTTGTTAAGAGATGAATTTGGAAAATTCATTATTAAATAAATAAGATTTAAAGAAGAATCTTGAAAAGTTATAAAGATCCAGAGTTACCTAACTCTGGTGTTAAAGACAAAAAGTAATAATGAATAGATAGAGTCAATAAGACTAAAAGTATAAAGGGAAAGGAGATCGTAAAATAAAACGATCATAGAATAGAAAAGAATCGTAATATAATACGATTATAATAAGAGATCACAACGTGATCTGATAAGGTCATAGCAGGAAAGAGGATCAATCGAATGATTGAAAACTTTATAGCAAAATTGTTGTATATAAGTTGTACTATGAAATGGTACGATGTAAACTCAGGTAAGAGTGGTAAATGATGAGATACGGATTAAATAAAATTCGTATTGAGTAAGGGAAAGCTAGAATTGTGTGAAATTTCAATTGAGGACTCATGTGATAACTGAGTTGTACAAGCCTTTGTATAGGACGAGGTTTTGTGCTTGGTTTAACAACCACTTAGTCTATCACCTTGATAATCATTGAAATATTTGTGTCGCGCTATTCGCTATATACATGTGGAGAATGTGATTCTTTTTTCATGTGTATAACGGATAGGTAAATAATATAAGGTTAGGTGCGAGTTCTTAAAACTCATACTTATGGTAAGTTTGTGACTCATAATCATATGGTATGTTTTTGAACCCCTCAGCAAATGGACGCCCATGGTCTGACTAGGATAAGTTCTTAAACTCATATTATTGTGGCAAGTTTCTGAACTTCCAAAGTGTGGTAAGTTTGATGAACTGGGGTATAGATAAGTGTGAATAGAGTCTTGAGGATGATAGGAATAGATAGACTGATTAAGCAATGGATCATTATAGAAAGTGGAGTTGATGGTGGAGACATAGGTTTTCCAAATCTTCTAGCTATGCTAAACTTTGAAATTTTTGACATCAAACTAAATTCGCACTGATGTGCCTTTAAAAATACAAATGAATTTTTGTTATCAGCATCATACGGCGACAAGGGTGTGTATGTGAACTGTGAGCCACTAACATCTCGTTATATGTTACGACATGATAACACTAAAACTGATTTTCAATAGTTTTGAACTGTTTAAAGAAGAGTCTATGCTAATTGCTTCGACTAGACGAAAATGATTTGAAAATATCAAAATGTATTTTATATCATTAATGCATCATGTAACCTGGTGCAAAGATGATAAAAATGATAGAGTTATCAATGCAGAATTACTTAGTGCTAGATGTGATCTAAGGATCGTCAGCCCACTATGGTATGATGTAGTATGACAAAGTCACAAAATGACGAAATCCTCAAACGGACTGTAAATACAGTGCGGAATCATAACGCCATAAAATGATTTTCAGAATTTTAAACCAGTTAAAGAAAAGTCAATGCCAATTAAATTGTCTAGACAAATGTTTCGATTGATGTTCGAATTATTGATATGCGTCTAAGTTATTTGATTCAGCTAGACAAATGTTTATGAAAATTCAAGTATTTCTTTAAGAATTTATCCCGAACCAAATTGTTTTGGTGCGGAATCTTATCCTAAGTCTGAGGTGAACAACCCCGATTGGATAAAATAATCCAATCTAGTAACGCAAATAGGCGCTAAACAAGATTGATACGTTGTACACGACGTAGGGAACGATAGGCTGATCACCTAACGTACTCGTATCTGTACTAGGCTGATCACCTAGTACAATATGTTTACAGAATTGGTTGTGGTGAATACCGTTAAACCTATGAGTTCATGGTCTATATGACCCCTCAGCATAATATGAAAAGTTTTTAACTTCTTAAAAAGGGGTAGCAATGGTTGAATGAGATGATAGAAGAGAAAAACTCAGAGGAGGATAAATGTAAAGGTTAAATTAAAAACCTATTTTCGGTGAATAAAAGAAGCAAATATTAGTAGAATGTAATTTCGAGGACAAAATTCTTAGAAGAATAGGTGAATGTGACAACCCAAAAACTTAGAAGATCTTTAATGATTAAATTATGGGTTAAAGTTTAAAGCCTAGAGTGGAAATAGAGAATTTATTTATAATTTTTAAAAAAAATCTAAGGAAATCGTGCGTTAAAATGATTCAACGATAAGGTTACGAGAAAGAATAAGATCTAAACCACTTAAGAATGATTCGGTATTGTGATTCCGGGGACGAAATCCTTATAAGGGAAAAGAATGTAATAACCCACATTTTTGGGTAATATTAAAATAAGAATTTAATAAATAAAATTCTTATTAGATAATATGTTATATGATATTATATTGCATAAGAGGGTATGAACTATGCAATATGTGATGTTTATGCTTAATAAATATATTGATATTATATATTTATTATATGTAAATAAATTGTAGGAGTAATTTAATAAAGAAAAGATATTATATTTATCGTAATATCTTAAGAAAGAAAATAAATTCTGAATTGAATTTATGATAATAAGGTAAGGATATTATATTATAATATCTTGGGTATGTAAATAATTATATTTACATAAGAATTATGTGTAGCATATTTATTTTATAATTATAAACTAAATATGTAATTTGACTATGTTATGTTATATTTTATATAATTTACATATCAAAGATGAGTTATGTAAATTATATAATTTCAAGAGGGTAAAATAAAGTAAGGAGATTTATGTAGTAACTTATTTGATTAAATTAAGTTATTAAGATTGGATAATTAAATAACTTAATAAAGTATTGAAGTGAATTACGAAAGTTAAGGGAGAATTGTGCGAGTTACGAAAACTTTGGGGTTGAAAACCTAATATTTGAAACTTAAGAAAATATTTTAAGGAATATGCTAAGGAATAAAAAGTATTCCGAGAATATGCTAAGAATATGTCATGGGGTGATTTGTAAGCTTTTAAAGACGAGGGGTAAGAGAAGATTTAAGTTAGATGACCAACTTATAAGAAATTTGAAAGAAGCTAATTAGAAATTGGGATATGCTCAGTTAAATAATCGGCATGAGGTGGGGGTTATTTAGGCATAGTAATGACACTAAGCAATCATCCAAGCTCTTAAATAAACTTATAATCTGAGCCCTCTCATTTCATATATTCTGGCCCCTGCAATCCTCTCTTTCGTCTCTACCTAAAATCTGTTCAAATTTAAGGCAAGTCAAGAGAAAAAGGGTTCTAGTTGGGAATTAAAAAAAAAATCAGAACAAATTCATTGAAGAAAGAGTTCAATTCAGATTGTGTAAAGAATCACACAACCAAATTTCCAAAAAACAGGTAAAACACTTTTCTCATCTAATTCATAAAGATTGTTTGAGTATTAGTTTTTGTTTAATGAAATTGGTTGTGGAAGGTTGTAATTGATGGAGAATCAGATGGATTCTGAAGGTGTAAGGAGGGATTGCCTGAGATTATGTGTTAACATAATAAAATGTATATGAAATCTGAATTTTTCAGACATGCACACCAAATATTTGTTAAAATGCCAAAATGCTAATGTTATGAGCAAGGTAGTGTGTTATATATTCTCTCTGTCACGGTCTCTATGTGCACTTGTGTTGATTGTGTACTTTACTGATATCAAGTAGTCGGTCGCATTTCTTATTACCAGTATGAGTCATGGACACATTTTAATATGTATCTAAAAATTTCAATGATTTAGGTAAATCGGATATGAGATTTATTTAGGAGAATTAAGAAAGAATTTTTTTCAACTTAAAGTTAAGGTACTCATTTGGGGGTATCAACAAGTTGATAAAATAAGAGTTCAGTATTGATTACAGAAGGAATTGTCTCATTTGTGGACTATTTAATATTTTCAGATTTTATCCTATTTGTTGTCTTGTATCATGACCATTATTTTATTGTTAAAGTTACTTTTAACTGATGAGTTTAAAGGCAATAAGAATTAGAATTTGTGTGGAAAACATTTTTAGTTTGTGGGTGTAATTATTTGTCCAACGATTTGTATTATCTTCTAGAATTTACCACCCATCCCACATACTTAATATAGTCACTGGTAAAATATAACCATGTGAAGCTTCTATTTTTGCCTTTAGATAAGAGTGGGGATGATGTGCATGTTGATTGCAGACCTCTTTGCTTTGCCTGCTTATTTGACGTAGTATGTGATACTGTTGGATGAAATGAACTTTTGTATATTTATTATGTATAAGGAAAATATTGCTAGACATGGCAAATGGAAGGGTAGTCCATATAAATTAGAAATATGGATGTGTAATGTACTGATGAATGGAGATTTGAGAATTTTGGGTTGTTGTACCTTGTAATAAAGTCCAGAGGTAGGAACAAGTTTCGTGTTAATTGGAATGAACCAAAAAGAAGTTAAAACGAATTTATATTGAATGGTTTAGTAAACCATGTCTAGAAATGAAAACTGGATGAACAGTGACTATAGTGTCAAATTCTGGAATAGCTATATTGCCTGAAAAATTCTGAGTTTCTGGGTAGTTGTAGTGCATTGAGTTAGGAAGCCATAGGTTTTGGAATGATCTCATTCCGACCTCGGATGAGGGGGTTATGGTGATTGGAAGGAAATGTGTCGAATTTATCAAACTAGAAGTCAACAGCAGGACGTGCTATTCGGGACACTGTTTCGATCAGTTAATATTTCCAGAAACCTATGGGCTTTTGGTATGTTATAGTACATTGAATAAGCTTTCCATAGACTCTAGAACGCACTAATTCCGACTTCGGAGCAAAGAGTTATGACCATTCAAAGTAGTCGCGTCAAAACTGTCTAACCAAATCGGGTCAGTCCCTTTACACGGAATTTCTGGAATTCTGTGTTTAGAATTGGGAAAAGGTCAAAGAATAAAAGTTGTAGTCCCGGAAGTTAGCTTCGCGTGGGCTCAAGAATCTCTCAAAAATATTTTGAAACGAAAAAATTATGACTGTTTTAGTGAGACAAGATAAAGCTGAAACGAAAGTGAAAAACTGTTATGAACGTACACTTTTGGCGCTCTATTTGGGCTGCCTAATGAATCCGAAATGGGGGTTTAATATTTTTTAAAAATAGTCTCATATGATATGAAAAACATATTGAAATTTGGGAATTTTCTGATAAACGAGCAAGGCGTGAGAAAATCGCAAAGTGGCTCATGCGTTATGCTAGGCAGCAGCCTACGCTGTGCAAGCCGCGCGAGCACGGCGCACCGTGCTGCTGGTGCAGTCACTTGGCGGGCTTTTTGAGCGCTGTTTTGATCAATGTTCGTAGCTTGTTTCGCGTTTAAATTTTTTTAAATGTACTATGTCATAAGTTTTATAACATACTAGAATTTTGCCACGATTCGATTAATGGTTTAAAAATTAAAAATGAGTGAATGAGCATGTCAGAACCTAAAAACGAGTGACGCCGAGCGTAGCCGCTATGGTCTATTTTGACGTTCGGCATTCCGGATCTTGTTTGGGCTAGATTTTAAGCAATGTTAAGTCTAATAAAGTCCCAAGAGATAAATTTTGACGTTATGTGATAAGTTATGCCACGAAAACTAAATACAGACAGAAATAATGTAATAAAAATATAATGTAAATATAAATTTACATATTTAAGAGAGATAAGCCAAAAATAGTATGTGAAAATGGTTTTATAGCGAAACGAAAAGTATAGAACCATTAGAAAATTGTAATGAACATAAAAGTGATGAAATAAAGGTTTTCGGAGTTCAAAATGACGATTTTGAGCTAAGATTTATGTTATGGTGTATATATACATATATTTAATATATATACGAAGCAAGGATGTGAGTTAGTCATGAAACAAAGTGCAAAACTAATTTGCTAATGAAATAGAATATTTTTGTATGAGGCAATGGACCGAGTTAACTTATGAGCTATCAAAAAGGTATAAAAATAATATAAATAAAGGAAATGATATAGTAAGCCGTGCTTTACTATAAAAGGTATAAACTAATCATTTAAATCTCAAATTTGTGAGTAAAAGCAAATGATATTTCTAAAATGGTGTATGGATGGATTGAACTTCAAGAATGTGAAATGTTTACATATTAATGATATGAGAAACCTTTAGTATGTGTAAAAGGGTTAAAACGGACAATGTTTTCAAAGGAACCTGAGATGATTTTAGGAGGAGAATAAAATATTATAGTTTAAATAAACTAATAATCATGGATTAAACATATCCATGCATGTTTTGTGACATAGTTGTGTAGGATTTGTGGAGAGAAGCTAAGTTAAATTTTTCGGTAATCTCCAATCAAGGCAAGTTTCTCAGTTTATTTATGTGGACTTATAATTGCTATAGATAAATGTTAGCATGATTTATGTTTATAAGTATGTAATACCTATGAACTACATTATTTGCTTTGTGAATGATGAATGTCAAATTATGACTAAGTATTGAATTGAATCGGGGAACTCAATATATATGTACAATGAATGACATGTACAGGACATGTGTAGTATGCAATGATATGTATGTTGCTACTAGCAGGACATAAATGTGATAATGCATTTGTAATATGCTTGAACACTAAAAATATAAATGCATGAACTGAATGTGAAACATATGTGCTACGTGATCCATGATAGACTGTTAGACTTGCTGGGCCGTCGTGCTCAATCTTGCTTAATTTGCAGGTTAAAGCTATGATGCGAACTATTGTGATTAGGAGCGCATGAAAAGAAGACTAGTGATTTAATTGAGATTGTGTTGAATCATTTGATGGTATTTTCTTGTGTAAATCACAGATGTGTAAATTTTTGAATTATTCAATAGTCGAAGATTATTTGTTTTAAAAATGGGATATGCTTGAAAGAATGAATTATATATATATATATATATATATATATATATATATATATATATATATATATATATATATATATCTGCTCAGGCTAAATAAGTAATATAATAAATATGATTCTAGTATAAAGAAGAATTGTAAAGGTTGCGATTTAGGGAATGAATGAATGAAAAGAAAGAAAAAAAAATTATTCCGCATTTTTAGCTATTTTAACATTAAATAATATTTTAAAGCTAGAACATGATAATATTAATGCACAAGATCGGGGAGAGAAATTGCCCCAATTTTGGGGTTGTCACAGAGAAAGTGTAGAATACTTCTGCGCTGGGATGAAGTTGGGGATAGACAAATGTTAGGACCTTAGATAGTTTAGCAAACCACTGAGAAGATTAGAATTATACATCAAAGATTGCAAGCGTCTCAGGACCGACAGAAGAAGTATGCAGATCAACATAGACAGTTACGAGAGTTTGGAGTTGGGAGTTATGTATTCTTGAAAGTATCCCCTTGGAAAGACAAGATTTGTTTTGTTAAAAAGGGAAAATTGAACCCAAAATTCATTTGACCATTTCAGATATTAAGGAGGATAAGTGAGGTAGCCTATGAGGTAGCTCTACCTCATGAGTTAGAGCACATCCATAACGTGTTTCATGTGTGCGTCCTACGTCCCTATAAACTTGATTATAAACACGTTATAAACTATGAACTTATCCAGATTGAGAAATATTTATCTTATGTGGAAGTTCCAGTACAAATAGTTGATCGGAATGAACAAGTGTTGAGAAACAAAGTTATATCATCAGTTGAGGTGATTTGGAGAAATCAGAATATCCAATAAGCTAAATGGGTGCTTGAAGATAAAATGCGAAAAGAATTTCCATATTTATTTTCATAGAATGTGTTTTAATTTCGGGACGAAATTCTTATAAGGAGGAGTGAATGTAATAATCCAAAACTTAATTAGGATTGTTAATAGAATTTGTGAATGTTAATACAGTATTATAATGGTAATTAAAAAAAATTCTTTGTGTTTAATTATTACTATACAATAATAAATAAGCTATGATATTGGAAAGATCAACTATGTAGAATTTTAAAACTTAATTAGGAAGTCCTAATTTAAGATCTAATCTTAGATTAGAAACCCTAACCCTAATCAAGAATTATAAATAAAAATTTTGACTTAATACATTTATAATTGTATATAAGATCATGGATATTAGGTGATTAACACTAAGTATGGTTATGTAGAAATAAATTTGTGAAAATCTTACTAGGAAACCCTAATTGAAGATTAGGAAACCCTAACCCCAAATATTAAACACTAATTTTATTTATTAAATCCTAATTCTAATTAACAAAACCCTAATGGTCAAAACTTAAAGGAGAAAATTTAAAGTTTATAGAAGCATGTGAAATGACTAAATTACCCTTAAAATTAATTACGAAATTAATAAATTTCCCTTGGTATGTGGAAAATGACCAAAATGCCTTTTTCCATTTCTTTTAAAGGGATAAGGTCAAATCTTATGACTCATCACTTGCAAGACTTTAACATGTGTTAAAATTGGCCCTATCAGCCATATATTGACACCTCATATCAAACCAATAAGTGAATCCAAGCTTAGTTGTCAATTAATGGGAATTTAAGTCTTTTAGCCCCCACTTTAAGTTACTATACATAGCTAAGTTGTAGTTCTGCAAGTCCATAAGATATACACCATGTATACATCATATTGTGAGTCATAATAAACCCTCAAAGTTAGAATCAGAAAGAGGAATTCAAGAAGTTGTTCAAAAAGGTAAGAAACCCTAATCCATGCTAGATCTTTAAAGTTGCCATAAATTTTGTGTTTTGATGTTTAAATATGTTAAATATTATGTTATTTAGTGATCTGGGTTGATAAAACATGGTGTAATAACATCTAAATACATAAAAATGAAGATTTAAGTAAACTGCCAAAACCCTAAGAAAATGATCTGGCAGCCTAATTTCAGGCCTTATAGATCTTGATCTGTTAATTGTTTGAACTGTTTAAAGGTTGATAGTTATATTATACCATGAGGACAACAATCTAGAACTGGAATCTAGAACTGGAATCAGGCTAATAGGATCACTGGATTAAAAGTTATTATGGGTCAAAGGTCGTTGACCGACCACAAAAAATGATATTCTAGAAATTTCAGAAAAGTTTCCAATAAGGTCTAACAGCCATTTGACCGCCTTAAATCTTCCATTTTTGACATTTTTAGGATGCTTGAGTGTCACAACTTTATACCCTGATATGTATGATACAAAACTATGACACTCTAACACCTTAATAATGCACAGATTATAGGTTATTAAAGGTCAAATAGCGTTAACCATTCACAAATTGGTTTCTGGAAAACCCAAAAAACCCTATGAAGGCCTGACATCGTCTGACAGTATATTGAAGGGCTTAAATCTTTACCTTATGATGTTTTGTAGGCTAATCAAGTGTCATAACTTTGTACCCTAGTATATATTCTACAAAATAAAATCATTAAAACACACAAACATTACACCAAGTGAAATTTATTAGCAATCCAATAGCGTTGACCGGCGTTGACCATGAAGTTCTGGGAAGCCCAGAAATTCAAAAACAGGCCTAGGTGGGTGCTTTGACCACTAATATCGCTTTGATAGGTTATGTTTAGACTCTGAAATTGGCTCGAACTTATAGTATTACATTAATACTACAATTATGATACACTTACATGCCTAGAAACATAACCAGTTGAGAATTAAACCCGATCAAACTAGCCCCCAAGGCTTTAACAGGGTTGTTCTTCATTAGATGAAGAACACTTATAGTGACGATTTCTGTTACTATAGTCTTTAGCGACAGTTTTTAATAAAAATAATTTTAAAAAATAGAAATAAATAATAAATAATAAATAAATTTTAAATTTCATTTTAAGTTATAATAAATAACTTTTAATATTTTGACATAAATTTCATTAATATTTTAATTTATCTTAATATTAATGATAATAAAATTATTTAATAATTATATTAAATAAATCATATTAATGATTTCAAAATCATTATAAATAATAATAAATTATGTAAAAATGATATTAATGATTTGAAAATCATTATGAATAATAATTAATTATTTGAAAATTATTATGAATGATAATTAATTATTTGAAAATGATATTAATGTTTTAAAAATCATTATAAATAATAAATAATTATTTAAAAATTATTTTGAGCTTCTAAAAAATATTATAAGTGATAATTAAGTTATCTAAAATAATATTGAAGCTTTTAATAAAGTTTTATTTAAAAAATATGATAATTATCTAATAAAGCAATAGAACATCGAATTGACATTAGAAATCAAGCTAGACTCATTTAGTTTGATTAGGTACTCGTTATTATAAACTCTAACAACTGTTATAAATATGTGGTAATATATTTAGGTTACTTAAACAGCTTTAAGTAGCATAAAGTAATTGTTCTTAGATCAGGCAAGTTTTCTAACTTTATTTAATTTTTATATTAAATGCATGTCCTATATTTTTTGTTATATAAACATGTTATACAGTTTGTTCGTGTTATCTATTGTGAGAGGTTATTACTTATTGTTCAAGCATAACTCAATGAAATCAGCTGTTATTTGTGTAAATTGGATTTAATTTGATATCAAAGCATAAACTGTGAGGAAACCAATAAATGTTTGGTACAGATATATATATATATATATACTGTTACTATTTATAATTGGCAGTTATAGCACTGACCGGGGGTTATTTATGACCTGCAATTATAACATTGACCGGGGGTTATAGACAGTATTTAACTGACCTTTTTGGTGTGGTAGGATGATATGCATACTCTAACAATGTTTGGTTGAACAAATTAACTCGGGTAGCTAAGTCTTTATGACTGACAGAATCCCGTAATGTGTGGGGTTTGGCTGATAAACCTCAGTATATATATTTGGAAAATATCTTGAACTATATGTTCATTCAATTTAGATACATTGCGAGTATAAAATATAAATTGTTAAACCTTGTTGAACCTTTATAGCTTATCCTTACAAATGTTCTTTTCCTTTGCAACTGTTACTGATATTCCCAGAAGTTCAAGTACACATTCTTGTGGGTAGTCAAACTCTGTCAAAATAGGTTTTATTTTATTAAGACTTGATTTTGAAAACTCTGATGTAATAGTATGGAATATATGTAATTGAATTTAAGATTTTCTAATATGTTATGGAACATATGTATCTATATGAACTATATATTTGAATGAGGGTATTAAATGATCTTGGGAGTTCTGTAAGCATTGAGGTCACCCATCGGTTCCAAGAACAATCTTATCATTTGCACTATGAATGCTAGATAGATAGGAATTATCGATATGAAAGAAATATCCGTAAGATCATGAATCTATACATCCAAGTGAGGGTAACCAAATGCAGTTATTGTTATAACGAGAACTACTATCTGTTATGGAATACTGTGAATCTTGAATTGATAGAAATTATCATCTTATGGAATATTTACGCGAGCAACAAATCTACTACAGAGGGTGTAGAGAATTTGGGGGCGTCATATCATCACTACAATCAATAATGACCTGACTCTGGACAACTAGAGCAGCACTCCTTGCATCACTCGAAAAGGGTAAAAGGCCAGAGATAGACCACCTGCCCTGAAGTGTAGATATTATCAAATTGCTTACTTTTGTTGTTTGTTACTAGCAGTTTACTTTTGTTTATGCTTTTTGCTGGTACTTTTGTATGTTAAACAGTTCCATATATTAAGTAAAAGTATTTTTTTTCAGGACTCCAAAGTTTGGTTTGTTTAGCCTTGTGGATGAATGGCCAAATCTAAGCAGTGACTACGACTTTGATGTAGAACTGGACTTTGACCTGATGGGGATTGATCAACATGAGATAGATGACATTGAGGTGCCAGAAGAGATCAAAGGATGGGTCGAAGATAAACCCAAACCCAACCTTGAGTAAACCACCACTATCAATATCGGAACTCTAGAAAATCTTAAGGAAATTCAAATGGAGAATGACCTTTGCCCCGAGCCAAAAGAAAGATTTAATGCAATTCTTGACTCAGTTCAAGGATGTGTTTGAATGGTCTCATGATTACATGATCGGATTATCCACATACATAGTTGTTCATCGACTACCCATCAAGGAATGATTTAAGCCAGTCAAGCAGAAATTAAGAAGACTGAAGCCCAAATTGAGTTTAAAAGTTAAAGAAGAAATTATCAAGCAGTTCAAAGCAGGCATTTTCATGGTATCAACTTACCCTGAATGGCTGTCAAATGAGGTTCGTGTGCCTAAACCCGAAGGCAAGGTGCGAGTCTGTGTGGATTATCGGGATCTAAACAAAGCCAGTCTCAAAGATAACTTCCCGGTATCTTTCATCCACATTCTAATAGATAACATAACCCAATATGACATATACTCATTTGTCGATTATTTTGTTGGATACCATCAAATCATGGTTGCTGAAGAAGATATGGAGAAAACTGCCTTTATCACTCCCTGGGGAACCTTCTGATATCGGCGGCTAGCTTTCGGCCTTACCAATGTCGGTGCCACGTACCAAATAGTTATGATGTCTCTATTCCATGACATGATGCATAAAGAGATAGATGTTTACAAGGATGATATCATCGTGAAATCCAAAAAGGAAGATGACCACACCGACCATCTCAGAAAACTATTCAACCGGCTTCGCAAATATATTTTAAAGCTGAACCCAACTAAGTGTGATTTTGGGGTTAAATTTGGTAAATTTCTAGGGTTCCTATTGAGCAACCGAGGCATTGAACTGGATCCAGCCAAGATCAAAGCCATCATCGAGGTTCCCCAAACAAAGAAAGAAATACGGGGATTTCTGTGGAGGATTAATTTCATCAGCAAATTTATCTCCCAACTCACCATAACTTGTGAGCATATTTTTAAGTTATTAAGAAAGAATTCCTCTAGAAAGTGGAATGAAGAATGTCAAAAAGTATTCCTAGCCATCAAGAAATATTTAATCAAAGCTCTTATTTTGATACCTCCAAGGGACAAAGTTCCACTTTCAATGTACATATATGTCAACTCCAATGCCATGGGTTGCATGCTAGGGCAAAAAGATGATAAAGGCAAGGAAAACACCATCTATTACCTCAGTAAAAGGTTCAACAGTTGTAAACAGAAGTACATTTTGATTGAAAAAACATGTTGTGCATTAGCATGGGCCACCATAAGGTTACAACATTACCTCCATGGACATACAATTTATCTTATATCCCACATGGATCCTCTAAAATACATCTTCAGCAAGCCCATGTTAAATTATCTATTGTCAATGTGGCAGCTGTGACGCCCCCGAATCCGGGTCCTCTGACTCCGGTTCGGTCATCACGATAAAATATAAATATCCACCTTTAAACAACATACGATAACTAAAATGCGAAAAATAATAAACGTATGTCGTTCATTCAAAAGGTGTTACTAGTCCCAAGATTCGATAACCTTAATAAAGTCTTACAAACATTCCCTAAAATAAACATCAGGGTTCATATTACATAATAGTTTTAAAACTAGGCATAAGGAAAATTTGCTCCTTGCCACTATTCTACATCTTTCCTTTACCCTTGTCCTTCCCTGAGGTCTCGGGCTTAGCTACAATATAATTCATGATATAACAAGGATGAGAAACAAGTTTGCTCAACAAGTTTAAACACAACAATAAGGATATATCATGATGAAAGGAAACATATCTGACAAAGAATTCACCAATATGAATATCTGAAGGATTCAACAATATGAATATTAGAAGCAAATATAATGATTGCTTTTAGAACAACTACTAGTCAAGTAGACTTTGAACTATAACACTCCAATGGAATCAATAGCTGATTGACCCTTTGGTTACTGGCTACATAAAAAGTACTTCAGGGGATCAGCCTCGCGTACACTATGTATATGCATAACATTTAAATTTGATCTGTGTATCTTATATTAGATACCTGGTACTCCCGTATCATAGAAAAAGTTGTTCTTTCAGTCTAAGAATCCTTACCCTCAATAAGTTTGGATAGCTTTTATAAAACTTCATACACTTGTCTGACCGAACAAAGGTTCAGACTCTATCTAACACAGTCAGTCTAATAATCCTTACCCTCAATAAGTTTGGATAGCTTTTATAAAACTTCATACACTTGTCTGACCGAACAAAGGTTCAGACTCTATCTAACACAGTTCAAGAATTATAGAACTTTAAACGATATACAAGTCCAAGACTGTACGAACTCTAAGTGCACTAAGTGCGAATATCAATAATATCGATGTGGAATAATTGTAAGGTAATTAAACCACTTAATAGAATGCTTGGAAATAAAGTTCAAGCTTAAACGAATAACTTTTAATTCAACAATAACCTTCTCAATAAAATATTAGAAGGATATGAAACTTCAACAAAAACAAATTTGTGTAAGTTAGGAACTTGCAACACAATACAATAGTGTTCAGATACTTTCTCAATTTAAATTTGAGTAAGGTTAATGAAACTTGCACAATCAAAGAGTGAAATACAAAGAAACTTGCTTACGATATGCGTCAAATAAAGTAATGCAAGGGTTTAGGACACTTGCCTGTTTGCTCAGCTACAATATAATTCTATCTTTAATTAACTTGCGTTGAAACGACCTAACATTATCAAGTCGATCATTTCAATTAGTGTGTGTAAACTAGTACGAGTCTACACTTGCAAGAATTAAGTCATCACATAGCATGCTTCTCAACACATTATATGGCACATTGGTCACATATTATAAGATAAAGAGATCATGTAAGCATGCCTTAAATTTCAGAACCAAAAATAGAATCATGTCAAGACTAAGCTTGGTCTAGGCTTAGGGACGGCGTAGCTGCGCTGTCCCCTGGCCAGACCAGGTTTGAGCTTTGCTCTCCTGATTACAGTCCAACTCTAACACACCAATTACACATATATTTTAACATACATACATGCTAGAGGTTCACATATAGCACATGATCATACTTGAGTTCAATACAACAAGTTTAACTTACACGTTATATGTCATTAAAAGATAAAATCATGTAATCATCAAGCTCAGTACATATGTATCATGTCTAGGAGTATTATAGTCATAACATGACATCTTATAACTTTAGTATCTAAGTACTCACATAATATGCACTTATGTTGAAAATACGTCCAAGGTTGTCTTTGAAATCTTTTTAGCATAAATGATTCAATATACACATACAAGACAACTTTAGAACTCATATCATAAGGAGTTAAGTCATGTTAACCTCCTTTCAAGATCAGAATCTCTTTAGCATTTGTGTTCATTAGTCTTGTTGTATTAAGCCTTTCTTTTCAAACTAAGTTCTAGCAAAAAGCTCATCAAGTTGGTCATGGATACAATAGCTATGAATCATACATCATGCTCATTTAGGTTCCAAATCAGTCATGTATATAGTCTCGTAAGTTCAGAACTTGTGAACATAAATTTTCCTCAAAGTTAGTTTTAAAAACTCTAAGTTCTGTTACAACTTTCTCACCAATCCAAGTTGATTACTTCATACCACATACAAAAGCTTTACATAACATGTTATACTCCTCTATAGGTATGTATCTAAGTCATAACATCAAGTTAGTATCACATATAACCAACAGAAACCAGAAACTGATTTTGTGCTACGGCGCAGCTGCGCTTCACCCTAGTACAAATAGGGGGCAGCTGCGCCATGCCTACACCAGAGGCAGTGACCTGTTCTGTTCTGCAGAGCATGAAACATCAACACTTCTCTTCAATTTAAATATGCTTAACACTATCATTTAAGAGTTCAAACATGTAAGTCTACTTCCTAAACACATCATGGCGTACCAATTCACTTTGACTAACAAAGTATCTTAAGTAATTTTAAGAAATTGACAAAACCCATTTCAAGAACACAAGTTAAGATTTATACCTCCTTGGCTTGAATTAGACCCCTCACACACTGAGTATGCTTCCAAAATCTCTCAGCAACTTAGGACTCTCAATTTCATACTTTAATAACCAACAAAACTGAAAATGGGGCTTGTATTTATAAAGGAACTATGAGCTAGACACTTGCATTACATAATGTTGGAGCTCATGGTGCAAAGGAAGAACTCATTGGTTAATCAAGGGTGGTTGAACAACCCACCATCAGGCCATTGGCCTTGAAATCATTGCCTAAGTTTAGCCCAAATAGAAGTTACGTAAATTAAATGTAGGCTACTGTTCATGTACTATAGTGACACTCATTTTGGGACAAGAATCCCATCTCAGCAACTAGCTTGATTAAGGCTTTGTTTGGACACTATACTCCCATAATGTAATATAAATGTGTTAATGCTACTATTCAAAGAAAATTTGGGGATTATTTATGTACTCACATTATATAGCCCATGTACATTAAATATACACAATAAAATAACGCAGTCAAGTATTATTGTCCGGGTAGTTTAATAATTATCTCTACTACTCACATAGGCATATTATTATTTAATATTATATATCAAGTGTACACACATTACACTAATGTTCCAATTCATTTTCTATAGCAGAACTTAACTTTCTATGTTTGGACACTGGCGCAGTTGCGCCATTTTGTACTGCTGGGAGGGCGCAGCTGCGCCGGTCCTTGGCAGTGCCAAAATGGGTTAGCTTCAAGCCAGTTCAAAATTGTATTACCACATAAGTCTTATGTGAGATAATTTAACTTCTACAATGGTGATATACCCACAATTGATATAACTCAATATGTTCAAATCTTACCACCATATTCAAATAAATTAAATATTTAATCGTTAAGAATCCTATCAATTCTTTGATATCAAACTCTTAGGGTTAGTCCACTAATTTAAATAACTATTAGTGACTCCCTTTAATCATTTCATAAATTCACATAACCACATAAGGTTTAAATAAACTCACAAAGCTAACTCATTAAAAATTAAATCACATATTTAATTAAATAAGGAGTTTCAAATTCGTGGACGTTACATCCCTCCCCCTTATAAAAATTCTGTCCTCGGAATTGCAAAAATAAGGTTACTCAAATAAAAACGGATAATTCGCTCTCATTTTCTCTTCTAGCTCCCACGTAGCTTCTTCTACTGCGTGGTTCCTCCAGAGAATCTTAACGGAATGGATAATCTTATTTCTCAACTTCTGTTCCTTCCTATCTAGTATCTGGACAGGAACTTCTTCATACGATAAGTCTTTCTTGACTTGAATTGGTTCATAGGAGATAACGTGCTTATAGTCCAGTTTATATGGTCGTAATACTGACACATGAAACACATTGTGAATGTGCTCAAGTTCAGGAGGTAACGCTGCCTCGTATGCCACTTCACCGACTAGCCTCAAAATCTCGAACGGTCCTATAAACCTCGGGCTTAACTTGCCCTTCTTCCCAAAATGAATCTTCCCCTTCCAGGGAGATACTTTCAGAAATGCATAGCTCCCTACTTCAAAATCTCTCTTCTTGCGATGTAAATCAGTATACTTCTTCTGGCGATCTTGAGCTGCCACTAGTCGAGCTCTTATCACCCTGATGATTTCCACCGTCTGTTGTACCAATTTTGGTCCCAACAGTCGACGTTCTCCAACTTCGTCCCAACATAAGGGCATTCTACATTTCCTCCCATACAGTGCTTCGTACGGCGGCATTCCGATACTGGCGTGATAACTATTGTTATACGCAAACTCTACTAATGGAAGGTGGTCCTCCCAACTACCTTTGAAGTCCATCACACAAGCTCGGAGCATGTCTTCGAGTGTTTGAATTGTCCTCTCGCTTTGCCCATCGGTCTGCGGATGATACGCGGTACTCATTCGTAGTTGTGTCCCCATTCTTTCTTGAAGACTTTTCCAGAAGTTTGAGGTGAATCGCAGATCTCTATCTGATACAATAGTTACCAGCACCCCATGCCTCGAGATAATTTCCTTGACATACAATTTGGCTAACTAGTCCAAACTATACTTAATCTTAATCGGCAAAAAGTGAGCCGACTTAGTCAGACGATCTACAATCACCCATATGGCGTCGTGCCCTTTCTGCGTTGCCGGAAGTCCCACCAAAAAATCTATTGTGATGTGCTCCCATTTCCATTCTGGAATTTCTAATAGTTTTAATAACCCGCTTGGTTGTTGGTGCTTTGCCTTGACTCTCTGACAAGTTAGGCATCTACTTAAACATTCTGGAACTTCTCTCTTCATGTTTGGCCACCAGAAGTGGTGACGCAAATCTTGATACATCTTCGTGCTTCCTGGGTGTATCGAGTATCTCGTATTGTGCGCTTCTTACAAAATCTCCTCTCTCAGTTCTGGTACTAACGGTACCCAAATTCTTCCTTCAAATCTTAGCAGTCCAGTGCTATCAACCTTAAATTTCAATTCATCACCTTCAGTTAATCGCTTTTTGATGTTATTACAATCTTCGTCCTTTTCTTGTGTCTCTCTAACCTTATCCAATAAAGTCGGGCTCGCTGTTACCGTAAATAATTACTCGTCGGTCTCCATCGGATATCTAATTTCCAAGTCTAGTCGTTCGAAATCTCTCACCAATTCTTCTTGAATGGTCAACTTTAATAACTTCTCTCTGCCTTTTCTACTCAAGGCATCTGCCACTACATTTGCTTTTCTTGGATGGTACAGAATTTCACAATCATAATCTTTGATCAATTATAACCAACGGTGCTGCCTCATGTTTAACTCTCGCTGCGTGAAGATATACTTCAGACTCTTGTGGTCTGTATATATCTCACACTTCTCGCCATACAAATAATGCCTCCAAATCTTCAAGGCGAAAACTACTGCTGCTAACTCCAGGTCATGAGTCGGATATCCCTTCTCATAATCTTTCAGCTGACGTGACGCGTACGCAATGACCCTTCCGTGTTGCATTAGTACACAGTCGAGACCCTTATGTGACGCATCACTATACACTATAAACCCTCCCGTGTTGTCCGATAAAGTCAACACAGGTGCTTGACTAAGCCTCTTCTTTAATTCTAGGAAACTTTCATCACACTTCTCCGTCCAAATGAACTTAACTGTCTTCCTGGTAAGATTGGTCAACGGCGATGCTAATTTCAAAAAATCCCAAATAAATCTTCGATAGTATCCCGCCAATCCTAAGAAACTCCTGATTTTTGTCGGTGTCTTCGGCTGCTTCCAGTTAATAACCGCTTCTACCTTCGCTGGATCTACTGAAACACCATTCTTGTCGATAACGTACCCTAAAAACTGCACTCTCTGCAACCAAAACTCACACTTGGAGAATTTTGCATATAGCTTCTCCCTCCTTAATGTCTCTAACACTATCCAAAGATGTTCAGCATGTTCTTCCTCCATCTCTGAATAGACTAGAATGTCATCGATGAATACGACAACAAACTTATCCAAATACTGTTTGAACACTCTGTTCATCAAATCCATAAACGCGACTGGCACGTTCGTCAATCCAAATGACATTACCAGAAACTCAAAGTGTACATACCGAGTTCTGAATGTCGTCTTTGGAATGTCTTTCGGCTTTACTTTCAGTTGGTGATAACCGGTTCTCAAGTCAATCTTTGAAAAGTACTTCGCCCCCTTCAACTGATCAAATAAACCGTCTATCCTGGGAAACAGGTACTTGTTCTTAATGGTGACCTTGTTCAACTCTCAGTAGTCGATACAAAGTCTTAGCGACCCATCTTTCTTCTTTACGAATAAGACTGACGCTCCCCACGGTGATATGCTCGGTCGAATGTATCCCTTATCTAACAACTCTTGTAATTGAACCATTAGTTCTTTCATCTCTACCGGTGCCATACGATACGACGCTTTGTATACCGGTGCTGTCCCTGGTGCCAAATCAATGACAAACTCAATCTTTCTCTCCGGTGGAAATCCCAGAATTTCATCTAGGAAGACATCAACGAAAAACCTTACAATAGGTATCTGACTCAGTTCGCCCTCGACTAGTTGAGTATCAACCACGTGAGCCAAATAACCTATACAACCCTTCCTAAGCAATCTCTGCGCTTGCACCATCGTCAGACAATGAGATTGTCTCGGTGATTTACTACCATAAAATACCACCTTCGACTTATTTAGAGTCTTACGGTGTACACACTTCTTCTTACAGTATATCACTGCTCCGTGAATCGATAACCAATCCATTCCAAGGATTACATCTAACTCTCCAAAACGAATCAATATCAAATCCACTTTGAGCTTAAATCCTCGCAATTCGGCATAACAATTCCTATGAATGTATTCTACGAGAATAATTTCCTTGTTCGCTACTTCTACGTTCAATGGGTGTTCTAATCTCTCACGGGGTAAGTCTAATCGTTTAGCGAATTCTTCGAAAACAAAAGAGCAGGTAGCACCCGAATCAAATAACACGTATGCATCAATATTAGTGATTGGAATGATACCTGACACCACGTCCTTAGACTCCACCGCATCCTGTACGATCATGTTGAATATTCGTGCCATTGGTCTGTTGGCTTGATTGACTGGTTCTCCAATGTTTAGCCCATTGTTGTTGTTGTTGCGGTTGTCGCTAGCTGCATCGTCCTTTTTTTCTTCAGGCAGTCCTTGATTTGATGGTCTGTAGCGCCACACGAGAAGCATCCTCCCTTCGGCTTATTCGGACACTGAGGAGCCATGTGCCCCGGTTGTCTGCAATGATAGCAAACACTCTTTCCCTTCATGCACTCCCCCGAGTGATTCCTCCTACAATTGTTGCACTTCATACTTTTCTTGGCCTCTCCCCCGGACTTATTTCCTCCAGAGGATTGGCTCTCCATCCATTTACGCTTGTTGGGGTTGCTGCCTCCGCTGTTTCCCCCCTTATGACCGTCCTGTCAGGTCTTCTTTTCTTGTTTGAATCGCGCGATGGCTTCATTGCCTCCTTCGGTAATGATAGCCCTTTCCAATAGATCAGAGTTGGTCTTAATCTTTAATACAACCACTGCTTTCTGTACCCATGGTTTCAGCCCTAATTCGAACCTCCTTGCCTTCCTGGCCTCTGTGTCAACCTGATGTGATGCAAATCGGGCCAACTCATTAAATCTTGCCGCGTACTCTACGACAGACATACTTCCTTATTTTTGTTCCAGAAACTTAACTTCCATATCCTGATGTGTATTCTCTAAGAAGTAATTCACAAGGAATAGATCCTTAAATATGTCCTAAGGAATAATTCCTTCGTCTGCTCGCCCTTTATTGGCTTTCCACCAATAGTTAGCTTCGCCCTTCATCATGAAAGTGGCAAAACCCGTCCTCTGTGATTCGACCACTCGTGCGACCTCAAACACCTTCTCCATTTCTTCTATCCATGTTTGGGCTTCAATTGGGTCCAAGGTTCCTCGGAACTCCAGTGGTCCTACCAATTTAAAGTCCTTAAAGCTAGCCAAGTGTTGTCCTGGCTGCCCTTCTGCTGGCGGGGGTCTGTTTTGCATTGCCTCAGTTAACAGGTTAATGAAGTTCTGCATTGGATCAACATTTTCCCCTCCACCATTGTTAACGGATCCTTCCTCCATCTGATTCCGTGAAGTCTCCTAGGCGGCATGATCTGAGGAAAGGAAGAAATAATTAGGCTTTATGTGATATGCTATCCATGTTAACATTAAGAAGTTTAAAACGTCTATCAATCATTTTTGATTTAAATAAACCACTTCAGTATCACAATAAAACTCGATGGATTTCTTCATCCCATCACTTACATACTCTACTTGAGTTTTCTACTAAGATTATAACCTAGGTTTCACATTCCTAACGTTTATAATCTACGGCTCTGATACCAACCTGTGACGCCCCCGAATTCGGGTCCTCTTTCCCCGGTTCGGTCATCACGATAAAATACAAACATCCACCTCTAAACAACATACGATAACTAAAATGCAGAAAATAATAAACGTACGTCGTTCATTCAAAAGGTGTTACTAGTCCCAAGATTCGATAACCTTAATAAAGTCTTACAAACATACCCTAAAATAAACATTAGGGTTCATATTACATAATATTAATTTAAAACTAGGCATATGGAAAATCTGCTCCTTGCCACTATTCTACATCTTTCCTTTACCCTTGTCCTTCCCTGAGGTCTCGGGCTTAGCTGCAATATAATTCAAGATATAGCAAGGATGAGCAACAAGTTTACTCAACAAGTTTAAACACAATAATAAGGATATATCATGATGAAAGGAAAAATATCTGACAAAGAATTCAACAATATGAATATCTGAAGGATTCAACAATATGAATATTAGAAACAAATATAATGATTGCTTTTAGAACAACTGTTAGTCAAGTAGACTTTGAACTATAACACTCCAATGGAATCAATAGCTGATTGACCCTTTGGTTACTGGCTACATAATAAGTTCTTCAGGGGATCAGCCTCGCGTACACTATGTATATGCATAACATTTAAATCTGCTCTGTGTATCTTATATTAGATATCTGGTACTCCCGCATCATAGAAAAAGTTGTTCTTTCAGTCTAAGAATCCTTACCCTCAATAGGTTTGGATAGCTTTTATAAAACTTCATACACTTGTCTGACTGAACAAAGGTTCAGACTCTATCTAACATAGTTCAAGAATTATAGAACTTTAAACGATGTACAAGTCCAAGATTGTACGAACTCAAGTGCACTAAGTGCGAATATCAGTAATATCGATGTGGAATAATTGTAAGATAATTAAACCACTTAATAGCATGCTTGGAAATAAAGTTCAAGCTTAAACGAATAACTTTTAATTCAACAATAACCTTCTTAATACAATATGAGAAGGATAGGAAACTTTCACAAAAACAAATTTGTGTAAGTTAGGAACTTGCAACACAATACAATAGTGTTCGGATACTTGCTCAACATAAATTTGAGTAAGGTTAAGGAACTTGCACAATCAAAGAGTGAAGTTCAAAGAAACTTGCTTACGATATGCGTCGAATAAAGTAATGCAAGGGTTTAGGACACTTGCCTGTTTGCTCAGCTACAATATAATTCTAACTTTAATTAACTTGCGTTGAAACGACCTAACATTATTAAGTCGATCATTTCAATTAGTGTGTGTAAACTAGTACGAGTCTACACTTATAAGAATTAAGTCATCACATAGCATGCTTCTCAACACATTATATGACACATTGGTCACATATTATAAGATAAAGAGATCATGTAAGCATGTGTTAAATTTCAGAACCAAAAATAAAATCCTGGCAAGACTGCAGGATGGCGCAGCTGTGCCTGGTCTAGGCTTAGGGACGGCGCAGCTGCGCTGTCCCCTGGCCAAACCAGGTTTGAGCTTAGCTCTCCTAACTACAGTCCAACTCTAACACACCAATTACACATATATTTTAACATACATACATGCTAGAGGTTATCATATAACATATGATAATACTTGAGTTCAATACTACAAGTTTAACTTACAAGTTATATGTCATTAAAACATAAAAATTATGTAATCATCAAGCTCAATACATATGTATCATGTCTAGGAGTATTATAGTCATAACATGACATCTTACTACTTTAGTATCTAAGTACTCACATAATATGCACTTATGTTGAAAATACGTCCAAGGTTGTCTTTGAAATCTTTTTAGCATGAATGATGCAATATACACGTATAAGACAACTTTAGAACTCATATCATAAGGAGTTAAGTCATGTTAACCTCCTTTCAAGATCATAATCTCTTTAGCATTTGTGTTCATTAGTCTTGTTATATTAAGCCTTTCTTTTCAAACTAAGTTCTAGCACAAAGCTCATCAAGTTGGTCATGGATACAATAGCTATGAATCATACATCATGCTCATTTAGGTTCCAAATCTGTCATGTATATGGTCTCGTAAGTTCAAAACTTTTGAACATAAGTTTTCCTCAAAGTTAGTTTTGAAAACTCTAAGTTTTGTTACAACTTTCTCACCAATCCAAGTTGATTACTTCATACCACATACAAAAGCTTTACATAACATGTTATACTCCTCTATAGGTATGTATCTATGTCATAACATTAAGTTAGTAGCACATGTAACCAATAAAAACCAGAAACTAATTTTGAGCTACGGCGCAACTGCGCTGCACCCTAGTACAAATAGGGTGCCGCTGCGCCATGCCTACACTAGAGGCAGTGACCTGCTCTGTTCTGCAGAGCATGAAACATCAATACTTCTCTTCGATTTAAATATGCATAACACTATCATTTAAGAGTTCAAACATGTAAGTCTACTTCCTAAACACATCATGGCATACCAATTCACTTTGACTAACAAAGTATCTCAAGTAATTTCAAGAAATTGACAAAACCCATTTCAAGAACACAAGTTAAGATTTATACCTCCTTGGCTTGAATTAGACCCCTCACACACTGAGTATGCTTCCAAAATCTCTCAACAACTTAGGACTGTCAATCTCATACTTTAATAACCAACAAAACTGAAAATGGGGCTTGTATTTATAAATGAACTATGAACTAGACACTTGCATTACACAATGTTGGAGCTCATGGTGCAAAGGAAGAACTCATTGGTTAATCAAGGGTGGTTGAACAACCCACCATTAAGCCATTGGCCTTGAAATTATTGCCTAAGTTTAGTCCAAATGGAAGTTACGTAAATCAAATGTAGGCTACTGTTCATGTACTATAGTGACACTCATTTTGGGACAAGAATCCCATCTCAGTAACTAGCTTGATTAAGGCTTTGTTTGGACACTATACTCCCATAATGTAATATAAATGTGTTAATGCTACTATTCAAAAGAAATTTAGGGATTATTTATGTACTTGCATTATATAACCCATGTACATTAAATACACGCAATAAAATAATGCAGTCAAATATTATTGTCCGGGTAGTTTCATAATTATCTCTACTACTCACATAGGCATATTATTATTTAATATTATATATCAAGTGTACACATATTACACTAATGTTCCAATTCATTTTGTATAGCAGAACTTAACTTTCTAAGTTTGGACACTGGCGCAGTTGCTCCATTTTGTACTGCTGGGAGGGCGCAGCTGCGCCAGTCCCTGGCAGTGCCAAAATGGGTTAGCTTCAAGCCAGTTCAAAATTCTATTACCACATAAGTCTTATATGAGATAATTTAACTTCTACAATGGTGATATACCCACAATTGATATAACTCAATATGTTCAAATATTGCCACCATATTCAAAAAAAATTGAATATTTAATCATTAAGAATCCTATCAATTCTTTGATATCAAACTCTTAGGGTTAGTCCACTAATTTAATTAACTATTAGTGACTCCCTTTAATCATTTTATAAATTCACATAACTACATAAGGTTTAAATAAACTCACAAAGCTAACTCATTAAAAATTAAATCACATTTTTAATTAAATAAGGAGTTTCAAATTCGTGGACGTTGCAGCAGCTAATCCTCTAACAATTCGACATCATCTATGTAACACAAAAAGCCATTAAGGGTCAAGGAATTACAGATCAACTAGCCGAAGCACCATCAGGGGACTTCGAGCCGTTGGAAACTTATTTCCCTAATGATGGGGTAATGATAGTTCATCAAAATCATTAAGAAGATATGGGCCAATTTTGAAAACTGTACTTCGACGGTGTTGTAAATATGGAAGGCGCGAGAGCTGGGGTAGTTCTCGTATCCATCACTGAAGAACAATATCTCATGGCCACCGAGCTACAGTTTGTTAATACACTACAAGAAAACGGGCTATTTCCGATGGATGTATCCTCAACGGATTAAATTCGGTCGAAATATTATTACTTCTGAGGGAATAATGCGTCGGTTATAAGTCCCTCGAAAGTAACATAATTAGGATGAAATTTCGTCGATCTTAGACCTCTCCAGTTGGTGCCAAGTTTCACGCCACCGTGAAAAGTAATTTCGACGAACAAACGTTAATTCCGAGGGACGTTTCGTCGAATTTAAGTTAATTCCGAGGGACGTATTATCGACGGACATTCCGTCGGAGATAACAAATAAAAACTTATCAACTTCAGCCATTTCATTTCAGACGCTCGTTTATCTCTCATTCTTTCTCTCATTCTCTCACTCTCCTTCCCTCTCTCATCCTCTCTCATTCTCTCTCGTTCCCTCTCTCATCCTCCCCGCCCCCACCCATCCGGTCACCAGTCCCCCGCCACCCCTTTCCCTCTGCCACCGTTCCCCTCTCCACTGCATCCCTCGCCTCTCTCTCTCTCTCTCCCTCTCTTCACCTCTCTCTGCACTCAGCCCCACTGCCAGCCACCCTTCCACACAGCGCCACTGTCGGCGACCCTCCCATACGCAGCCGACATCGATAACTCGCATTCTGGCCGGGTAGGACTCTGCTATCTCCTTCTCCTCCTTTAACCGGTTTTCAAACTAAGGCCTAAGGTTAGTAATGGTTTATTTGTATAATTAGGTATAATTTTATGCCCTATATTGTGCATATTACATTGAAATTGGTACTATATATATATATATATATATATATATATATATATATATATATATATATATATATATATATATATATATCGATTAATGATAACTGCTACTATATATATTTCGGATGAATTGCTGAAATTGGGACTTAAGTGTTAATTGTCAATATAAGGGTTATTATTTGTGTTCTGCCGAAATGGGTTATTGCTTGTGGCTACCTGTTGTGTTAATTGCCTAACTGTTGTGAAAATTGGGTTGCCGAAAATTGTGTTCTGCCTAACTGTTATGCAAACTGTTGTGCAGATTGGGATTGCAGCTTCTGTTTAGTGTACAACATCTGGTAAATGTTTCAATTTGTTTTTCTTTATGCAATTGCAGCTTATTACAGTGTATGTTCATGGTGAGTATATTTGATATTTCCGATGGAATTTCTGACTAAATTTCTGTCAGAATTCTTCAATTACAAATTTTGTGGGCCCATGTAACTATTTAAATATGTTACTTAATTAATTTTTCAATATTAAAATAACCTAGTTTATAGTAATATTTACTTAGTTTTGTACTACTAAATAAAATAAAATAAAATTATAAATAATATAAATTTAAATAACATAATATAAGATAATATAATATAAAATAATAAAATTAAATAACATAAAATAAGATAATTTAAGCTAAAATGAAATGAAATAAAATAAAATAATTAAAATAAAATAAAATAAAATAATTGTTCCTAAATGAAATAACTTAAATTATATCTAATAAATAAATAAAATACATTAAATTAAATAATATAATATAATATGAGTAATAATAAGATAAAATAAAATAAAATACAAAATAATAATAATAAATTATAATAATTTAAATTTAATAAAATATAATGAAAAGAAATTAAAAAAATTTAATTTAATAAATAAATTAAATTTAATAAAAAATATTTTATAATATATAATATAATACAAATACAATACAATACAATAAAACATAAAATAAAAATAATAGAATAAAATAAATATAATTTAATTAAATTAAATTTAATAACGAATTTAGTAAAAAAAATTTAAAAACTGTATAATATAATACAAGATAAATTAAATTTAATAAATAAATAAACCCATTATATACTATAATATAATATACTACAAAAGAAACTGAATAAGAATGTTTTCGATTAAGTAAAATAATATACTTTGGAGCTTTTGAAAAACCCGTTTGACAAGTAGGAGTGAATGCTGAACAGTACGTAGTCTCTATAAATTCTAAATAACAATTCTCATAAACTAAGTACCACTTACTTAGTTTATCATTAATTGGCAAAATAAATTAAATAGCTAGGAGTGAATGTCGAACAATAGTAGTCTCTATAGATTCCAAATAATATTTCTCACAAACTAAGTACCACTTACTTAGTTTATCATTGACAAAATAAACTAAGTAGCTAGGAGTGAATGTCGAATAGTAGTCTCTATAGATTCCAAATAACAATTCTCATAAACTAAGTACCACTTACTTAGTTTATCATTGACAAAATAAACTAAGTAGCATTTCCTTAGTTTGCCACTATTTTCAATAAATGCAATAATACTCTCCCTACATATATTTACTATTCCTTCTATGCAGGTTTCGACATAGCAGTTACAGGTAATAGTACTCCAACCGGTTCCTCGGCAGCAATTAAAAAAAAAGGGTCGTAGTTCCTGTTTGTGTCCTATACTCGAATAATAAAGTTAATTGAATTACTGCAGACATTCCTCACTGTTCCATCATAACAGATGGTAACATCCGGAAGGAGTGCCAGTAAGTTGTTGAAAAAAGTTCTAGGTTAAGCAACCCTCTAGATGAGCGAATGATCACTTCTCTCCTAGGATTGGACCCATATAGGGAGATGATTCATTCCTAGCTGAGAAGTGATCGTTCATTCATCTAGAGGGTTGCTTAACCTGAAACTTTGTTCAATAGCTTAATGGAATTCCTTCGAGATGTTGTCATCTGTTATGATGGAATAGTGAGGAATGTTTGCAGTAATTCAATTAACTTTATTATTCGAGTATAAGACACAAACAGGAACTACGACCCCTTTTTTTTCTCGGTTGTCGACTCAAGTAGTCTCTATAGATTCCAAGTCAACACTTTAAATACACTAAGTACCACTTACTTAGTTTATCATCATTGGCTAAATAAACTAAGCAGCATTTGCTTAGTTTGCCATAATTTTCAATAAACTCAATAATACTTTCCCTTTAATCTTTAATACACTAAATAATATATGTACTATACTTTGCAACTTAGAAACCCGTTTGACATTCACTCAGTAGGAGTGAATGTCGAACAGTCCCCAGTTTGGGACTATTATTAGATGTTATGTCTCTCACTTAGGCCGGTGCAAATACGAAACAGTACGTTTTTGTTATTTTGAGGATTTTTCGATTGTTATCACTATATGTTCTCCGAGTGCATTAAGAGCAGAATAAGTTATCTTAGTCTATTTCGTGTGCTTGGAGACCATGGGGAGGTGCTGCCGAAATTTTCTTGAAACTCATGAAACGTACTCAACGTGTTTGGACTAGTGACGAGACGCATCCAATAACGGGATAGAAGCCTTATCCCTGTCCTGTAGAGTGGAGATACTAGGTAAATCTAATTCATTCATAAATATCCAAATTAACTGAATCAGTCTTCTGTGTAGTTAAAAATGTCAGCCGATCGGAGTTGGATGTACCGTAGGATACCCAGTGATGGGAGGGGATTAGTCGCAGCTTACCGTGTTGGGCTGTCAGATTTCTTGAACAAAGCACTAGAACATTCGGATGATCCGAACGGGCCTGATTTGGAAGAAAGTCGACGAGATTAAATTCGACTTATTTTCCCGTGGATTTGTGGATGGGTACTTTATATGGACTCATCACTGGGAAACAGAAGTGATTGAAAATATTATGGAACAACCAATTCCACGGGATTCATACGTCAAAAACTATGATCCAGTTGAGATGTTGGTCGATGCTTATGGCCCTACTAATATTGACTGGGCTAAAAATGAACCTTCTTCAAGCAGTGTGAAGCAAGTGCCAAATGATACAACTGCTGCCTTTTACAAGTTGCTATCTGAATTTGGGGTCGCGTTGTATCTGGGAAATGATACAGACACCAAGCTTTCTGCAGTGACGAAACTCTTACACTTCTATAGTGAGAGAGGTTTCAACGATTTGCTTGCTATAATTGGACAGTTCTTACCCAAGGATCATACTCTTCCTGCGAATTATTAAGAAGTGAAGAAGATGGTCAAGGGGTTAAATATGTGGTATCGGAAAATTGATGCTTGTGAGCAGGATTGCATGCTATACTATGCGGAGGACAGAGATAAGGGACAGTGTGATACATGCAACTTACCGCGCTACAAGGTTACAAAACGTGGGGGGAAGGAGAAACATGTTCCCAGGAAAATCTTATGGTACTTTCCACTTGCGCCGAGACTTTAGTGGTTATTCATGTCGTCTCATACGACTCAACATATGAGTTGGCATCGAACAAGGGATGTCATGCCTGGTCAACTGACTCACCCAGCGGATGGAGATGAATGAAAGAGATTTGATGCAAATTATCTTGAGTTTGCGGAAGAAGTTAGGAATGTTAGGCTTGGCATGGCTACTGATGGCTTTTGCCCTTTTAATAATTTTAGCCAGTCGTACTCAGTTTAGCCAGTCATTATGGTCGCTTATAATCTTCCACCGGCAATGTGCATGAGGGATCTGTATTTATTTTTGACTTTACTCATTCCGGGGGATAAAAGTCCTATAAAAGACCTTAACGTGTACCTTCGACCGTTAGTGGATGAACTAAAGATGTTGTGGGAGACAGGGGTCCAGACGTATGATAAATCGATATGCGAGAATTTTGTGATGAAGGCAGCTCTGTTATGGACTATCACTGACTTTCTGGCTCTTGGGATAGTTAGTGGTTTGTCAACTCGTGGGAAGCTGTCCTGTCCAGTGTGTATGGGGGATGTGCAAGGCAACCAGTTGCAACATGGGCGGAAATGTAGTTTCTTTGGAACTGCTCTTAGATTCTTGACTCTTGATCAAAATTATAGAAAGATGTCTGCACAGTTGAACAGAAAGATAGAGAAGAAGGGGGTTGTTGGTCGGCTGTCGGGCAGTGAGGTCTTGGGCTGGTTGAACCAGCTTGATTTTCCTTTGCCGGTGAAGGAACACAGTAAATTGAGAGCAGCCAGGTACGGGAAGACTCGTAATTGGACACACTTGCCTATATGGTTTGACTTGCCGTATTGAGGCACACTTTCAGTTCGTCATTGTATAGATGTCATACATACCGAAAAGAATATTTTTGAGAACTTTTTTTACATCGTGTTAGATGCGAGTGGTAAAACAAAAGACAATGATAATGCTCGAAAAGATTTGAAGACATTGAACATTAGGCCAGAATTGTGGCTTCGCCCTAACACTACGAAACCTAAAGCTCCATTTTGTCTTACTAAGCAACAAGTTGAAGACTTGTGTAAGTGGGTTAGTGGGTTGAAGCTCCCAGATGGATATGCGTCGAACATAACACGTTGTTGTAAGGTTGAGCAATTGAAAATTTCTATATTCAAAAGTCACGATTGCCATATATTCATGCAGAAGTTGATCCCAATTGCATTTCGTGAGCTGTTACCTAGAAAAGTTCTGGGTACATTGACCGAACTTTTAAATTTCTTTTGAGATATTTTCTCAACTGTAATTAAGTACAGTGATGTAGAGCAGATGGAGAAGAATATTGTGCTTACCATTTGCAAGCTCGAAATGATATTCCCTCCAGGATTCTTTAACTCGATGGAACATCTGCCTATTCATCTACCGTACGAACTCAAACTTGGAGGACCGGTGCAATATCGGTGGATGTATCCTTTTAAGAGGTAATATAAACTGCTAATTGCTCTATCCTGCTCATATTAATAATACTTTAAATTATCGGTATATTTATCCGTCTAGGAAGGAATGAGGTTGTTGGTCTAATGACTCATGTTGATGATGAGTTAGTTGTATTCACATACCCGGCTAAACCATTTGGCCATTAGACGCTGACTTACTTAAGTGACAAAGAGTTGAAGATTGTATCTACATATGTGTTTCTAAATATGCCCGAAGTATCATCATACATCATGTAAGTCTCAGCTTATTTGCGGTATTTAGTACAATTTACAAGTGAAGTCATCTATATATATTAAAGACATTTTACTAATTTCACAGTTCATTCGAGGAGGAAGCGTATGCTTCTAACCTAACTTTTACTGCAGCAGAATTGGAAACATTCACTAATGCTAATTTCCAACAGTGGTTTAAGAAAAGGGTTGAAGCGGAGAACAATTCTGAGTGTTTTATAGATGTTATCCGAGAACCTTACAAAGTTTTTAATTCTTTTCCTGGTTGCATCGTGAATAGGTACAGATTTAGAGTCGATGACTTGAACGAACTCACATCAGTCAATTCTGGGGTTGTGGTGTTAGGAAGCTGCTACCAAGATTCTAAGTCCAATTACTATGGCCGTTTACAGGATGTGGTTGTGCTCAATTATCACGGGGGCAAAAAGGTAGTTACATTTAAGTGTAGCTGGTTTGATACTGAAAAGGGGTTTAAAGTTGATCATAATAGAATCACAACCGTGGATATCAAGTCGGTCTTAAAGTCTGATGACGTGTTCATGTTAGCAAGTCAAGCGACTTAAGTGTATTACGCTCCTAATGTCGTAAATACTCGAAGCCCCTGGTACACAGTAGTCACTACTAAAACACGTTCATTTAATGTTGATAACATGTTTGGTATGGAGGAGGTGTTGCAAGAAGATGTTAGCAACCCTTTGGCCGTAGTGTTCCATGCTGAAGATGTGGTGAGTACTGATGTCATTGACGTACCTGACGATGAGGATGTTGAGGCAAACGTACACATGAATGATTATGTAGTCGTTGAGGATGATAACGATGACGAAACTGATGTCGAAACTGAGGATGAGGAAGATACCGAATTTGAGAATGATATACACATTGATTCTGATTGGTTTGACGACGTGCGTAATTGAAAATCTGCATTCATATTAATACATACCACATATTAAACCTTAATATTCATAATCTACCAATTTTGTTATTGCAGTAGGATATTCATGGCTAGACATAGCGGTCGACGAGGTGGTGGGCGATCCGGTACTGGAGACGGTAGCTACGATGGAGGCTCTTCTTCAGGCGCGAGTAAGTTATCTTAACTAGGATTTAAATATATCTCCAGCTGCATTAGTTACAATGTTGTATTAGCTCAGTTAAATACAATTATTGCATATGCACCTCGTCGAAGACACCGAGGGACGAACCTCGGTATCTTTGATCTTCCGTCGGCAGTGCTACTTACAGTATCGCTGGATGTCGCTTCCCAGCAGTAAGTGTTAATATATTGGTAATATTAATTTTAGATATTGCAAAACACAATTCACATAACACATATTGTTATACTTTTTTTGTAGTATACTAGACCCGATGGCTAAGCACACTCTATACGCGATCTGTTTGACGCATCTCCCGAGAGGGTGCATGCGGTTCAGTCAGTATGCGCGGTACTATGCCACTTTTATGCAGATCATCTTGCGGGAGTTCCACGTAAGTTAATCATATTATATTAATTACTACATAGTTTTATTAGGATGACTTTATCAATTGTTCCTAATTTTAAATTAACTTTTGTTATAGGTTTATTATCTATTTGATCCGAGCATCTCTCAGTCAGCTGGTGACGATGTGATTGAGCATCATGTCGCTGCAAATTACTCTGGCTGGCTGAATGAGATGCGACAAAGGGCAGCCCGGGCAGTTGAGGACCAGCCCGGGACCACCATTAGAGATAATCAGCCCCACATAGTCTCCGATTTAGCCTGGGAGGCTGTGTGTGCGCACTGGGAGGCTGATGACTTCAAGAAAAAGTCTGAGCAGGCGATGAAGAACCGTGGTCAGCTCCGAATAGTACACACCACTGGTTCTCAGTCGTTTAAGGAGGCGAAGATGGTAAGTGTGTTGATTTAGGTATCAAGTTCTCACATAAATACTTAAAACCTGTTTTATGAATGTTTTTATTAGGCAATGGGGAGGACCTAGGCCGAGATCCTACCATTCTATAGTTTTGGGATCGAGTCCACACGCTAAAGGACGAGCGTGCTTTGTCTCAGGCAACTTTAGCTATACGGGTATAACTCATCTTACTATTTAGTTTTTAATAATATTCAATCGTAAGTAAAATAATATAATTAACATACGTATACGGAATACATTACAGGACCGATTTCAGAGGCTTCGAGACGAGCGTATAGCTGAGCTGGAAGCTATTAGGAGGGGTTTTGAGCTTTTAGATTCTGCCACCCCTCTTCCCGATATTGTATTATATCGAAATGAGGAGCTGAGACTATGGGTCGCGTCTCAGGATCCCCCTACTAGCAGTACCGACAGATATCGAGTGTTGGGTCTGCCGAGGATACCCGCATATACACTTCCTGGAGGTAATATTTTTTTATGTTTCACGAAATTATCCGAATTTATCACATTATATAAATTATTATTAGTAATCGAATTTATATCTCTTTATAGGCTCCAGCCAACGCCAGCGTCCAAGAGCACATGTCAGACCATCTCATACGGGCGTTGGCTTGGATGACGATATCTTCCGGCGGCTGATAGGGGTCGTGTCGGATAGGTTCCGTACCAATCCGGTCTTTCGGCGTCAGCAGTTGCCTTCCAATTCTCGTCTTCACCAGATTGCTCAGGATATTATAGTAGGGGCCTCTGCAGAGAGTATGGTCCGGATGGTGATTACCCTCTTGGAGGAGGCTTTTCGTCCACCCCCACCTACTCAGGTATTCTTATTGTTTATGTTTTTTTTAATTAAGGCTAGCTTGTTAATTCTTACACACACACACACACACACATATATATATATATATACGGACTAATGATTTATATTTTTGATTCTATCAACAGGGTGGCGATGGCGAGCAGACTGGCGATGATGAGCAAGAGCACGACGTTGATTTCCATACACCAGAGCAGCATCGTTCACCTCTGCCCGATGATGATACTTTTACTAGTTTATAGTTCATTTGTATTCATGTTATTGTAGAATATTTGTATATATTGTAGTGTCTAATTGCGTCTGTATAAGTATTGTATATAGTTTATGTTCGACGAAAATCCGTCGAAGATAATTTAGATCCGACGGAATTTTTGACGGATCTTATCTTCGACGCGAATATATACGACTGAATTTCTGACAGAAATTTCCGTAGGATATAATGTAACTTTGACTAAATAGGCTTAGGTCCGACAGAATATTCCGTCGGTATTAAGCTTTTTTCTTGTAGTGATACCAACAACACGGCCGAGTATGAAGGTTGCATAATGGGATTAAAATTGGCCCAATCAATGGGTGTCAAACGGTTAACAGTCTTTGGAGATTCTGAATTTGTTATCAAACAGACCATCGGGGCATATCACACCAAAGAGTTGAACTTGCTGCCCTATCTCAGGCAGGTTATTAAGATGGTCATGGAATTCAAAGATATAGCTTTCACACATATTCCTTGGAATCGAAATGATTTTGCAGATGCACTAGCAACACTAGCTTCATTAGTCCGCATATTCGCTAGGAAGGGACTCCCTGATATTAAATTTACAAACCAGATGGCACTAGCCTATGGAAATTATATTAGAGAAGTATCAAATGAACTACCTCCCATCAAACAACCCTAGTATCAGGATATCAAGGAATCTCAAGTCAAGCTGAAAGAAAGCAGATCCATAAAATGGCCATGAAATTCTATTTAAGTGGAGACGTTCTCTACAAAAGAGATGCTGGAATAGGACTTTTAAGATGTCTAGACAAAGTCCAAGCCTAGAGGCTTATGGATGAAGTACACGGTGGAGTGTGTGGGCCACACATAAGCGGTCCCTTTCTTGTTAAAAAGTTACTAAGAACAGGGCATTATTGGCTCTCCATTAAAGTAGATTGCGAGGATCACGTCAAAAGATGATATCAATGTCAAATTCATAGAAATGATATCCACGCTGCTTATAACGAACTACACTGTATGAGTTCGCCTTGGCCCTTTGCTATAAGGGGAATTGACGTGATTGGGCCGATCGAGCACAAAGCCAGCAACGATCATAGGTTCATCTTTACCATGATCAACTACTTCACCAAATGGATGGAAGCTACCTCTTTTCCCAAATTCACAAAAGAGGTCATAATCAGTTTCATCAAAAATAATGTAATATGTCAATACGGGCAACCGGAGGTGATCGTATCAGACAATGCCAATAACTTGAACAATCAAATGATAAAGGAATTATGTAGCAAATTCAACATCAAACATCTCAATTAAGTCATCTACATGCCCAAGATGAAGCAGCCAATAAAAACATCAAGAAGATCATGTATAAGATGGTTGCCAATCACAAAGGATGGCCAGAGTTATTGCTTCTTACTTTGCTGACATACATCACCTCTATTGGGGCTACCCCATATTCACTAGGCTATGGCATGGAAGTTGTCCTCCCTATAGAAGTAGAGATGGAATCATTAAGAGTGTTGATAGATGCCCAGATTGAAGAAGACTAATGGTTGCAAGAACGGTACAGCCAGTTATCTCTGATAGATGAGAAAAGGGTTGTAGCTATATTCTATAGATAGTTATATCAACAAAAAATTGCTCAGTCCTACAACAAGAAGGTCTGGTCTTGGCAATTCAAAGAAAATGACCTGGTGCTGAAAAATGTCCTTTCTAATCAAGATGAAGCGAGAGGAAAATTCGCCTCAAACTGGGAAGATCCTTTTAATATCAAGGAAGTGTTGACAGGAGGAGCCCTCAAATTGCAAGAAATGGACAGCGAAGAATTTTCCCAATTTATCAATTCAGATTTTGTCAAAAGGTATTTTGTTTGAACCTTTGTAGCAGCACATCCTAGTCCTGTCATGAAAATAAATAAATCAGGTCTTTATTGTTTAGTCTGAACTATGTAAGACCTAATCTCCCCCAATCTATGGGAGTACGTAGGCAACCATCTATGGTGCAATTTAACCCTCAAAATAAAAGCTAAACCCTTGTTATATCAAAATCAATCCAAATACTAGTTCCAAAACACCAAAAATTATACTGGAAAGCCTGTACACTATAAAATCCTGAAGATCTAAGACCCATGCTGAGGGACCTACGACATCTCAATGTTAGCTCATTAAGGAAGAGATTATGATACATTAAGATAGCAAGTCATAGAGATACAATGGCAAGCATCATACAAATTCAAAACATATCCAAAAGAGAATTGAGCTAAAATATATTTAGTGTCTATATGTTACTGTTTGATCTATACAATGTATCCAGTACATGACAAAAGTAACTAAACTAGCCTATATAGGAAATGAAAGTTAAGTTATAATCCCACAACCAAGCGGGTCAGCAAATCTAGCATCATATCCATCTTTGAAGATAGAGGGGCATCTCTAAGCTCCTACCCTGTTGTCTCAATATGAGTCATAAGCTTTACAGCAGTATGTATGTTATTGTCCTGATGACTCGAAAGCTCACTAGTTTGATCTGCAAGCTCATCAAGAAAAGATCTGAAAGCATCTCTCTCAGCAATAGCAACATCTCTAGCAGCACGTGCCTCATCCTTCTCCAGATAAACAACATCTCGGTTGGATAATGTAGTCAACATCATTGCCCGAGCCTGATCTCTCTCAAAAGTCAGAAGTTGTACTCTCTGCTCCAAGGCCTCCCTAGAAAGTGGGGCAGTAGTAGAAGAAAAGATAGGGGTAGAACTAACCAAAGATGTTGTCAAGTTAGCAAACATCTCATCCATGTAGGGGAGGGTGGAGCCTCTATAGGCTCCTCATCATCTTAGTCAATGCTCAGCTCTAAATAAACAAAAGTGGCTGCTATGTCTGCCTCTAACCAGGCACTGTACTTTGCCGAACAACGTGGATGGCTATCAAGGAACTCAGCTCTCTCCCGATGAATCCAGAAATCATATACTCTTGCTGAATCATCCTTAGATAAGGACAGAGAAAATGATCTATGACCTGAAGTTCCTTCAAAAGGATGAGCATCCTGAAACTGATCAAACTTACCCATGATAGCTTATGTATGATAAATGGTCACCCATCTCAAACCAGCCAATGGCAAGAAGTCCATACCCACGACATGTGTAATGAAACTCAAAGGGGAACAGTAGACATAATAAAGCAAGATGGAGAATGGCTCGTCAATAACTGTCAGAAAGATAAACCAAGATGATGTATCTATGCAGTCAATAGGGCAAAAAAAGTAAGACATCGCTATGTCCCACCCAAAATAATAGCCAAGGCGTCTAAATGTGCCTATCAAACTCAGATGTGTCATAACCCAAACATATAACAACACAAAATTGCCTCAGAAATACTCATCACTACGAGTATGGCTGTGAGAAGCTGAAATAAGAGTTTCTGCTAAAATCGTGGGAAGAATGGTACAATCCTCCCGTAGAGCTCTAACTGTTGTTACCAGTCCAATATCCAGGTGATCCATATACAGAGGCATATATAAGTATGCTATGACGCACATCAAAAAAGCTTCAACTCGGGCCATCCCCCAACACTCCTCCGAGATGGCAAAGTCCTCTAAATGTAGTAAAAAGCTATCAATGGACCCAAAATAGTCGATAAAAAATTCCATAGATATAACATAACTGAAGGTGACCTCATCCAGAATAATTATCTACCTCAGACCAGTCATTGTCATAAACTATTGGCGCAAGTGACCGACCGCCACCTAGCATAGGGCCCATCCAGGGACAATCTAGTAATACGATGATACTCCTCTAAAGTTAGAGTCAACTCATCTGTCCCAAATCTAAAAAGTTATCTCTCAGGGATCCAGCATGACAACATCCCCTTTATAAAACCATCTGGAACCTGAAAAGTCAGGAATGACATAGAGAGTCCCAACATACCACCTACTGATAAGCGATCTAACTCTGGTAAACCATCATACTAAGACAACAAACAAGAAATGATCCGCGTGGGTGGGCTATGCTCGATATATATCACTAAAGATGAAGACATTTGTAAACTGTATCACCCAACCACACAGGGGTCAACTCTAACTCATCCATATAAATGCAAATCCAGAATATATAATGCATGCATCATGATAAATGACAATATAACAGGTGTAGTAATAAAAAGCATTATTTACATCTATATGAAATATAAAACTAAATACATCATCATTATCTCTATTCTACAAATAAAAATAAAAGTACATGGATATGGGGCACAAATTCCCAATGGCTAACAAAGTCCTACAAAAAGAAATCTCTAACATCTACATCTCCAAGCCGATCAATCGAGGCAAGCTCCTCCTGAGTCACTGTATCTCTACTAAAGGGTATATCAGGACGGTACAAAGGGGGATCTCCTTCAGTAAAGCCATCAGTATATAGGCCGCTGGAAGGACCAAAACCAAATCCAAAGGGATAATAAGTAGCAGCCTCAGCAGGATCCCTACTGAAATGGCGTATAAAAAGGAGCAGCTGCTCTATCAAGCCTGCTCTCTGATCCAAGTGAGTCGGCTCCCTGATGCAGACAATCCAATCTATCATCATCATGGATCCAGGCACCATGTCCACCAAGAACTGGGTAGCACGGGTCTAAGCCCCAATGGTATGGGGAGTCCATCACTGATAAAAATTATCCTGAGTGCAGAGGCCATCAGACAAAGTAAATCCATCCAAGCCCATCAGGGGCATATCTATAACAGGCTGGGACAAAGGCCAGTACCATCGAGCAGGAGGAAAAAGTGAAATATGAATCTCTTGTATGATACACCTGATAGCTCGCTCTCCTAAATAAATCTCCCAACCTCCCTTAGTCGAAAAGGGAATCCGACGGTGGGAGCTGTCGTTGATACTCCTCCAATTTATTTCCAAAATCATGAAACCCCTTCAATTGTACCTAAAATAAAAATATAAGAATAATGAGTTTATTTAGGCACAAAATAAATACAAAAGATTAAGTATTAAGGAATAAAAATATAACATATTTCATACTCATCAAATTCCCCCACACTTATCTTTTTACACGTCCTCGTGTAAACCAAAAATTTGATTTCCAGAAAAATTCTATTCAACCATAGTGTCAAAAGAATTCAAGATACAAATCATGACTAGCAGCACTAAATTTGCAGAAATCTAATCAACGCTTTATCAATCAACTTACAATTACCAACCATACCATTTCACCAATGAATTTCATTAAATCAAACTGTAGCCACATAAGTAACTTTCCCAAAATCATCATACTTACTCAACTTAGTTACCATGGAGCAAAAACCATGCACACTAACTCTTAACCAAGAACAAATTTTTTCTTGCCTTTTAATTTTTTTTCATAGAACCTTTTTTTTAGCACAGATGAATGTATTTTCATGCTTTTCTCGTATTTTTTTTTTCGTATACTTTTTTTTTTGACATGTGCAATGTCTCCTTTTCTTAGGCTTTTCAGAGTTACCCATTAGCGAACTTTCCACCAACGACTCCCAAACCAGATGATCTTAGGGCGCTAGGTGTAGAGACACCCCTAAGGGCTTACTTATTCAAGTAACAAAGGCCACAAAAGTCGACTAGTCAAGCTGCTTTTATCCATTGCACTTTTCAGCGTGAATACCGATGCTTCCCGAGGCTTAGATACCCAGTTATTTCGCACAATGGACATTGAAGCAGATTTTCAATTTTCATTTTTTTTTCATTCATCATTTTTTACATGGTTCTGTACAACATAAGCAAGTTAAACAGTTCTAAGTCATGAAATCAGTGCACATAGACAACTCCACAAATAACTTAGCCAAATAAACATGATTCTCATATTCAAGTACTTATGTATCACAAATTCAATTGAAATCAATTACTATGGATCATGGCTTAGTTGTCATCATTCATTAACAAATTAAGCATCAAACAGATTCTGAATTTTAGCATTAATTTTCAATCTTTGACTTTAACCTTCGAACACATAGGCAAATAGGACCATGGAACCCAAATTTTTATTATTATTATTATTATTTTTTTCCCATCAAAATTGGATTATTTTTCCTACATAAAATAAAACCTAAATCTCCCCCCCACACTCAAACCTTACATTGTCCCCAATGTAAGAAAATCATGCAACGAAGAAAATACTACTAGCGAACATGCAATAATAATAGTAATAATAAAAAACTAAAAAGTAAAGGGATAGAAAAATCAAATCTGAGATCTTGGGTTGCCTCCCAAGCAGCTGCCCATGTTTAACATCTTTGGCTCGACGTTATGCCTCTCTTCTCAGCTTTCATAGATTGGATCGTCTAGCTCCACCATCTCAATATTTTCCACCTGATGCCCTTCATAGAAAGGCTTTAATCTATGTCCATTCACCTTAAGGATCTTGTTCGTACTAGGACTTTGAATCTCAACTGCACCATGAGGAAACACATTAGTGATAACAAAAGGACCAACCCATCTAGATCTCAATTTACCTGGAAATAACTTAAGCCGAGAATGATATAGCAAAACTTTTTGTCCCACAATAAAGGTTTTCCGCACAATCTGCTTATCATGAAAAGCTTTGGTCTTTTCCTTGTAAATCTTCGAACTTTCATAGGCTTCATTCCTCAATTCTTCCAACTCTTGTAACTGCAATTTCCTGTGTACGCCAGCTACCTCCAAACTCATGTTGCACTGCTTGATTGCCCAAAAAGCCCTATGCTCCAACTCAACAGGTAAGTGGCATGGTTTTCCAAACACAATCCTGTATGGTAACATCCCAATAGGTGTTTTGTACGCAGTTCTATAGGTCCAAAGTGCATCATCTAATCTCAGACTCCAATCCTTTCTGCTAGGGTTAATACCTTCTCCAAAATGGATTTGATCTCCCGGTTAGAAACCTCAGTTTGACCATTACTCTGTGGATGGTAGGATGTAGAAACTTTGTGTAGAACATTGTATTTCTTGAACAAAGCCGCTAACACCCTATTAAAAAAGTGGGTTCCGCGATCACTAATGATGGCTCGTGGTGTTCCAAACCTGACAAATATGTTAGTCCTAACAAAATCTGCAACAACTTTAGAATCGTCAGTCCTAGTGGCTTTAGCTTCCACCCATTTTGAGACATAATCAACAGCCAAAAGAATATATAAATTCCCAAAGGTTGAAGGAAAAGGTCCCATAAAATCTATACCCCAAACATCAAAAATTTCAACAACTAAAATAGGAGTTTGGGGCATTTGATTTCGTTGAGAAATATTCCCTGTCCTTTGGCAATTAACACATGTTTTACAAAACAGATAGGAATCTTTAAAAAGCGATGGCCAATAAAAACCACTTTCCAAAACTTTATTAGCAGTTCTTTTTGGACCAAAATGTCCTCCACAAGCATAAGAATGACAAAAGGAAAGAATAGATTGAAATTCACTGTTAGGCACACATCGTCTAACTATCTGGTCCGCACAAAATTTTCATAAGTATGGATCATCCCAAACATAGTGTCTAGCATCACTTTTTAATTTTTCCTTTTGGCGTTTGGAAAATTCTTTAGGAAAATATGCACTTACCAAATAATTCACCGTATCTTCATACCAGGGACTCTCAGTATGGATGGAAAGTAACAACTCATCCGGGAAAGAATCATGTAATGGTAGCTTCTCCTCGTCTCGCAGTAGCCTACTCAAGTGATCTGCTACTAAGTTGTCCGCACCTTTCTTATCCTTGATCTCTAAGTCGAATTCTTGTAGGAGCAGAATCCATCGAATAATCCTTGGTTTAGAATCCTTTTTGGTGAGCAAATACCAAAGAGCAGCATGGTCAGAATAAACTATAATTTTAGTACCAAGCAAATATGATCGAAATTTATCTAAAGCAAAAACCACAGATAAAAGTTCTTTTTCAGTTGTGGAATAATTTATCTAAGCCTCATTCAAAGTCCTCGAAGCATAGTATATGGCATGAACGGCTTTGTCAATCCTTTGTCCCAAAACAGCCCCCACTGCATAGTTGCTTACGTCACACATGATCTCAAATGGCAACTTCCAATTTGGCGGTTGAATAACAGGAGCAGAAGTTAATAATTTCTTTAAAGTGTCAAAAGCCTCCTTGCATTCATCATCAAACTGAAAGTCCACATCTTTTTGCAGCAACTTACATAAGGGTAATGCAATCTTCGAGAAGTCTTTGATAAATCTTTGATAAAATCCTGCATGACCAAGAAAAGAGCGAATCTCCCGCACGCTGACGGGGTAAGGCAAAGAAGATATAACATTTATCTTAGCTTTATCAACTTTAATACCTTTAGATGACACAACATGACCAAGTACTATTCCCTGTTCTACCATGAAATGACATTTTTCCCAATTTAAAACAAGATTAGTTTCCATGCATCTATCTAGAACACAATTTAAATTATCTAAGCATGCATCCAAAGAATCACCATGAATTGTGAAATCATCCATAAAAACCTCGATGCATTCTTCTAAAAGATCTGAAAAAATGCTTACCATGCATCGTTGAAAAGTACCTGGGGCATTACACAGTCCAAAAGACATTCGTCGATAGGCAAAAGTACCAAAGGGACATGTGAATGTGGTCTTCTCTTGGTCCTCGGGTGCAATCACAATCTGGTTATATCCTGAAAAACCATCTAGAAAACAATAATAAGTGTGCCCAGCAAATCTTTCCAACATTTGATCAATAAAAGGGAGAGGAAAGTGATCTTTTCTTGTTACAACATTCAATTTTCTATAATCTATACACACTCTCCACCCTGTTTGCATTCGTGTGGGCACCAACTCATTGTCATCGTTCTTGACAACGGTGATTCCGGATTTCTTTGGGACTACCTGCACTGGACTCACCCATTGACTATCGGAGATGGGATAGATGATACCGGCATCAAACAGTTTGAGCACTTCTTTTTTCACCACCTCCATCATTGGTGGATTCAATCTCCTTTGCGCATCTCTTATAGGTTTAGCTCCATCCTCTAACAATATCCGATGCATGCACATGGCAGGACTAATACCCTTTATATCCGCTATTGTCCATCCAAAAACTGTAACATGGTCCCTTAGGACTCTCAGCAATTTTTCTTCCTGCACCTTGGTTAGATTACTAGCAATAATTACAGGCAAAGTGTCATTAGTCCCCAAATATGCATATTTCAAATGAGCAGGTAATTGTTTCAATTCTAGAGTTGGGGCTTGTACAACAGAAGGTAATAACTTTTGATGAGAAATAGGAAATTGAATAGAATGTACTGCTAACTTATTTGAGAATTTTGGCAATGAATGTAATGCAGCTACATTCTCCTTCAATTCCTGGGTTTGCGCAATCTCTCCTTCCCTGTCCATGTCCAAATTGTTGGTGATTGCAATCTCTAAATTGTCCCTATGTAGTTGTTCAAAAGCTCTATGCACCAAGGAGTCTCTCACATCGATAGCAAAAACTTGTCCTATATCACTAGGGTACCTCATGGCATCATAGATGTTAAACTGGATTTTCTCGCCGTCAAACTCCATAGTCAAGGTCCCATTATGCACATCAATCATGGTTCTTGCTGTTTTCAAGAAGGGTCTTCCTAACAAGATGTGGGAAGGATTTGGTGATGTATCATCTTCCATATCCACAATGTAAAAATCTACAGGAAAGATTAGTTCGTTCACCTGCACTAGGACATCTTTAATTACCCCTCGGGGGTAAGTGTTAGTACGATCAGCCAATTGAATAGTCACACCAGTATTTTTCAAAGGGCCTAGATTTAAGGAAGCATAAACAGATAAAGGCATAACATTAATTGAAGCTCCTAAATCTAACATGGCTTTTTCAAATCTGGTGTTTCCTATTTTGCATGGGATTGTGAACATTCCTGGATCTTTACATTTAGGAGGCATTTTTCTTTAAAGAACAGCAGACACATTTTCTCCGACTGTGACTCTTTCATCGTTTTGCAATTTTCTTTTATTAGTGCATAATTCTTTTAAAAATTTAGCATACCGTGGCACTTGTTTAATTGCATCAAGGAGAGGGATGTTTACTTCTACTTTTCTAAAAGTTTCCAAAATTTCTTTTTCTTTTTCATCTCTCTTTGAGGTTTTAGAATTTCTGGGAGGAAAGGGAAGAGGTATGTTTTTAAGCTGATTAGGAGGGTTAGGTTGTACCTTGGATTTTTCTGTTTTCTCCTTAGCTGCTTCCTCTTCAAACTCTACGGGGGTCGATGGTGTATCCAACTGTGTTCCATTCCGTAAAGTTATGGCAGTTGCATTCTCCCTTGGGTTGACTATTGTTTGAGATGGTAATTTTCCTGAGCCTCTGGATTCTAATATCCCCACAGTTGTAGCCAGTTGTCCTACTTGGTTCCTCAAATCTTGAACTGAAGTTTTTGTCTCTTGCTGGAACTGCTGGGTCTGATTCATGAACTGTTGTGTTTGTCCCATGAATTGTTATGTCTGTCCCATGAATGCTTTGAACATATCCTCCAATGATGTTCCAGTAGGTGCATGGACTGCTTGTTTCGGTTGATATTGAGGTTGGGCTGGTTGGAAGCCCTGCTGCCTAGGTGGAAATGCAGGTGGTGCCGCTTGCTTACTCCCATAACTCAGATTTGGATGATCCCTCCATCCTGGGTTATACGTGTTTGAGTACGGATCATACTTTTTCTGAGGTTGTGACTGATAATTTCCCATTGCATTAGCTTGTTGCACAGCCTCATCATCTTGTAATGTCGGGCATTCATCTGTATTGTGATTTGGTTGTAGACAGATGCCACAAACCTTTGCAACTGGCAGTTGACCTGTAGCTAATTGTCTAACCATAGCAGTTAATTCAGAAATTTGTTGACCATAATCACAAGTGCTTACCTCGCTTACCCTTACTGGTGCATGATTTGTTCTAGTGCCATATTGTTGCGAGTTTGCTGCCATGTTTGCAATTAAAGTCCTTGCAGCCTCTAGGGTCTTGTCAACTAGTGCTCCTCCGCTAGCTGCATCGATCATGCTTCTATCCATCGGTACCAACCCTTCGTAGAAATACTGGATCAAGTGTTGTTCATCTATTTGATGCGGTGGACAGCTGGAACAAAGCTTTTTGAATCTTTCCCAATACTCGTATAGTGTCTCCCCACTGAATTGTCTAATCCCACAGATCTCCTTCCTTATGTTGGCTACTCTTGAGGCTAGAAAGTATCTCTCCAAGAACAACTGCTTCATGTCATTCCAAGACTGGATTGAACCTGAGGGTAGGTAGTACAGCCAATCCTTTGCCAAATCTGCTAGGGAGAATGGGAATGCTCTCAGCTTGATTTGTTCTTCAGTGATTCCGTGTGGTTTCATGGTGGAGCACACCACATGAAATTCCTTCAGATGTTTGGAGGGGTCCTCACCTGTAAGACCACGAAAAGTAGGCAATAAATGGATTAGTCCGGATTTAAGTTCAAATGCAGCATCTAAATTAGGATATTCAATGCACAAAGGTTGTTGATTTAAATTAGGAGTTGCCAACTCCCTGAGAGTTCTATTGTTGTTTGGAATCGCCATCTCTTATTCTTTGTCGGATTCGTTGGATAATAATTCCAAAGCTAAGTTGAGGCCTGGTGATGATGCAGAAGCCTCGTCTATATCTGCAGAAGACTGTTGAACTTTAAATTTTTCCTTCTTTAGCCTCCTTGCAGTTTTCTCAATCTCTGGATCAAAATCTAATATAGTAGCCTGAGAAGATCGAGTCATAAAACAGGAACAAAACAAATAATAGAATAAAAACAAAATGCCAAATTACTCCCTGGCAACGGCGCCAAAATTTGGGAGCTGTCGTTGATACTCCTCCAATTTATTTCCAAAATCATGAAACCCCTTCAATTGTACCTAAAATAAAAATATAAGGAAAATGAGTTTATTTAGGCACAAAATAAATACAAAAGATTAAGTATTAAGGAATAAAAATATAACATATTTCATACTCATCAGACGGGTAGACAAGGCATACTCCTCTCCTCTCGGGAAGTCATAAGATGATCTAGGGTATAAATAACCCATGTAACCTCATCAATGGTCAGCAGCTCTAGCTGCAAGCAACAGTGAGTAAAGTTATCTGCTATAGGGACCTTAGTCAGGGTATAATGGTGCCATCGACGTCCCCATGGATATGTCTCCAAGCCTAAAGTAGTAACTGGACAAAGACAAGGAAGCCTTTCATAAGCCCAGAACTGAAAAAGGCATAAATTAAAAACATCAGTCCATGAATCAAAAATACTCAGAAGTGGGAAATGAATGTTGATTAAAGTTACTCACTAGCAAAAATGGGTAGAAACCCAACCAAGATTCTATAACGCCCTCCGAGTGCAGACGCATCCCACGAAGGAAATACGCAAAGGTAAAGGATTCCCAACCAAAATCCCCTATGCGGTCTACCTCGCAAAGAGCGCTGATCAAGGCAAAAAAGATAGTTGAGTAGTTATCTACAATGAAACAACCCCTAATGATAGTAAGAAATAATAGCTGCATGATGCGATCTCTCTCCCTCTGATCAGTAGAGAGGGGCTCTGTCAAAGCTCCACTGGCGGCATCAATACTCAAATAACCTGAACGAACGGTCTGACCCTTAAGAGCAGAAGGAAGAACTCCTAGAAGAGATCGGACATCAGCATGGGAAATATCTGCTACCAAAGGACCTCTCTACAGTGAACTCCAAGCCTGTGATGTATCGTCAATCCTTCGGCGTCATCATTATCTCATAATCCAGCAAATAGAGCAGCTAACTCTAATGAAACTAGCGCTTAGACAAAGCTCTTAGATATCCCCATGGACAGTGTCGTGGTGCAATAGAAAAGAAATGTGATAACCCGAAAATTCATAAAATCTTGAATGATTAGAATAAAGGTTAAAGAATAAAACCTAGATGAGAATTTAAGAATTTATTTAAAATTTTCAAGTAAAACCTATATGGTTTGCTATTCGAATGACAATAGAGAAAATATGGGTTACAAAATTCCAAAACCCTAGAAATGAATTGATATGTATTTGAATGAATATCAAGAATAAGGTATTACGATACCTGCAAATTCGATGTGAACTGAATAGTCTAAGAAATGTTATATAAGCACATATGGAAATTTTGTTAAGGAGATAAGATTTCACATGAAGAAATGCTACGAGGTTAAACGAAGATGAGTATAGAAATATATATACTTAGTAAGGTACTATATATATTTTAGCAAGAGGACTGATGAATTAAGTTAATGATATAAGGATCAAGATAAAACTATGTTAGTAATTAACATAGCTTGAATGTTGGCCTTGACTGGCAAATAAGAATTTGAATAAGTATAAAGTCGTTAGTTAATACGATTAGCAATAAGAAGGGAGTAATTTAAAACTCAAAATTTGAGTTAGAGATAGAATTTTGAAGCACGGACTGCTCGGTTGCGTCCGGAACGTCAAGTTTAGTCAGAATGGACAATAAACACAAAATGTGTAAGGGTTGATTTTTTGGTCAAAGTCAATAGTTGACTCTTTATGGAGAAAAGTCAAAATTAGTATAAGAAGTGAAATATGTTATGATTATGTGAATAATATGTTATAATATTTAAAGGAAGTCTCACTAATAAGTTAAATAAGTTAGTGAACTAACCTAAGTATTTTATTAATCTAAAAAATAGATGTAAGGTGTTAAACCCTAATTAAATACTCAATAAAATTGAATAAGACAAGTCTAATTGGGTTATGTGAATGAATTAATATTATTAATGAATAATATTATGGGAATATTAATAATAATGAGCATAAGCTCAAAAGATAATAATGAAAAAAATAATAATAATTAAACAAGCCCAATTATATTTTTAGTGTGGGACTTGTAGATAAAATTAATTTAAGGGCAATTGGTTTATTAAATTAGCCCAAGAGGACATGTATAAGATAAATATAATAATTACCCAATTGAATTAATGGGGAAACCCAAGTTTAAAATTTTTAGTAAGCATGATAATATAAATGCAAGCCCATTAAACATGTAATTGCAAGCCCAATTGTTAAGCTCACTTGGAGAGGTTATTATAGTCATTAATTAAGCTAGCTAATAAAAACAAAATTGGTGAATGAAGAGGGCATGTGGCCGAAAACTAAAGGAGTGGGAAAAGGAGTTGAATGTAATGATTAAGTAACTTTAGTAGGTAAACAACTTCATTTGTTGTCAACTTTTTAATTGAATAACACACTAGGTGTTTCTTGCAAGACATCTTTGCTATGATGAGAGAGTAGGTAAGATATGGATGAGATGCAATCTAATCCTTTGGATTATGCTAGCAAATTTAGGATATTAATTTTATTCTCATTTTATTTGCTAGAGAAAAAAAAGAATAGAGAGAGAGAAAAGGAAAATACTAGAGAGAGAGAGAGATGATCTCGTTGGGAAGAAGAAGAAGAAAGGAAGAGGGACTAAGTTCATGCACCCAAGATTTATAACCTACTTTGGGTATAGAAGAAAGGAGGCTAAAAAGTCAAGGTACAAAAAAATTAAATTCTAGACTTTATTTTCTTTTCTTTTTATGGATTTGATGGAGAAAAGGGTTTTTGATTTGGAAGTTCAAACCCCTATAATATATGTTTTTTTCATAGATTTAAGTATGGATCTACTCATAATGGGTGTTGATTTGGTTTGAATCAAAAAGAAAAGAAAATTAATTTTTCTAGTTTTGAAAACCTAACTTTTGAGTGTTTTGAAAATCCACTGTTTTTGATCTATGCATTCTTTTCTTGATCCGTCAAAGAGAGGTGATAGATATATGTGTTGACTAGTAAACCCAAGTGGTAGAACTTAAAAATCACGTTTCTAAAAGTCGTGGAGTGGATTTTGGGGAAAACAATCCCGTTTTCTTAAAACTGTTTTGGATCAGTCTGAAACGAGGGTAATTTCGTCCACTTTTTGTGCTTTACAAATTCTAGAAAAATTTGGATTGTTAATATTAGAAGATATGAAGGTTGTGTAAAAATTTGAGAATTTTTGGCCATACGATTTGAGAGTTATGGATTTTACGGTGAATGACTATTTTTATGAAGCCACCCGAATAACTCTCTATGTATAAGTCCAAAACTTACAAACTTTTTACTGGAAGTACACGTATATAACAGGAATATACTGTATAAATTTCAAAATTTTTGGAGCTAATCTCGATTTATGAAAAATCCGAGAATATTTGGCTATTATACATTATTTAAAAATAGTAGATGGATTTTAAATATTTCAGAAAAAATATATGTTCAATATGGAGCTATATTCTGTCAAATCTCAGAAAAGAAAAATTTTTGGGACTGATTTGGTATTTTTCATCAAAATAATGATAAATTGATAAATGAATTTAATTAAATATATGATGTCCAAAAATATGAAAAATAAGATTTATGACTTGAGACCCTTGAGCATGGCTTATGCAGATTTTTGATGAAGTTTTGGGTCGGGTGTGAAGTGTTGTGATGTTTATGGTATTTTAGAATGTTTAATGAGTTAATTAAGGAAAGGAAAACAATTGAACTAAATTGTTTATTAATGTGATTAATGACTTAATTTATTGTTATATGGCTAATAATATTGGATTAAGATATTATTAGTAGTATTTGACTAGAATGTTATTAAAAGGTTAACAACCTTAGCGTAAAATATTATTACATAATTAATAATATTCGACGGGAGATTAAAATAAGATATTTATGTTATTTTTCAATATAATTGTTGAATTTGGTATTCAATGAACTATATTATGCTTGTAATAGACTAAAATGAGAATTCAGAGTGCTGAATTGGATTTTGGATTACTGAAATAGTTTCAGTCTGCTGAAATATTTTGTGGTCTGCTGAAATAGTACTTTCAGGATGCTGAAATGTATTCCGGTTTACTGAAATGATATTTCAGTTTACTGAAAGGTTATCTAGCTTACTAAGATAACATATAAAGGGAAAACTTATAAGTATAAGTTATAAGTGATGAAAAGAGTATCAAAGTATAATGATAATATTAAGACTAAGGTTTAATGTCTAATACTTAACTTTGTGAGTGAAGGTTAGACAAGTTAATATAAGATGATGAGATTATAAGTAAGTAAATAAATATGGTGTTAAGATTATCTAATATTTGACTATGTAATTAAGTGTTAGATAGTATTATGAAATAAGGTATGATATGCTAATTGAAAGATCAATCTTATACCTGATAGGTCTTTTCAATAAAGAGAATAAATTAAATTGTGTAGCGGTAATAGACTATGCAGGCAAGTTTCCTTAACTCAAACTCGAGTTATATTACAAAGCATGTTAGTAAATGATTATTGATGATTATTCACGTCTAAACTGATTATTGATTCGCACTTAGTGCATGTTGCATATGTTCATCAGGTATGAAAGGATGATCACCTTCATTACCCTAAGGTTCAGATAAAGTTATTTCTAGTCCTTGTTGACTTTAAACGTTATTGATTCAGTCATTCAATTATTGACATCTTGATTCATGTTCCTTCACAATTATTAAATTGTTGAAAACTTGAAAGCTTATTATTCTTTCAATCATGATATATCCCTAAATAAACTTATACTTGCTGGGCAAACTTATGCTCACCCTTACTATATCATGATAATAAATTTCAGATAAAGGCGAAGGCTTGAAGAAGGACAGAGACAAAAGCAAAATACAATAATAGATGGTTATAAGAATAACTATAGTTATCTTATTGTAAACCTTTGTAATTTTGAAGGTATGTATTCAATTAAGGTTAATAAACCTGGGAAAATGTTATAGAATTATGTAAAATAAATAATATATGTTTATTTATCCCGCATTAGATGATAGAATATGTATGATGATGAAGTACCGTAACGTACCAAGTTCGAGGTTCTTGGGACCCGAATTTGGGGGCGTCATAATTAGTATCAAAGCTGTAGGTTATAAACCTTAGGTAGGGGTACCTTAGGCTATAACCGCGGAGATGATAAGGAATAAACTCAAATTGAGTTTAAGTGATAAGAAATAAATTTAGAAAATTCATTATTAAGTAAAGAAGAAGATAAATAAGATTCAAAGAAGAATCTTAAAGAGATATAAGGATCAGAATCCAGAGTTACCTGACTCCAGTAATAGAAATGAAAAGTGATACTAAATAGACGATGTCTATAAGATAAAAAGTGTAAATAAAATCATAATATAATATGATTAAAGAGAAGAATAAGAAGATCTGTAAGACCCCAACTTTTACGAATAAAGATGAATTTTCTATAAATATCATTTTTGAATATTATGGAGTGAATTTGATATAATGTTATAGTTGTGGGTAATATTTATAAATTTTGCAAAGTACGCAAGTTGTTATATAATATTCGATTGGTCGAGGAATATTTGTTATAACAGAAAATATTCGTACGGCGGCACAATCATTAGTGGACCCCACAATATAATTATTGTCGGATTGAGAAAATGACAAAAATATATTTTTATAAAATAACGGCGAAAGTTTTACCGTTAAACTGTTATAATACCTGGTGGTTAAAATATAGTAATATCCGGGGTTGCATAGTAGTACACCGTATTGCACAGTATTTTTAAATTATTGATTCTTACGTAAGAAGGCACTACTTAATAATTATTACATTAATTACTGTTTAATATTTTATTTTATTGATTCAATAATTACTGCGTTGATATTTTATATTATTGTTATTTCAATAATTATCACTGCACAGTATTTTCCATTATCAAATAAATAATTCATATTATTTGAATAATATTATTAGATAACATTATTGGTAATGTCTAGAAAGTTCTGTCAAGGAGTGGTTTGGTCACCTAATTGCGCGCCAGTAAAGAGAAATTCTTATCGAAAAGCCCCCTCTTTCTTGGGAACGGCCTGGTTGTCATTATTGTGATTCTGTAATATTATTTGTGAATAATTAATTATTAATTTATATGATAAGGAAATATTTATTTTATGTGGACATAAATGATGGATAGAAAAATATTTATTTTATGTGGTTATAAATGAAGGAATTAATGTTGAGGTGTTTTATCAGTATTTTGTCGGATTGGAAGTATTAAAAAATCAAATCAGTGTTCTTAAAGCTCTATTGCGTGAGTTACAATTTTAATCCGACCATTAGATCATTGTGATTTTTGGATATGTTATACATATATAAGTTGAGTATATGTCCACAAATTTTAAACCGTTAAAAATTAACGTATGATTTGTTATGAATTTTATGAGGTATTGAAAATCATCCGTTTGTGGATTTCGGATATTTTCTGTATGGAATTTGGAAAAACATAAACTTACAAAGTTGTAGAGAATTTAATTTTCTATGAAATAGACATGAGATTCGATATTTTCTGATAAAGGGCTATTTATTATGAATTTCTGAACTTTCGGAAAATAAAATATTTTTATTAAAATTATGGATAGGACCCACGTTTGTTTTTTATGGAAAATCTTTGCTGGTGTTCAATTGTGATGTGCTGAGTTTTTTCAAAAGAAGTGTTCTTTCAAAGATGGCGTGCAAGAAAAAATAATATTATTAATTTATTATTTAGTCTCCTTTGGCGTTCTAGTATTTTCCTATAAATAGGGTGCTTAGTTAGAATTAAAAATCACACCAGAATCAGAGAATTCTTCTTCTATAATCTTGAGCGTATTTCTTTCGAGTTTTAGAAAGCTTTGAGCGTAGAAAATAGTGAAAGTTTTCTTCAACAATATATCCGCTATACCAGTTAGAATACTCTTATTTTCAAGGTAAGGGATGTTATTTTTGTTCAATATTCGCTTGAAATAATATTTTTTTCCATACTCTGTAGTATGTAAGTAATATTATTTCGTTTCAGATTTGGAATTCTATACTCGTCTTGTTAAAGTTTTGGCTTCTAAACTCCATGAAATTAGTAGAATATTCTGAGCATTCTTAATAAGTTTTAACTTTTTCATACCGGAGTACTATTCACGGGGTTACTATTCTCGAAGTACTATTTACGAGATACTATTCACTCGAGTACTATTCACCCGGAGTACTATTCATGATAAAAATTGATTCGTTTTCGGTCTAAATTATTTTTGGTACAATATTATTCTTGAATTTTCCTCCACAAAACAGTATCATGTTAACAATTTAGACGTTATTAATTTTTGGATAAATTAAATTACAAATCTTTAAAAATTTATCCTTGAAATTGTTTTATTGAATTCTTATATCATTGTAATCATCCTCATGTTTATATTATGTTGAAAGTTATCTGTGGCCTGTAGTGCATAGATGGACTTGGTATGATTATGACTAGGGATTATTTGGTATAATCATGACCGTAATATTACAAATGATGTGGTAAAAGTCCTCATTGACCCGTAGTGCATTGATGGACAGTTGTTGGCATGATCATGACCATTGATGAATACACGAATATCCTTGGCCCGTAGTGTATGGATAATTTGTGGTCGTGATACTAATGAATATCCTTGGTCGTAGTGCAGGGATGATGTGGATTTTTTATTAAGCTGAGTCTCAGCAATAAAAGTGGTGAAAAACCTTTTAAATCATAGAAGATAGTAGATTTTATTCTCTAATTGACTCTTCTAATGGATTACTTGTTCCGCTGCAGTTAAACTTGATGTTTGTTATATTTTATCAGTTTAACACTATTGAAGGCTAACGATAAATTATTCTGCATTACCTTAGTCATAATATTTCTTGCTGGGCTAGTTGAGCTCACCCTTTTGCTTTTATTGTCCTCTTCAAAAAATGAGAACGTAGTCGGGACTAGTCGGGAAACAGAGTGACGGTCCAGATGATAACATTAGTAGTCGTCACTATTCTATGAAATAGTGTGATAATAATTGTATTGAGGACTCCATTTGAGTTGAATACTGTCTAGAAGACAATATTTGTTTTAAAACTCTCAGTTTATGTTTTGTCGTATTTTACACGACAGTTGTATTATTAAGTTGTATTTGAATTTTGTACTATGTATTTGGCGACTCAAGATGGGTGATGTATACCTATTTTGGGGGCGTCATAATTGGTATCAAAGCTTAGGGATATGATCCCTAACTGAGATGTGAGACAAGAACTTGGAGGGGAGAGATGGGAAATTTCTTCGCTAGTATGACCTACCTAAGTTTATTTGGATTTAATTGGTCGGTCAGAGTATAGGGATAATATGTGACATGTCAGTTAACCCTTGTTTTGTGGCAGTATTTGAAAATGACATCTGAGAATGTTGAGAATAGCAATGGAGCACAGGAGACCATTGAGTCTCCACAGATCAACAATCAGGATAATGTGCATCAGGAAGGCAACAATCCTCATGCAAACAACAACACTGACCAAATGATGAACGATGGAATGTTCAGAGGCTTTCTGTAATTCATGCAACATTAGGCAAGAGAGACTCATGTTCGAAATGCAGGTAGAAACACTGACAACTCTCGAACGGTCACTGCTAAATAGTACAAGGAGCTGGGACCACCGGAGTTTTTTAGAGAGCCAAACCCACTTAAGGCTTAGACATGGATAAAGCAGATTAACAAGATATTTGATGTCTTGGGATGCTTTGAGGAGCAAAAGGTTCCATTTGCCACCTTCATGTTGTGGGCAGAAGCAGATTACTGGTGGAAATCTATAAAGCGTACTCAACCTACCGCACTGAAGATGTCTTAGGAGAAGTTCCAAGAATTGTTCAACGACAAGTACTTTCCCAAAAGTATTCGTCACATGAAAGAAGTAGAGTTCATTAAACTGGAGTAAAACAACATGACCGTGTCACAGTACGAAGACATGTTTGCTGAGGTATCCCGGTTTGCATCCCACTTAGTTGATAATGAGGAGAGAATGACGCGGATGTTTCTAAGAGGTTTGAAACCCGAGATACATCAATACCTTATCTCTCACAAACTTTACTTGTATTCAGATGTTGTGAATAGGGCTCAGTTATTGGAACGTGATAATGAGTTAACCCAACCAAGAGAGAGCAGTCGGCAAAATGATAATACCAGTGGTAGCAGTCATCTAAGCGGTGACAACAAACATGAAGGGAATCAATATGCTAGAAATGGTAACCACTTCGGTGGTAATCATGGCTAAGATAATAAAAGTGGACATTTCAAGAAGAGGAGATTCAACAATAATGGAAAGAGGTCAGTACCAACACCCATTGTTAAGGAAGGAGAACGACCACCTATAATTTGCTTCAAATACGGAGGGGAGGGACACATCAGTCTAAACTGCGCGATGCAGTCCAAAGCGTGTTATAATTATGGAAGAGAAGGTCACCTAGCCCGACTTTATCATGCACCAAAGATAAGTCCAGCTGGGATGGAGGCACCAAAGGCCGTCCCAGAAAAGTTAAAGCCGGCAGTTCAAGGGAGAGCTTTTGTCGTGACCTCCCAGAAAGCAAGGAACCCGAACGAGGTCATCACGGGTAAGCTTATCATAAACTCTAGCGAAGTCTATACCTTATTTAATACCGATTCTACCCATTCCTTTATTTCTCCTACTTGCGCTCAACCTTTAAATTTGACTCCGGAGAAATTAGACTTTGACTTATCTGTTGAAACTCCGTTGGGAGAAACCTTCATTACATCTACTATTTATAAGTCTTGTTTGGTTCAAATCGGTACCCTCACATTACCTGTCGATCTTATTTCATTAAAAATACTTGCATTTGACGTAATTCTAGGGATTGATTGGTTAACTACTCATCATGCAAAAATTGATTATTTTCATAAGGTTGTTAGCTTTCATATTCCTAACTAACCTATTATGCGAATTCAAGCAACCAAAACATTAAAATCAATCACTGTCATCTCAAGCCATAAAGCTATTCATTTATTAAAAAATGGATGTCAAGCTTTCTTAGCTCATGTCACGGATTTAAACAAAAATACGTCAGTTTTGAATGATATTTCTATTGTTAATAAATTTCCTGACATATTCCCTAAAGAACTTCCTGACCTACCCCCAGAGCGAGAAATTAAATTTTGTATCGACCTTGAACCTGGTACAAAACCCATTTTCAAAGCCCCATATCGAATGGCTCCTATTGAACTTCAGGAGTTAAAGACCCAATTGTAGGAATTATTAGACATCGGTTTCATTCGTCCTAGTACGTCTCCTTGGGGTACTCCTATTCTATTCGTGAAAAGAAAGATGGGAGTATGCCACTTTGTATTGATTATCGGGAGTTGAATCATGTCACCATCAAGAATAGGTACCCATTGCCACGTATTGATAACCTGTTTGACCAGTTGCAAGGCGCCAAATTCTTTTCAAAGATCGATCTTCGTTCTAGATATCATCAGTTAAAGATTAGAACTGATGACATTCTAAAGACGACTTTCAGAACTCGGTACGAGCATTATGAATTCCTAATCATGTCTTTTGGATTGAATAATGCTCCTACCGCCTTCATGGATATGATGAACCGAGTATTCAAGGAATATTTGGATCACTTTGTGGTCATCTTTATTGATGACATCCTCATATATTCCAAAAGTTATGAAGATCATGAGCAACACTTGAAGCTGATACTCTAAAAGCTTCGTGAAAACAAGCTTTATGCCAAGTTGAAGAAATGCGAATTCTGACTTGAGGAAGTAGCATTCCTTGGGCACGTAGTATCAAGTCATGGAATATCTGTTGACCCGACAAAGATTGAAGCTATTCAAAGCTGGGAGCAACCTAAATCAGTGACCGAAGTACGTAGCTTTCTCGGCTTTGCTGGTTATTATCGGAGATTCGTAGAAGGGTTTTCTCGAATCGCTACTCCATTAACTCAGCTGACTTGGAAAGATACAAAATTCGGTTGGAGCATGGAATGTGAGAAGAGTTTTCAAGAACTCAAGAGGAGACTCATTTCAGCACCTGTTCTAACAATACCATCTGGCTCGAAGGGATTTGTCATCTACAGTGATATTTCGGGTAAAGGGTTAGGATGTGTTCTCATGCAACATGGTAAAGTCATAGCCTATGCCTCTCGATAACTCAAAGAATATGAGAGAAATTATCCTACTCATGATCTAGAGTTGGTAGCTGTTGTCTTCGTACTTAAAATTTGGAGGCATTACTTGTATGGGGAGAAAGTGGAGATCTTTACGGATCATAAAAGCCTCAAATATTTTTTCACCCAAAAGGAACTCGACATGTGGCAACGACGTTGGCTTGAACTGTTGAAAGATTATGATCATATCATTCAATACCATCATGGTAAAACGAATGTAGTAGTTGACGCATTGAGTAGAAGATCATATGCGGGTACGAGTGCGATATTGTCAATGCAAAGGCCCATTTTATATGACTTGGAAAGGATGGAGATAGTGTTAAAGACTCTAGGGACCCATGTGATGATAGCGAATATACGAATAGAACTGACTTTAATCGATAAAGTTAAAGCTGCTCAAGCTACAGACCTGGAGCTGATTCGTATAAGGAAGAAAGTGCAAAAAGGTGCTATGCCGGAAGCAAGAATCGATGAAGAAGGAATACTTTGAGTCAACTCCAGACTTTGTGTTCCTAACGACCCTGATTTAAGTATAAAATCATGACGAAGGCGCACAACACACCGTTTGCAATCCATCCAAGGAGTACCAAAATATATCATGATCTTTGACATACATTTTGGTGGAGCAATATGAAGAGAGTGATCGCGGAGTTTATAGTAAGGTGTCTAACTTGTCAACGAGTCAAGGCAGATCATCAAGTACCAAAAGGTCCATTGCAACCACTTAAAATTCCAGAATGGAAGTGGGAGCACATTACCATAGATTTCGTTACCGGTCTTCCCAAGATTTCTCAAGGCATACATGTGATTTGGGTCATTGTTGATAGATTGACCAAGTCGGCTCATTTCTTACCTATACGAGAAACTTATACACTTGAACGTCTTGCTCATATGTACATAAATGAGATTGTAAGATTGCATGGTATGCCAGTATCCATAGTTTCTAATCGAGACCCAAGATTCACTTCAAGATTTTGGGTTAGTTTCTAAAAAGCTATGGGCACGAATTTACGATTTAGTTCGACTTATCATCCTCATGGACGGGCAGTCAGAGAGGACTATTCAAACTCTTGAAGATCTATTAAGACTTTGTGTCCTTGACTTCAAGGGAAGTTGGGATAAGTTCTTACCATTGGTGGAGTTTTCCTATAACAATAGTTATCAAGCAAGTGTTGGCATGGCTCCATTCGAGGCGTTGTATGGAAGAAAGTGTCGTTCTCCAGTATGCTGGGATGAGGTGAGTGAAACAACGTTGTTGGGACCGGAGTTGGTATGTATGACTATAGAAAAGATTCAAACGATTCGACAACGTATAAAAACCTCACAAGATCGACAAAAGAGTTATGCTGATCTTCATCGAAAGGACGTGGAATTCAATATTGGAGAACATGTGTTGTTACTTGTTGCTCCATGGAAAGGAGTTACGAGATTTGAAAAGAGAGAAAAGCTCAATCCTCGATTCATTGGCCCATTTTTAATCCTCAAACGAGTAGGAAATGTGGCCTATAGACTCGCTTTACCGCTAAGTATGTCTCGTGTTCATAACGTTTTTTCACATATCTATGTTACGTAAATATGTGAAAGACCCGAACCACATTATTGAGTTAGAACCGGATGAAATAGCAGAAGATTTAACGTATGAAGAGGTTCTAGTTAAAATCTTGGTTAAGAAGGAGCATATTTTAAGCTCCAAGGTTATACCTCAAGTCAAAGTTTTGTGGAGAAACCACGATGTTGAGGAAATGACCTGTGAGTTAGAATCTGAAATGAAATAAAGGTATCCTTACCTCTTCGACATACCAGGTACGTACCCTAATTTCAAGGGCGAAATTTCATAAGAATGGGAGGTTGTAAGACCCCAACTTTTATGAATAAAGATGAATTTTCTATAAATATCATTTTTGAATATTATGGAGTGAATTTGATATAATGTTATAGTTGTGGGTAATATTTATAAATTTTGCAAAGTACGCAAGTTGTTATATAATATTCGATTGGTCGGGAAATATTTGTTTTAACAGGTAATATTCGTACAACGGCACAATCATTGGTGGACCCCACAACTGAATTATTGTCGGATTGAGAAAATGACAAAAATATATTTTTATAAAATAATAGCAAAAGTTTTACCGTTAAACTGTTAGAATACCCATGGTTAAAATATAGTAATATGCGGGGTTACAGAGTAGCACACGGTATTGCACAGTATTTTTGAATTATTGATTCTTACGTAAGAAGGCACTACTTAATAATTGTTACAGTAATTACTGTTCAATATTTTATTTTATTGATTCAATAATTACTACGTTGATATTTTATATTATTGTTATTTTAATAATTGTCACTGCACAGTATTTCCCATTATCAAATCAATAATTTAAATTATTTGAATAATATTATTAGATAGTATTATTGGTAATGTCTAGAAAGTTCTGTCAATGAGAGGTTTGGTCACCTAATTGTGCGTCAGTAAAGAGAAATCCTTATCGAAAAGCCCCCTCTTTCTTGGGAACGGCCTGGTTGTCATTATTGTGATTCTGTAATATTATTTGTGAATAATTAATTATTAATTTATATGATAAGGAAATATTTATTTTATGTGGACATAAATGATGGATAGAAAAATATTTATTTTATGTGGTTATAAATGAAGGAATTAATGTTGAGGTGTTTTATCAGTATTTTGTCGGATTGGAAGTATTAAAAAATCAAATCAGTGTTCTTAAAGCTCTATTGCGTGAGTTACAATTTTAATCCGACCGTTGGATCGTTGTAATTTTTTGATATGTTATACATATATAAGTTGAGTATATGTCCACAAATTTTAACCGTTAAAAATTAACGTATGATTTGTTATGAATTTTATGAGGTAATGAAAAATCATCTGTTTGTGGATTTCGGATATTTTTTGTCTGGAATTTGGAAAAACATAAACTTACAAAGTTGTAGAGAATTTAATTTCCTATGGAATAAACATGAGATTCGAATTTTTCTGATAAAAGGGCTATTTATTATGAATTTCTGAAGTTTCAAAAAATATAATATTTTTATTAAAATTATGGATGGGATCCACTTTTGTTTTTTAATGGAAAATCTTTGCTGGAGTTCAATTGTGATGTGATGAGTTTTTTCAAAAGAAGTGTTCTTTCAAAGATGGCGTGCAAGAAAAAATAATATTATTAATTTATTATTTAGTCTCCTTTGGCGTTCTAGTATTTTCCTATAAATAGGGTGCTTAGTTAGAATTAAAAATCACACCAGAATCAGAGAATTCTTCTTCTATAATCTTGAGCGTATTTCTTTCGAGTTTTAGAAAGCTTTGAGCGTAGAAAATAGTGAAAGTTTTCTTCAACAATATATCCGCTATACCAGTTAGAATACTCTTATTTTCAAGGTAAGGGATGTTATTTTTGTTCAATATTCGCTTGAAATAATATTTTATTCCATACTCTGTAGTATGTAAGTAATATTATTTCGTTTCAGATTTGGAATTCTATACTCGTCTTGTTAAAGTTTTGGCTTCTAAACTCCATGAAATTAGTAGAATATCCTTGATATTTGCGCTTCATCCAGTATCTTTTCATAGAAATATTATTCTGAGCATTCTTGATAAGTTTTAACTTTTTCATGCCGGAGTACTATCCAGGGGGTTACTATTCCCAAATTACTATATATGGGATACTATTCACTCGAGTACTATTCACCCGGTGTACTATTCATGATAAAAATTGATTCGTTTTCGGTCTAAATTATTTTTGGAACAATATTACTTGAATTTTACTCCATAAAGCAGTATTATGTTGACAATTTGGACGTTATTGTTTTCTGAATAAATTAAATTATAAATCTTTAAAAATTTATCCTTTAACTTGTTTTATTGAATTCTTATATCATTGTAATCATCCTCATGTTTATGTTATGTTGAAAGTCATCTGTGGCCTGTAGTGCATAGATGGACTTGGTATGATTATGACTAGGGATTATTTGGTATAATCATGACCGTAATGTTACAAATGATGTAGTAAAATTCCTCATTAGTCCGTAGTGCATTGATGGATAGTTGTTGGCATGATCATGACCATTGATGAATACACGAATATCCTTGGCTCGTAGTGCATGAATAATTTGTGGTCGTCATACTAATGAATATCCTAGGCCGTAGTGCAGGGATGATATGGATTATTTATTAAACTGAGTCTCAACGATAAAAGTGATGAAAAACCTTTTAAATCATAGAAGATAGTAGATCTTATTCTCTACTTGACTCTTCTAATGGATTGCTTGTTCCGCTGCAGTTAAACTTGATGTTTGTTATATTTTATCAGTTTAACACTGTTGAAGGCTAACGATAAATTATTCTGCATTATCTTGGTCATAATATTTCTTACTGGGCTAGTTGAGCTCACCCTTTTGCTTTCATTGTCCTCTTCAAGAAATGAGAACGTATCCGGGACTAGTCGGGGAACGGAGTGACGGTCCAGATGATAGCATTAGTAGTCCTCACTATTCTATAAAATAGTGTGATAATAATTGTATTGAGGACTCCATTTGAGTTGAATACTGTTTAGAAGACAATATTCGTTTTAAAACTCTCAGTTTATATTTTGTCGTATTTTACACGACATTTGTATTTTTAAGTTGTATTTGAATTTTGTACCATGTATTTGGCGACTCAAGATGGGTGATGTATACCTATTTTGGGGGCGTCGCAAGATCGTAGTATAAAATGATCGTAAGTATAAGGAGAAATTATTTCAAAATAAGATCACGACGTGATCAGATTAAATCGTTGAATAACATATGATATGTTAAGTGATTGGAATGATATAGCTTGACGCTATAAAGAGAAGGTACTATGAAATGGTACTATGTAAACTCAGAAAAGAGTGGTAAATGTTAAGATACAGATTAAAGAAAATTCGTATTAAGAAAAGAAAAAGTAAAAATTGTGTAGGATTTCAATTGAGGACTCATGTCAGCAGCTGAGTTGTATGATTCCTTGTATGGGCGGGAAATTTGTACTTAGTTTTAGAATCACTTAGCTTCCTTGTGAAACCCCAGATTTTATGAATAAAGATTTAATTTTTTCGAAATATTTTTTTAAATATTATGGTGTGAATTTGAGATAATGTTATAGTTGTGGGTAGTATTTATAAATTTTGTAAAGTATGCAAGTTGTTGTATTATATTCGATTGGTCGGAGAATATTATTTTTTTTCGGAGAATATTCGTACGACGACACAATTATTGGTGGACCCCACAACGGAATTATTATCGGATTGAGAAAACGACAAAAATATTTTATGAAAATAACGACGGAAGTTTTACCGTTAATACTGTTGAACTACTCGGTAGTAAAAGTACAGTAATACGTGTGGTTGCATAGTAGCATACGGTATTAATTATTGAGGCTTACGTGATAAGTCACTCAGTTTTGTTTTATTGGTATTATTAATGTAATAAAACAGAAAAGCTTTTTATATAAAACAGAATACTTTTATAAAAATTTTCGTTTTATTAGGCTAATAGTAAAAAAAATTTATATAAAACAGAATACTTTTATAAAGTTATCTGTTTTATTAGACAATAATTAGAATATATTATATTTTATTATGCATAGTATTTGCATAGTAAAATCTTTTATAAAGTTATTCGTTTTATTATATTATAAATAGAATATATTATATTTTATTTAAAAGATTTTGCTTTAAATATGGACCGTCAGATTAAAGTAAATTAATCTAGACCGTTCATGAGTTAGTTACTATGCAGTCCATTTTTCTATAAATAGAAGCTCATTCATTCATTATTTCTTACGAATTCACTGAAACTCTAGAGAGAGAAACTATAGAGAGAAAGAAGAAAAGTATTCTGCTACTTCACTATTCCGATATCAAGTTTATTTTACAGTAAGGGATATTATTTGTTGTACTCGTAAGGGGTATTATTTATTTTGTATTCATGAAGAGAACTTTTGTTATTCCATTCCTTATTATTCTGTTGGAATAACCTGTATACGCGGGCTACCCTATACTTGGTGAAATTCTTCTGTTATTCCATTCTTTATTATTCTGTTGGAATATCCTGTCTATGCATTTTACGCCGGACCTGGTTCCGTCTTTATTATTCTGTTGGAATATCCTGTCTGTGCGTTTTACGCCGGACCTGGTTCCGTCTTTATTATTCTGTTAGAATATCATGTCTGTGCGTTTTACGCCGGACCTGGTTCCTTTATTTATTATCTTTAGCCGTAGTGCATGGATAACTCGTGGTCGTGATACTAAAGAATATCATTGGCCGTAGTGCAGGGGTGATTCGATGATGTGGGTTATTTATTAAGCTGAGTCCCAGCGATAAAAATCATGAAAAACCTTTTAAATCATAAAAGATGGTAGATTTTATTCTCTACTTGACTCATTTAATGGATTGCTGGTTCCGCTGCAGTTAAACTTGATGTCTATTGTATTTTATCAGTTTAACATTGTTAAAAACTAATGATAATTTATTCTGCACTATCTTAGTCATAATATTTCTTACTGGGCTAGTTGAGCTCACCCTTTCTTTCACTGTTCTCTTCAAGAAATGAGAATATAGTTGGGACGAGTCGAAAAATGGAGTGATGGACCAGATGATAGCATTAGTAGTCCTCACTATTCTATGTAATAGTGTGATAATAATTGTAATGAGGACTCCTTTTAAATTTGTATACTCTCTAGTAGATAATATTTGTATTCAAACTCACAGTTTATGTTCTGTCATATTGTACACGGCAGTTGTATTATTAAGTTGTATTTAAATTATGTACCATGTATTTGGCGACTCAGAATAGGTGATGTATACCTATTTTGGGGGCGTCACAGTTGGTATCAAAGCTTAGGGATATGATCCCTGGCTGAGATGTGAGATAAGAACTAGGAGGGGAGAGACGGAAAATTCTTTCGCTAGTATGACCTACCTAAGTTTACTTGTTATTTAATTGGTCGGTCAGAGTATAGAGATAATATGTGATATGTTAATTAACCCTTGTTTTGTGGCAGTATTTGAAAATGACATCTGAAAATGTTGAGATAAGCAATGGAGCACAGAAGACCGTTGAGTCTCCACAGATCAATAATCAGGACAATGTGCAACAGGATGGCGATAATCCTCCTGTAAACAACAACACTGATCAATTGACGAATGACGGTAAGTTTAGGAGTTTTTTAGAATTCATGCAATATCAGACGAAGGCGGCTCCTATTCATAATGCAGGTAAAAATAATGGCAACCCATGGTTGGTCACCGCTAAGAAATTCAAGGAGCTGGGACCACCAGAGTTTTTGGGAAAGCCAAAACCACTTAAGGCGGAGACGTGGTTAAAGTAGATCACCAAGATATTTGATGTCTTGGGATGCTCCAAGGAGCGAAAGGTTCCCTTTGTCACCTTTATGTTGCGTGAAGAAGCAGATCACTGTTGGGAATCTATAAAACATACCCAGCCTGACGCACTCAAGATGTCTTGGGAGAAGTTCCAAGAGCTGTTCAATGATAAGTACTTTCCCGGAAGCATTCGTCACATGAAGGAGGTGGAATTTATCAAGTTAGAGCAAAACAACATGACCGTGTCACAGTACGAAGCCAAGTTTGCCGAGTTGTCCCAATTTGCGTCCCACTTAGTTGATAATGAGGAGAGAATGACGCGAATGTTTCTAAGAGGTTTGAAACTTGAGATACGTCAATATCTTATCTCTCATAAACTGTGTTTGTATTCAGATGTTGTTAATAGGGCTCAGTTATTGGAGCGCGATAACGAGTCAACCCAACCAAAAGAGAGCAGCTTACAAAATGATAATACCGATGATAACAGTCATCAAAGAGGTGACAATAAGCATGGAGGGAATCAGCATGCCAGAAATGGTAACTACTTCGGTGGTAATCATGGCCAAAACAATAAGAATAGACATTTCAAGAAGAGAAGGTTCAACAATGACGTGAAGACGTCGGCACCAGCACCCGTTTCAAAGGAAGAAGAACGACCACCGGTCGTATGCTTCAAATGCGGACAGGAGGGACACATCCGTCCAAACTGTACGCAGCAATCTATAGCGTGTTTTAATTGCAGAAGAGAAGGTCACCTAGCTCGATTTTATCGTATGGTGAAGTCAAGTCCAGTTGGGATAGTGATGCCAAAGGATGTCCTAGACAAGCCAAAATCGGTAGTTTAAGAGATAGCATTTTTTTTCTCGTGACGAGGAACCTGAATAAAATTATCACGGGTATGTTAGTCATAAACTCTTTTAAAGTCTATACCGTGTTAGATACTGGTTCTACTCACTCTTTTATTTCACCTAGTTGTGTTCAATGTTTCAACTTAACTCCGGAGAAGTTAGACTTTGATTTATCTGTTAAAATTTTGTTAGGAGAAACCTTCGTTACCTCCACTATTTATAAATCTTGTTTGATTCAAATCAATACTTTCACGTTACCTGTCGATCTTATCTCTTTGAAAATACTTGCATTTGATGTGATTTTAGGAGTCGATTAGTTAACTACTCATCATTTTTTTTGTAAGGTTGTTAGCTTTCATACTCCTAACCAACCTGTTACGCAAATTCAAAGTAACCAAACCACTAAAGTCAATCATTGTCATATCAAGCCATAAGTAAAAAGCCCTGAGCCTTTATCTGGTGACTTCCTTGTGTGGAATGCACCGAAGCCATACTTTCTGTAGGCGACGTCGTGAATGATGATGGCAAGTTGATAGGTATCAATGTGACATGCTATCCAAGTCTTGGATGAGGGTCATAGTTTTGAATGATATTTCTATTATTAATAAAGTTCCTGACGTATTCTTGAAGACTTCTTAGCCTACCCCAGAGCGTGAAATCGAATTTTGTATTGACCCCAGTACAAAACCCATTTCTTAAACCCTTAAATATTTCTTCAACTAAAACGAATGTATTATGCGCCAAAGACGTTGGCTCGAGCTGTTGAAGATTACGATTGTACCATTCAATATCATCGTGGAAGTGTGAACGTGGTAGCTGACGCGTTGAGTAGAAGATCGTATGCGAGTGAGATGTTGTTAACACAAAGACCCATTTCGTATAACTTACAAATGATGAAGATAGAGTTAAAGACTCTAGGGACCCACGTGAAGATGACGAATATATGATTAGAATCGACTTTAATCGATAAAGTTAAAGCCGCTCAAGCTACATACTCAGAGCTGATGAATGTGATGAAGAAGGTTCAAGAGGACGTTATTCTAGAAGCAAGAATCGATGAAGAGAGGAAATCTCAACCCTCGATTTAATTGACCCATTTGAAATCCTCGATCGAGTAGGAATTGTGGCTTATAGACTTATTTTACAGCCAAGTATGTCGCGTGTTCATAACATTTTTAACGTATTGATGTTACGTAAATATGTGGACGACCCGAACCACATTATTGATTTAGAACCAGACGAGATAGCGGATAATTTAACGTATAAAAATGTACCTGTAATGTATAAAAATCCTGGAATGTATTCAACACTTAAAGGTTATACCTCAAGAGTTAGAATCTGACGAAGTGTCCTCATCTGTTCGGCATACCAGGTACGTACGTAAATTTCGAGGGCGAAATTTCATAAGGAGGGGAGATTGTGAAACCCCTGATTTTATGAATAAAGATTTAATTTTTTCGAAATATTTTTTTAAATATTATGGTGTGAATTTGAGATAATGTTATAGTTGTGGGTAGTATTTATAAATTTTACAAAGTATGCAAGTTGTTGTATTCTATTCGATTGGTCGGAAAATATTATTTTTTTCAGAGAATATTCATACGACGACACAATTATTGGTGGACCCCACAACAGAATTATTGTCGGATTGAAAAAATGACAAACATATTTTATAAAAATAACGGCGGAAGTTTTTTCGTTAATACTGTTGAACTACTCGGTAGTAAAAGTACAGTAATACGTGTGGTTGCATAGTAGCATACGGTATTGATTATTGAGGTTTACGTGATAAGTCACTCAGTTTTGTTTTATTGGTATTATTAATGTAATAAAACAGAAAGACTTTTTATATAAAACAGAATACTTTTATAAAGTTATTCGTTTTATTAGGCTAATAGTAAAATCTTTTTATATAAAACAGAATACTTTTATAAAGTTATCTATTTTATTAGACAATAATTAGAATATATTATATTTTATTATGCATAGTGTTTGCATAGTGCCTGCATAGTATTTGCATAGTAAAATCTTTTATAAAGTTATTCGTTTTATTATATTATAAATAGAATATATTATATTTTATTTAAAAGATTTTGCTTTAAATATGGACCGTCAGATTAAAGTAAATCAATCTAGACCGTTCATGAGTTAGTTACTATGCAGTCCATTTTTCTATAAATAGAAGCTCATTCCTTCATTATTTCTTACGAATTCACTGAAACTCTAGAGAGAGAAACTATAGAGAGAAAGAAGAAAAATATTCTGCTACTTCACTATTTTGATATCAAGTTTCTTTTACGGTAAGGGATATTATTTGTTGTACTCGTAAGGGGTATTATTTATTTTGTATTCATGAAGAGAACTTCTGTTATTCCATTCCTTATTATTCTGTTGGAATAACCTGTATACGCGGGCTACCCTATACTTGGTGAAATTCTTCTGTTATTCCATTCTTTATTATTCTGTTAGAATATCCTGTCTATGCTTTTTATGCCGGACCTGGTTCCGTCTTTATTATGCTGTTGGAATATCCTATCTGTGCGTTTTACGCCGGACCTGGTTCCATCTTTATTATTCTGTTGGAATATCCTGTCTGTGCGTTTTACGCCGGACCTGGTTCCTTTATTTATTATTCTGTTGGAATAACCTGTCTATGCGGCCTATCGCATGCCTGGTGATTTCTTTTGTTATTCCATTCTTTATTATACTCAGTTGGTTAAAGTTTTGACTTCTATACTCCATGATATTAGTGGAATATCCTTGATATTTGCGCTTCATCCAGTATCTTTTCATGAAAATATTCTTCTGAGTATTCTTGAATTTTACTCTACAAAGAAGTATCATGTTGATAATTTGGACGTTATCAGTTCCTAGATAAATTAATTCTTGAACTTATTTTATTGAATTCTTATATCATTGTCATCATCCTCGTATTTATATTTTGTTGGAAGTCATCTATGGCCTGTAGTGCATAGATGGACTTGGTATGATTATGACCAGGGATTATTCGGTGTAATTATGACCGTAATGTTACAAATGATGTGGAAAAAAGTCCTCACTGGCCCGTAATGCATTGATGGATAGTTTTTGGTATGATTATGACTATGGATTCTCTTTGGCTGTAGTGCAAAGATGAATTATTTTATGGCATGATCAGGACCGTTGATGAAAATATGGTTATCTTTAGCCGTAGTGCATGGTTAATTCGTGGTCGTGATACTAAAGAATATCATTGGCCGTAGTGCAGGTGCGATTCAATGATGTGGATTATTTATTAAGTTGAGTCCCAGCGATAAAAATCATGAAAAACCTTTTAAATCATAAAAGATAGTAGATTTTATTCTCTACTTGACTCTTTTAATGGATTGCTGGTTCCGCTGCAGTTAAACTTGATGTCTATTGTATTTTATCAGTTTAACATTGTTGAAAACTAATGATAATTTATTCTGCATTATCTTAGTCATAATATTTCTTACTGGGCTAGTTGAGCTCACCCTTTCTTTCACTGTTCTCTTCAGGAAATGAGAATATAGTTGGGACGAGTCGAAAAACGAAGTGATGGACCAGATGATAGCATTAGTAGTCCTCACTATTCTATGTAATAGTGTGATAATAATTGTAATGAGGACTCCTTTTGAGTTTGTATACTCTCTAGTAGACAATATTTGTATTCAAACTCATAGTTTATGTTCTGTCGTATTGTACGCGACAGTTGTATTATTAAGTTGTATTTAAATTCTGTACCATATATTTGGCGACTCAGAATAGTATTTTGGGGGCATCACATTCCTGGTCGATATAGTGGTTAGGTTGACAAATTCTTGAACGGTTTAAAGAAGAGTCTATGCTAATTGATTCGGCTAGACAAAAATGATTTGAGATGTCAAAATGTATTGTATATATCATCAATGTATCATAGAACCTGATGCAGAATGATAAAAATGATGGAGTTATCAATGCAGAATTACTTAGTGTTGTATGTGATCTAAGGATCGTCAGCCCACTATGGAATGATATAGTATGACAAAGTCACACAATGACGGAATCCTCGAACAGACTGTATATACAGTGCGGTATCATGATGTCAAAATGATTTTAAGAATTTTAAAGGTAAATTATTGCCAACTGAATTTAGCTAGCAATGTTTCGATTTAAATTCAAATTATTTGATATACGTCTAAGCTATTTGATTCAGCTAGACAAATGTTTATGAAAAATTCAAAGTATTTTTGAGAATTTATCTCGGACCAAATTATTTTAGTGCGGAATCCTATGATAAGACTGAGGTGTTATGTTGATTGGATAAAATAATCCAATCTAGTAGCGTAAATATTTGCTAGACATAATTGATACGTTATGTAAGACGTAAGAGTACGATAGGCTAATAACCTAAAGTACTAGCAACGGTAGTTTACCTTCTTTGTGATTGTAAACATACCTAGTAATTTACTGTTTTACGATATAAATATCGTTAAAACTACGTGTTCATGGTCTATATGACCCCTCAGCATGATTTGAAAAGTTTTAACACCTTGGACTGAAGTCATGGAAGAATGTGATAGTAGAAGAGCTCCTCATAGTAGGATGCAATATGTACTCATTAAATTGAGCATGAAATCAAGTAAATATTAATTTAAAAACCTAGTTTTGATGAATAAAAGGAGTGGTGATTAGTAGACTGTAATTTTGAGGACAAAATTCTTAGAAGAATGGGTGAATGTGATAACCCAAAAAATCATAAAATCTTGAATGATTAGAATAAAGGTTAAACAATAAAACCTAGATGAGAATTTGAGGATTTATTTAAAATTTTCAAGTAAAACTTATATGGTTTGCTATTCGAATGAGAATAGAGAAAACATGGATTAAAAAATTCCAAAACCCTAGAAATGAATTGATATGTATATGAAAGAATATCAAGAATAAGGTATTACGATACCTGCAAATTCGATGTGAACTAAATAATTTAAGAAATGTTATATAAGCACATATGGAAATTTTATTAAGGAGATAAGATTTCACATGAAGAGATGCTACGAGGTTAAACGATGAATTAAGTTATATATATTTTAGCAAGAGGAATGATGAATTAAGTTAATGATATAAAGATCAAGATAAAATTATGTTAGTAATTAACATAGCTTGAATGTTGGCCTTGACTGGCAAATAAGAATTTGAATAAGTATAAAGTCGTTAGTTAATACGATTAGTAATAAGAAGGTAGTAATTTAAAACTCAAAATTTGAGTTAGAGATAGAATTTTGAAGCACGGACTGCTCGATTGCGTCCGGAACGTCAAGTTTAGTCAGGATGGACAATAAACACAAAATGTGTAAGGGTTGACTTTTTGGTCAAAGTCAACAGATGACTTTTTATGGGGAAAAATCAAAATTGGTGTGAGAAGTGTAATATGTTATGATTATGTGAATAATATGCTATAATATTTAAAGGAAGTCTCACTAATAAGTTAGTTAGTGAACTAACCTAAGTGTTTTATTAATCTAGAAAATAGATGTAAGGTGTTAAACCCTAATTAAATACTCAATAAAATTGAATAAGACAAGTCTAATTGGGTTATGTGAGTGAATTAATATTATTAATGAATAATATATGGGAATATTAATAATAATGAGCATAAGCTCAAGAGATAATAATGAAAAAAATAATAATAATTAAATAAGCCCAATTATATTTTTAGTGTGAGACTTGTAGATAAAATTAATTTAAGGGCAATTGGTTTATTAAATTAGCCCAAGAGGACATGTATAAGATAAATATAATAATGGCCCAATTGAATTAATGGGGAAGCCCAAGTTTAAAATTTTTAATAAGCATGATAATATAAATGTAAGCCCATTAAACATGTAATTGCAAGCCCAATTGTTAAGCTCACTTGGAGAGGTTATTATAGTCATTAATTAAGCTAGCTAATAAAAACAAAATTGGTGAATGAAGAGGGCATGTTGACGAAAATTAGAGGAGTGGGAAAAGGAGTGGAATGTAATGATTAAGTAACTTTAGTTGGTAAACAACTTCATTTGTTGTCAACTTTTTAATTGGACAACACACTAGGTGTTTCTTGCAAGACATCTTTGCTATGATGAGAGAATAGGTAAGATATGGATGAGATGCAATCAAATCCTTTGGATTATACTAGCAAATTTAGGATACCAATTTTATTCTCATTTTATTTGCTAGAGAAAAAAAAAGAATAGAGAGAGAAAAGGAAAATACTAAAGAGAGAGAGAGAGAGAGAGAGAGATGATCTCGTGGGGAAGAAGAAGAAGAAAGGAAGAGGGCCTAAGTTAATGCATCCAAGATTTATAACCTACTTTGGGTATAGAAGGAAGGAGGCTAAAAAGTCATGGTACAAAAAAATTAAATTCTAGACTTTATTTTCTTTTCTTTTTATGGATTTGATGGAGAAAAGGGTTTTTGATTTGGAAGTTCAAACCCCTATAATATATGTGTTTTTCATAGATTTAAGTATGTATCTACCTATAATGGGTGTTGATTTGATTTTAATCAAAAAGAAAAGAAAATTAATTTTTCTAGTTTTGAAAACCTAACTTTTGAGTGTTTGAAAATCCACCGTTTTTGATCTATGTATTCTTTTCTCGATCCGTCAAAGAGAGGTGATAGATATATGTGTTCACTAGTAAACCCAAGTGGTAGAACTCAAAAATCACGTTTCTAAAAGTCGTGGAGTGGATTTTGGTGAAAATAATCCCGTTTTCTTAAAACTGTTTTGGATCAGTCTGAAACGGGGGTAATTTCGTCCACTTTTTGTACTTTAAAAATTCTGAAAAAATTTGGATTGTTAATATCAGAAAATATGAAGGTTGTGTAAAATTTTGAGAATTTTTGGCCATACGGTTTGAGAGTTATGAATTTTACGGTGAAGGGCTATTTTTATGAAGCCACCCGAATAACTCTCTGTGTATAAGTCCAAAAATTACAAACTTTTTACTGGAAGTACATGTATATAACAGGAACATACTGTAATAATTTCAGAAGTTTTGGAGCTAATCTCGATTTATGAAAAATCGAGAATATTTAGCTATTATGGATTATTTAAAAATAGTAGATAGATTTTAAAAATTTCAGAAAAAATATATGTTCAATATGGAGCTATATTATGTCAAATCTCAGAAAAGAAATATTTTTGGGACTGATTTAGTATTTTTCATCTAAATGATGATAAATAGATAAATGGATTTAATTAAATATATGATGTCCAAAAAGATGAAAAATATGATTTATGACTTGAGACCCTTGAGCATGGCTTATGCAGATTTTTGATGAAGTTTTGGGTCGTGTGTGAAGTGTTATGATATTTATGGCATTTTAGAATGTTTAATGAGTTAATTAAGGAAAGGAAAACAATTGAACTAAATTGTTTATTAATGTGATTAATGACTTAAATTATTGTTATATGGCTAATAATATTGGATTAAGATATTATTAGTAGTATTTGACTAGAATGTTATTAAAAGGTTAATAATCTTAGCGTAAAATATTATTACATAATTAATAATATTCGACGGTAGATTAAAATAAGAGATTTATGTTATTTTTCAATATAATTGTTGAATTAGGTATTCAATGAACTATATTATGCTTGTAATAGACTAAAATGAGAATTCAGGGTGCTGAATTGGATTTTGGATTACTGAAATGGTTTCAGTCTGCTGAAATATTTTGTGGTCTACTGAAATAGTAATTTCAGGATGCTGAAATGTAATCCGGTTTACTGAAATGATATTTCAGTTTACTGAAAGTTTATCTAGCTTACTATGATAACATATAAAGGAAAAACTTATAAGTATAAGTTATAAGTGATGAAAAGAGTATCAAAGTATAATGATAATATTAAGACTAAGGTGTAATGTCTAATACTTAACTTTGTGAGTGAAGGTTAGACAAATTAATATAAGATGATGAGATTATCAGTAAGTAAATGAATATGGTGTTAAGATTATCTAATATTTGACTATGTGATTAAGTGTTAGATAGTATTATGAAATAAGGTATGATATGCTAATTGAAAGATCAATCTTATACCTGATAGGACTTTTCAATAAAGAGAATAAATTAAATTGTGTTGCAGTAATCGACTATGCATGCAAGTTTCCTTAACTCAAACTCGAGTTATATTACAAAGCATGTTAGTAAATGATTATTGATGATTATTCATGTCTAAACTAATTATTAATTCGCACTTAGTGCATGTTGCATATGTTCATCAGGTATGAAAGGCTGATCACCTTCATTACCCTAAGGTTCAGATAAAGTTATTTCTAGTCCTTGTTGACTTTAAACGTTATTGATTCAGTCATTCAATTATTGACATCTTGATTCATGTTCCTTCACAATTATTAAATTGTTGAAAACTTGAAAGCTTATTATTCTTTCAATCATGATATATCCTTAAATAAACTTATACTTGCTGGGCAAACTTATGCTCACCCTTGCTATATCATGATAATAAATTTCAGATAAAGGCGAAGGCTTGAAGAAGGATATAGACAAAAGCAAAATACAGTAATAGATGGTTATAAGAATAACTATTTAGTTATCTTATTGTAAACCTTTGTAATTTTGAAGGTATGTATTCAGTTAAGGTTAATAAACCTGGGAAAATGTTACATAATTATGTAAAATAAACAATATATGTTTATTTGTTCCGCATTATATGATAGAATATGTATGATGATGAAGTACCGTAACGTACAAAGTCCGAGGTTCTTGGGACCCGGATTTGGGGGCGTCACAAGAAAGCCTTAAAGCCCCAGGAATGCACGATGGCCTGATACTCAAGATGAAGGGTCTTCTGTAAAGAGTGGATTCTGAACCAGTTCCCCCTTCGGTGGGTAAACCTGGGGACCTGCATTACATTCAGATTGAGGTTTAACCATTGCCAAAAATCAAAAAAGATACAATTCGGTGTAAACCCCACAATACCTCTTTCGCATGTAGATAAACTAATGGATGGTTGCTCAAATCACCTAAAAGATCAGGAATAGTCACATATATGCCTGGAAGATCTTGGCATGAGGTAGAAGAAGAGGGAGTTGGATCCGTAACAAGAACATCCTCCTCATCCTTGAGAACTCCAGTCCTATCAACTTTGATAGGATGAATCATAAAATCTGTCAACCAACACACCTGTCGGGTAGGACGAGGCAAGGGAACGTCCGAAGTTGTCCTACAAAACCCCGAAGAAGCCCTTCGAGAGGAAGATCTGCTAAGCCTATCAGAATCCATAACTAAACAAAAACTCCAAATCACCTCAGAAAGGTTGAGATATGCTTCTATATTAAACCAATTAAATTTTAGATTAGCACATCATGCATGATCTGTATTTTCATTAAGTTAAGCATGCATCCCCAGTAGAGTTAAATATGCATTTACATTAAACACCCAGACTTAGAAAAAGTTTTCCAGATTCTCCTTTGTAAAATGGACTATCCACATGCATGTAGGCATGCCTAGGTGGTCATTCAGTAGCTCGCCAACCCAATCAAGAACAATATAAATGTTAACATTAAATCAAGCCCATAATGGTAGTCAAATTACCCAGGGCAATTAAAAATATGGTCATGACAACTGCATGCTCATTTTTCCTAAAAAATGATAGCTAAACTAGCCAAAATGTGTGTAAAATAATTTCTGAAAAAAATGAATTTTTTTCACATAAGAATGTTTAGCATGGTAGAATACAAACATTTACTAATCCTGTTCATTTTTATTAAGTCATCTATGCATACATATTTGATACATTGCATTCAAACTCATTCGACATTAAATCTAGCAATCTAACGGTCAAAACGCAAAAGAAAAGAATGTAAACGTTACCTAAGATGTGCAGAACAATTGTACGGTGATGGATTTCGTGAAAAACAACCCAAAATGAGGGAATCGTGTTAGGTTTTGTGAAAATCAATGATGCAATCAAATTGCATAAAACAGTGGAAGCATGGTAAAATCATATTTAAAAATTTTCACAAACCAATTACCTGGATCATCCTTTATGCATGTTATTAATTAAAACGAAGGATAAAAAGTTATGGAATCATACCCTTTAAGATTCGAACTTCCATTGGAACGAGTTCAACTTTTAGTTCTCCGTGATCTCCTTGAATCTCCGGAATTGATTCCTTCCTTTGATCAACGTTAGCCACACAAATGTTTAGCATCTAGAGGTGATCCACCAAGGAAGAAGGATTATTCAAGGAGGGTGGTTGGCTAAACCTTAGTTTTTTCTATCTCTATAGAAAAAGGAGTACTCTCCAACAATTAGAATTACGTCTACTGATATCTAGTATAAGACTCCTCTTATATAGATATTATTCAAACCTTCTAATCGAATTAGAAATAGGGTTTTATTTAATTAATTAAATTCTTTTAATTGATTAAGCTCCATAATCTTATTAGGGATAATTAATTAAACTCTTTTAATTAATTTGCCTCCTAATCTTGTTAGGAATAAATGAGATTACATTTATTAAATTAATTCCCAAACTTCTTCAAAAATTAAAATAATAATAATTGTAATAATATTAATAAGCATTCTCTTATTAATTTATATTTAATATTTCTAAAATATTAAATAATAAATATTAAGCTACTTAATTTACTCTATCACCATAGATTAAATTAAATACACTTAACATATTATTACGATTATGCCATTAACTTCTTAAATAATTATTCTTCTTTTTATGGTGTGACCCTTTAGGTTCTCCATATTAAACTGGTTATGAATAAATCAATTAGAACAATTCTAATCTCATTTAAATAAATAAATTAAACTATTAATTTATTTAAATAAATAATATTTATTCTACAATAAGGATAAGCCTCCTTAGTGTTCAACGACTTTTCAGATAATATAGATTTCAACATTAATCATCGAAGAACCTTTGAATAAATAGTTTTCGTACAATTCAATCATTCCACCATACAATGTCCCAATTAAATATAAGTAATAGAATTACTGTCAAGCCTTATTTTATTTAATTATATGTATTTCGATTCCCAAATGTACAACTCCGAATGAATGCAAATTAGAAAATCTTTTCTAATTTCATTTCACCTTGGCCAACGATTCCTGGGTTGTCATTTATCAAATCACATATGACATTTCTCTTTTTTTACTAGAAGTGATGGATTCTTTATTGATCATTAATTATCTCCATATATAACTAATTACACACAAGCATACCCTTTGATATATCCTAAGGCTCTTAAGGAATAAGTTAAAGTATAATTCATTATACACAAGATACTATGATAATCTCAAGTCCAAGGATCACTTGTACTACTATCACTACAGGAATTCCTATTGACAGACAAGTAAAACTCCATTAGGTATTCCTTAGCGAGCCACGTTAAGTGAACTTATTCTCCAATAAGCACCTGCATACTTACTTTAGTATCTCCACACAAATGATTATGAGATCAATCATCCTTATCCAATGAGAAAATAACGTATGTATCAATCTATCCGGATACACTAAACCCTTTTTTAGTAATCCATTGATTGAGAACATTTTAGCTTTTGAGCTGTAGACACTCAAAATTTTCTGCACACCTGTCACTGATATTGCAGGAGGACAGATTCATCTTTCAGAGATAACCCTAGAAGACAGCTCATATCCAGTCCGGATACTACCAAAAGTTCGGTCTCAACCCCGAAACACATACCGGGAGTATCAGTTCCAACCTCAGAGATAACCCCGAGGCATACAGTTCAAATACCGAAAATTCCACCAAAGAAGGCTGATTCCTCTCGGAGATAACCCCGAGATATTCAGTCTCAGTCCCAACACTGGAAATAGCAGTGCTAACCTCGGAGATAACCCTGAGGATTACAGTTGCAGTTCCAGAGATAACCCTGGAAATGCTTGTTTCAAATGTATGCAATCAACTTCAACCTCGGCACTCAACCCGAGGCACTCACTATAAAACCCAGAGATAGCACCGGGAAGACAGGCACACTTCAGAGATGAAACTGAGGACCTTTAACACTTGCAGCAGTCCAACCTCAGAGACAACCCTAAGCAACGTCTGCTTTATCGACCCAAACTGGAGATAACCCCGGTGAGGGGCAGAATCAACATCTTACCACTTTAATGCCACATCGTAACGTCTCAACATTTCATACATACATTTATACACAACAATGTCCCACAAGAACCAATGAAGTCTAATCCCGAGTGACTATTGCACAGGGCAACGGATAGAATTTGAAGCTTGAAGACCGAAGGGCATTATCTCATCTTCCTGACTTCGTACAACCTCTAATCCCATATCATTGTGTAACTCTCGACAACGGCGGTCCGAAATAGGTCTTATACACCTCAATCGGATGCCCGGATTGCAGTTCTGAAAGGTTGAGTGGACATCACATTGCATGCGTCCACATACTTCTAGACAGCGGGACCCGGGCAGCCGCAGGTACATCTGCGGCTAGCGCCAGGTACACCTACGGCTTCCCCCTCTATAAATAGAGGGCTTGGGGTGGCCATTTGTAGAGAAAAAAAGGCGAAGAAGCCTTGTCAAATTTGCTCTGTACACACCCTAAACTGAGTTCTTTCTCATTTTACACACTTGTGAGCTCACATATAGCTACTATTGTACAGGCGGGAGCCGAGTGTTCATCCACTTAAAGCTATAGAAGTCTTCTTTGGCAGTCCACTGTAAGCATTCTTACACACTTTAAAGCCTTTTTCTTCATCTTAGCACATAACATTCTTCACGTTGAGAGTCGTGTTGCGTGTGTATGCCCGGACTTCGGTCTGTAGTTTCATTTCAGTTTGTATATATATATATATATATATATATATATATATATATATATATATATATATGGACTAACATTATCGAGTTATGCCTCGATTGAGCCTAGACTTATATATATATATGAACTGTTGTCGGACTTTGTTCGATGAGTCTGGATTTTACATCCGGTGCATTTACTGCTTTAATATATATATATATATATATATATATATATATATATATATATATATATATATATATATTATGTTTCGTCCCGCCTGGAGTTTACTTCGTGGCGGTTGATTGCTTTTACAGCTTTATTTACATTTCGTCCAGCCTGGAGTTTACTTCGTGGCGGTTGATTGCTTTCACAGCTTTATTTACATTTTCTTATCCCCCCTGGAGGTACTTCGTGGTTGGTGATCATGTTTATATATGTATATTTACATCTTATATATATAACTGCTTACTGCTTTCGTACAAATTGCGGCATCATGTGAGCCTAAGAATCATTTGATCACAGATTCAGTCTACTGAATCTAGATTCGGTTCCCGTGATGGACATTTTCAACTGTAAGCAGCTTGTAAATTTATTCACGGTGTTTAGATGTCCTCAGATGGTTTTCATGCCCACGAGGAGTTCGGCACTACTTTGTACATTATTTTTCTCGAAGATGCTTCGCATCTCGAAAATAAAAATAATCAAGCCGAACATTTAATAAAATGGAAGTATCAAAGGCCTCATTTACTATTGAGCACAAGGGTTTGAAAAACCTATTTTATAAAACATCACTGCTATATCTTGTTTAAAACTGAATGTTTACACAAATTCAATCCCTTTGTATATAGGTTCAAACGAGGCATAGCACTACTTTCAAATAACTACGCATTGACCCACACACACACACACACATTCATATAATAGTTTCTTGAAAAGTGGCGGTCACCGTGGTAACACAGATGTCGGGGGGTGCCTAACACCTTCCCTCTGCATAAGCAAGTCCCCGGACCCTAATGAATCTCGATTTCACAGACACGTTTAGCAATGTCACATCACTGGGTCAATGTGCAAATAGTTTCTAGGTTGTGTTGGTACAACCAGTTAAAAACCAACTGGCGACTCTTACAGTCAAATCATCGACATATAAATGTCGGACCTTTTCACAACTTATTTTTTTAAACAAATCTCACCTAACATGAGAACACCAAAAAATAAGAACAGAAAGGGACAAATAAAAATCCCGACGTTGACAGGTGGCGACTCTGCTGGGGATGCCAATAAGAGGACTTAAGCCGCTATTATAAGCTTTTCAAAACTATTATATGCTTGTGTGTGGATGTTGCATTTACATTTATGATGAATGTGTATGAATGCATATATTTACTGCACTTTATGCTTTACACTATATCTTCTTGTGATATTAGTGCTTTGCACATGTCATCATTTTCATAAACGGTGAGACACATTGTATGTGAATGTATGTTGTGTGGTTCCTCCACTAGGAGGCTATCCTATCGGTGTTTGATTACTGGACTTGTAGGAAGACTAATTCCAAAGAGGCTCAGGAAAGTCACCACCCAAATTAGCTCCAGTTGAAAGACCGGATTAACTTCTCGTTGAGTAAATTGCGATGATTTGGGAACCCTCGTGCCAAAAAGCCGCGAAAGTAACCTAAGATAGGTCAGCCTCTGATAAACCAAACGCGGAGGAAAGTATCTTCATGATTTCTCATTTCAAGTTACTCGTAAAGTTAATTACTTATAATTTTATTCCATATTCATCTCCATGTAATGAGAAATATGAAGAAAAATGTGCATACTTAAATTACACATGCTATCCTATATTACAAATAGCTAACATCCGCTTTACAGGATAAAATTCCTAAAACGGATACATCACATAGCATGTAATCATTTACACATTCCCTAAGACTAAACTATGTAAGTCTTTCGCAAGGAAGCAATCAGATCTATTACCCATTCAAAGTCCAAAAAGGCCACGAGCGTACAGCCAATCATGTCTTCATCTGACCAATCTAATCCCGTTTCTCGGCGAAGAATTCAACGGATTAAGTAAACAAATCACAGATTTGGCTGTCCTGCTTAAAGAATTACATTAATCTATGCAGGGCTCAAAAATTCCCACACATACAGAATCCTCTGCACAGGGAGGAATCCAAGGTTCGGATAAAACAAATTTGGAACTACAATTGCTTACGACGGACAAAAATCCTAAAAACACCCATCTCAAAGGAGATCTAGACACTGGTGACATCAGGAAGAAGGTCCTTCAAATGGAAGAAACCCTTTGTTCTATCAAAGGAATTGGAGCACACGGGAGTGTCTCATATGCTGACCTTTGTATATTCCCTGGTGTTCATTATCTAGAGAAGTTCAAAACTCCTGAATTCGAAAAGTACGATGGGTTAGGAGATCCTTACACACATTTGAAGGTGTTCATTGGAGAACTTGGATATTATGCAGAGGACGAGAAGCTCAGAATGCAGCTGTTCCAAAAGAGTCTGACTAGAGAAGCCTGTTCGTGGTATACCAGATTAGATAACTCAATGATTCATAGCTGGTAAGAACTAGCTCATGCCTTCCTTACACAATACAGCTTCCAGTCTCAGATGGCTTTTGACCGATACCAAATTACCAAGGTCAAGAAACAGTCCAATGAGTCTTTTAGAGAGTATACTCAAAGGTGGAGGCGCCTTGCTGCTCAAGTTATTCCTTCTGTGACAGAGTCAGAAATGGTCATGACCTTCATTGACATACAAGAAGCTCCTTTCTATGAGAGAGTTTTAGATGGCATTGGTAAACTATTTTCTAAAATGGTCAAACATGGAGAGATGGCTGAGATGGGATTGAAGTTAGGAAAGCTTCAAGACTTAGCCGCTCTTAAATTAGTTGCTGAATACAACCAGTCTGGAACTTATGGAAACAACCTCCGAAGGGTCTATAAAAAGAAAGAGGATGATGTTTCCTTAATACTGCAAGGTCAAAAGGGCAATCAGAATATGCCTATCCAGAGGAGAAATTACACTCCTTTTCAAGCTCAATCTTCAAACCCTCCATTGCCTAAAGGTGGAGAAGTTAAACGCCCTCGAGTGTTCACACTCCTAGGGGACTCACTCGAGAACATTCTCAATCTTCTGACCACTCAGAAGAAAATTACGCATCTTCTTCCACCAACCAACCCTAATGGGAAGGGTTTCGATGCTACTCAGAAATGTGCTTATCATGTCGGGGCACCTGGACATAGTACTCAAGATTGTTGGGCCTTGAAACACAAGATCTAAGATTTAATAGACAACGGTGAGATTGGTCACCAAACCAGATCAACCTCACGTGCAAGATAACCCTCTTCCTCAACACAAAAAGGAAGAGGTCAACATGATTAATTGGAGCGGTGGATAGAGTTCCAATTTTAACGGTGAATTATCCTAGACCATCAAAGACAGTGTTGACAAATGGGATTATGCAAAGTTCCAGTTTATGATGGAACGAAAGATGAAAGCTCTGTGTAAGAAAATTGAGCAATTGGCAGAACTGATGACCTATCAGCATTAAGTCACACGCCAATTCGTCAGCTAGGATCATGCTAGTCTCCTCCCTTTTGTTATGAATAATCCCTTGTCGCCTTCAGAAAATGAAACACTGGAAGACAAAGTGACGAAGAGAGCAAATGCCAAAGCCCGTCGGGATTTTGCCAATAGAAGGGAATTTACATACCTGGGCCAACCTATGGAGAAGATACTTCAGATGTTGATCAATGAAGGAAGGATCTGTAACGCCCCAGAAACTGGGTCCTCTAACCTCGATTCGGTCATCACGAATAAAATACTAACTTCCACCTCTAAATAACATACGATAACAAAAATGCAAAAAATAATAAACATACGTCGTTCATTCAAAAAATGTTACTAGTCCCAAGTTCGATAACCTTAATATCATCTTACAAACATACCCTAAAATAATAATTAGGGTTCACATCACATAACATTAATTTAAACTAGTCATATAGCAAAGTCTGCTCCTAGCGACTATCTACATCTTTCCTTTACCCTTGTCCTTTCCTGAGGTCTCGAGATAATTCATGATATAACAAGGATGAGCAACAAGTTTTCTCAACAATTTTAAATACAACAATTAAGGATATATCATGATGAAAGGAAAATATCGGATAAAGAATTCAACAATATGAATATCTGAAGGATTCAACAATATGAATATTAGAAGCAAAGATAATAATTTGCTTTTAGAATAACTGATAGTCAAGTAGACTTTGAACTATAACACTCCAATGGAATCAATAGTTGATTGACCCTTTGGTTACTGGCTACATAATAAGTTCTTCAGGGGATCAGCCTCGCGTACACTATGTATATGCATAACATTTAAATATGCTATGTGTATCTTATATTAAATACCTGGTACTCCCGTATCATAGAAAGGGTTGTTCTTTCAGTCTAAGAATCATTACCCTCAATAGGTTGGGATAGCTTTTATAAACTTCATACGCTTGTCTGACCGAACAAAGGTTCAGACTCTATCTAACATAGTTCAAGAATTATAGAACTTTAAACGATGTACTAGTCCAAGACTGTACGAACTCAAGTGCACTACGTGCGAATATCAATAATATCAATGTGGAATAATTATAAGATAATTAGACCACTTAATAGCATACTTGGAAATAAAGTTCAAGCTTAAACGAATAACTTTCAATTCAACAATAACCTGCTCAATTCAATATGAGAAGGATAGGGAACTTTCACAGTCAAATAGTGAATTTCAAGGAAACTTACTCAATGATAATTTGAGTAAAGTTAGGGAACTTGCTTACGATATGCGTCGAATAAAGTAATGTAAGGGTTTAGAATACTTGCTCAATATAAATTTGAGTAAGTTTAAGGAAACTTGCATTCAATATACGAATCGTATGAAATTCAAGAACTTGCACAAAATCCAAAGTTTGTGTAAGTTTAGGAAACTTGCCTGCTTGCTCAGCTACAATACAATTCTAGCTTTAATTAACTTACGTTGAAACGACCTAACGTTGGCAAGTCGGTCATTTCAATTAGTACGTGTAAACTAAGATGAGTCCACACTTAAAGAATTAAGTTATCACATAGCATGCTTCTCAACACATTATATGGCACATTGGTCACATAATACAAGATAAAGAAATCACATAAGCATGCCTTGAAAGTTCAGATCAAAAGCAGAATGTATACATGACTGCAGGATGGCGCAGTTGCGCCTGGTCTAGGCTTAGGGACGGCGCAGCTGCGCTGTCCCTTGGCCAGACCAAGGTTGAGCTGCTACTCTCCTATCTTCAGTCAAACTCTAACATACACCTATACATACATATTAACATACATACATGCTAGAGTTTCACATAGCACATGACCATACTTGAGTTTACTACTTCAAGTTTAACTTACACATTATATGTCATTAAAACACAAAAAGGTCATGTAATCATCATGCTTTGCGACTTGATTATACAATACTCAGTAGTCATACTTGTATATAGACAACACATGTATACTTTACTCACATAGTTCATATTCTAGAAATTTCCTTTTTTATGACTATGTGTGTCTAAGTGAAAATCATACCTTAACCAAACGATGCTCATGCCAATATGTTTATAGGCATAATGAATCCTAATACACATGCTTGCATAGTCATAACATACTTTACTCATTACTTGATGACATTAGCTTTCTCATTCTAACTTTCTTTGAATTTAACACTAAGTCAACTTAGTATATATAAGGCATCTTAACATGTAACTCTCATGCATTTACCACATATATTAAAGCCACATGCATTATCAAATGGTCAGATCTTATAAGATAAAGGTATTGGTCAAGCTCACTTTGAAAAGCCTTAAGTTTCTAATCTTTGAAATAGCCTTAACCTTCAATTATGTATGCTAGTGTGTTCAATCGCTTTAGTCTTACATTTCATGTCAATATAAACCATATTATCATGTTCATAAAGTCAAAATGCTCACATGATGTGTTCGTGACAAAGTCCACTTTTGAAATCACAAATCTCCTTTCAAGACCACAAGTGTTGTGTCTATCATTGCTATACTTGCTCATTCAATATACATATGCTTACATGTGCGTGTTAAAACAATTTACAAGCTCGATCTACAATGTACTAACAATTTAGAACAAACAGAAACATAACAGAACACATCAGTTCTGGTGCAGGCCTGGCGCAGCTGCATTGCACCCTAGTACAAATAGGGCGCATCTGCGTCGTGCCTGCATCAGAGACAGTAAGCAGACTCTGTTTGCAGAGCTTTAACCAACTTGGTTTCACTTGCTTTAAACATGTTCCAAACCATCATTTGAGAGTTCAAACGTGCAAGCCTACTTCGTAAACATATCATGCCATGTTAATTCACATTGATTGACAAATAATTCTAGAAATTCCTAAGAATTTGACAAAACCCAACTAAGAACATAAGTAAAGATTATAAACCTCTTGGAGCTGAATGACTTAATTTCTTTCCTCTGAGCTTGCTTCTAAAATTTTTTAGCAACTTAGAACTCTCAATATCAGACTTCAATAAACAACAAAACTGAAACTAAAGCTTCTATTTATAAAGGGAACTTGAACTGGATAATCAAATTGCACTAAGGTTGAGTTTATGGTGTAATGGAGAAAAACAATGGTTATTAAAGAGTGGTTCACCAACTGATTTCTAGCCATCATCCCTACACAACTCTAGCCTTTTTGGAAAATACGCAAGTTAGTTCTAAGTCACTATTCATGTAGTATGTGCCACTCAATTTGGGAAAAAAATCACAGCACTTGCAAAATGTAATACCAAAACAACATTTGGTTTAAACTATACACATAACATATACTTTGGTTATATAATATGTTTACACAATTCAATTCATACAACATAGGTTATAATGATTTAAAGAGCATACAATGTATTTCCTAATTACAAGTTATCAAGTAGTGCATATACAAATAATTCATGTACATTTTCTATCACCACAAATACAATTGTGTATTGCTTGCACAATTAATCAAGTAAATAAAATCATATTATATTAATTAATCTTTTACACATTAATTATTATCTACCCAATAATAATTATTAATTAACACATTATCAATTAATTACACATAATTGCAATTAATCAATATGTTCAACTATTGCTACTATATTCAAATAAATTGAATATTTAATTAATACTCTTATCAAGTCTTTGATATTAAAATCTTAGGGTTAGTCCACTAATTTAAATAACTATTAGTGACTCCCTTTAATCAATACATCCCTTCACATAGCCACATAAGGTTTAAATAAATTCACAAAACTAACTCATAAAAATTAAATCACATATTTAATTAAATAAGGAGTTTCAAAATCGTGGATATTACATCCCTCCCCCCTTATAAAAATTCTGTCCTCGGAATTGCAAAAATAAGGTTACTCAAATAAAAACGGATAATTCGCTCTCATTTTCTCTTCTAACTCCCACATAGCTTCTTCTACGGCGTGATTCCTCCAGAGAATCTTAACGGAATGGATAATCGTATTCCTCAACTTCTGTTCCTTCCTATCTAGTATCTGGACAGGAACTTCTTCGTACGATAAGTTTTTCTCGACTTGAATTGGTTCATAGGAGATAACGTGCTTGTAGTCCGGTTTATACGGTCGTAATACTGACACATGAAACACATTGTGAATGTGCACAAGTTCAGGAGGTAACGCTACCTCGTACGCCACTTCACTGACTTGCCTCATAATCTCGAACGGTCCAATGAACCTAGGGCTCAACTTGCCCTTCTTCTCAAAATGAATCTTCTCCTTCCAGGGAGATACCTTCAGAAATGCATAGCTCCCTACTTTAAAATCTCTCTTCTTGCGATGTAAATCCGCATACTTCTTCTGGCTATCTTGAGCTGCCACTAGTCGAGCTCTTATCACCCTGATAATTTCCACCATCTGTTGTGCCAACTTTGGTCCCAACAGTCGACGTTCTCCAACTTCATCCCAGCATAAGGGCGTTCTACATTTCCTCCCATACAGTACTTTGTACGGCGGCATTTCGATACTGGCGTGATAACTATTGTTATATGTGAACTCTACTAATGGAAGGTGGTCCTCCCAACTACCCTTGAAGTCCATCACATAAGCTCGGAGCATGTCTTCAAGTGTTTGAATTGTTCTCTCACTTTGCCCATCGGTCTGCGGATGATACGCGGTACTCATTCGCAGTTGCGTTCCCATTCTTTCTTGAAGACTCTTCCAGATGTTTAACGTGAATCGCAGATCTCTATCTGATACAATAGATACCGGCACCCCCATACCTCGAGATAATTTCCTTGACATACAATTTGGCTAACTGGTCCAAACTATACTTAATCTTAATCGGCAAAAAGTGAGCTGACTTAGTAAGATGATCTACAATCACCCATATGGCGTCGTTGTGACACCCCCAAATATGGGTACTTCATTTCCACCAAATTTGGTGCTCACTATCAAAATAATTACATCTAACTACCCATGATAAATGATAAAGACATAATTTAAATAACTTCAACAGTAATCTTTCCTATTAAAGGGTTACATCAACATCTCAAAAACAATCCCAGGTAATCTAACCTTAAAATTATTACATCAGTTGCGGAATACATTAAAATAGAAAACAAGTCTTATAACATCATTCATTTAGATAAGTTCTAAAATAATTCTTCATCACTTGGACATCTTGCCCTTTCCTTTGCTAGTAGATGGCTCATCAACTCTTTCGACTTTAGCTACATTGTTAATTGCAAGAGTGAGCAAACAAATGCTCACTGAGATAGAAGATAGTAATAACAACATAAGAATGAACAACGAATGCTAAACAACATTGAACTTGTTCTACGAATCAGAAATAGAAAACAAGTTCAAGCTTAATATCTGAGGGTCTTATGACCACGAACTTTGTCCACAGTATATAGGTATTATTATCGTAACCTTAACAGTCATTTAGACTATACAGACTCTTCTTAACGTACTTAGGGGGATCAGCCCTTTGTACCATGTATTGTGCACAAATATCTAAACTTTACACGTACAAAATCCCCTATGTTAGGATTGTTCGTCTCAGTTTGAATTTAGAATTTTCGCACTAAAGAAAGTTTAGTTTAGAACTAGCTTATCAGTGCCTCTAGAATTTTAGAACACTATTTAGTTTCCATCAACAAAGGTTTAATACAAGAATGTATAACTGAACAAGGCTATCAAAGTCAAAGATCGGATATCGACAATATATAATTGAATAAATATGATATACACTCAAGGTACCATATTCAAAGAGTTAGAACAATCGCCTTTGAATCAATATGTTAGAACAATATGTGTTTTGAATTATAACAATTGAGAATGTGAAACTCATTCGATGTAACGAATTGGGTTACAAGAGCTTATTCAACCATACATAAGGATAGAATCAATAGTATTGCTCAATAATAGTTTAGGAACTTGCATTCATTAATAAAAAAATGAAGTTAGAAAGCTTGCTCAGTGTAAAGAGTTTAAGGTTCAAAAACTTGCACAGTTATTATAAGAGTAGAGTTAAAGAACTTGCCTTGATTGTAAGCTACACAAATGTAATATAATCTGCAATTACCCTACATACATCATTGAAATCGCAACAACAATTAGTTGTATAAATATTAGCTTTAGGGTTTAAACCATTATTTAGGTCATAACCCTAACCTAACACCTAACCATGTATATTAACATACTTAACGAATCTGAAATCTCATTACGATCCAACATAACTTAATCGTTCCTTTCTAACTTTGAAAACACCACATTTGGTTTCATTTTATAACTTATTTAAATAATTATTAAAAATCTTTTACACTTTGAATTACAACACATGACAATATGTTTTAGTAGTTTATGTTATGCCCTAACATCATTAACATGCATGATAAACTAACCCAAGTCCGTTACGCATGACTTGCAATTAAGCAGACTTCACTGTCTGTGACTGGCTACTCGCACGGCCGCGCGAGTAATACACTGGACTATCGCGCTCTCGCGCCCAAATGCTGCGTGCTCGCGCGACAACCGCACGCCAGACAGCGCACCCGCGCGACGGCTCAGTTCCAATTTTTACAGACGCGAACTAACACTCTGTTATAGGCCAAAAATTCCAATTCTACAAAACTACTCCCAAATTCAACATCTAAAACTTTGGAATAACATAGCTACACATGCTATTCATTATTCTACATACAAAAACATTATATAATCATCATTTTGAAGAATCAAAACTATATATTTTCCAAATTTCTTCATTTTATACTTTTAACAAATTTGATCGCTGCTAACTTGTTTCTTAATCAATTTTCATGATTCGAACTACATTGCTTTCGTTTCTTAACCTATTAATACAATCCAATAACAAATTTTAAATTACAACACATATAAAACATCAATTTTCATACTTTCTAAAGCCATACTATATGAACATAACACTGTTATTTCAATTTCTTTCCTACACACCAATTTTAACGAATTTGATAACAAATAACAAGTATACATGATGATTAACAGAGTTTTGCAAACCTACAAGAACATATATGCATACCACAATTCACGTGATTTCCAATCACATAGAATATATATACATATATACTGAAACTAAAAGCTAGAATGGGGCTAGTTTATACCTTGATTCTTTGATGGTATGATAGCCAAATTAAGAGAAATCCTTTCACCAAAGCCCTTCTTCTCTAACCCTCTAATATCACTGTGTTCTCTTCTTTCAAGCTCTCTCTCAACACTCTGCTCTTCAGTCTTAGGAGAAAAATAAAACGCGAAGTATGAAATAACCCAAATGATAATCATGGTTATCAGTTAAAAAACCAATGGGCGTACGTTAAAATAAGCTAAAGGCCACAAGGCCATGTTTGGCTAACTAAGAATTCCCCCCCCCCCAAACTAAATTATTTATATTATATAGTTTTCATGTGTCACACTAGTTAAAAACTTTAGCTTAATTAATTTAAATTAATAATAATAAAAATCTTATTATCATTATTATACTTATAATTAATAAATAATTATATATCTAATTTAATTAGTAAATTAGAAACATCACTTTATTTAATTTATTTATTTCCATTAAATTAAACAATTCATTTAATTTAATTATCTTCTTAAATATTAAACAATTGATTTAATTTAATTATCTTCTTAACTTAAATCCTTTAGATAAAATTATCAACACTCAATTTAATTAACATTAGTTAATTTAGTTACTAAATTAATTCATCATAATTCATCAATTATTTATTTTTCTTAATAAATAAATTATTTAAAATATTTATTTAATTTCATAAATATTTAAATTAAATTATAAATTTCTCGATCGTTACAGTCGTGCCCTTTCTGCGTTGCTCGAAGTCCCACCACAAAGTCCATTGTGATGTGCTCCCATTTCCATTCTGAAATTTCTAATGGTTGTAATAACCCGCTTGGTCGTTGGTGCTCTGCCTTGACTCTCTGACAAGTTAGACATCTACTTACGCATTCCATAACCTCTCTCTTCATGTTTGGCCACCAGAAGTGGTGACGCAAATCTTAGTACATCTTCGTGTTTCCTAGGTGTATCGAGTATCTCGTACTGTGCGCTTCTTGCAAAATCTCCTCTCTCAGTTCTGGTACTAACGGTACCCAAATTCTTCCTTCAAATCTTAGCAGTCTAGTGCTATCAACCTTAAATTTCAATTCCTCACGTTCAGTCAATCGATTCTTGATGTTATCGCAATCTTCGTCCTTTTCTTGTGCCTCCTTAAATTTATCCAATAAAGTCAGGCTCACCGCCACTATAAATAATTGTTCGTCGGTCTCCATCGGATACCTAATTTCCAAGTCTAGTCGTTCAAAATCTTTCACTAATTCTTCTTGAATATTCAACTTCAATAACTTCTCTCTGCCTTTTTTACTCAAAGCATCGGCCATTACATTTGCTTTGCCTGGATGGTACAAAATTTCACAATCATAATCTTTGATCAATTCTAACCATTGGCGCTACCTCATGTTTAACTCTCTCTGCGTGAAGATATACTTCAGACTCTTGTGATTCGTATATATCTCACACTGCTGCTAACTCCAGGTCATGAGTCGGATATCCCTTCTCATAATCTTTCAGCTGACGTGAAGCGTACGCAATGACCCTGCCATGTTACATCAGTATACAACCAAGACCCTTGTGTGACGCATCACTATACACTATAAACCATCCCGTGTTGTCCGGTAAAGCCAACACAGGTGCTTGACTAAGCCTCTTCTTCAATTCTAGGAAACTTTCTTCACACTTCTCCGTCAAAACGAACTTAACTATTTTTCTGGTAAGATTGGTCAAATGTGATGTTAATTGTGAAAAATCTTGAATAAATCTTCGATAGTATCCCGCCAATCCTAAGAAACTCCGAATTTCTGTCGACGTCTTCGGCTGCTCCCAATTGATAATTACTTCTACCTTCGCTGGATCCACCAAAACACTATTTTTGTCGATAACGTGCCCTAAAAACTGCACTCTCTGCAACCAAAACTCATACTTGGAGAATTTTGCATACAGCTTCTCCCTCCTTAATGTCTCCAACACTATCCAAAGATGCTCGGCGTGTTCTTCCTCTGTCTCAGAATAGACTAGAATGTCATCGATGAATACGACAACAAACTTATCTAAATATTGTTTGAACACTCTGTTCATCAAGTCCATAAATGCTGCTGGGGCGTTCGTTAACCCAAATGACATAACTAGAAACTCAAAGTGTCCATACCGAGTTCTGAATGTCGTCTTTAGAATGTCTTTCGGCCTCACTTTCTGTTGGTGATAACCGGTCCTCAAGTCAATCTTTGAAAAGTACTTTGCCCCCTTCAACTGATCAAACAAATCGTCTATGCTGGGCAACGGGTACTTGATTTTAATGGTGACCTTGTTCAACTCTCGGTAGTCGATACAAAGTCTTAGTGACCCATCTTTCTTCTTCACGAATAAGACTGGTGGTCCACACGGTGATATGCTCGGTTGAATGTATCCCTTATCTAACAACTCTTGTAATTAAGCCATCAGTTCTTTCATTTCTACTGGTGCCATATGATACGACGCTTTGTATACCGGTGCTGTCCCCGGTGTCAAATCAATAACAAACTCAATCTCTCTATCCGGTGGCAATCCCAACATTTCGTCTGGGAAGACATCAACGAAATCCCTTACAATAGGTATTTGACTAAGTTCACCCTCAACTCGTCGACTATCAACCACGTGAGCTAAATAACCTATACAACCCTTCCTAAGCAATCTCTGCGCTTGCACCATCGTCAGAAAATGAGATTATCTCGGTAATTTACTACCATAAAATACCACCTTTTACTTATTCAGAGTCCTAAGGTGTACACACTTCTTCTTATAATCTATAACTGCTCCATGAATCGATAACCAATCCATTCCAAGGATTACATCGAACTCCCCCAAACGAATCGGTATCAAATCCACTTTGAGCTTAAATCCTCGCAGATCGGCATAACAACTCCTATGAATGTATTCTACGGGAATAATTTCCTTGTTCGCTACTTCTACGTTCATTGGGTGTTCTAATCTCTCATGGGGTAATTCTAACTATTTAACAAATTCTTCAGAAACAAAAGAGCAGGTAGCACTCTAATCAAATAACACGTATGCATCTATATCATTGATCGGAATGATACCTGACACCACGTCCTTAGACTCCACCGCATCTTGTATGGTCATGTTGAACGTTTGTGCCATTTTTCTGTTGGCTTGACTGACTGGCCCTCCAATGTTCAGCCCATTGTTGTTGTTGTTGCGGTTGCCGCTAGCTGCATCGCCCTTTTCTTCGGGCAGTCCTTGATTTGATGGTCTGTGGCTCCACACGAGAAACATCCTCCCTTTGGATTATTCAGACACTGAGGAGCCATGTGCCCCAGTTGTCCGCAATGATAACAAACACTCTTCTCCTTCATGCACTCCCCCGAGTGATTCCTCCCACAGTTGTTGCACTTCATACTTTTCTTGGCCTCTCCCTCGGACTTATTTCCTCCAAAGGATTGGCTCTCCATCCATTTACACTTGTTGGGGTTGATTCCTCCACTACTTCCCCCCTTATGTCCTTCCTGACCAGTCTTCTTTTCTTGTTTGAAATGAGCGATGGCTTCATTTCCTCCTTCGACAATGATAGTCCTTTCCAAAAGATCAGAGTAAGTCTTAATCTTTAATACAGCCACTACTTTCTGCACCCATGGTTTCAGTCCTAATTCGAACCTCCTTGCCTTCCTGGCCTCCGTGTCAACCTGATGTGACGCGAATCGGGCCAACTAATTAAATTTTGTCGCGTACTCAGTGACAGACATACTACCTTGCTTCAGTTCCAGAAACTTAACTTCCGCATCCTGTTGCGTATTCTCTGAGAAGTAATTCTCAAGGAATAGGTCCTTAAATCTGTCCCAAGGAATAACTCCTTCGTCTGCTCGTCCCTTATTGGCCTTCCACCAATAGTTAGCTTCGCCCGTCATCATGAAAGTGAAAAAACTCGTCTTCTGTGCTTTGGCCACTCATGCGACCTCAAACACCTTCTCCATCTCTTCTATCCATGTCTGGGCTTCAATTGGGTCTAAGGTTCCTTGGAACTCCGGTGGTCCTACCAATTTAAAGTCCATAAAGCTAGCCAAGTGTTGTCCTGGCTGCCCTGCTACTGGCGGGGGTCTATTTTGCATTGCCTCAGTTAACAGGTTAACGAAGTTCTGCATTGGATCAACATTTTCTCCTCCACCATTGTTAACGGATCCTTCCTCCCTTTGATTCCGCTGAAGTCTCCTAGGCGGCATGATCTAAGGAAAGGGAGAAACAATTAGGCTTTATGTGATATGCTATCCATGTTAGCATTAAGAAGTTTAAGACGTCTATCAATCATTCTTGATTTAAATAAACCACTTCAATATCACAATAAAACTCAATGGATTTCCTCATCCCATCACTTGCATACTCTACTAGAGTTTTCTACTAAGGTTATAACCTAGGTTTTGAATTCCTAACGTTTATAACCTACAGCATTGATACCAACATGTGACGCCCCCGAAACCAGGTCCTTTGACCCATGTTCGGTCATCACGAATAAAATACTAACATCCACCTCTAAACAACATACGATAACTAAAATGCGAAAAATAATAAACGTATGTCGTTCATTCAAAAAGTGTTACTAGTCCCAAGATTCGATAACCTTAATATCATCTTACAAACATACCCTAAAATAATAATTAGGGTTCACATCACATAACATTAATTTAAACTAGTCATATAGCAAAGTCTGCTCCTGGCGACTATCTACATCTTTCCTTTACCCTTGTCCTTTCCTGAGGTCTCGGGCTTAGCTGCAATATAATTCATGATACAGCAAGGATGAGCAACAAGTTTGCTCAACAAGTTTAAATACAATAATTAAGGATATATCACGATGAAAGGAAATATCGGACAAAGAATTCAACAATATGAATATCTGAAGGATTCAACAATATGAATATTAGAAGCAAAGATAATGATTTGCTTTTAGAATAACTGATAGTCAAGTAGACTTTGAACTATAACACTCCAATGGAATCAATTGCTAATTGACCATTTGGTTACTGGCTACAAAATAAGTACTTGAGAGGATCAGCCTCACGTACACTATGTATATGCATAACATTTAAATCTGCTCTGTGTATCTAATATTAGATACCTGGTACTCCCCTATCATAGAAAGGGTTGTTCTTGCAGTCTAAGAATCTTTACCCTCAATAGGTTGGGATAGCTTTTATAAAACTTCATACGCTTGTCTGACCAAAAAAAGGTTCAGACTCTATCTAAAATAGTTCAAGAATTATATAACTTTAAACGATGTACAAGTCCAAGAATGTACGAACTAAAGTGCATTGCGTGCGAATATCAATAATATCAATGTGGAATAATTGTAAGATAATTAAACCACTTAATAGCATGCCTGGAAATAAAGTTCAAGCTTAAACAAATAACTATCAATATAACAATAACCTACTCAATTCAATATGAGAAGGATAGGGAACTTTCACAGTCAAATAGTGAAGTTCAAGGAAACTTGCTCAATGATAATTTGAGTAAAGTTAGGGAACTTACTTGCGATATGCGTCGAATAAAGTAATGCAAGGGTTTAGGATACTTGCTCAATATAAATTTGAGTAAATTTAAGGAAACTTGCATTCAACACACGAATCGTATGAAATTTAAGAACTTGCACAAAATCCAAAGTTTGTGTAAGTTTAGGAAACTTGCCTGCTTGCTCAGCTACAATACAATTCTAGCTTTAATTAACTTACGTTGAAACGACCTAACGTTGGCAAGTCGGTCATTTCAATTAGTACCTGTAAACTAAGATGAGTCCACACTTAAAGAATCAAATCAGTCACATAGCATGCTTCTCAACACATTATATGGCACATTGGTCACATAATACAAGATAAAGAAATCATATAAGCATGCCTTGAAAGTTCAGATCAAAAATAGAATGTATACATGACTGCAGGATGGCGCAGCTGCGCCTGGTCTAGGCTTAGGGACGGCGCAGCTGCGCCGTCCCTTGGCTAGACCAAGGTTGAGCTGCTGCTCTCCTGTCTTCAGTCCAACTCTAACATACACCTATATATACATATTAACATACATACATGCTATAGTTTCACATAGCACATGACCATACTTGAGTTTACTACTCCAAGTTTAACTTACACATTATATGTCATTAAAACACAAAAAGGTCATGTAATCATCATGCTTTGTGACTTGGTTATACAATACTCAGTAGTCATGCTTGTATATAGACAACACATGTATACTTTACTCACATAGTTCATATTCTAGAAATTTCCTTTTTTTTATAACTATGTGTGCCTAAGTGAAAACCATACCTTAACCAAACGATGCTCATGCCAATATGTTTATAGGCATAATGAATCCTAATACATATGCTTGCATAGTCATAACATACTTTACTCATTACTTGATGACATTAGCTTTCTCATTCTAACTTTCTTTGAATTTAACACTAAGTCAACTTAGCATATACAAGGCATCATAACATGTAACTCTCATACATTTACCACATATATTAAAGCCACATGCATTATTAAATGGTCAGATCTTATAAGATAAAGGTCTTGGTCAAGCTCACTTTGAAAAGCCTTAAGTTTCTTATCTTTGAAATAGCATTAACCTTCAATCATGTATGCTAGTGTGTTCAATCGCTTTAGTCTTGCATTTCATATCAATATAAATCATATTATCATGTTCATAAAGTCAAAATTCTCACATGATGTGTTCGTGACAAAGTCCACTTTTGAAATCACAAATCTCTTTTCAAGACCACAAGTGTTGTGTCTATCATTGCTATACTTGCTCATTCAATATACATATGCTTACATGTGCATGTTAAAACAATTTACAAGCTCGATCTACAATGTACTAACAATTTAGAACAAACAGAAACATAACAGAACACATCAGTTCTGGTGCAGGCCTGGCGCAGCTGCATTGCACCCTAGTACAAATAGGGCGCATCTGCGCCGTGCCTGCATCAGAGACAGTAAGCAGACTCTGTTTGCAGAGCTTTAACCAACTTGGTTTCACTTGCTTCAAACATGTTCCAAACCATCATTTGAGAGTTCAAACATGCAAGCCTACTTCGTAAACATATCATGCCATGTTAATTCACATTGATTGACAAATAATTCTAGAAATTCCTAAGAATTTGACAAAACCCAACTAAGAACATAAGTAAAGATTATAAACCTCTTGGAGCTGAATGACTTAATTTCTTTCCTCTGAGCTTGCTTCTAAAAATTTTCAGCAACTTAGAACTCTTAATATCAAACTTCAACAAACAACAAAACTGAAACTAAAGCTTCTATTTATAAAGGGAACTTGAACTGGATAATCAAATTGCACTAAGGTTGAGTTTATGGTGTAATGGAGAAAAATAATGGTTATTAAAGAGTGGTTCACCAACTGATTTCTAGCCGTCATCCCTACACAACTCTAGCCTTTTTGGAAAATACGTAAGTTAGTTATAAGTCACTATTCATGTAGTATGTGCCACTCAATTTGGGAAAAAATCACAGCACTTGCAAAATGTAATACCAAAACAACATTTGGTTTAAACTATACACATAACATATACTTTGGTTATATAACATGTTTACACAATTCAATTCATACAACATAGGTTATAATGATTTAAAGAGCATACAATGTATTTTCTAATTACAAGGTATCAAGTAGTGCACATACAAATAATTCATGTACATTTTCTATCACCACAAATACAATTGTGTATTGCTTGCACAATTAATCAAGTAAATAAAATCATATTATATTTATTAATCTTTTACACATTAATTATTATCTACCCTGTAATAATTATTAATTAACACATTATCAATTAATTACTCATAATTATAATTAATCAATATGTTCAACTCTTGCTACTATATTCAAATAAATTAAATATTTAATTAATACTCTTATCAAGTCTTTGATATTAAAATCTTAGGGTTAGTCCACTAATTTAAATAACTATTAGTGACTCCCTTTAATCAATCCATCCCTTCACATAACCACATAAGGTTTAAACAAATTCACAAAACTAACTCATAAAAATTAAATCACATATTTAATTAAATAAGGAGTTTCAAATTCGTGGACGTTACAGGATCACTTCCCTTCTACCTCCAATTAATCCCCGTTTAGGACGGTTTAATTCTGATGGAGTATGTCAGTATCACTCTCATTCTCGTGGTCAGAACACAGATTAATGTTGGGCACTCCGCCAACTATTTCAGAATCTAATTGATAGCGGTGTCCTGCAACTGGCAGAGGACGATACGGTGCTATTTGAGAGTGAAAATACTTGTCCTACTACATGGAAGGGACTGATAGCAGTTATATTCGCTGAGGCTGATGGGACTGTCAAACCATTCATAATACAAGCAATTCAACACAAAGTAGTTGACAATCCTTTGAAAGTGGCTGCTCTAGAGCCAATCAACTTACCATTCAGACCACAATATCCTGTTATCAGCTTACAAAAAGTCCCATGGAATTATGAAGAAGCTGAAGGATCCACCTCTCATACAACTGCTGCAGTGTCGAAGGAAAATCCACTATATCTTCCACAACGGGTGATGAAGCCTACCATCAAATCAAAGGGGAAAATTTCCATGGAGAAAAGTGAAAAATTCCTCCGTACTATGGGTCATATTGAAGCCAAAGTGGTTTTAAGCTTAAGAGAAGTTGCACATAAAATTTCAATACTGGACTTGGTTTAACTTCTGAAGATCACAAGAATATCTTACTAAAGGTTTTGGAAGAAGCCTACTTGTCGAAATCAGTGGATGTGGAGAAATTTCAACATTTGGTTGATCACATTTTTAACAACAATGTGATATCTTTCACTGATGATGACATCCCGCCCGAAGGGACCAGTTATTGCAAGCCGTTACACATTATAATTTTGTCATCCGGAAACATGCTTGTTGGACTATTGATAGATGGAGGTTCGTCTCTGAATATCTGTCCTTACGCTACGTTGGTGAAGATGAATGTCAATCTCAACCAGATCCGAAGTAGCCATACGGTTATTAAAGCTTTTGATGGATCCCACCAGAATTCAGTCGGAGAGATTGAGCTGCCAATTGAGATTGGTCCCCATACATTTTATGTATCTTTTCACGTACTTATAATAGATTCAGGATACAACCTGCTATTGACAAGACCTTGGATTTATATGGCTGGGGTCATCCCCTCCACTCTTCATCAATAACTTAAATACATTATCAACAATAGCCTAGTCACGGTCAATGCTGAACCGGAATGTCCTAAACATGGTGACATACCACTGATAAACTTCAATTCAGATGTTGAGCCGGTCAGTTTTCATACCTTGGAAGTGAACAACACTCAATACCACTCCATTGGGACGCCATTTCCCGTACCCAAGATTTCTGTCGAAGTGATGGCAGTTACTCATGAAATGATGCCATTGGGACACCAACTGGGACAAGGGCTGGGTAAAAATAATCTGGGTATTAAGCATCCGATTCAAATGATCAGTCAAACTAGGACAGCCAGACTAGGCCATTCTGCCAGTTCTAGTCACAGGAATCCACATAAGCGTAAGCAAATTCCTCCAGCTTCAGTTACACCATGATTATCTCCACATGTAAATCTAGAGTCCGCACAACCTCCGGTAAAGGTGCCAGCCAACGTAATAGCTATGTTATTTCCCAAACAGATACCGGTAAAGGAGAAGGAAGTCTTTGTTCCAGATCCCAAGGTGGAAGAAGAGGAACGAAAAATTAAACAAGACATTGTCAGAATGATGTCAGGCATACACATCATTCTCCATGATGAACATACAAACAGATACACCCCAGATAATGATTGCCCAGACATGATGGTCATCATTCGGGAGAAGGAGGACAATGATAGCCCCTCCATCACTGCAGTCCACCAGGACTTTGCCCTTGCCAATTGGAGCAGCACTCCTTGCATTGGTCGATAATGGTAAAATAGGTAGGACCTCTTTCTGCCATGTAGATATCATAACTGCTTACTTTTCTGTATAGTATTAGCAGTTGTTTTGTCAGTACATGCTAACACTTTGTATGACTAAACAGTTTCATATATATTAAGTGAAAGCATATTTTGTTTCAAGACTCTAAACTTAGATGTGCCTGTACTTGCTGATAAGATTCCTCTTCTCCATAAGGATTGTAACTTTGATGAAAAGTTGGACTCAAACTTGATGGAAATACAAGAGGACATTGAGGTGCTTCAAGAGATCAAAGAATGGGTCGAAGACAAACCTAAACCCAACCTTGATCAAACCACCTCCTTCAATCTCGGAACCTTAAAAAGCCTTAAGTTAATCCAGATTGGTTCAGACCTTACTCCAAACCAGAGGAATGACATGGTTACACTACTAACCCAATTCCAGGATGTGTCTGCATGGTCTCATGAAGACATAGTGGGTTTGTCCACTGACATTATCCTTCATCGTCTCCCTATTAAAGAGGGATTCAAGCCAGTCAAGCTGAAGCTTAGGCGATTGAAACCTGAGTGGAGTTTAAAGGTGAAAGAAGAAATTATGAAATAATTTCAAGCTGGTATTATCATGGTGTCCACATATCCTGAATGGATATCCAACATCGTTCCCGTGCCTAAGCCTGGAGGAAAGGTGCGAGTTTGCGTGGATTATTGGGATTTGAATAAAGCTTGCCTTAAAGATAGCTTTCTCGTGCCATTTATCCACATTCTCATTGAGAATACGGCTCAATACGGTATGTACTCCTTTGCTGATTGCTTTTCGGGGTACCATCAGATCATGGTTGCTGAGGAAGATCGTGAGAAAACTGCTTTCATCACGCCTTGGGGAACATTTTATTATAGACGGTTGTCGTTCGACCTCATTAATGCTGGAGCCACCTATCAGCGAGCTATGATGGCTCTTTTCCATGACTTAATCCACAAAGAGATAGAGATCTACGTGGATGACATCATTGTCAAGTCCCGAAGGGAGGAAGATCACTTAGACCATCTCAAAAAGCTCTTCAACAGGTTGCGTAAGTACAACTTGAAGTTGAATCCAACCAAGTGTGCCTTTGGTGTTAAATCTGGCAAGTTGCTAGGATTTCTAGTCAGCCACAGAGGGATTAAGCTGAATCGTACCAAAATCCAAGCCATTATGGAAATGCCCATTCCTTACACAGAGAAGGAAATACAATGATTTTTGGGAAGAATCAACTTCATTAACAGGTTCATATCTCAACTCACAGCAATCTGTGAGCCTATCTTCAAATTGTTAAGGAAGAACTCCTCAATGAAATGTAATGATGAATGCCAGAAGGCCTTCCTTATAATCAAAGAATAGCTAGTCAAAGCTCCCATTTTGGTACCACCCAGGGATGATGTTCCCCTATTCATGTACCTATCCATAAGTGACAATGATATGGGCTGCATGCTGGGTCAGAAAGACGATAGAGGCCAAGAACGAGCTATCTATTACCTCAACAAAAGATTCAACAGCAATGAACACAAGTACACTCTGATTAAGAAGACTTGTTGTGCTTTAGCACGGGCTTCAATGAGGTTACAACATTACCTCCATGATCACACAACCTATCTCATATCCCGATTCTGTGAAAACCCAGAAAATCGGATTGTCCAGAATTTAAGTTTAAAGAATTAGTTATTAATAAAATAAATTTTTATTAATACTATTATGTGCTATGTGTTTATTAATCATTCTATAACCTAGGATGATTATAATACGGGAGGATTCTGGCTACGAGCTAGACTGAACGAATAAGAATTTTTAAGATGAAAATGAAATTTTTTCGGGAACAAAAATATTTTCGAGAAAAAAGACGAAATAGGCACTATTCAGCCATAGAAACCCTAAGGGTTAGGGTTTGAATAACCTAAGCCTTTTCGAGAGTTCGGTATGTCAAAATGACATTCCGTCGAAAGAGTTGATGATAATATATCGTAAAAAGTTAAGTAAGCCGATAAAGTTTTTCTCGAAAAACGTGCAGAAATCGGATAAAACAAAAATGACGAAAAGTAGTGCTATATACTTTTTGTGTTTTTCGAAAATCCGAAGAATACGTAAAAGTCAATCGGTAAAGGAAAGACGAAATATCCAAAAATATTTTGATTCTGAGAATCGAAGTTTTTAAAACTGTCGGACGAAACCCGAAAGACGAAACCACAAAACTTACAGGCTAAGTTTCGTGAATAGTAAGGAGGTGGAGTAAGGACTAAGTAAACTTAAGGAGTAAGTAAACTTAAAGGCTAAGAAGACTTAAGGGCTATGTAAACTTAAGGGCTAAGAAGACTTAATGGCTAAGTAAGTGTGGAGGCCAAGTAAACTTAGAGCTTAAGTAATGAATAGTAAGGAGGTTTGAGGGTGAAATGACTATTTTGCCCCTAACCTTTGTTTTTTATAAATAGGAAGCTCATTGCATTATTTTGGAATTTTGAAAATCCTCACTTTGAGAGAGAGAGAGAGAGAGAGAGAGAGAGTTTGGATGGGAGAAAGAAGAGGAAGAGGAAGAGGAAGAGGAAGAGGAAGAGGAAAAGCTTGCCCGAGTGCACGCTTTGTCCAACGGAGGAAGATTAAAGAAGAATGGTAATCTGAAACCTAGCTTCTAATAAATTTTATTTAAGTTTTTATGTTCAAAAACATAACTTAATGAAGATAAGGGTAGATGATATTAGAAATGATTTCATATGGTTGAAATTGTAAGAAAATGAAGAAATAAGAATTAGAAATTTATTTTATAAATTTCTTAAGGAAGTATAAGATTCGTAAGGATTTTGAGCGATCCGAATGAATCTTATGAATGAGTAGGTGAAATAAGTAAGGAATGGTGTTCTATAATATCAAATTCCAATAAAAAGTGAAATCGTAATCCAAAATATCGATTAAAATGAAGAACGAAAGAAGAACACAAAGAACACGTGAAGAACACGAAGAACGTTGTTGATGGACAAATTTAAATCCATCGTAGGTTAATTGTTGTTATGGACATGTTTAAACCCATCGCATATAAGTTAGTTGCTTATTGCTTGGTTAGGAACGGTAGAAACGTTCATGAGAAACGGATTAAAACTTAGCTATAACGAAGTTATGGCAAAATTTTCGTAAAAGACGAACGAGAATTAGAAAGTTAGTAAATGAACCCGAACGTATAGGGTTTAATACGAATGTAATAGAATGTAGAAAATATGAGTCATGGACTCAAGAATGAATGAGTTTCGAGTTCGGATAACCGAATTATGAACGAACGAGCGAAGAACATTAAAAGCATAAAAATGAATGAAGGGTGATGATTAAGCCACACGAATGGCACATTAATGGATTCAGAATGAAGTTCTGTCTGAGGGGTATTGAAGTACGTAAGATAAGGAAGAGAATGGCTTTGGAACAACCTCGTTCTGAGTTATAACAAAGGAGTTATGAGATCGGGAAGTACGCATCTCAAACTTAATGTAGGACTTAGAAATTTTTCTAGGGTTTAGACTCGGCGCTGCAGCGCCTGCTGAGCCTTTGCGCCACAGTGCGAGCTCGGCCATAAACTTCTGGCGAGTGGCACCGCAGCGTACGAGTTAGCGAAGGGTTTGACGCCGCAACGTCAGACCAGGAGAAGAAGGTGACGTGGACTTGCGCCGCAGCGCGAGAGGGAGGAAGGGAACCGGCGCCGCAGCACCGGTGTAGAGAAAAACTAGTAATGAGCTTTTAAGTGCTCAATTATTGGGGGATGTGCAAGAAAGAAAAATGAACCTGTAGTTCACCTAGAATAACACTTAATCAAGTGACTTAAACCTTTATTAAAGGTTGAATGGAAAGATTTAACGGGATTAAAAGATGAAAAATGTAAGCGCTAGATTTCGTAACCAATATCCGAGGACCGTAGTTGTGATGAATCGAACGTGAGGGATTGCTATGATTGTGATTCCTTAGACGTTGAGTGACAAAGGTAGTGAATAACATTTCGATGTTATGTTGTGGTAATGAGATATAAGTGTTAAGCGTATAGACGCTGTGAATTCAACGCTGTTATGATAAACGATCGGTCTTAGCATATAACGAACCGTATGGCTTCGACATTAAGAAAGAATAATGAACATGGGGTTCATGGGATGGATAACGATTTAGAGCGATTGAAACCTTGAGTAAAGGTTGACTAAGAGATTAAGAGACGAACGACGTAAACATGGAATACGTAAACGATTATCGTGAATCGTATTGGCGTTGGCCGAACGTTCTAAGTGTACAATGGTTGTATGACTTAGACGTTGACGAAAGTATTAAGTAAGATATGAGTTATCAAGAAAGCCATAGCAAACGGTAATAAGAGTAATGAAAGTCCGAGCATGAGTCGGATAGAGAATGTTATAATGAAATGTAAGCATTAAACACTTTAGTTGACATGAGGGTTGAGTGTACGTGAATAGTGAACAGGCAGAACCTACACTCCATATTTGCTTTTTATGTTTATTTTGTAGTATGCATAATTGGAACTCCCATAGCAACATAGTGGCATGGAAAGGTATGGAATGGCATGAAATGGCATGGAGATAACATTAACATAGCACGATGGACTTGAGCAAGAATGTAGATAGCAATTGGACGTGGGCAGGTGAAAAGGAAGATCAAGTAAAAAGTAAAGTAAAGAAGGAAAGAGTTAAAGAAGAAGGAAGCAACAACAGTAAGAAGCCAGCAAAATGCAAAGTGTAGCAGCAGCGCGGCCGCGCTGCCATCATAGTCAAACATGGCGCGTCCATGCTAAAGAGAATACATAGGCAGATAAGGCAGCTGTGTGGCCGTGCTTCAATAACAAAGGACCATGGCGATCCCGTGCCATGCACTCGGCATACTGCAAAATAGCGCGCTCGCGCCCGAAACCCTTCGCGCCGGTCAAATTCAATTTAAGTTGCTGACTTTTTGAAATTTGAGCGTGTTTTACTCATCTAAGACGATATGGTTGGTTACCAGACGTGGATTTTATCAGTTTTTATCATTATTCATTATTGTTCTTAGGTTTTAGACTACTCTAGAGAGAGTAAGAGAATTTGGATTACGACTTTTAGCTCTTCTCTTTATCTAGATTGCTGAATAAAAATTAGTTTTCATTCTGGAGATTTGAGGTGGATTTGTACAAGCCTAGAAACAGACTTTGCAACAGAGATTATCTGATTTGCTCTATCATTTCTTTTATATCTATTGATTGTATTTCTTAATTCCATGTTTTGCTTCAATCCCATAATGGCTTTTGGTTCAAAAATGAACTAATTTCCATTATGGGTGTAATACCCGCGAATTTTAATAAATTATAATATTGAGAATAAAGAATGTTTGCATATTTATTTAAATATAAATATATATAGTATTGGCATGAGTTGTGATAATTAATTGAATAAGCATGTAATAATAAAGCAATATAGTAGAAGTGATGAGAAGCTTGGTAAGCTTGTGGAATTATGCCTAGTGTGGCAAAGTGGTGAAATGAGAAAGTACTAATTTATTAATGATAAAATAGATTAAATTAATTAGTAGTAATAATAAATAAATAATGTCATTGACTAATTTTTATTCATTAATTATCATGAATAATAGCATGTAAGGAGAAATCATATATAATAAGATTTTTTATTCAATATAAGATGAGGTGTGACATTGGAATTATTATATAAAACTATATGATAAAAGTAAGCTTAACTTATGTAATTTATTAAGTTTGGTGAAAAAGAGTCTTATATGACCCCATGATGTATGTGGGGGTATTTAAATGCGTATTCTAGACCTATGGGAGAAAATAACTTTGATTACATAAATAAGTAATATTAAATGGTTATTTTAATATCTATGTAGAATTGAAATAATGAATGTTATGGAAAGTTATATTGGTACCCAACCAAGGTATATTCTAGTCTAGGGTAAATATTAGTTGAAATAAATCAATGTACATGGATTATATAATTCTATATGTAAAGTATGAGTGGGTGTATATGCTCATTTGTGGACAAAGTACCAAATAAACCTAAGTATGTTAATAGTTGTTAAATGCTGAGTATTAGAATGTCCCAAAATGAGTGTCTTTCTTCTATTTCTTCTTCACGTAATAGGCCATTGGCCTAGTCCCTCATTACCAAACACAAAGTTAGCAAATCATGAGAAGGGGAATGGTCTACATGGTACTCTTCTACCAAATCCTTCATACACATCATCTTCTTCTCCATTCCAATGGTTTAATTCATTGAGTAAAGCCTAAATTGGGCACAAACTTTCCTATAAATGGAGCCCTTCCCATTCACAGACATTTTGCAAATTCTCTGTTAAAACTTTGAGTTGTGTGTGAGTGTGGTTGAGTTGAGCTTATACAATCTACAAAGTGAAGCTAGAGTAGCAATTCAACTCCACAAAAGGTCATATTCCTCTATATATTCCTAAAACTCAAGTTTTTGCAAAGTTCGTAGAAAAGTACAAAAATACTTATTTTAAGTTAAAAAGTTTATGGTTGAAGCATGCTAGAATGTGTAAATTGATGCTAAACATTGTTAATATGGTTAAATACGAAATCAACAAAAGTTAAACGAAGTAAATTGGTCAAGTAACGAATCCGTAGTGAAGAGAATTGCTAAATGTGTTAAACTTTGAAAAAATGGCAAAAATCTTGAATTGATCCTTGAATTTAATTGTTTATATGTTTGAGATTGTTAGGAGTATGCTAGGAATGTTTTGTGATGTTTTGTAGCAAGTTTATATCAATTAAAGTATCATTACATGATTGTTGGGTTGAAAATTACATAATAACTCGAAGCAGGGATGCCTGTGTTCGTAAAGCAGCAGTCATGTCCGCCTCGGTAGGGGTCATGCAATATATAAAGGCCTACCCTAGTGGGGGGGAATTTATTGTAGCGATACCTGCCCCGGCGGGGGGTCCTGTAGAGTAAATGTCTGCCCCGGTAGGGGGAGGGGTGCTGTAGTAACTTAAAATTTTGTTTTGATTGTTGCTACAAGAAGACTTAAACTAACTTAACTTAAAGAGCATACATAAGCCTTAAACATGTATCAATGCATGTTGCAAGATGTTCTAGTAGGTTTAGAATTGAATTATAACCTTTTGAAAGAAAAGTTAAAAGACGAAGGTCATGTTTATAAAACCTTACGCCTTTTTGAATCTAACCTTGTGAGCATATGTTTATAGCTTAGTTAGTCTTGTAAATACACATGAAATGTGGACTCAACATACTTTGCATGTATAGATTGTTAGTCGTGACATCTTAATAATTGAAAACCAATTGAGTTGAAAACTCTATGACTTGTATTGTGAACTTTTGAACAAATATGATAGGATGCTTTATGCCTCTAGAGATAATCGACATGTTCACACATCTAGTTAGACACTTTATAAACTATGCAAGCATGAACTAAAAGAGTTTCTAAATAATACGCAAGCATGAACTCAAAGGGGTTGTTTGGCAATGTTATGTGGTTAACGAATACTATGGTTAGTGGTTGATATAATGAGCTCTTTTAACTTTGTAAAATGGAAATTTATGAGTAAATATAACAAGGGACCAAACTTAGCCTAAAGGTTCTTCAATATGTATGAGTAACTTAGGTAATGTTTCACATATGATGTGAGTATAAGAGAACTAAAAATGTTTCTAACGATTTTAAAGGTAAAATCAATATGAGTTACGCATCTATGAGTTTGAATGTGTGTAGCCTACATGAATTTAGATATGTGTGATGAAAGTATGCAAATATGTATATCAAGTGTGTGTGACTAATGAATACATTTACATACATAAATAGGATAACATAGTTCATTGAAGTGATTTTACACTATAAGTGGTAATCAACGCTAAAGACAAGTCTCCTAACTTACACAACTTTGGATTTTGTACGAGTTCTCTAACTTCGTTTGATTCTTATATTGAATGTAAGTTTTCTAAATTCTTTACATTGTATATTGTATGATCCAAATTGTTGCCATACTTATATCAAGCAAATATCTATTACTATTCGAAAATCATTTGTATGTCTTAACACTGTTACAAGCATTGGACTTATCGTTCATAAATGCATTATAAAAGTGGTCTAAGCCTTTGATTCGGCTAGACTATAATCATGTGTTAAGAAAACTATCCAAACCAATTGACTTGGTACAGACTCTGGTGAATCTACTGAGATGAACAACCCTCTTAAAAGGGGGAAATTTTATATTGTCGGGGAACCGATGTACGCATATAAGTATGATTAAATGTTATGCATAACGTAGGGTACTTTAGGCTGATCACCTGTTGTATTCGTTTATATTGGGTTTGCAGTATAATACTGTTAATTCTAGTAAGAGTTCTTAGACCTTAGTGACTGCTAGTGTCCATTCTTATTAAACCTTAAAATGTCGTTGATATCCTTCAGTCTATAGTGACACTTATTGAACACTCTTGATATTTCTTGATATCCTTGAACAATCAATTACTGATATACCTTGGAAGATTCAAACGTTATAACTACTTATTCTTATTGCTATATTACTTGCTAGGCAAATTTATTGCTCATTCTTGCTTCCATAAAAATATTATAGTTAAGGCAGAGCAAGGTGTTACATCGGGAAAGGGCAAGGCTACAGAATAGCTTAGTCCTTTAAGTGTAGAAGTACTATTATTATTGTTATGATTATTATGATGTATTTAAGGATGATTAAGTTATGTTTAAGTTTAATCACTGGATTGTTGTAGTAATGGTTACGGTACTTTGGGACGCGAATATTTATATTATATCAATGTAAATTATTCTACTATTTCAGTTGTTGATAATTTTAGTATGATATTAGAATTAGTACGTGACAAACATTCGAGATAGGAGTGTCTGAATTTGGGGGCGTCACAATGGGATTCTACTAGATTTTAATGCGTAGTTTAAACATGTATGATTGATTGTGATGTTATTTGTTCAATATTGGATTGCTCATTATGGTCGTGCTAATTGGTTGAATGATTGATCACCATTCACACTAATTTCTTGTATGGATTTGGAAAATGAAATATAAGTATAGATTAGACCATAATGGCATATGTTTATAAGGCTTATTCATGTTAGGCTTTGTGATTCATGACACGGATAGGCATATATTGTTTCACCATGTGTAGTCATTAAGAGAGTTTGAGCTTAAATCATATTTACTATAAATTCACATAGACATATAGTGAGTTTAGTAATTGTGATGCTTACATGAATTCTATCAATTGTGGATTTTGTGTAATTTGAGCATAGTTCATTGAAAAATGGCTATGTTTCACTTATGTGCTCTCGATTAGCTTTACATATTTAATAAGTAGACATTACATGATGCATACATTTTAGATGAAGCATTAGATGAAATTAGAATCCTATTTCTCTCCAATTTGATTTCCTCCTTTTAATAATATTTATTTATTATGTTGATAATTAATTTAGATATAAATTCATCTATTGATTGATAGTTTGAGCATATAGAAATAGTGATTAAGTTATTACATGATAAATTAGATTTATAACCTTTCTCCGTTGATCGATACTTTTCTTACTCAGTACTACTTGTTGACCCATGTATACTTGCATGAGTTAGAGTCCGTTTTGCTAAAACAAAAAGGAGGAAACATTTAGCTTTCCTTTTAAGGGTTCGACTGCTCCATAGATGGTTGCTTATGTATTCCCCTAGATGAGAGATCAAGTCTTACGTAGTTCAGGCTTGGCTTGAATGGTTTTGAGTTTGAGCTTGGTTTGAAGAATTTTTAGATTTTTTTTATTTTGATTTGAACGGTTTTCTAGAATTTTTTTCTGGTTTGACCGCACCATAGATGGTTGCCTACGTTCTCCCATTGATGAGGGGAGATCAGGTCTTTCATAGTTCAAGCTTTATAGTGAAAACTTGAATTGACTTGATTGATTTGATTTAATTTTTTTTTCAGAACCAGGATGTTGACTTACAGGTGATTTCAGACATAATACCTCTTCACGGTGTCTGAATTGATGACCTGAGGAAATTCTTCCCCATCCATTTCTTGCAGTCTGAGGGCACCTCCCGTCAACACTTCCTTGACAATGAAAGGGCCTTCCCAGTTCGGGGCGAACTTTCCTTTAGATTGATCTTGATTAGCAAGGACTTTCTTTAATACCAAGTTATTATCTGTAAATTACCGAAGCCAAACTTTCTTGTTGTATGATCGAGCAATCCTCTGCTGATATAATTGAAAATGAAAGATAGTTGTGGCCCTCCTCTCATCTATCAGAGATAACTAATGGTACCACTCTTGCAACCAATTATCTTCCTCCATCTGAGAATCTATTAACACTTTTAACGATTCTATTTCTACTTCTATGGGGAGTACTGCTTCCATGTCATACACTAGTGAGTAGGGGGTAGCCCCAATAGAAGTTCGCATTGACGTTCTGTAGGCCAACAAAGTCAGAGGCACTAAATTTGGACATCTTTTGTGATTAGCTGACATCTTTTGCATGATCTTTTTGATGTTTTTATTGGCTGCTTCAATAGCATTATTCATCTTGGGACGATAAATGACGGAATTAAGATGTTTGATATGGAATTTGCTACATAACTCCTCCATCATCTGGTTGTTTAGATTCTTGGCATTGTCCATATCAACAGATGATATTGTTTCTGATGAAACCAATGATTACCTATTTGGTAACTTTGAGAAATGAGGCCGCTTCTACCCATTTGGTGAAGTAATCGATCATGGTGAAGATAAACCGATTATCATTGCTAGTTTTAGGCTCAATTGGCACAATCACGTCCATCCCCCACATGGAAAAGGTCCATGGTGAACTCATATTGTGTAGTTCATTTGGAGGAGCATGGATGGCATTTCCATGGATTTGACATTGATAGCATCTTCTGACATGATCGACACAGTCGGCTTTGAGAGAAATCTAATAATGCCCAGTTCTTAATATCTTCTTGGCAAGTAAAGGGTCGCTCATGTGTGGACCACATACTCCACCATGAACTTCATCCATAAGTCTTTGGGCTTGGTCGTTGTCCAGACATCTTAAAAAGCCTATTCCCATATTTCTTTTGTAAAGTGTGTCTCCGCTTAGGTAGAACTTTATAGCCATTTTGTGGATTTGCTTTCTTTCAGCTTGACTTTCCCCAGCGGGCGTAGATCCATCTCAAATATATTCTTTGATATCCTGATATCAGGGTTGTTTGATGAGAGGCAGTTCATCTGATACTTCTCCAATGTAACTTCCATAGGCTCGTGCCTTTTGGCTTGTAAATTTGATATCTGGGATGCCTCCCCTTTCAAATATGTTGATTAAGGAAGCCAGGGTTGCTAATACATCCGCGAAATCATTCCTATTTCAAGGGATATGGATGAAGGATATTTCTTCGAACTCCATAGCCATCTTGATAACTTGTCGATGGTAAGGTAACAAATGTAATTCTTTGGTGTGATATGCCCCAGTAGTTTGCTTGATGACCAGCTCAAAATTCCCAAAGACTGCTAACTGTTGGATACCCATGGATTGGGCAATTTTCAATCCCATTATACAGCCTTCATACTCAGCTATGTTGTTGGTATTGACAAACTATAACTTGATGGCCACGGGATACTGTTCTCCCAAAATAGATACCAGAACTACCTCTGCTCCGGCACCTTCCATGTTTATGGCTCTGTCAAAATATAATTTCCAAGATTGGGATGTATTCCCTCGATAGATCTGTTTAATTATCATTATTCCATCATCAAGGAAATATGTTTCCATGTGATTGAAATTCCCTGATGGTGCTTCGGCCAATTGATCCACAATTCCTTGACCTTGGATAGACTTTTGAGTAACGTAGAGGATGTCGAATTAATGGAGGATCAACTACCATTTGGACAGTTGGCAATTCAACATAGGTTTTTTGAATGCGAACTTCAGAAGATCCATGTGGGATATGAGATAGGTTGTGTGCCCATGAAGATAATGTTCTAACCTCATAGCAACCCATGTTAATGCACAACAAGTCTTTTCAATCAAAGTGTACTTCTGCTCGCTGCTACTGAATATTTTACTGAGGTAATAGATAGCTCTTTCCTTGCGTCTATATTCTTTTTGCCCCAGCATACAGCCCATAGCATTGTCATTGACTGACAAGTACACACACATGGGAACATTGTCCCTTGGAGGTACCAAGACAGGAGCTTCGATCAACTGCTTCTTGATGGAAAGGAAGGCTTTTTGACACTCTTGATTCCACTTCATAGAGGAATTTTTTCTTAGCAACTTAAAGATGGGCTCACATGTTACTGTGACTTGAGAGATGAATCTGCTGATGAAGTTGATTCTTCCCAAAAATCCCTGTATTTTCTTTTCTGTTTGAGGCACGAGCATTTTAGTGATTGCTTTAATCTTGGTGGGATCTAGTTCAATGCCTTTGTTGCTTACTAGAAATCCCAATAACTTGCCTAATTTGACACCGAAAGCACACTTGGCCGGATTGAGCTTCAAGTTGTATTTGTATAATCAGTTGAAAAGCTTTTTGAGATGGTCGATATGGTCATCTTCCTTCTGGGATTTGACGATGATATCATCCACATAGACCTCTATCTCTTTATGCATCATATCATGGAAAAGGGCCATCATGGCTCGCTAATAGGTGGCACTGGCATTGATAAGGTTGAAAGATAAATGTCTGTAACAAAAGGTGCCCCAGGTAGTGATGAAGGATGTAACAAAAGGTGCTCCACCGTTCTCTGAAGGAGGTTTTCTATAAAACATCTTGAGAATTGGAATAAAGCGCTAATTCTGATGCACCTTTGGAGAGTGGTGAACCCCTCTCAAGCCTTTTTTTTGGCTTCTTGGATCTGGTCATCTTTGAAAACTATATACTTCTGGAGTTTACCTATTCCTAGTGACTGCTCTTGGATTTGGAGGAAGGTGTTGTAGCTAAGACCTATTGCTGCTAAACACATCAAATATTGCATAGGTAATGGGGAAGGCACGAGCCTTTGGTTTGATCCTTGGTTAAGTGAGTCCACTTTAGCCAACTCTATCCATTCTTCTCTGGTTATTAACTCTGGTCTTGGCCCTCTTGCTACTGTGAGCCTCATCATCAATAACTCTTCTTGGGCTTTTCCCTCGTCCAACCACCAAGATATTATTGAATTTAGGGAGAGGTTTGATTGTGATAGGCACTGTGATTCCACCTCTCTAGATCAAATCTTATGGCATGATACCAAGGCCTCCGAGGTTAAGGCGGTTACTATCTGGAATTTGATTAGGGTGGCGGGTTCTGAAACTCCTTAGGCAAAGTTAGTTTGGCACAAATTGATTACGCCTCGTTTCTTTTTCAACCTCTGGATGGATTTTCAGAAAGGGATGCACACTCTTGATAGACTTGTCAGTTTTGGGATTCATGTTAATCCCATATGTGTGCTTTGTCATAATGATTTGGAAACGTTCGACCATTTATTTTTTAATTGTAACTTCTCATTCCGTGTCCTCATCCCTATTATGAGAAGTTGTGGCTGGAGGGGTAGTAGTAGGAGTTGGGATTATCTAACTGCCTACCTTATACACTTCTCTAGGTCCAACTTTCTGCATAGTCTAACCCATCTTGGTTTTTTTGCGGTAGTGTATAGGCTATGGAATGAGCGTAATGCTAGGATTTTCTCTAATAAAGCAATCCCTTCTCAAACCATAGTCAAAGACATTATGCATACTATTAAGTGTAGACTGGATAGTAGTCTTAAATTCCAGAGGGTTAAAGATAAGCCTTGCTTTAGGCATCTTGCCATATGAGGTTCTCTCCTTGATTGGTTGTTGGTTTATTCCAGATGAAGGGGATAAGTATTCTATGGTGGCTAGCTGGGTGAAGGTACAGGTTCCATTGTCTGGAGGAATATGGGAGGCCGAGTGGGGCTTTGGTCTAAAAGGGCTCGGATGGGTTGGGCTTCGGCAAAGAGGGGATCGAAATGGTGTAGCTTCGGCTTCGGCCAGTTGGGGTTCTGGGAGTGAGATGCTTCGGCCATTTGGGGCTTTGAATGGGTGGAGCTTCAACTTTGACATGATGGTTTGTTGGTTTGTTTAGTGGGCATCGGCTTCAGCTGGGATGGCTTCAGCATTGGGCGTCAGTAGCTGGGTTCGGATGGCTGTTTTGAGGTTTTGGTCCTCGGGACGGATTAGTGTATTGGTGTTTTCGGATGGCTGTTCCGAGGTTTGGTTCTCAGGAATCTTGACGATTGTTTCTTGTTTATGCTTTGGCTCGCACTGTCTCTTATCTGTTTATTGGGCATCTGCCTATAATCTTTTATAGTCCTTACATCATAGGGCATGTCCTATGATGTCTTTGCTATATTCTGATTGGGTTTCTCCCATGAGGTTTTGTAATCCCCCATTTATTTATTTCAGTCTAAAATTAGGAACAACAAAAAGGCTATTTTCTCCCTGTCTTCTTCAGCAACCATGATCTGATGATACCCAGTGAAGCAGTCAACAAAAGGATACATGTCATACTGAGCCTTGTTGTCTATTAGTATGTGGATAAAAGGTATTGGGAAATTGTCCTTGAGACAAGCTTTGTTCAAATATCGATAATCCACGCATACTCTTACCTTCCCTCCGGGCTTAAGCACAGGAATTATATTGGACAGCCACTCAAGATAAATTGATACCATGATGATGTCGGCTTTGAATTGTTTAATAATTTCTTCTTTGACTTTCAGACTCCACTCAGTTTTAGTCTCCTAAGCTTCTGCTTGACTGGCTTGAATCCTTCTTTAATGGACAGCCGATGGATGACAATATCAGTAGACAAACTAATCATGTCCTCATGTCCTCTAGAAGATAAAAGACGATTTTGCTCTACTATATGGTTAGTAACAGGACTGCAAAATTTAGCAAAGATATCGGGATGTCTGATATTATAAACCTTTGTAAACTACCGTCAAGGTAGGCATCGGGAAGGATCCAGTCATGTAAGTCGTTGAAAACTACTTCAGCAAAGATATCAAGATAGCTAGTATTTTAAACCTTTGTAAACTACTGTCAAGGTAGACATTGGGAAGGAAACTGTGGTGTAAGCCGTTGAAAACTACTTCAGTGACGATATTTGGATGGCTGGTATTACAAACCGTTAGTGACAACCCCAGCGTAAGTATCGGCAGCAACCCGGATGGAAATTAGACCATTGGTGACAACCCCAACGTAAGCATCGACAGCATTCCCGATGGAAATCAAACTGTTGGTGACAATCGCAGCGTAAGCATCAGCAGCAACCCCAATGGAAATCAAACCATTGGTGACAGCCCCAGCGTAAGCATTGCCAGCAACCCCGGTGGAAATCAAATTGTTGGTGACAGCCCCAGCGTAAGCATCGACAGTAACCCCGATAAAAATCAAACCGTTAGTGACAACCCCATCGTAAGCATAGGAAAAGGTTCCGTGGTTTCAAACATAAAAATTATTATCCCTAACAGATCTATTGATAGCGTAAGGGTATATGAGAATTTCATTTTATCTTCATCAAATCAGCATCGAGAAAGATCGGTGATATAAACCGTTCGTGTCAACCCCAACGAAGGCATCAGGAAAGATCTGATGGTGAAACCCGTGGTAACCAAGTTCTACAAAGGTTTCTAGCATTCATGACATCATACTATATTTTTTCATTGCATCATTAAATATCTTGTCATATTTCAAGTGTCTAGTAATCTTTGTCATGTTCATTTCATTGCATTGCATAAACCTGATTAAGAGGGACATCTGTAGACACTCAAAATTTCATTTTCCTATTACTAACCATGTAGGAGGGCAAAAGTATCTTTTTACACCCCGGAGACAGCCCTAGAGGACTACAGTAAACATCAAACTATAGAGATAGCCCCGTGGGATATCAAATCAAACCTCGAAGATAACCCCGAGGAAAGTTAGAAACAACAGCAGTCAGACTCTGGAGACAACTCCAAGGGATAGCCTAAAGCAACCTCAACCCTAGAGACAACCCCAGGAGGGTAAAGAGGGAATGTTGACAACACAACATAACAACAGTTATACAACTGTAGATAAGGTCACAAGGAGCCATTGCAGCAATCCCGAGTGCAAACTACGCAAGACAGCACAACATACTGACTATGAAGACTTGAAGATGCTACTCTGGTCATGAACCCATCTTCCCAGATTTAAAAAAGGTTAAGCCCTAGGTCATTGCGTAGCTCTCGAAAAAAGCTTTCCGAAATGGTATGGCACATCTCCATCGGATTCCAGGATTACAAGTTGTGAAGTTTTTAGCAGACAGCGCAGCGATTGAAGGAACAAACTTTGAGGCGGAGGGACACACCTAGCCCAGCCGCTGCCATAGGTAGACTCGCAACTGGTCGGGGCTTTAAATACAACACCCCCGCAACTAATTAAAAGAGATTCTAGGGAGAGTAAAGGCTCAAGAGAGAAAATTCGAGAGTTCTAGAGAGAAATAGCTCAAATTTTACTTCAATCTTTGTAAATCTCTATTACAAACACTTATATACATATATACTTGAACATATCAAGTTTTCACCGGTTGAAATTAATTTTTCAGCAACTTTAGCAGTTCGTTGTGTTGTTATCATGCCATATTATAAGAACTTCTTAGATCTGGGCTTATTTACTGCTTTAATATATATATATATATATATATATATATATATATATATATATATATAAGGGCTATATCTATATATATTACTTAGTTGTTCCTGGATATCAGTTTTAGCTGTTCATTTCATGTAAATAGTCAATATTTGATGTATTAACTAGATTTATACTAGATCTAGCCAAATCTAGCTTTTAACCGGTTCAAAAGCTGTAAAACTTGAATTGTTGAGCTAGAATGGCTAAAATCTAGATAGATCTGGTATAATTTCTAGTTTTGTAAATAATAGCAACCACGTGACCCTAGATCTGTATCTAGAGGAAACAGGAAACTCATTTACTCGTATACAATGATTAAACCGATAAGTCACTTGTTTGAGTAAAGTTTGTAAGTTATATTGTAACTTCCCCAAATTTGGTTACTTTTTACCTCAGATTTGGTACGTTAGTATACAACATTTGTATAACTATTGTGAAAGATATAAACATAAATTATTTATACAATAACCCTTACACATAATCCCCAAGGTCGATAACCTCAACTTAATACCTGAATTCAAAATCCTACACGACATACAATGTCATTATCATACAATATTGTTACAAGTTTTAACTGCACAATAATCCAATACTGGAATTTGCCTTTGCCTTTGCCTGTATCTGAAGTTTTCATCTTAATCTGAAATGTTTATCATGATATAGCAAGGGTGAGCAACAAGTTTACCCAGCAAGTTTTAATACAAGAAAAATATATCATGATCGAAAGAATGAATAATAAGTTGACAAACTTTCAACAATATAATAATTGTGAAAGAATATGAATTAATTTCCATAACTGAATGACCGAGTCAATAATGATGAATGGCCAATAATGAACATGAATAAATTTATCTGAACGAAATGGTAATGAAGGTGATCAGCCTTTCATACCTGATGAACATATGCAACATACACAACGTGCGAATGAATAATCAAAGATGTGGTGTAATCCACAATGATTAACCACTAGCATGCTTAAAAAATCATAACTCAGGTTTGAGTTAGAGAACTTGCTTAATTAAAAGTATAGTTCGAGAACTTGCCTGTACCGTCGATTACTTGTTAAGCAATCTAATTTAATCTCTCATGAAAGACCTATCATTTATAAGATTGATTTTTCAATTAGCATAATATACATTATCCCATAATACAACTACTCTATCAACAAATTAGCTAACACTTAACCACGTAATCAAATATTAGATTACTCCTTAAAACATCATTATTATTATCGTCCTTTGATAATTTTTCAATCACTTTATCATATACTTTATGATTTAACACTTTAATCTTTCATCTTTCATTTTATAAGTTCTTCTTTAAAATCTAATAAGTCAAATACTAATCCAGCAATCTGGATTATCCAAACATATCAATCCAGCAACCAAGATTACAATCCAGTAAATCGGATTCCAAATCCAGTAACAAGATGGCCAATCCAGCAAACTAAATTGCAATCCAGCAAATTGGATTCCAATTCCAGCAACCAGATGGCCAATCCAAAAAGCCTGGATTCAACTGACTTCCAATCCAGCAAGCCTGGATTCATTAATTTTCAATCCAGCAAACTGGATTTAACTGATTTTCAATCCAACAAACTGAATTCATTAATTCTTTTCACGAAAATACCAAATTAACTTATTATTTTTCTATCCTTTGACCAAACATATATACATATATTTCATAAACAAAAAGAATTTTTCTGTAATTTTTCAACTCCCTTTAGTATTTTTTAAATATCATTTTTAGTCCGTAGCTTAAGAAATTAGCCCTATCATGCTCAACTCCAAAAATTCTCATCTCTTGACATAATCTTATACGTGTTAACGTGAACCTCCGGTTTAAATTTCGTGGCCATCGGATTATAGAACTTCAGTTATAGCCGTTTTTGTCAGAAAATCCCAAAAACTGAAATGACCATAACTTGGTCAATTTAAGTTGGAATGAGCTCATTTTTGGACAGGACCTACTTTATATCATATATTTTCTTGTCCCAGAAGGTCAAAATTTATTTCACAAATTAAGTGGCCAAAACAGCCCTTGCAAAAATCTGGGCAGTAGGTTTTTGGAAAAATTGACTTTTATCTACTTTGCCAAAAACAGTCCATACGGAAATCTACAATTCCTTTTTCAGTGATTTCACTTGGAGATGTTATAAAACTCATCATATTATTATCCCAAATTTTTCTAGAATTTTTTAATGTCAGAAAAAGGACGAAACTTCCCCTGGAAGTGACTGGCCAAAAATAGTTTGTTTTTTTTTCTAAAAACGAAATTGTTTTGGTTAAAACAGCCACTACAGACTGAGAACTCAACATTTTTGAGTGCTAAAACTAGGGTTTAGTAGTTAACTTATATATCTAGCACCTCCCTTTGGCGGATCGTAAAAAAAAGGTGTAGATCAAAAATTATGGAAATCCAAAGTACATAAAAATTTATGGTTTATAAACTATAAAAATTACTTTTCTTTTCTTTTGATTTCCAAACAAATCAACACCCAAAATGGGTAGACCTAAACATAAAATACTCATCAACAAGTAGATACAAAGTTTTTGAGTTTAGAAACATAAATTCTTATTTCATCAAACAATCATCAAACGTAAGATTAAACACCATCAAGGCTAAGAAAATTAGGATTTTCTACATTTTGAAAAACTTAGTTTTCATTTCATACTTTAGATCTAACTTTTAACACACAAGATGGATAGATCCACACATAACACACTCTAGATCATGTAGATCTAGAGTTTAAAGTTTGAAATCATCAATCCAAGTTTTTGATTTAAACAACTAAGAATAATCAAAAATACATAAACAAAAGGGGTTTATACCTTTAATTTGTGGCTACCCTTCCTTATTCTTCCAAAGTGAAATATGAATTTGGATATAAAGAATATCAAAGCCTCTTCCCCTTGCTCTAACCATCCCTCTCCTCTCTCTCTTATCTCTCTCTAGTTTCTTTTTGCTAACTTAGGAAGTAATAAATGAGAGAGAAAGGAAATGGGTTTTTTTGTTTGTAAAAATATAAAGATATATTATGTATATCTAATAAACATTTCACCCAATATCTCTCTTGCTTTCTCTTCCTTAATCATTTTAGTGTTGCTTGTACACTTAAATAAAAGTGTTGGTTGAACAAAACAATGACACACAAGGAGGGTTTGTGAGAGTTAGTAATGACTTAGAAAATAAGGAACTTAGCAATGATTAAACCACATGGTCCCTCCTTTTTCTCCCTTGTTGGCCGCACCTCTCTCCAATAATTGACCAATTTTTTCTTTCTTTTATTTGATAAATTTACTTAATCAAATGACTAAAAATTCCCTTAACAAATGGGCTAAAGATTTGGGCTCCCAATTAATTCTTTTGGGCTTCCTAAATAATTCGTTGGGCCATGTAAATTAACATAGTCCAATACTTTTAATTTTATCCTACCCTAATCATTTAATTAGGATTTCCACTCGCTCAATTGTAATTTAAATCCTTACTCATGTACACTTAATTTCTTAACCCAATTAGACTTGTTATAATTAGGTTATAAAATTAATTAATTGAGATGTATAAAATAAATCCATTGAAATTAGTATATATTTTAAATATTATTATCCTCTCATACCATAACCCTTAAGTTATTCAATTTTTTCATTCCTAATATATAATTAAGTTACCTTAGTTTCTTTTATTTGTTTATATAATAAACAAATAAAAACAAACACATAATATTCATATTCATTTACTCACATATTCACATAAATTAATTTAATAGATGGAGACATGATCCACCAATCTCTTAGATATATTAGGTCACTAGTATATAATAAAATAATAAGACCACTAAATGATGGGCAAGAGAAAACGGACGCACAAAAATGGTCAGTTAACCCAATGATGGGCAACTGCTAGAAACCACTACTAAAGCCATGTTTGGTTATCCTTAAAAAGTTTAAACTTATTTAATTTAATAAAACCTTTACAATATACTTTAATAAATGTCACACTCCTTCATAAATAAATTTAATATCTTATTTAATTTATTTTAAATAAAATATAATAATTCCTCATAAATTCACATGGTCACATAATTAATTTTCTCATTAATAATAAATGTCAAATTATTAATTCTCTAACTAATAATTAAATTAATCTAATAACATCATGCTTAATTAAATATTTCATTTAATTCAATAAGTTCACATAATTACATACTTTGATAATAACATTTTTCTACATTAATTTAATAAATGTAACACATATAATTAAATTAATCTACTACAATTGCATCAATTAATTATTTAATCTAATAATTAAATCATCGAAAATATTTATTTAATTCAATAAATATTAAAAATTAATTTACAAAATTCTCGTTCGTCACATCTTTCCCCCCTTAAAAGGATTCTGTCCCCAGAATCACGACTCAATAAATTTCGACCCGTTACATTCTCCCCTCCCTTACAAAGATTCTGTCCCCAGAATCGCTTACAAATAATTAAGTAAATAAATGAGGGTAATTTTTTATCATATTCTCTTCGAGTTCCCACGTAGCTTCTTCAGCGTTGTGTTTCCTCCAAATTACCTTAACAGAATGTATAACTTTATTTCTGAGAACTTGTTCTTTTCGGTCGACAATTTGGACCGGAATTTCTTCGTAAGATAAGTCTTTCTCAAAATGTAGGGGTTCATATTCAATTACATGCTTGTAATCAGGCTTGTAGAATCGTAACACAGAAACATGAAAGACGTTGTAGATATTTTCGAGTGCTGGAGGTAAGGCTACCTCGTACGCGACTTCTCCGATTCTTCTTAGTACTTCAAAGGGTCCAATGAATCTTGGGCTCAATTTTCCTTTCTTTCCGAACCTGATCTTCCCTTTCCAAGGAGAGACCTTCAAGAAAACATAACTACCTGATTCAAACTCGATAGTTTTACGATGTGGATCAGCGTATTTCTTCTGTCGATCTTGAGCCGCCACCAGTCGAGCTCAGATTACTTTGACTATTTCTGCTGTCTGCTGTACCAATTCTGGCCCTAGCAATTGTCTTTCACCAACTTCATCCCAGTAAAGCGGAGTTTTGCACTTTTTACCGTATAAAGCTTCATAAGGCGGCATGTAAATACTAGCGTGGTAACTGTTGTTGTAGCCAAACTCTACTAATGGTAGGTGATCATCCCAATTTCCTTTAAAGTCCATCACATAGGCTCTTAGCATATCTTCTAATGTCTGAATCGTTCTTTCACTCTGTCCGTCTGTTTGAGGGTGGTAAGCTGTACTCATTCTCAATTGCGTACCCATGCATTCCTGAAGACGTTTCCAAAAATTTGATGTGAAGCGCGGATCTCTATCTGAAACAATTGATACCGGAACTCCGTGCCTCGAAACAATCTCTTTTATGTATAGCCTGGCCAACTGATCTAAGTTGAATCTTATTTTGATCGGAAGGAAGTGTGCAGATTTCGTCAGTCAGTCAACGATAACCCATACTGCGTCGTAGCCTTTCTGAGTCGTCGGAAGGCCAACCACGAAGTCCATTGTGATATGTTCACATTTCCATTCTGGGATCTCTAACGGTTGAAGTAAACCACTTGGTCTCTGATGTTCTGCTTTTACTTTTTGACAGGTCAAACACTTGGCAATACATTCTGCAACATCGCGTTTCAAATTCGGCCACCAAAAATGTTGTCGAAGATTTTGATATATCTTTGTACTACCAGGGTGAATCGAATATCTTGAACTATGAGCCTCGCTCAAATTTTCTTCCTTAATTTCTTGTACTGGCGAAACCCAAATTCTACTTTCAAATCTCAGTATTCCTTCCTTATCCATCTTAAATCTCGGTTCGGTTCCTTCAGATATCTTCTTTGTCACCTTTTTGTATTCATCATCATGAAGCTGAGCCTCCTTCACTTTATCTAATAGAGTTATACCAGATTGCATCTGAAATAACTTCTCATCAATCTCCATTGGATACTTCACTTCCAATTCTAGTTTCTCAATTTCCACAATTAGCTCCTCCTGAGCAGTTAACATCATCAATTTCTCACGACCCTTTCTACTTAAGGCGTCAGCAACTACATTCTCCTTACCCGGATGATATAAAATCTCACAGTCGTAATCCTTGATTAATTCCAACCATCTTCTTTGACGCATATTTAAGTCCTTCTGTGAAAATATATTTCAAACTCTTGTGGTCCGTATATATTTCACACTTCTCCCCGTAGAGATAGTGCCTCCAAATTTTCAAAGCAAATACAACTGCAGCTAACTCCAAATCATGGGTCAGATACCCCTTCTCGTAATCCTTCAATTGCCGTGATGCATACGCAATGACCTTGCCGTTTTGCATCAACACACAACCAAGTCCTTTATGCGACGCATCACTAAAAACAACAAATTTGCCTGTATCATCCGGAAGAGATAACACAGGTGCCGTACTCAACCTCTTCTTTAATTCTTGAAAGCTTTCCTCACACTTCTCCGTCCAAACAAATTTCACAGCTTTTCGAGTTAAATTCGTTAACAGAGTTACGATCTTGGAAAAATCTTGAATGAATCTTCTATAATATCCCGCCAATCTAAGAAAACTTCTTACTTCTGACGGCATTCTCGGTTGTTCCCAGTTAATCACGGCTTCTACTTTGGATGGATCTACCGAAATTCAGTTTTTATCGATCACGTGACCAAGAAATTGTACTCGCTCGATCCAGAATTCGCATTTCAAAAATTTAGCGTACAACTTCTCCCTTCTCAATACTTCCAACGTTAACCTCAAATGTTCTTCGTGTTCTTCTTTGGTTTTGGAATATACCAGAATGTCGTCTATAAATACAACCACGAATTTGTCCAAAAACGGCTTGAACACACAATTCATTAGTCCCATAAATGCTGCAGGAGCATTCGTTAGACCAAACGACATTACTAAAAATTCGTAGTGACCGTATCGCGTTCTAAACGCTATCTTCGGTACATCCTCTGGCCTCACCTTCAGTTGGTGATAACCACTCCTCAAATCTATCTTGGAAAAGTATCTTGCTCCCTTTAATTGATCAAACAGATCGTCGATTCTTGGTAATGGATATCTATTCTTTATCGTGACCTTGTTCAGTTCTCTGTAGTCAATGCAGAGTCGCATCGATCCGTCCTTCTTTTTCACAAACAACACCGGCGCTCCCCACGGCGATACGCTCGATTGAATATACTTTTTGTCCAGCAATTCTTGTAGTTGGACCATCAGTTCTTTCATCTCTACTGGTGCCATTCGATATGGTGCCTTTGATATTGGAGCAGTTCTGGGCGCCAAATCGATCACGAAATCTACATCTCTATCTGGTGGAAGTCCTGACAAATTGTCTGGAAATACGTCGACGAAGTCCTTCACAATCGGTATTTCTTCTACCTTCGGATTCTCTTTTCGACTGTTAACTATGTAAGCTAAGTATCCTACACAGCCTTATCTTAACAACCTCATGGCCTGCATCATCGTCAGATAACTCGCTTGTCTAGGCGACTTGCTACCATAAAACATAACCTTTGACGGAGTTATAAGGTTAATACGTTTCTTCTGGCAGTCAATTACCACCCCACAATTGGATAACCAATACATACCCAAAATAACGTCAAATTCCCCAAGCCGAATAGGAATAAGATCTACGTTCATGATATTACCCTTAATATCTACCCTACAGTTCTTAAACACGTACTTAACAGGAATTATCTCTCTATTCGCAATTTCTATATTCATGGGATATTCCAACTCATCCATAAGCAAATCTAAACTATTAGCAAAGTCTTCGGATATAAAGGAACAAGTAGCACCCGAATCAAATAAAATATAAGCATTAATTTCATTGATCGGAATGATACCTGACACCACCTCACGTGACTGGATTGCGTCCTGTACTGTCATATTGAAAGTTCTGGCGGTCGGTCGGTTTGTTGCAGGTGGTCCAGTAATGGGTTAAGGTATTTCCACTGCTATTTTCACGGTTACCTCCTTGCACTGCTCCTCCTGACCCCTTCTTGGGGCAATCTCTTGCTAGATGATCCTTAGAACCACAGTTAAAACAAGCACCCTTCTTTGGGTTTGGATAGTTTGGTGCTATGTGGCCTTCCAGACCACATTTGTAGCACACTCGCTTCCCTTTCATGCAAACTCCCAGATGAGCTTTTCCATAGTTTGAGCACGCTTCAATTTTCTTCTTCTGTCCTCCTTGTTGACTTTCAGCTAACGAGTTATCCGTCCACTTCCTCTTCTGATTATGACTACTCCCAGTGTTACTTCCACCAGTCTTGTTATTTCCTTCACCTTCACTCTTCTTCTTCTTCTACTCTTGATTGTACTTGGTCACCGCATCGCTCCCACCTTCAGCGAGGATGGCCTTTTCTAGTACTCTGGCAAATGTGTTTATCTGAAACATTGACACCTTACTATAAACCCAAGGCTTTAGTCCTTATTCAAATCTTCTGGCCTTTCTTTCGTCAGTGTGTACTTGGTATGGGGCAAACCTTGCCAACTCATCGAATTTAGCTGCGTATTCAGGTACACTCATGTTTCCTTGCTTTAGTTCCAGAAATTGAATTTCCATCTGATTCTGCGAACTAGTTGGGAAGTACATTTTGAAAAACATTTCTTTAAATCTCTCCCACGTAATTACTCCTTCACCTCCTCGCACTTTGTTTGCTTGCCACTAGTAGCTGGCCTCAGACTTCAGCATAAACATTGCGAAAGCGTTCTTCTCTAACTCTAGCAACGTCGAATACTTTCTCCATTTCCATGACCCACGTTTGAGCCTCGATTGGGTTCCTGGAACCTTTGAACTTTGGCGGTCCCACCGCCTTGAAGTCTTTAAACGTTGTGTTTGGTGGAGCTTGAGGTTGATTGTTCATTGCTCCCATCAGTAAGTTCACCAACTGCTGAACATGATTAGCGTTGCCGTTATTGTTATTATTTGTTGACTCTTCCTGAACCGGTTGACGTTGTTGTCTTCTCCTTGGCGGCATATTTCTGATAAAATAAACGCTTATTAGAACTTTATTTATTTCTCTAAATAGTTAAGGTATTACTCAACAATTTAACACATCATCTCAAACAACTTAATATATTTAATTCAACTCAAAGTTTTAACATCAAACTATAGCATAATTGTTATTTACATCAACTATCCTAGAATAAAGAATCCACAGGATTTAAAATATTAACATATTCCTTTGTTCATAAACACATCGGAATTTATATATAGAAACTAATTAAGTCTTTCACATAACTAAACGGATTCTAATCCTGTCTATCAAGGTGCTGAATAGCCTTTTCACGCTCCTCATCCATGATACGAGACATCGTCCTGCGATCCAGCATATACGACGGAAGTCCTTCGAACTGGATGGGGTATCTCAAAACTCGTTCCTGAGCCTCATCCATTGCATGATTAAGTGTGGAGTATGTCTCTTCAAGCTTTACCTTCTTTGCACAACTATCATCTTCTGCACTATCAACTTGACGTGATTCTCTTACCCATCCTTCCTCTGCTATTTTCAGTCTTCCGGAGGTTTCTTTTAGTTCCTTTTTCAGCTTCTCAATCTCCTCAGTCTTATCTTCGGTTTGACCCTTCTCATGGACCAAATCCCATTCTACATTTACCAATCGTGTGTGAAGAGTTGAAATCTCCCTCTCCTTCTCCTCTAAAGTAGACTGCTGAACAGTCGCTCGCTCAGTCAATTCCTGAACCTCGTCTTGTAACTCAACGTTATGGTCGTATAACGTATCATACATCTCCGCATCAACGGTGTACCGTGGTAACTCCTCTTCTTCCTCTTCCTCATCAAACTCCTCCTCAGGATCCTCCTCAGGATCAGTCTCAGGCTCATGCTCTTTACCAACAACGGTGATCAATGGAGATGACTCCCTTTGAACTAACTGTTCCCTAATAACATGTATGTCTCGGGGCTCCTCCTCTATAGGTACTATAGGTAATGGGGGTTCTTCCTCCCTAGCTTGACTAGCTTCTCCAACATTCGTCATCCTGACAACAAAATTTTAAGTTTTAGTTACTAAGTTGTACTAACGAGCACATAAATTAACACATAAACACATAATGTATTTTATTATCTTCAATGAATTACCAAAAATTCATTTCTTAAAACTCAATAAGAGTTTTCCTTTACTATCTTCTTTCTATAAGGATACTACCTAAGGTTGTTCCCCCACCTAAGGTTCATAACCTACGGCTTTGATACCAACCTGTGACATCCCCAAATCCGGTACTTCCATTTCCACAGGATTTGGTGTTCACGAAACAAATATCATCTATCTATCTACCCATAAAAATGCAAATCATGCAATAGATAGAAATAAAATCTTCCCTTAAGGGTTACAACATCTGAATAATAATAATACAATCCCAGGTTAACTAACCTTAAAACATCTGTGCGGAATCATAAAAAAATAAGTCTTAATAACATCACACTCAAGTCTTAAACATGAATACATCATCTAATAAAAATAACAAGTCTTCATCACTTGCTAACTTTGCCCTTGCCTTTACTAGTGGAAGGTTCATCACTTCTTTCATTCTTAACTGCAATGTTATTATTAAGCAAGAGTGAGCACAAATGCCCACAAGTATAAAAAAAAGAAATAACAGTATAATAACATGCGAATAAATCAAAGACATCTGAATAAAAGCTCAACTTTTGAATCAAGAGTGAATAACAAGAATCAAAAGAATTCTGAGGGTCATAAGACCTTGAACTATGTCCTAGGTTAACAAGGGTTATACTTGAAACCTTTAAGAGTTATAAGACTATGGACCTTCTTCTCGTACTTAGGGTGATCAGCCCTTAGTACCATACTGTGCACAATATCTTAACGCTAAAGCGTAAATAATCCCCTATACATGGTTGTTCATCTCAGTTTGACGTTCGAGTCCGCACCAAAGGAAGTTTAGTTTGGATAATTCATCAAGGGTTCTAAATTTTAGAACGCTCATCAACTAAGGACTAGTTAAATCATTAAGGTTTCACTAGTCTAATAATGTTCAACAATAATTGATATTCGATTTGAATAATAATCTCAAAAGTATACAATAGGATAATTATTGTATAACAAATTCATACTTTGAAAGGATAATAAATCTTTAATATAACAATTCGAATTTGAATAATAGTAATGAGAATTTACTCAAGGTAAATAATAAACTTGAACAATGATAACAAGTAGGGATATGAAACTTGCTCAAATTTAAGAGTTTAAGTTTAGGAAACTTGCCTCGCACGTAGATTACACTTTAACTAAGCACGTTCTTTGAATTAAATCCTACATACCATTCATATACACAATATCAGTTAATTATAATTTAACTAATCAACATAAACTCATTCTCGTTGTCTACTTTAATTATCGACGATACTTAGTCAATTTATCTCATTATCACATAATTTATACTTCATAAATAATAATTTAATTATATATTTAATAATTCAATTCACATGTAATTATGTTATTTACATGTTAAACAACTATTTTATCATCACATTATACTTCTAACATGTTTACATGTCCATTACATTAATTCACTAAAACATTGTTAGGCTTAAACATTTTAAAAATCTCATTCTTGAACTTTCTAGAGAGTGGCGCTGCGGTGCCACTGTTATGCATGACCTTCGCGCTGCGGCGCGATGGCGCTGCGGTCTGAGACCTGGCGCTGTGGCGCGGTGGCACTGCGGCGCGGGACTTCAGTTCTGGAGTTGGCGCCGCAGCGCGAGACTCCAGAATTCGATTCCCACTTCGCGAAAAACATAGAGTTCAGCGAAAAGGACACTAAATAATCATTAATTTCACTAATTTAACATACCCACACGTTAATATTCACATATAATCATTACCCAACATCTGTAAAGTAATTTTAACCCATTAAAACACATAATCACAGAATTAAAACATAAAATTTTCCTCTGTTCTTGATGTTCTTGAAGTTTTTAACATAAATTCCTAAAATTCAACGCCACGGATTCGTTATAAAGCCAAATCCGTTCATTTAAAGCTTGGTCTCTTCGTATTAACATGCACAATAATATACGAGTGTAAAATCTGCGAAAATATTTGTGTTTAACATACTAAAATCACGTATAAGGCCATAAGGCCAAAAACCCAAACTCTGTATATTTTGAAATAGCAAGTCATCAGATTAACAACACTTAGGATATGGAATCATGCAAATATATATATATATATATATATATATATATATATATATATATATAACATGTTATGCCACTCGAATTATTACATATATACTCATAATTGTTACCCTATTCAACTACATAAACTTTACAGAGGACTTAAGCCATAGATATGGAAAACTTTAAAAGACGTAGAATAAAAATTGGGTTGGATAAAATTACCCAAAGCGTAGATGATTAAGGATGACAATATCTCTATATTTCAATCACAGCATTCACAATTCTATGAAATTTCTCTAATTTCTCTCTGACTTTCTCTCTGATTAGTTTTATTGGACTTAGTAAAAATAAAGGGAAGAATACGTATAATAAAGGAAGAGAAAACGGACGCACAAAAATGGCCAGTTAACCCAATGATGGGCAACTGCTAGAAACCACTACTAAAGCCATGTTTGGTTATCCTTAAAAAGTTTAAACTTATTTAATTTAATAAAACCTTTACAATATACTTTAATAAATGTCACACTCCTTCATAAATAAATTTAATATCTTATTTAATTTATTTTAAATAAAATATAATAATTCCTCATAAATTCACATAGTCACATAATTAATTTTCTCATTAATAATAAATGTCAAATTATTAATTCTCTAACTAATAATTAAATTAATCTAATAACATCATGCTTAATTAAATACTTCATTTAATTCAATAAGTTCACATAATTACATACTTTGATAATAACATTTTTCTACATTAATTTAATAAATGTAACACATATAATTAAATTAATCTACTACAATTGCATCAATTAATTATTTAATCTAATAATTAAATCATCGAAAATATTTATTTAATTCAATAAATATTAAAAATTAATTTACAAAATTCTCGTTCGTCACAAGCATTGTCATGGATGTATGACACCCGTGCTATTTTCTGGTCCCTCATCTCCTGTTCTCTACGAAGCTCTACGGCCTCTTTCTTATACTCCGTGACCTTATCCTTTATGAGCACTTTCTCATCATGCTCAATCTCAAAATCTGCTTCTGCAGATTCCTTAGCCTCATGGAGATCACTAATCTCCTCATTCTGGTTCTGCACAATATTGTGCAGTTGCACGTTACGGTCAAGCACCGCTAGATACAATGCCCTCATTATATCTGAATGTGTTGGCTCTAGTGCAGGTACCACCGTATCAACCGATGTTACCTCCATATCCTCCTCTACATCGATCATCATATCAAGGTATGATGCCAATCCCATCTCTCACTCTGAATAGTCCTCCTCTGAAAATTCCTCCTCAAGTTCGGACTCTTCTATAATCACCACTGGTACTGCCGCTACGGGCACTGGTATTGGCTCTATTCTGTTCACTGACTCTTCACTTACTACGGGTATATCCCTATAAATGTACCTATTGATGGACATCTACAATAACACATAACACGTTAATTAGTACATAATACACAATAGTATATGCATAAATCACATTTAATTTATTTAGGGTTAATTTTTATCTTTTAAATCTTTCAGTACCGAGTTTCCTCAATACTTCATTAACTTGTTCTACTAGAGTTCATTCGCTTCTACTTCTCATCTACTAACGAGGTTATTAGCCTAAGGTTCTTTCCCTCTTAAATTTTATAACCTAATGCTTTGATACACACCTGTGACGATGTGACGCCCCCAAATTCGGGTTACCTGACCCCCGAGTTTGGTGCTCACGATCAACAATATAATACTGTTTAACTACCCATTCATTTATGAATAATAAACATACATAATATTAATTAATAAGTTAACAACATCATCCCAGGTCATCTAACCTTAACATTACAAGCTTACCGTTTAGATATACAAAAAGGGTTTACAAACAACATAATACATATGCTTATCATAAAACTACTCCAGCACTTTACCTTTGCCTTTGTTCTTCTTAAACCTGCTGGTCTCTTCGTTCCTAGCTGAAATATTTTTATTTAGCAAGGGTGAGCAACAAATTTGTCCCGCAAGTTAAAACATATAATGAATATATAAGAATCAATAATAACAGACTATCTAATTTGATAGAATAACACCAAAGTTCGGGGAACTTTGAAATAACTGAACAAATCTTTAATAACTAACAAATCTTCTCGCATTCTATGCAACATAATAATCTGATAATGAAAGAGTACAACGCTTTCAAAGTTTCTACGATATTCAATGAATAATCAAGATTCAATCTATGCAATACCAAAGTGGAATGTTTTCCAGATTTATGTTGAGCGATCCATTGGATCTTGAACTTCTCTTCTCGAGTAAGTATCAAAGATTTGACTTTGATTTACCCAGGTGTATCAGATAACCATAAAGATTAAATCATACCCCTCTGCAAGTACTTAAAGCAGCCAACTCCTTGTACCCTATATTATGCATAATACTTACACGCGCGCAAAGGCCGAATATACCACCAGAAATGTTCCCTTTGTATAAAAGGTTATTTTTCTCAGTCTTATAATCTAAGTTTAATTTAACAACGAAATACTATGATTTCAATATCTAATCACTTCTCGATCTAGCCGAAATAATTGGCATTGATCTGTCAATAATAATTGAATTATCTTCTCGAACCTATCAAGTTCTAATAAATATTCGTCTAGCCAGAATAATTAGATAAGATATTTCTCTACACAATTCGATAATAGACAGGAATTATCTGTACTATCAATAACAGCTTCTATGGATGTAAGTATTCAACAACATATATTCTCCAAGTATATTCTCAGAATCACTAATTCAATTTGAATTAATAAACATGTACTAACTACGAATAATCAACAATAATTCTCAGACATGGTCTAATCAACAATAATTAACCACCATAATATTTAAAGAGTATAACTCAAGGCCGAGTTAATGAAACTTGCCTTCTCCGTTGATTACTGTTACACAATATACTTATCTGCATTTGAAAGACCTATAATCACAGTATCAGTCTCACAATTAACACAATCATGTATAACACGTATTACTATAATTTACAGTCAATCTTTCTCCTAGGCACATTACTACATAGCCACATCAGTGTTTATAACCTATGTAAACGCTTATCAAGTTTAACTAATTCGGTATGGTTGGACTTCAGTCTCTTCTCAGTGTACTGGTCACCCTATCTGACAATTTACATATTTATTGTCAATTAAACTTGGTTTCTAAGCTTCAATATTATTTTAGATAAGTCAAATATCGTTTATAATATTTTTCGGAAGCTTTCAATAATTTATAAATAATTATTATTATTTATAATAAATTTTCAAACACTGGAATCATTTTTAAACGATTTAAATATCAAATAATTTTATCATCATTAATATTTAATAATATAAAAATATTAATGACATAATTTTCAAAATATTAAAGTTATTAGTAATAACTTAAAATATTTTTAAATCATCAATATTCTACTTAAATGATTTTTAAAATAATTAAAAATTATTTTTAAACCATCACCATTAATATTTAAATATTATTGAATTTATCAACAAAATATTAAAAGTTATTAATTATAACTTAAAATATTTTTAAATAATTTTTAAATAAAAAAATCAGTTTTCGATCATTTATTTAATTTAATAATTAAATAAATCTAATATAATTAATATTAATTTATTAATGAAAATTACTCAAAAATATTAAAAGTTACATTTTATAAGTCAAAATATTTTTAAACACTTTATTCTTATTTAAAACGATTTTTATAATATTAAAATTATTTTTCTCTAATTTATTTAATACACGAATTAAATAAATTAAATATCATTATTATTCAAATAATTATAAATATTAATGAAAAATATCCCAAATAATTAAAAATTATTTTTCAGAATTTAAAATAATTTTTAAAACTATTTTTTGTAATTTTTTAGAATTTATTTCTACTTTTAATTAATTCCTAAAAAACCATAAAATAGAAATTAATTAAACCGTCGCTATAGCTTATAACGACGCTTTCTGTCGTCTTAGGTGTTCTTGAGCCTGACAGGCCAGTTCTCAAGGGTCATGGTTTGACCGCTTATAATTCTCAATCCATACATATTCTGGACAATCTTTAACCTTGATCTTGTAGTGTTTATGTGACGCCCCCGAAACCGGGTCCTTTGACCCCTATTCGGTCATCACGAGAAAAATACAAACATCTACCTCTAAACAACATACGATAACTAAAATACAAAATATAATAAACGTACGTCGTTCATTCAAAAAGTGTTACTAGTCCCAAGATACGATAACCTTAATATCGTCTTACAAACATACCCTAAAATAATAATTAGGGTTCTTATTACATAACAGTAATTTAAACTAGGCATATAGTAAAGTCTGCTTCTGGCGACTATTCTACATCTTTCCTTTACCCTTGTCCTTCCCTGAGGTCTCGGGCTTAGCTGCAATATAATTCATGATATAGCAAGGATGAGCAACAAGTTTGCCCAGCAAGTTTAAATACAATAATAAAGATATATCATGATGAATGGAAAAATAATTGACAATGAATTCAACAATATGAATATCTGAAGGATTCAACAATATGAATATCGCAAGCAAAGATAATGATTGCTTTTAGAATAACTGCTAGTCAAATAGACTTTGAACTATAACACTCCAATGGAATCAATAGCTAATTGACCCTTTGGTTACTGGCTACAGAATAAGTACTTGAGGGGATCAGCCTCGCGTACACCATGTATATGCATAACATTTAAATATGCTCTGTGTATCTTATATTAGATACCTGGTACTCCCCTATCATAGAAAGGGTTGTTCTTTCAGTATAAAAATTCTTACCCTCAATAGGTTTGGATAACTTTTATTAAACTTCATACACTTGTCTGACCGAACAAAGGTTCAGACTCTATCTGACACAGTTCAAGAATTATAGAACTTTAAATGATGTACAAGTCCAAGACTGTACGAACTCAAGTGCACCAAGTGCGAATATCAATAATATCGATGTGGAATAATTTGTAAAGTGATTAAACCACTTAATAGCATGCTTGGAAATAAGATTCAAGCTTAAATGAATAACTTTCAATACAACAATAACCTCTCTATACAACATGAGAAGAATAGGAAACTTTCACAAAAACAAATTTGTGTAAGTTAGGAACTTGCAACACAATAAATAGTGTTCGGATACTTGCTCAATAAAAGTAGGGTTCGAGGAACTTGCACAATCAAGAGTGAAGTTCAAAGAAACTTGCTCAATATAAAAGTAAGGTTAGGAAACTTGCTCAACAATAATTGGAGTAAGTTTAGGAAACTTGCTTACGATATACGTTGAAAAAGTAATGCAAAGGTTTAGGATACTTGCTTGTTTGCTCAGCTACAATATAATATTAGCTTTAACTAACTTGCGTTGAAACGACCTAACATTATCAAATCGATCATTTCAATTAGTATGTGTAAACTAGTACGAGTCTACACTTAAAAGAATCAAGTCATCACAGAGCATGCTCCTCAACACATTATATGTCACATTGGTCACATATTATACGATAAAGAAATCATATAAGCATGCCTTAAATTTCAGAACCAAAAATAAAATCTGGCAAAACTGCAGGATGACGCAGCTGCGCCTGGTCTAGGCTTAGGGACGGTATAGCTGTGATGTCCCTCGGCCAGACCAAGGTTGAGCTTCTTCTCTCCTGACTTCAGTCTAACTCTAACACACTAATTACACATGTATTTTAACATACATACATGCTAGATTTTCACATATAACACATGACCATACTTGACTTCACTATCACACGTTTACTTACAATTTATATGTCATTAAAACATAACAAGGTCATGAAATCATTTGTGCCTTATAACTTGATCATTCAATACTCAGTAGTCATGCTTGTATATATATACAACACATGTATACTTTACTCGCATAGTTCATATTTTAGAAATTTCCCCTTTTTTGACTATGTGTGAATATGTGAAAACCATACATTAACCAAACGATGTTCATGCCAATATTTCTATAGGCATAATGAGTCCTAATATACATGCTTGCATGGTCATAACGTACTTTACTCATTTCTTGATGACATTAGCTTCCTCATTCTAATTTTCTTTGAATTTAACACTAAGCCAACTTAGTACATAAAAGGCATCTTAACATATAACTCTCATGCATTTAAAACATATATTAAAGTCACATATACATGTTCAAATAGTTAGAACTTACTAGATAAAAACTTCGTCAAGTTCTCTTTGAAAAGTCTTAAGTTTCTTATCTTTGAAATAGTCTAATCTTTCAATCATGTATGCTAGTGTGTTCAATCACTTTTGTCTTGCATTTCATGTCAATATAAACCATATTATCATGTTCATAAAGTCAAAATGCTCACATGATGTGTTCATGACCAAGTTCACTTTCGAACTCACAAAGTTCATTTCAAGACCACAAGTATTGTGTTAATCATTGCTATACTTGTTCATCCTATATGCATGTGCTTACATGTGCGTGCTAAAATAGTTTACAAGCTTGCTTTAACAGTGTACCAATAAGTTAGCACATCAGAAACTAAATAGAAAACACCAGGTCTGGTGCAGGTCTGGCGCAACTGCGCTGCACCTTAGTACAATTAGGACGCTGCTGCGCCATTCCTGCATTATAGACAGTAGCTTGCTCTGTTCGGCAGTTCAGCAACCCATCATGCAAAATCCTTGCAAAAATTTGTTTCTAACATAACCCAACACATTTATAAGTATGTATAACACTAAGAAACATAACCCAAATCACTATCAACCAATACATTCTTAATTCAAGTAATCTTAACAAAACTCAACTACATAAATTGGGATTTTCATACCTCTTGAGGTAATTGAGTTGCAATACTCTCACTCTTTACAAGCTCCTTAGCAAATAAATCTCAGCAATTGCAACAAGGAAGATGAAGGTCTTATTCATATGAGAAAGGTTAACTAGACAATGCCATTATCTCACAATTCGAAGCATTGGATTTCAAGAATGCAATGTGGATAAGAGAGAGTTGGTGATAGTTGGTAATCTCAATCATGAATCCCACTCCCCATCCACTATTGCTCTAGATTGATGAATTTGAGATGAAGAATAGAGTAGGCTTGCTAGCTTCTTTTTGTTTTCACGTGGAAGAAATGAAATGGGACTCTTATTAAGGGACAAGAGAACAATTCTCAGCATTTGCACAAAAATGGAATGCAACAATTGGCTAATACCATATATACCCATAATATAAACTTTGGTTATAAACTATGTATGCACAATTCATTTCACATAACATAGGTTATAATGATTTAAAGAGCATATAATGTATTTCCTAATTATAAGGTATCAAGTAGTGCACATACATATAATCCATGTACATTTTCTATTGTCATGGCTGTTATTATCATAATAACTTAATGAAATCATTATTAATCTAACAATTGATATTATTATATGTCAATAGGGTATACATGAATGTTTACCCACACACTTCATATCATATAACAATATTATTATGCAACTCACATAAATGCAAATAACTCTTACTATATAGTCTATATATATAATATATATACATATTTATATGCCACCTTGTACTATATAAAATATATAGTTAGCTACCATTTAATAAAGGTTTACTATTTTGCACAAATTAATCAAGTAAACACATACTCATTTTATAAATTATTAATCTTTTACACATTAATTATTATTTATTTATAATAATTATCCATTAACACATTATCAATTAATTTTTCATAATTGCAATTAATCAATATGTTCAGGTCTTGCTACTATATTCAAATAACTTGAATATTTAATTAATAATCTTATCAAATCTTTGATATTAAACCTTAGGGTTAGTCCACTAATTTAAACAAACTATTAGTGACTCCCTTTAATCATTTCATAAATCTTCATAACCACATAAGGTTTAAATAAACTCACCAAGCTAACTCGTTAAAATTAAATCACATATTTAATTAAATAAGGAGTTTAAAATTCACGGTCATTACATCCCTCCCCTCTTATAAAAATTTTGTCCTCGAAATTGCAAAAATAAGGTTACTCAAATAAAAATGGATAATTCGCTCTCATTTTCTCTTCTAGCTCCCACGCAGCTTGTTCTACAGCGTGATTCCTCCAGAGAATCTTAAGGGAATGGATAATTTTATTCCTTAGCCTCTGTTCCTTCCTATCTAATATCTAGGCAGGAACTTCTTCATACGATAAATCTTTCTCGACTTGAATTGGTTCATAAGAGATAACGTGCTTGTAGTCCGGTTTATATGGTCGTAATACTGACACATGAAACACATTGTGAATGTGCTCAAGTTCAGGAGGTAATGCTACCTCATATGCCACTTCACCGACTCGCCTCAAAATCTCGAACGGTCCTATAAGTCTGGGGCTCAACTTGCCCTTCTTCCCAAAACGAATCTTCCCTTTCCAGGGAGATACTTTCAAAAATGCATAGCTTCCTAATTAAAAATCTCTCTTCTTGCGATGTAAATCCGCATACTTCTTCTGGCGATCTTGAGCTGCTACTAATCGTGCTCTTATCACCCTGATGATTTCTACCGTCTGTTGTACTAACTTTGGTCCCAACAGTCGACGCTCTCCAACTTTGTCCCAGCATAAGGGCGTTCTACATTTCCTCTCATACAGTGCTTCGTACGGCGGAATTCTAATACTGGCGTGATAACTATTGTTATACGCGAACTCTACTAATGGGAGGTGATCCTCCCAACTACCCTTAAAGTCCATCACACAAGCTCGGATCATGTCTTCAAGTGTTTGAATTGTTCTCTCGCTTTGCCCATCGGTCTACGGATGATACGCGGTACTCATTCGTAGTTGTGTCCCTATTCTTTCTTGAAGACTCTTCCAGAAGTTTGAGGTGAATCGTGGATCTCTATCTGATACAATAGATACCGGTACCCCATGCCTCGAGATAATTTCCTTAACATATAATTTGGCTAACTGGTCAGAACTATACTTAATCTTAATCGGCAAAAAGTGAGCTGACTTAGTAAGACGATCTACAATCACCCATATGGCGTCGTGCCCTTTCTATGTTGCTGGAAGTCCCACCACAAAGTTCATTGTAAAGTGCTCTCACTTCCATTATGGAATCTCTAATGGTTGTAATAACCCACTTGGTCATTGATCCTCTGCCTTGACTCTCTGACAAATTAGACATCTACTTACGCATTCTGTAATCTCTCTCTTCATGTTTGGCCACCAGAAATGATGACGCAAATCTTGATACATCTTCGTGCTTCCTGGGTGTATCGAGTATCTCGTACTGTACGCTTCTTGCAAGATCTCTTTTCTCAGTTCTGGTACTAACAGTACCCAAATTCTTCCTTCAAATCTTAGCAGTCCAGTGCTATCAACCTTAAATTTCAATTCAACGCCTTCAGTCAATCGCTTCTTGATGTTATTGCAATCTTCGTCCTATTCTTGTGCCTCTTTAACCTTATCCAATAAAGTCGGGCTCGCTATCACTATGATTAATTGTTCGTCGATCTCCATCAATACCTAATTTCCAAGTCTAGTCGTTTGAAATCTTTCATTAATTCTTCTTGAATGGTCAACTTCAATAACTTCTCTCTGCCTTTTTTGCTCAAGGCATCTGCCACTACATTTGCTTTGCCTAGATGGTACAGAATTTCACAATCATAATCTTTGATCAATTCTAACCATTGGTGCTGCCTCATGTTCAACTCCCTTTGCGTGAAGATATATTTCAGACTCTTGTGATCTGTATATATCTCACACTTCTCGCCATACAAATAATGCATCAAAATCTTTAAGGCAAAAACTACTGCTGCTAACTCCAGGTCATTAGTCGGATATCCCTTTGTCGACGTCGGGATTGTTAATTGTCCCTTTTCGTTACTTGTCCTTTGGTGTTTTCATTTTAGGTGAGATTTGTTTAAAAAAACAAGTGAAAAAGGTTCGACATGTATAATGTCGACGATTGGACTATAAGAGTCGCCAGTTGGTTTTTTAAATGGTTATACCAACACAACCGAGAAAAGGTTTGTACATTGACCCAGTGATGTGACACTGCTAAACGGGTCGGTCAAACCGAGATTCATTAGGGTCCGGGGACTTGGTTATGCGGAGGGAAGGTGTTAGGCACCCCCCGACATCCGTGTTACCACGGTGACCGCCTCTTTTCAAAAAACTATTATTTGAATGTGTGTGTGTGTAGGTCAATGTGCTGTTATTTGGAAGTAGTGCGAGGCCTCGTTCGCACCTATATACATAGGGTTTGAATTTTACGTAAATATTCAATTTTAAGCAAGATATTGCAGTGATGTTTTATAAAAAAGGTTTTTTAAACCCTGATGCTCAATAGTAATTGAGACCTTTTACACTCCCATTTTATTCCGTATTCGGCTGGATTGATTTTATTTGACAGATGCGAGGCATTCGTACAAAAATAATGTACAAAGAGATGCTGAATTCCTCGTGGGTATGTAAACCATCTGAAGAAATCCAGACACCGCAGAATAATTTACAAGCTGCTCACAACTAAAAATATCCATCAGGGGAACCGAATCTAGATCCAACGGGATGAATCTGTGATCACACGATTCATAGGCTCACATGATGTCGTAATTTATATGAAAGCAGTAAGCAGGTATATATATAAAAGTTGTAAATATATATATACAGACATGATCACCAACCACGAAGTACCTCCATGGGGGATCAAAAATGTAAATAAAGCTGTAAAAGCTATCAACCGCCACGGAGGAAACTCCAGGCGAGACGAAATGTACAGAAAGCTATAAAAATGGTCAACCACCACGAAGTAAACTCCAGGTGGGACGAAATGTAAATATATATATATATATATATATATATATATATATATATATATAAAAGCATGTAAATGCACCGGATATAAAATCCAGGCTCATCGGACAAAGTCCAACAATAATTAATATATATAAGTATATATACATTAAAGCAGTAAACGCACCCGATGTGAAATCCAGGCTCACCGAACAAAGTTTGATAGCAGTTCATATATAATTATATATATAAGAAAGCCATTAAACGCACCAGACATAAGTCTAGGCTCATCGAACAGAGTTCGACATGCAGTTCATATATATAAGTGTATATATATACAAAAGCAATTAAACGCTCAAGACCGAAGTCTAGGCTCAATCGAGGCATAACTCGTTAATGTTAGTCCATATATATATATATATATATATATATACAAACTAAAAATAAACCACGGACCGAAGTCCGGGAAAAATATGCAACACGACTCTCAACGTGTAGAAGTGTATGTGCAAAGATGAAGAGAAAAACTTTAAAGTGTGAAAGAAGGCTTACAGTGGGCTGCCAAAGAAGACTTCAATATCTTTAAAGTGGGTAAACACTGGCTTTTGTAGGTACAAAATAAGCTATATATGAGCTCACAAGTGTTTAAAATGAGAAAGCACTCAGTCTGGGGTGAGTATAGAGTAAATTGGGCAGGGCTTCCTCACCGTTTTCTCTTGCAAAATGGGCACCCCAAGCCCCATATTTATAGAGGGGGAGCCGCAGGTCTACCTGCTGCTAGGCCGCAGGTGTACCTGCTGCTACCCGGGGTGCCCCGGGCAGTGTGGGTCCCGCCGTGTCGAAGTACGTACACTCGGACAACGCGCTGTTCGCTCGGTCGCTCATAACTTTCAATCCGGGAGTCCGATCGAAGCGTGCCATATCATTTCAAAAAGCTCTTTTCGAGAGCTACACAATGACATACGATTTGCCATTTTTTGATTCCAGGAAGATTGGTCCATGACTGTAATGGCATTTCCGGGTTTCTGTCAGGCAGTTTGTTGAGTTGTTTTGCGTAGTTTGCGCTCGAAAGTTAAGATATGGTTCTTGTGGGACTTCTATTGAAGTAATTTGAGTTAACATGAGTGTATTTGATATGAGTTGAAGTTGAGTTAGCAAAATGACCATTTTGCCCCTCCCGGGGTTATCTCCGGTTTTTGCATAGTTGTAGCAATCTTTTCTCAGGGTTATCTCTGAGGTTATCATGTTGTTGACTCTGAATGTCCTCAGGGTCATCTCTGAGGTTGGCTTGACCTCCCGAGATTATCTCCAGGATTATCTCTGGAGTGTAGAAAAGACGTTTTTGCCCTAGTGCATAGTTAGTAACAGGAAAAGAAAATTTCGAGTGTCTACAGATGCCCCTCTTTATCATGTTCATTCAATGCAATGGAATGGACATGATAAAGATTAGTAGACACTTGAAACATGAAAAAGTATTTATAATGATGCAAATCGCAATGTAGTGAATGTTTATGATGAATGTGAAAATGTTTTCGCAATTCGTAAATCGCACATCGCATTTCGCACATCGCATTTCGCATTTCGCATTTAGCCAAATCGCATTGCACATCGCACATCGCAACTCGCACATCGTATTTCGTATATCGCATTTCGCATATCGCATTTCTCAAATCGCAATGTTATGATGAATGTTTAAAATGTTGTTGCAAATCGCTTTACCTTTACCAATAATTGTTGATGCCTATGCTGGCGTTACCTCCAATGGTTTGGCATTAAATCACTGATGCTTGTTTGATGAAGATAAGTTGAGATGTTTTCCATATCTCTGATGGGGATGACGTTCTGAAATCACCAGACCCTCTTGATGTATTCGCTGGTAGTTTGCAACGGTACCTACCCTACTGATCGCCAAATGTTTTCGGTTCCCACTCGAATGGTGTATACAAAGCTTTCATTGCTGAATTATTTTGATGTCGCTGAATTGATGCCAATGGTCTTAGAAAATTGGATCTTCCGATACCTTCGCTGAAGTAATATTCCACGGATTACTTCACTAGATTTCGCCTGATGTTACGCTAGATTGATGACAACCACCAGATGTCTCACCCTTTTTTGCGGTGATTTGGAGTTCCTTTCACTTTTGGGGGCAGGTGCCCCATTTCCTTGAGCTTTTGATTCGCAACTCGGCTGAACTGATGAGCTGAATGTCGCTAATATCCTTGGAAGGTGCAGCTCGTTATTTTGCTACCTAGATTTGAATTTAGTTGTAGAGGTTTTGATTTTTGAGAATTTTCCCCTTCTTTCGTAGGGGCAAGCTAATGTCGCCATGATTTCGTTTAATCTTGGAATCAGAAAAATGCCCCAGTCCTTTCGCATGTTGTTACCAAAGATTTATATGAGAAACTCTCTTTGTTAACCAAATCGCGAGTGAATAATATCTGAATCACCATTGAGATGATGATGGACCATGCTGATGGTGCTGATTGGTGCATTTTCTACTTTTGGATGGTTGATAAATGCCCCAGTGTTGAGTTGCCACTGCTTCCGAGATTGCCCCCAATCTTGTCGTAAGGGATCCAATATTCGGTTGTTGCCAATTTTGAAATTGCCCCAGCCTTGCTTGTTGTCTGGGGTAGTTGCTTTGACAGATGGGCTGATAAGATGTCAAGATCGCGAGAAGCTTTTACCTCTGTACCACTGAACAGGTAGTGAATGTGGGCTTTAATGTTGATAGCTCTTTATGATAGAGATGTCGCTCTAGTTGAGAGAGATGATGCTCTAACTCATAGGGATACCGCTGTTGTTGAGCGGGATGAGGCTATATCTGCCTGAGATGTCGCTATTACAGATAGCACTGCAGTGAGATCTCATACCATTGGTATCATCGCAGAGATGAGCACATGTATTGATGAGCATCGCGTCACCATGCAGATGGCTGTGGAAATTTTAGGTCGCTTTGTTACCATAGGGCAGGAGTTTACAGCGTTACACCCTTCTTCTAAGAGGGATGCCATGTTTAATTCGATTGTGCTCATATACATTGATTTGTAAAAGGGCTTGGATTTTCCTGCACAGACTAGCTTAGCCATTTTTGTCATGTATAGTACACATTGTATATATCAAACAACATTATATATGGCAGAGAAATATATGTTGATTCACTTCCCTTTTAGTTGTGCCTCGTTACTTGTTTGATATTTGCTTGTTTCTCCAGGACTTTGTGATCTGGATATATTCTAAACTCCTTCTTGATGGATGGACAGTGAGATGTCTCAGGATTTTCAGAATGGATCGTCGATCTGTGTGTATTCCCTACCATCTTTGGTGTCTTGGGACTTGTTTCTGTATGTGGTTATGGATAGGAGTATGTTTGTTTTTCTTTTTTTGTGGTGAGACCGGACCATAAAGATGGTTGCCTACGTACTCCCGTGTATTGGGGAGATTAGGTCGACGTAGTTCGCCCCTCAGGGCGAGATAAAAAGCGTGATCCCATGAGCAGATCAGACTGTGGAGAAGAGAAAGTTTGATCCTAGGTTAAGGATAAACTGAAGGTATGAGAAGTTTGATCCCATGTATGGGTAGCCAAACTACAAACGTAAGAGGTTCAATTCGCGGTGGGATGACCAAAGTGGTAAGATCGTAGTGAAGCCAGGCTGCTGGCTTGAAAGGATGTTTCCCTGAGGGGCAAAGTGTGGAAGAGTTGTATGTAGTAAAGGGTTAAAGAACTAGAATGACTGGTGTAACGACCCCAAAATCCATACAATTTAAATCTCAACTTCGGTCGTTAACCACACATTAAATCTCAAATTTTACATCATTATTCGATATTAAAAACACTAAAATTGCGGAATATTTAAAACGTTTATACATTTCTTTCTTTCATGCCCTGACTCGCAACCTTTACATTATATCTCTTTGATTCAATCTTATATCATGAATCGTTACAACAAACTGACTATACAAAGTCTTACATCATAACTAAATATCCATATACATTGGATAGCTCAACTTACAATTCAACAACATGTTACATTTAAGATAGAAAATACATTTCTCATAGAACATAAGTAATCTTCGTGAATATAGATCTCTATAACTCACTTAGCACATATCTTTACCTTAAAGTTTGTACCTGCAAAAGTGGTTATTTGCAAGAGTGAGCTCGACAACCCAGCAAAGTCTAACAGTTTTCATGCATCACATAGCACATAATAACATGCTCGATATACAACTCATTAAAGTAACATGGCATACATGCTTTTAACTCACATAGCAAATATAAAGATTGAGTTCCTTACTCAATCATCATTACTTAGCCAAAACAATGCAGTCATATATTGACTTTAACATTTCATGATTTCAACATGTATAACATATCATGCAATTTAAAACAGTTCATCAAGTCCACGTAGAAAATAGGAACCGAAAGACTTGCCTTGATCGTTGTTTACCAACAATAGATTAACAGCTTACAGTTATCTGCACTTCACGTGCCCTACACAATTATATAATCACGCATATCAACTATTAGTCACACAACAACACATAGTAATTGTAATGTAAACTCTACTCCACATCTCCTAATCTTTTCTATTAATACTTAACATGTAGCTAAGTCCTTTTCATATGTCTCCACATCATTTTGGATGTATATTAGATTAATCTAAATAAATTAAATAAACCTTAATCAAGCTTTCGCTTTACTTCTTCAAGTTATACTTACATGTAGTTAAGTATTTAAACCTTTTTTTTTAAATACGACCCATAATGGGTAATCCTTACTTCACTATTCAAGATTCACACCTTGTAATACTTAAAACGGTGATTAGTAGGTTCGGAATGCTTTAAGGTTCATAAAACGCAAGCTCGACACCTTTCGTTCGCATCCGGTTGAGCAACAATTTCAAAAACTGCCCATTTTAACCTTTGCCCAAAATCTCAAATTTTAATTTTTATTAAATTAAGTTGTAGTACTATCTTTAAGCTTTCCAAAACATCTTGAATTGCTCAATTTGGACTTCGTACGCAAAAGTTATGCTCGTTTTAGTTTTGGATGTCAAAATAGCGTCGCCCAGCCAAAGTCAGCCGCCGCGTGCCCACGCCGTGCGCCCGCGCACGCCCGCGCACGCCCGTGCACGCCCGCCCGCCCGCACCATCCCAGTCGCGACTTTCAGACCCAATCTCCTACCGATTTTTACATTTTGAGTTTTACACATCCAAATAAGATAATTTCAAGTTCTATGAACTCCTAACTCATAATATTACAACATATAAGAAAATAAAAAAATTTCAACCATACCCACTATACGGATCTGAGCATCAAAGAGGAAAATGATAGATTTTGAGTTTTTTTTAGAGATTATTTCTAAAACCCAAGCTTAATAACCCATAAAACCTCTAGATCTAACCATGAATCATCATATATTATGAAGATTTCCCATTATCAAGTCCAATAATCAACAACCCTACACTAGATCCAAATTAAAATACAACAAAAATTGACAAAGTTTGAGTTTTATACCTTTGTTCTTCATTTTTCTTTCTTTCCTTCCATGGAACTTCTTCCATGGTTACCTTCCTATGCTTTCTTCTTCCTCCATCCATGCCCAAGCCTTCCCTCTCCCTCTCTCCCTCTCCCTCTCTCTCGCTCTCTCTCTCTCTCGGTCTCTCTCTTCTTTCTTCGGTTTATCCGAGAGTGAGAGATGGAGAGCAAAATGAAATACATATATTATTATTATTATTATTATTATTCCATTCCTTATTATTCATTTAATTAAATCCTTTTTGGGTTATGAAATAACATAATTCACGCACATATTTATCATATCCTAATATTTAATTAGGATTTCTATCCCACTAAATTTGGAATTTAAATAACTATTTATTTATATAACTAAATTAAACTTTCTTTAATTAAGTTAAAAATAAATAATAACCGAGATATACCAAAATAAATTTCTCACATTATTATACTACTACACTTCATTCGTTATTATTAATCCTCATACATAATATATAAAAATTAATTTACAATACTTTCTATTATTTGTTTATCAACAAATATATACAATCCCATAAGATTGTTATTCATTTATCTCTCATATTGATTCTATATATTTCTCAACATAATTTAATATGTTCAGACGTGCCACATAAATCACATAGATCAAACACTATGCTTTTTAAATAGCTATAACTCTTCGGTTATTTAATCTTCATTCCCAATATATAATATATTAGGCTATATAGTTTCTTTCATTACACTCCACACAATCCATAAACATACATATTCAAAATATATATTTACTTAATCTCATACATGTACTTAAGCATCTTAAAATAAGAATTTTATTTATTAAATTCTCATTTATTAATTCTTAAAAATTTGGGATGTCACATCCTTCCCTCCTTATAAGGATTTCGTCCTCGAAATCAACGAAACCTCCCTTACTCAGTTTTCACAAATCTCTTTCACAAATATCGTTGAATAACTTCAACATGTTAACTTAGCAAAACAAGTGTACACACACATATATATATATACTTCATTCATTTCTTCAACAACTTTTCATTTTTATTTTTTTTTAATTTTTTTTTCTAAGGATCGTTATCATAAACACTCGGGATATTACATTCACCCCTTCTTCTACGAATTTCGTCCTTGAAATTTTATTTATTAATATTTATTCATTCATTCTATCAAAATAGATTTTACGTTAATACTTTATTCATTCATTGGGTTTTATAACCACCTCTTTCCACAAAGATCTTTCTTCAATTATTAAACTTTTCTATTAAGAGATTTACATTATTCTTTGATAAATCATCTCCTTCTCATTTCAAAATTTCTTTTCTCACTTATTCCATATACTCATCATTCAGTGTCGCATTCTACGACTTACTTCTTTCAAAGGAACATCATCCTTACCACATTCACCTTTTAGAATTTTAAGAATCTTCCACAATTGTTCAATAGTTAGGAAGTAGTATGAATAACTCAGGAATTTAAAAGATTCCAAATCATGCCGAGGGTCACAAGACCTTGAACTACGTCCCCAGGTTGTCAAGTATATCTTGACTTGAACCTTTAACAGTCATACGACTATATGGACCTCCGTACTTAGGGTGTTAAGCCCTTCGTACAATATATTGTGCACAAATATTTCAGCGCAAAGTATAAACTAAGCGTAACCTCTGATAAAAGAGTTGTTCATCTCAGAATTTAGAGTGCAAGCATTCAACTGAGGGTCTAATGACCACGAACCATGTCCACAGTTATAAGCAATCTTTCAACTTTAACTTTAACAGTCATAAGACTATAAGGACTCCAAAGTACTTAGGGGGATCAATCCTTCGTACATGTATTGTGCACAAATATTTCAGCGCAAAGTATAAACTAAGCGTAACCCCTAATATTAGGGTTGTTCATCTCAGCTTTTCAACATTTGAATCCGCACCAACACAATTTGGTTTGGCATAACTTTTTAATGAACGTTTGAATTTCATGAGCATCTTTCAATATTTGTCTAGCTGAATCAAATAGCATAGACCTCTACAACAATTCAGACATCAACCAAAATATACATATACATACAATAATACATATGTATTCTAATATCTCAAAGAAATCTCAAAAATCTTTTTATGACGTAATGATACCGCACTGTATTTACAGTCCGTTGAGGATTCCGTCATTTGGTGATTTTATCATACTACATCATACCATAGTGGGCTGACGATCCTTAGATCACATCCAACACTAGGTAATACTGTATTAATGACTCCATCGTTTTTATCATCTTTGCACTAGGTTACATGATGCATTAATGATATAAAATATATTTTGATATATTACAAATCATTTTTGTCTAGCCGAAGCAATTAGCATAGACATACGAATAACAGTATTGTTGTTAAAACTCATTGGTTCCATCATTTGATCCAATATTTTTCAAGAAAATAGAAGTGTAAACATTAGCATGAAGTCAATAAATTTCGAAAGTCTAGCATAGCTAGTAGATTTAGAATACCTATGCTTCCACCATCAACTCCACTTTCTATAATGATCCATTGCTTATTAGTCTATCTATTCCTATCATCCTCAATACTCCATTTACACTTATCTATACCCAGTTCGTCAAACTTACCACACGTTAGGAGTTCAGGAATTTTCCACAATCATATGAGTTTAAGAACTTATCCTAGTCAGACCATAGGCGTCCATTCGCTGAGGGTTCAAAAACATATCATATAATTATGAGTCACGAACCTACCATAAGTATGAGTTTTAAGAACTCGCACTTAATCTTATAATATTCTCTAACTAGACTCTACCTATCTGTTATACACATGAGAAAAGAATCACCTTCTCAACAGGCATATATCAAATAGCGCGACACAAACATTCCAATGATTATCAATGTGATAAACTGAGTGCAAGCACAAAACCATCGCCCATACAAAGGTTTGTACAACTCAGCAATCACATGAGTCCTCAATTGAAATCCCACCTAACTCTATCTTGCTTATAACTTGCTCTTTGCTCGATACGAATTCCTCGTATCATATCATCTATAACTCCTCATGAGTTATCTCGTATTTTTTTTATAGTTCTCCATCTTCATAGCATTAAGCTATAATTATTCAAACATTATAGACCATCTTTCTTTTATAACTTAAACAGACCACGTCGTGATCTTATTCTATAATCATCCCCCTTAAAATTCTTTTCTTAACTCGTGATCGTTTTGTTTTACGATCATCTTTCTTTCTCTTTTTCATCATTTACGGCATTATTCGCTATCTTGGCTTTTTTTATCTTTATATCTCTTCAAGATTCTTCTTTGAATCTTCTTGTTTATATAACATTTCTTCCTTTAAGAATTTCTAACTTCATTTACATTGCTCAACATTTCATTCAAGTTCTACACTTTCATCATACGTATCCACTTTCTACACTTGGTACACATCGAGTCTCTAACAGTTTCAATATGGTACGCTGAGTGGTTTCCCACAAACAACCAACAAACTAGGTTCCGAGTTGCTAGTTCGTATATACCTCCGCTCTATGAAGGAATCGTTTAGCCCAGATACCATACATCAACTACTAAAGAGTACAATTGCACCATACTTAAATATAACTCTCTATTCTTAACTTCTTTATCATTCTTTTTTTTTATAGACATTGTCTATTTATTATCACCTTACATCCTGGAGTTAGGTAACCCCACATTCACATTCCTTATAACTCTGCGAGATTCTTCTTTGAATCATTTCACGCATGTTTTAACCCCTTCTTGTTCAAACTCTATTTGAGCTTATTCGTTCCTTATTTTCACCTCTTTTCTCTAAGGTTATAGCCTAAAGTACTCTTGCCTAAGGTTTCTAACCTATCAGCTTTGATACCAACTGTAACGACCCCAAAATCTATACAATTTAAATCTCAACTTCGGTCGTTAACCACACATTAAATCTCAAATTTTACATCATTATTCGATAATAAAAACACTAAAATTGCGGAATATTTAAAACGTTTATACATTTCTTTCTTTCATGCCCTGACTCGCAACCTTTACATTATATCTCTTTGATTCAATCTTATATCATGAATCGTTACAACAAACTGACTATACAAAGTCTTACATCATAACTAAATATCCATATACATTGGATAGCTCAACTTACAATTCAACAACATGTTACATTTAAGATAGGAAATGCATTTCTCATAGAACATAAGTACTCTTCGTGAATATAGATCTCTATAACTCACTTAGCACATATCTTTACCTTAAAGTTTGTACCTGCAAAAGTGGTTATTTGCAAGAGTGAGCTCGACAGCCCAGCAAAGTCTAACAGTTTTCATGCATCACATAGCACATAATAACATGCTCGATATACAACTCATTAAAGTAACATGGCATACATGCTTTTAACTCACATAGCAAATATAAAGATTGAGTTCCTTACTCAATCATCATTACTTAGCCAAAACAATGCAGTCATATATTGACTTTAACATTTCATGATTTCAACATGTATAACATATCATGCAATTAAAACAGTTCATCAAGTCCACGTAAAAATTAGGAACCGAAAGACTTGCCTTGATCGTTGTTTACCAACAATAGATTAACAGCTTACAGTTATCTGCACTTCACGTGCCCTACACAATTATATAATCACGCATATCAATTATTAGTCACACAACAACACATAGTAATTGTAATGTAAACTCTACTCCACATCTCCTAATCTTTCCTATTAATACTTAACATGTAGCTAAGTCCTTTTCATATGTCTCCACATCATTTTGGATGTACATTAGATTAATCTAAATAAATTAAATAAACCTTAATCAAGCTTTCGCTTTACTTCTTCAAGTTATACTTACATGTAGTTAAGTATTTAAACCTTTTTTTTTAAAATACGACCCATAATGGGTAATCCTTACTTCACTATTCAAGATTCACACCTTGTAATACTTAAAACGGTGAATAGTAGGTTCGGAATGCTTTAAGGTTCATACAACGCAAGCTCGACACCTTTCGTTCGTATCCGGTTGAGCAACAATTTCAAAAACTACCCATTTTAACCTTTGCCCAAAATCTCAAATTTTAATTTTTATTAAATTAAGTTGTAGTACTATCTTTAAGCTTTCCAAAACATCTTGAATTGCTCAATTTGGACTTCGTATGCAAAAGTTATGCTCGTTTTAGTTTTGGATGTCAAAATCGCGTCGCCCAGCCAAAGTCAGCCGCCGCGTGCCCACGCCGCGCGCCCGCGTGCCCACGCCGCGCGCCCGCGCACGTCCGAGCACGCCCGCGCGCGCCCGCGCACGCCCGCGCGCGCCCGCACCAGCCCAGTCGCGACTTTCAGACCCAATCTCCTACCGATTTTCATATTTTGAGTTTTACACATCCAAATAAGATGATATCAAGTTCTATGAACTCCTAACTCATAATATTACAACATATAAGAAAATAAAAAAATTTCAACCATACCCACTATACGGATCTGAGCATCAAAGAGGAAAATGACAGATTTTGAGTTTTTTTTAGAGATTATTTCTAAAACCCAAGCTTAATAACGCATAAAACCTCTAGATCTAACCATGAATCATCATATATTATGAAGATTTCCCATTATCAAGTCCAATAATCAATAACCCAACACTAGATCCAAATTAAAATACAACAAAAATGGACAAAGTTTGAGTTTTATACCTTTGTTCTTCATTTTTCTTTCTTTCCTTCCATGGAACTTCTTCCATGGTTACCTTGCTATGCTTTCTTCTTCCTCCATCCATGCCCAAGCCTTCCCTCTCCCTCTCCCTCTCTCTCGCTCTCCCTCGGTCTCTCTCTCCTTTCTTCGGTTTATCCGAGAGTGAGAGATGGAGAGCAAAATGAAATACATATATATTATTATTATTATTATTATTATTTTTCCATTCCTTATTATTCATTTAATTAAATCCTTTTTGGGTTATGAAATAACATAATTCACGCACATATTTATCATATCCTAATATTTAATTAGGATTTCTATCCCACTAAATTTGGAATTTAAATAACTATTTATTTATATAACTAAATTAAACTTTCTTTGATTAAGTTAAAAATAAATAATAACCGAGATATACCAAAATAAATTTCTCACGTTATTATGCTACTACACTTCATTCGTTATTATTAATCCACATACATAATATATAAAGATTAATTTACAATACTTTCTATTATTTGTTTATCAACAAATATATACAATCCCATAAGATTGCTATTCATTTATCTCTCATATTGATTCTATATATTTCTCAACATAATTTAATATGTTCAGACGTGCCACATAAATCACATAGATCAAACACTGTGCTTTTTAAATAGTTATAACTCTTCGGTTATTTAATCTTCATTCCCAATATATAATATATTAGGTTATATAGTTTCTTTCATTACACTCCACACAATCCATAAACATACATGTTCAAAATATATATTTACTTAATCTCATACATGTACTTAAGCATCTTAAAATAAGAATTTTATTTATTAAATTCTCATTTATTAATTCTTAAAAATTTGGGATGTCACAACTGGTAATCTGATGATCCAAAGCCAGGATATTCGCTTGATGGTAACCTTAAACATAGTACCGTGTCACGGTGTTTGATTTGATAAGCTGTGGAAATTCATCGTCGTCCATTTCTTGTAATCTGAAAATGCCACCTATCAATACTTCCTTGACAACAAACGGGCCTTCCCAGTTTGTGGAGAATTTTCCTTTAGACTGAGCTTGGTTATCAATAATCTTTTTCAAAACCAAGTCGTGTTGTTTGAACTGCCGTAGTCAGACTTTTCTGTTGTAGGATCTTCTTTACAAGTAGAGGGACGCTCATGTGTGGGCCATATACTCCCCCATGGATTTTATCCATGAGCCTCTGAGCTTGGTCCTCGTCCAGACATCTGAGGAGACCTTGTTCTGTATCTCTTTTCGTATAGTGCATCTCCGTTCAGGTAGAATTTTATAGCAAGTTGATGGATCCGCCTTTTCTCAATCGGGCTCGCCTCAGCGGGTGTAGATCCATCTCACAAGTACTTCTTGATGTGTTGATACCAAGGATGTTGGGTGGGAGGTAGGTCATCCAATACTTTACAATGGAATTCCCATAGGCTGGAGCTTTTTGTTGCGCAAATGTGAGGGTTGGCATGTCTTCCTTGTCATGTATATTGATCAAGGAGGCCAAGGTTGCTAGTGAGCCTGCAAAGTCATTTCTATTACGACGAATGTGTAGAAAGGAGATTTCTTCGAACTCTAAGATCATATGTAGAACCTGCCGATGGTAAGGCAGCAAATGTAGAACCTGTTGAAGGGTTTTTTTTTTCCTTTTTTTATGCATTATATCGTGGAAAAGAGCCATATGGCTCGCTGATATGTGGCTCCGGCATTGATGAGGCCGAATGACAATCGTCTGCTAGCAAAAGATTCTCCAAGGAGTGATGAAAACAATTTTCTCACGATCTTCCTCAGCAACTATGATTTGATGGTACCTTGCAAAGCAATCAGCAAAGGAGTACATGTCGTATTATCAATGAGTATGTGGATGAATGGGACGGGAAAGCTATCTTTGAGACAAGCTTTGTTCAGATCACTGTAATCTATGCAAAATCGCACATCTCCACCGGGTTTCGGCACGGGGACTATGTCGGATAGCCATTCAGGGTATGATGATGCCGGTTGGAAATTGTTTCACGATTTCCTCTTTAACTTGTAACCTCCACTCAGGTTTTAATCGCCTGAGCTTCTGCCTGACTAGCTTGAATTCCCCTTTGATGGGAATGTGATGAATGACAATGTTAGTGGATAAATAGACCATGTCTTTGTGAGACCATGCAAACACATCCTAGAATAGGGTCAATAGAGTACCTATGTCATTCCTTTGGTTTGGAGTGAGGTCTGTACCAATCTAGATTTGTTTGGGGTTTTCTAAGGTTCCGAGGTTTGAAAGAGGTGGTTTGATCAAGATTTGGCTTGGGTTTGTCTTTGACCCATTCTTTGATCTCCTGAGGTATCTCATAGTTCTCTTGTATTTCCATCAAGTTTGAGTCCGACTTTACATCAAAGTTACAGTCCTTGTGGAGAATAGGCACCTCATCAGCAAGTACAGGCACATCTAACTTCAAAGTCCTGAAACAAAATATGCTTTCACTTAGTATATATGAAGCTGTTTAGTCACACAAAGTGTTAGCATGTAATGATAAAAGTAACTGCTAATACTGTCAGAAAAAGTAAGCAATTATTGCTATCTACAAGGCAGAGAGAGTTTCTTCCCTTTTTACCCTCATCGGCAAATGCAAGGAGTGCTGCTCCAATTGTCGAGGGCAAAGTCTTGGTGGACTGCAGTGATGGAGGGGCTGTCATCAACCTCCTTCTCCTGAATGATGACCATTATGTCTGGGCAATCATCGTCTGGGGTGTATCTGTTTGAGAAGTGTTTGTTTGGGTTTTTGGTTGGTTTGACCGCACCATTGATGGCTGCCTACGTACTCCTATAGAAGAGGAGATCAGGTCTTTCATAGTTCAGGCTTTGGTTTGAAAAGGTTCAAAGGGGTGAGTGGTAAGAAGAGTGTAAAGATATTTTTTGTTTTGTTTATTTATTCACATGCATGGAAATAAAAGGCATACTACGAAGAAAGTGATATCGTTCCAACATTTTCTGGAACTCGCAACTTTATCCCCTAGATCTACATCTTCTTAGCTAATTGAGGCCTGATAGTCCAGTTGTCAGTGATTAAGTTGCCTTCAAAGCTCGTGATAAAGGTTACCCCTGGATTCTTAATGTCTTCGCTTGTGGCCATAACTTGATCGCTTTCTGATTCAGTACACTCCTTAGGGACGCTTGAAATGGACGCATCGTAAAAAGGGATGAACTCTGGATTCATTAATGGGTTGGATTCCCCGACAATCTTACCACCTTTTTCTTCATCTATTCCTTCGTCTTCTTCATGGGTTTCAAAGGATTCAACCATGAAATCTCCCTCGAGCTGTTGTTGCATTTCATGCAAAGAACTTTCCTTTTTGGCTTTTTCTTCCATGGAAAGGATTAGTATTTCCTCGGCATCATCCAACTTGATAAAATCAGGAACGTGGCTGATATCATGGAACCATAGGACGTTTGATGCTGGTGGGGGAATCTCCTTTGGGGATGCCTTTGTCTCTTCTGCCATTTCTTGCATTAGGATCAGTCCACCTTATGTGGTAGCAGAATTGTCGCTCATAGCCTTCACCTCATTTGAACTGCCTGTCTCGAATGGACATCTTAAGCTTTTTATTTCCTTTTCGCCTTTTTTGGTCATGGGAAATTCTATATCCAGCTTTCCATTTTCAATGAGATCCTGGATTTTATGTCACAAAGACCAGCATTCTTCAGTCGTATGTCCAAGTGAGTTAGAATGGTAGAGACATATCTTGGTGGAGTCATAACTCTTTATCTTGGGCTTTATAGGAGGCTACAACTTAGTAATCCTTCCTTCGCTTATCAGAAAGTGTAGCATTTCTTCATTAGATTTACTTAGAGGGGTGAATTTTCGAACTGTTTTGGAGGTTGTTTGATCTTTCATCTTTAAGAATTCGCATTCCCTCAATCGGTTCTTCCGCTGGCGAGATCTTCTAGCAATTTTATCATCCCCTTTTTCTTGTATTTTTAGCCTGCTTTGATCTTCTTCATTTAGCTGGCTCATCGTGGAGTCCTTTTTCTCTTGTCTTTTTGATAGTTGAGTGAAAAATTGCTTTGTTTCCTGATGTTGGCGCACTATCAGCCTAGCCAGCAGGTTTACTTGATTCTGGATCGCATCCAATTTTTGCATTACCGGTATACCCTCCTCCGAGTTTTCCCACTCTAGGACATTTGTTATGTGCCTTTGGGGGTATTCATCCATCCTTCGTATGTACTTACGAATTGGATACCTTTTAGCGCTTCCTGACCTGATCATGTTTACTTCTTCCGTATCATGTCGCAACGGAAGGTCGGTGTTGATATTTTGTTGGTCAGGTCGTCCGACGACAATATTGCCACTTTCGATCAAATTTTGAATCTTATGTTTTAAGGACCAACAATACTGTGTATCGCATCTTGGAGACCCTGAGTGGTAAGCACATCTCTGGCTTGGATTGTATCTTTTGCTCACTGGTTCCAGAGGTGGGGCTAATTCGATAATTTTCTTGTGATCCATTAATATCGCCAATACATGTTCAAGGGAATCGCCCAGTGGAGTGAATACCCGATTTTCCGTTCTTTCAAATTTTATTTTCCTGTCTGGGCATTGGTTGAATGTAGCCTGTTGTTGAGATGGCAGATTGTCTTGTATTTTCTAAATGGGGGACTGTATGTTGGTCTCCTAGCTTGCCTCTGTACAACGAGGGATACATCTTTAATGCCTTTATCGGGTACATTCTTTGGTTCGCTTGCATATTTGCCAGTCTGCATATTCTTGGCGACTGCTTCTATGGCACTGAAGTCTTTAATCTTGCCTGCATTCAGGCCCATCTCAGCCATTTCGCCATGTTTGATCATTTCTGAGAATGGCTTTCCTATGCCTGCTAGGATCTTCTCATAGTAAGGAGCCTCTTGGATATCAATAAATGTCATTACCATCTCAGTTTCTGTCATTGATGGAATGACTTGCGCTGCTAGATGTCTCCACCTTTGGGCATATTCTCGAAAAGATTCAGTACTTTGCTTTTTCACTTTAATCACTTGATATCGATCCGGTGCCATTTGTGACTGAAAACTGTACTGATTTAGAAAGGCGTGGGCCAATTCTTCCCAGTTGTGGATTTTGACATTGTCAAGTCGGGCATACCAAGCTTTAGCTTCTCCAGTGAGTCTTTTTTGAAAAAGTTGCATTCTGAGGCTTTCATTTTTAGCATAAGACCCCAGTTCGCCAATGTACACTTTTAGGTGCGTATAGGGATCGCCTGCTCCATTGTACTTTTCAAACTCTGGGGCTTTGAATTTGGTAGGATATTGAGCCCCTAGGAATATACAGAGATCTGAATAGGTGACACTCCCATAATTTCCAGTCCCTTTGATAGCACGAAGGGTCTCTTCCATTTGGAGGACTCACTTTTTGAGGTCACCAGTGTCTGGGTCTCTAGTGGGGTGGGCAGCACCACGAGTTTTGTTGGTCATATCCAACTGCAGTTCAGGTATTGTAATGACCTGGGTTCCCCCTTGTGTGGAGGATTCAGCACGTACGGGTATTTTGGGACCCTGATTATACTGGTGTAATTCTTTGAGTAGAACAGCCAAATCTGTAATTTGTTTGCTTAATCCATCAAATTCCTTGCGAGAAACTGGATTAAGTTCAGTCTGGTCGGATGACGACATGATTGACTGTAGGCCTGTTGCCTTTTTGGACTTTGAACGGGTGGTAGGTTCGATTGATTCTCTGCAAAAGACTTGCATAGTTTAGTCTTTAGGGGATGTGTATAATGACATGTTATGTGATGTGTCCATTCTAGGAATTTTTATCCTGCAAAACGGATGTCAGCTGTTTGTAGCATATATGTATGTGTACACATTTCTTCATATTTCTCATTACATGGAGATATATATGGCATGAATTTGTGTGATTTGAAATGAGAGCATGAAGAGACTTTCCTACGTTTTGGGTTAATCAGAGGCTGGCCTATCTTAGGTTACTCTCGTGGCTTTTTGGCATGAAGGTTTCCAAATCATCGCAATCTACTTGACGGGAATTTAATTCGGTCTTTCAACTGGAGCGAATTTGGGTGGTGCCTTTCCTGAGGCTCGGAGAATCAGGCTTCTCACGAGTCCAGTAATCAAACACCAACGGGATAGCCTTCTGGTGGAGGGACCACACAACATACATTCACATACATCGCGTCTCACCGTATAAAATGATGACATATGCGAAACACTAATATCACAAGCAGTTTATAGTGCGAAGCACTAACATTATACGCAGATATGATGTGAAGCACTAAGTGTAAACAAGATATGCATTCGTACACATTCATCTAATGTAAATGAAACATCCACACACAAGCAGATAATAGTTTTGAAAAAATTGTAATAGCGGCTTAAGTCCTCTTACTGGAGTCCCCAGTAGAGTCGCCACCTGTCGACGTCGGGATTTTTGGATGTCCCTTTCCGTTGCTTGTCCTTTGATGTTCTCATTTTAGGTGAGATTTGTTTGAAAAAATAAGTGAAAAATGTCCGACATGTATAATGTCGACGATTGGACTATAAGAGTTGCCAGTTGGTTTTTTAAATGGTTGTACCAACACAACCGAGAAAAGGTTTGCACATTGACCCAGTGATGTGACACTGCTAAACGGGTCGGTGAAACCGAGATTCATTAGGGTTCGGGGACTTGGTTATGCGGAGGGAAGGTGTTAGGCATCCCCCGACATCCGTGTTACCACGGTGACCGCCTCTTTTCAAGAAACTATTATCAGAACGTGTGTGTGTGGGTCAATGTATTGTTATTTGGAAGTAGTGCGAGGCCTCGTTCGCACCTATATACACAGGGTTTGAATTTTATATAAAAATTCAATTATAAGCAAGATATGGCAGTGATGTTTTATAAAAGAGGTTTTTCAAACCCTAATGCTCAATAGTAATTGAGACCTTTTACAGTCCCATTTTATTCCGTATTCGGCTGGATTGATTTTATTTGACAGATGCGAGGCATCCGTACAAAAATAATGTACAAAAAGATGTTGAATTCCTCGTGGGTATGTAAACCATCTGAAGAAATCCAGACACCGCAGAATAATTTACAAGCTACTCACAGCTGAAAATGTCCACCACGAGAACCGAATCTAGATCCAATGGGATGAATCTGTGATCACGTGATTCCTAGGCTCACATGATGCCGCAATTTATATGAAAGCAGTTAGCATGTATATATATAAAAGCTGTAAATATATATATACAGACATGATCACCAACCACGAAGTACCTCCATGGAGGATCAGAAATATAAATAAAGCTGTAAAAGCTATCAACCGCCACGGAGGAAACTCCAGGCGGGACGAAGTCATTTTCACTCTAAGTTTTATTCTTTAACCTTTAATTTAATATTTAAAGATCTTATGAATTTTTGGGTTATCACATTCTTCCCCCCTTATAAGGATTCCGTCTCCGGAATCATTATTGAACCAAAAGTACATGCATTTAACCTCTTCTTCTAAGAATTTCATTCTTGAAATTACAGCCTACTACACCCTACTCCTTTCATTCACCAAAAACTAGATTTTCATAATAACCTTTATCCAATCATATCAGATTCTACCCGTACGCAACGAGTTCATACTATTTCATACCTATCATCACATACTACCCAAAACATCACTTTAAAGAGTAAAAATTTTCATATTATGCTGAGGAGTCATATAGACCATGAACTTTCATTTTCAATTTTTTAAAAGGTTTGTACAGAAATTCATCTACAAACCGTCATAACTTACGGACACCGAGGGTGATCAGCCTGTTATGCCCTGTACTGATCAGGTACGACATGTTAGAACGGTTTTTATGTTCATCATAACTGCCTTTGGCGCACAAAAGTTTCCCAATTTTGGGATGTTCACCTCAGTCTTATGATAGGATTCCGCACCAAAACAATTTAGTTCCGATAAATTCTCAAAGAATACTTTGGATTTTCATAAATGTTGGCCTAGCTAAATCAAATAGCTTAGACTCATACCAATAATTCAAATTTCAATCGAAACATGGCTGTCCAGTTTTAATTGGTAATAATTTACCTTTGAAATTTAAAAAAATAATTTTATGACGTCATGATACCGCACTGTATTTACAGCTTGTTTGAGGATTCCGTCATTGTGTGACTTTGTCATATTACATCATTCCATAATGGGCTCACGATCTTTAGATCACATCTAACACTAAGTAATTCTACATTTATAACTCCATCATTTTTTTATCATCTTTGCACCAGGTTAGATGATGCACTAATGATATAAAATATATTTTGATATTTCAAATCATTTTCGTCTAGCCTAAACAATTAGCATAGACTACTCTTTAAAACGATATAAAACCATTAAAAATCAGTTTTAGGGTTATCATACCTCAACTGATAACGATGTGTCAGTGTCCCGAAGTCCACACATACACTTGTCACCGTGTGTTGAGAATAACAAAATTCATTTTTTAAAAGGCACATTAGTGCGTATTTAGCTTGATGTCAAAAATTTTGAAGTCTAGCATAGCTAGAAGATTTGGAATACATATGTTTCCACCATCAACTTCACTTTCTATAATGATCCATTGCTTAATAATTCTATCTATTCCTATTGTAACGACCCCAAAATTTATACATTTTAAATCTCAACTTCGGTCGTTAACCATACATTAAATCTCAAATTTTACATCATTGTTCGATATTAAAAATCACTAAATATTGCGGAATAATTAAAATTTTTATACATCTTCTTCTGTCTTGCCCTAAATCGTAACCTTTACATTTCATCTCTTCGATCCAAATCAAATATTATGAATCATTACAACAAAATGACTATACAAAGTCTTACATCATAACTAAAGATCCATATACATTGGATAGCTCAACTTACAATTCAACAACATATTACATTCAAAATATTAAATATATTTCTCACAAAACATAAGTAATCTTCGTGAATATAGATCTCTATAACTCACTTAGCACATATCTTTACCTTAAAATCTGTACCTGCAAAAGTGGTTATTTGCAAGAGTGAGCTCGACAGCCCAGCAAAGTCTAACAGTTTTCATGCATCACATAACATATAATAACATGCTCGATATACATCTCATAATAATTAAAGTAACATGGCATACATGCTTTCAATTCACATAACAAATATAAAGATTGAGTTCCTTACTCAATCATCATTACTTAGCCAAAACAAAGCAGTCATATATTGACTTTAATCTTTCATGATTTCAACATACATAACATATCATGCAATTTATAACAGTTCATCAAGTCCACGTAGAAAATAGGAACCGAAAGACTTGCCTTGGTCATCGTTTACCAATAATAGATTAACAGCTTACAGTTATCTGCACTTCACGTGCCCTACACAATTATATAATCATACACATCAACTATTAGTCACATAACAACACTTAGTAATTGTAATGTAAACTCTACTCCACATCTCATAATCTTTCCTATCATCACATAATGTTCAATTAGATTGTGTTAACTTTTCGATTTATGACTCACTATATTTCTTCTTAGTCAAACTCGAATTTCGTTCAAGTGCTTAAGTCTTGCTAGGACTACTTATTGGTTTTATATTAAACCCATTTCATATCCTATAATATATGTCATTATGACATAGTTAGCCATTAACACATTACAAACATAACTAAGTACGTTCATCATTTAGGTTTGATTATTTAATCACATAATCAATTATAACACAAGTTAATATGTAATAACATTATTATTAATAGTGTAAAACTACTAAAATCAATATTTTTCAGTCCTACTATCATTACATAAAGTGTTCTTAAAATTTCGTGTACAAAAAGTACACTGTCAGAATTTTCTAACAACTCGCGCTGCGGCGCCACAGTTACACTGTGGGCCGGCGCTGCGGCGTGGCCATGGCGCTGCGGCGCGGGGATCAAAGCTACCAGGTCACGCTGCGGCGTGAGTATGGAGCTGCGGCGCCACAAAAATATTACAACTTCGCGCCGCGGCGCCGAGTTGCAGACCTCGGCAGACATCCTCGGCAACAACATAGAAAAAGCCAATTTTGGCCTACAAGCTCGTTTCTAACAGACTAATTATCCTGTAAATTACATATAGACTTCATATATACATATTTCAAAAACTCTAAACATGATTATACCCATACAACAACATAAACAACCAAATTAACACACCCAAATTCACTGTTTTTGGGAAAAACTCATGTTTTTATATTTCTATGAAAAATCAACACTATAACTTTTGTTTTTCAACCAAAATCACTAATTCAAAGTAATTTTATCAACAATTATACATGCTCTATCAAATTAAATGGTTAATTTATCAACTAAACCACTAATTAACCCTCAATTTCTATTTTAACTAAACAATATATAATCACCAAAAACTCTCTGTAAAAAAAAAAATTTCTTCACAAACTTTATACATAACCACAATTCTTTGATTATAACTCATGAAAATAGTTTTAACATTACAAGTAAGCCATATTAAGCCTCATACCAACAATACTTCATACTTACACAAGGATTTTATGGAGAATTTGGGAAGATAAAAACTAACTCTTAAAACTAAAAGTATAGGAGAAATACCTTGAAGAATCTCTTTGATTGCCAAGCTTTTCTCCTTTTCACTCTCAATTTCTCTAGGATTCTCTCACTTTTTCTTCTTCTCTTCTTCTTCTTCCTCTGAGTTTTTCCTTCTTCTCTCTAACCTCTCTCCTCTAACTCTAGAGCGTACTAACAATCTAACGTAACTAGATATTATATATATTAATTATATAATATAAATATAAAATACATAACTGACATCAGTTAAAAGTTTTTGAAAACATAAGCCATAAGGCTTGTTTGGTTACTATAAAAAATAACCCATTAACCTTACACCTTGTTTGGATAAATTAAGGACTTAATAGGCATTAGGCCTTGTTTGGCCAAAACGGAATTAAAACTCCTTTAAGTTATTTTAATAACTGTAACGACCCCAAAATCCATACAATTAAAATCTCGACTTCGGTCGTTAACCATACATTCAACCTCTAAATAGTACATCATTATTCTATGCTAAACTTAATAAAATTGCAGAATATTTAAAACTTTTATACATTTCCTTCTTTCTTGCCCTGAATCGCAACCATTACATTACATCTCTTTGATTCAATCTTATATCATGAATCGTTACAACAAAATGACTATACAAAGTCTTATATCATAACTAAATATCCATATACATTGGATAACTCAACTTACATTTCAACAACATGTTACGTTCAAAATATGAAATACATTTCTCATAAAATATAAGTAATCTTCGTGAATATAGATCTCTATAACTCACATAGCACGTATCTTTACCTTAAAATCTTGACCTGTAAAAGTGGTTATTTGCAAAAGTGAGCTCGACAGCCCAGTAAATTCTAACAGTTTTCATGCATCATATATCACATAATAACATGCTCGACATACATCTCATTAAAGTAACATGGCATACATGCTTTAATTCACATAACAAATATTAAGATTGAGTTCCTTACTCAATCTTCATTACTTAGCCAAAATAATGCAGTCATATATTGACTTTAACATTTCATGATTTTAACATGCATAACACATCATGCAATTTAAAACAGTTCATCAAGTCCACGTAGAAAATAGGAACCGAAAGACTTGCCTTGATCGTTGTTTACCAATAATAGCTTAACAGCTTACAGTTATCTGCACTTCACGTTCCCTACACAATTATATAATCATACACATCAACTATTAGTCACATAACAACACATAGCAATTGTAATGTAAACTCTACTTCACATCTCATAATCTTTCCTATTAATAAATACACAATGGTCAATTAGATTGTGTTAACTTTTCGACTTATGACTCACTATATTTCTTCTTAGTCAAACTCGAAGTTCAAGTGCTTAAGTCTTGCTAGGACTACTTATTGGTTTTATATTAAACCCATTCCATATCTTATAATATCCATTTCAATGGAATTGAAACACTTTTTAAATTCATTAACACTTGGCACGGCGTTTCGACGTTCAATCGTCACACGCCCGATTTGCCTCTCTTGTGTATGCTTACTATGCTTCTATAACTTATCTAATACATTATTTATTAATGTTAAGCATCATTATAATTACTAATATTCATTTTTTATAACTTAGAACATCATCTTTTATGGTCAAGAGCACTACACATGCATATGTGCATGTCCGACGCCCTCCAATTGCCTCCGAAAACACAATAGTCCTAAAGATGACCATTTTGACCCATCCTAATGACCTCAAATTGAAAAACGTAAAGAACAAAAGTTGTAGGTCCACTTGTTCTCGTTCCGGATCATCTTGAATCACCTCAATCGGAGTTCGTATGAGGAAGTTATGGCCATTTTATTACAAGAGATCAAAACTGTCCAAGTCAGACTTTTGTCCCCGCGCTGGGGCGCGAGGACTAAGCCAACAAGTGGCGCTGGGGCGCGAGATTGGCGCTGGGGCCCGAATTTCAGCGCTGGGGCACCAACTTCTGGCGTTGGGGCACGAATTTTGGCGCCGGGGCGCGATTTTTGGCGCTGGGGCTCAAATTTTGGCGCTGGGGCGCCGAAACTTGCAGAACCCAACCACGAAGAACAGAACAAAGCTACTGTCTTTATTTTTTAACAGCAATTAACCCCAATTAACATGTATAACTTATATAAATTACACATATACACACTACCCAACATGCATATACTAGTTTTAACACAACTAATCAACAATACTAGGAAACTAAATATTTGAAAACACTGTTTTAAAAACCAAAACTCCATTATCGATATATAAAATACAGTAAACTGTAATTTCATGGTTATAACCAATTTGATTCCTTTAAACTACGAATTTTCTGAAATTCATACCAAATAAACATAAATGACCTTCAACTTCATAACTAGCATACACGAATTTTTTTGTTATCATGCAAAACACATATTCGTATATTTATTTTTCACTGTAAAATCAAGTTCTCTTTCTCAATGAACTTAATTTAGCATACAATCCATATACATATACATATATATATATATATATATATATATATATATATATATATGCTAGTTGTATCAATTACAATTATAATTATTCAGGATTTCAAAATCAATTACATAAACATGATTTACAGACAACCTTTGTAAAAACTCATATACAGTGAAGTTGAGTTTCAAGAAGCACAGAGGCTAAATAGTTATACTATAAAACCTATGTTAAGATTATAACACATACCTTTTTATTGCTTTTAGAAAACCTTTCACTGTGAATAGCTTTTGACGAACACAAAACCTTTTCTCTCAGTCACAAATTCTCAGACACTTTGCTTCTCTCAATTTTTCTCTGATACTTCTCTCTCAAACTCTCTGTAATTCTCCTTCTCAGAAAACTTCTATTTTTCTTCTTAGGCTTAAGCCAAATGCATTATACGTAAACTAAAACTAACCCCCAAACGCACGTCTTAATTCAAACGCTTAAAACCGACACTACTAATGGCCTTATTAAATTAGCAGTTACCAAATTAATATATATATTATTTATATTATATTATTAATAATTCAAAATTTAATTTCCAAAAGCCATAAGGCTCCGTTTGGCAAAACTCTTTTTAAAGACTTAATATATTTAAGCCTTATTTGGCAAAAATAAATTAAAACTACTTTAATTTATTTTAATAACCATTTATAATATAGTTATTTGTCACACTTTTAATTAATTAAGTTTTCATACTTAATTTAATTAATTATAATAACAATTCATTGCATAATATAATAATTTATTTAATCATTATAAACTCTCTAACTTAATTATTAAATTAAATTAGATTACTATTTCAAAATAATTACTTTCCTTAACTCATTAATTATTTATTAAACAAATAAATAATCAAATCATATCAAATCAATTAAACAAATACTTATTCGACAATAAACACATCCATTAAATATTTATATAATTTAATAAATATTTAAATATTATAATAAAAATCTGGATTGTTACAATAACTCTTTTATAGCAAGGTTATTTGTCACCTTAATAAATCAATTAAAACATTAATCTATTAAATTACTTTAGCACATAATTTAATATCACATAACTATAATTTCTTTTAAAAATTATAATTTTATTTAACCAACTAATATTTTAAATTACCCTTTCCCATTTAAAATATTATAATCTATTTAAATCATTATAAGCTCTCTTGCTTACTTATTAAATTAAATTATTATATAATCTCATAATAATTAATTTACTTAGCTCCTTAATTATTTATTCAATAATTAATTAACTAACCCACGTCAACTTAAATTACCACATAATTCAATAAATATTTAATATTGCCAATAAATATTTAATATTTATTATTTAATTATTTATTCAACAAATAATCAAATAATTAACTAAATCATATCAACTCAATTTAAACAATTATTTATTTAATAATAACATATCCATTAAATATTTATATATATCAATAAATATTTAATATTACACTTTAAAATTTATGGAATGTTACATCATTCCCTCCTTACAAGGATTCTGTCCCCAGAATCACAACTCAAATAAATCAAATATTTTAAATTACAAATAAAATCTTTGGGATTGTTGCATCATTCCCTCCTTACAAGAATTATGTCCTCAGAATCACAACTCACATAATTCATTCATTACAATCTTCCCTACTTACAAAGATTTTGTCCCCAGAATCGAAGACAAATTAAACAATTAACTCAGAGTAATCTTTCATCATTTTATCTAAATATAGGTTTTATATTTCCTACTATATTCATTACTTTAACAAATTGTAGGTTTTATTTCATAACTTTCACTTGAACTCATTTTTTTTTTTTTAAGGATTGTTATCATAAACACTCGGGATATTACATTCACCATTTCTTCTAAGAATTTCGTCCTCGAAATTTTATTCATTCAATCTAACAAAATAGATTTTACACTAATACTTCATTCATTCATTGGTTTCTATAACCACTTATTTCACAAACATCTTTCTGTAATTATTAACTTTTCTATTAAAATTTTTACATTATTCTTTGATAACTCATCTCCTTGTCATTTCAAAATTTCTTTTCTCACTTATTCCATATACTCATCATTCAGTGTCGCATTCTACGACTTACTTCTTTCTAAGGAATATCATCCTTACCACATTTACCTTTTAGAATATCAAGAATCTTCCACAATTGCTCAATAATTGGGAAGCGATATGAATAACAAGAATTTAAAAGATTCCAAATCATGCTGAGGGTCATAAGACCACGAACTATGTCCACAGTTGCAAGTAATCTTTCAACTTCAACTTTAACAGTCATAAGACTATAAAGACCCCCGTACTTAGGGTGTTAAGCCCTTCGTACGATGTATTGTGCACAAACATTTAAACGCTATACGTATGTCCATAGTTATAAGTAATCTATCAACTTAAATTTTAACAGTCATAAGACTATAGGGACTCCTCGTACTTAGGGTGATCAGCCCTTCGTACAATGTATTGTGCACAAACATCTCAACGCCTCCGTGTAATCCCCTATAAAAGGATTGTTCATCTCAGCTTTTCAACATCTGAATCCGCACCAAAACAATTTGGTTTGGCATAACTTCTCAAGAAACTCTTGAATTTCATGAACATCTATCAATATTTGTCTAGCTGAATCAAATAGCATAGACCTCTACAATAACTCGGACATTAATTGAAATATACATATACACACATACATATGTATTCTCATATCTTAAAGAAATCTCAAAAATCCTTTTATGACGTCATGATACCGCACTGTATTTTCAGTCCGTTTAGGATTCCGTCATTTGGTGACTTTATCATACTACATCATACCATAGTGGGCTGACGATCCTTTGATCACATCCAACACTAGGTAATACTGCATTGATAACTCCATCGTTTTTATCATCTTTGCACCAGGTTACATGATGCATTAATGATATAAAATACATTTTGATATATTGCAAATTATTTTTGTCTAACCGAAGCAATTAGCATAGACATACGAATAACAGTATTGTTGTTAAAACTCATTGGTTCCATCATTTGATCCAATGTTTTTCAAGAAAATAGAAGTGTAAACATTAGCACGAAGTCAATAAATTTCGAAAGTCTAGCATAGCTAGTAGATTTAGAGTACCTATGCTTCCACCATCAACTCCACTTTCTATAATGATCCATTGCTTAATAAGTCTATCTATTCCTATCATCCTCAATACTCCATTTACACTTATCTATACCCAGTTCGTCAAACTTACCACACGTTATGAGTTCAGGAACTTGCCACAATCATATGAGTTTAAGAACTTATCCTAGTCAGACCATAGGCGTCCATTCGCTGAGGGGTTCAAAAACATACCATATAATTATAAGTCACGAACCTACCATAAGTATGAGTTTTAAGAACTCGCACTTAACCTTATAATATTCTTTAACTAGACTCTACCTATCTGTTATACACATGAGAAAAGAATCACCTTCTCAACAGGCATATATCAAATAGCGCGACACAAACATTCTAATGATTATCAATGTGATAAACTGAGTGCAAGCACAAAACCCTCGCCCATACAAAGGTTTGTACAACTCAGCCATCACATGAGTCCTCAATTGAAATCCCACCTAACTCTATCTTGCTTATAACTTGCTCTTTGCTCGATACGAATTCCTCGTATCATATCATCTATAACTCCTCATGAGTTATCTCGTACTTTTTTTTTATAGTACTCCATCTTCATAGCATTAAGCTATAATTATTCAAACATTATAGACCATCTTCCTTTTATAACTTAAACAGATCACGTCGTGATCTTATTCTATAATCATCTCCTTTAAAATTATTTTCATAACTCGTGATCGTCATCATTTACGACATTATCCGTTATCTTGGCTATTGGAGTTAGGAAACTCCCATTTCTTATCTTTATATCTCTTAGATTCTTCTTTGAATCTTCTTGTTTATAAACAATTCTTCCTTTAAGAATTTCTAACTTCATTTTACATTGCTCAACATTTCATTCAAATTCTACACTCTCATCATACGTGTCCATTTCTATACTTGGTACACATCGAGTCTCTACCAGTTTCAATATGGTACGCTGAGTGGTTTCCCACAAACAACCAATAAACTAGGTTTCGAGTTGCTAGTTCGTATATACCTCCGCTCTATGAAGGAATCGTTTAGCCCAGATACCATACATCAACTACTAAAGAGTACAATTGCACCATACTTAAATATAACTCTCTATTCTTAACTTCCTTACCATTCTCTTTTTATAGACATTGTCTATTTGTTATCACCTTACATCCTTATTATTGGAGTTGGGTAACCCCACATTCATATTCCTTATAACTCTGCGAGATTCTTCTTTGAATCATTTCACGCAAGTTTTATCCCTTCTTTATACGTTTCTTACATTACTTCTTATTGTTCAAACTCTATTTGAGCTTATTCGTTCATTATCTTCACCTCTCTTCTCTAAGGTTATAGCCTAAGGTACTCCTACCTAAGGTTTATAACCTATCAGCTCTGATACCAACTGTAACGACCCCAAAATTTATACATTTTAAATCTCAACTTCGGTCGTTAACCATACATTAAATCTCAAATTTTACATCATTGTTCGATATTAAAAATCACTAAATATTGCGGAATAATTAAAATTTTTATACATCTTCTTCTGTCTTGCCCTAAATCGTAACCTTTACATTTCATCTCTTCGATCCAAATCAAATATTATGAATCATTACAACAAAATGACTATACAAAGTCTTACATCATAACTAAAGATCCATATACATTGGATAGCTCAACTTACAATTCAACAACATATTACATTCAAAATATTAAATATATTTCTCATAAAACATAAGTAATCTTCGTGAATATAGATCTCTATAACTCACTTAGCACATATCTTTACCTTAAAATCTGTACCTGCAAAAGTGGTTATTTGCAAGAGTGAGCTCGACAGCCCAGCAAAGTCTAACAGTTTTCATGCATCACATAACATATAATAACATGCTCGATATACATCTCATAATAATTAAAGTAACATGGCATACATGCTTTCAATTCACATAACAAATATAAAGATTGAGTTCCTTACTCAATCATCATTACTTAGCCAAAACAAAGCAGTCATATATTGACTTTAATCTTTCATGATTTCAACATACATAACATATCATGCAATTTATAACAGTTCATCAAGTCCACGTAGAAAATAGGAACCGAAAGACTTGCCTTGGTCATCGTTTACCAATAATAGATTAACAGCTTACAGTTATCTGCACTTCACGTGCCCTACACAATTATATAATCATACACATCAACTATTAGTCACATAACAACACTTAGTAATTGTAATGTAAACTCTACTCCACATCTCATAATCTTTCCTATCATCACACAATGTTCAATTAGATTGTGTTAACTTTTCGATTTATGACTCACTATATTTCTTCTTAGTCAAACTCGAATTTCGTTCAAGTGCTTAAGTCTTGCTAGGACTACTTATTGGTTTTATATTAAACCCATTTCATATCCTATAATATATGTCATTATGACATAGTTAGCCATTAACACATTACAAACATAACTAAGTACGTTCATCATTTAGGTTTGATTATTTAATCACATAATCAATTATAACACAAGTTAATATGTAATAACATTATTATTAATAGTGTAGAACTACTAAAATCAATATTTTTCAGTCCTACTATCATTACATAAAGTGTTCTTAAAATTTCGTGTACAAAAAGTACACTGTCAGAATTTTCTAACAACTCGCGCTGCGGCGCCACAGTTACACTGTGGGCCGGCGCTGCGACGTGGCCATGGCGCTGCGGCGCGGGGATCAAAGCTACCAGGTCGCGCTGCGGCGTGAGTATGGAGCTGCGGCGCCAAAAAATATTACAACTTCGCGCCGCGGCGCCGAGTTGCAGACCTCGGCAGACAGCCTCGGTAACAACATAGAAAAAGCCAATTTTGGCCTACAAGCTCGTTTCTAACAGACTAATTATCCTGTAAATTACATATAGACTTCATATATACATATTTCAAAAACTCTAAACATGATTATACCCATACAACAACATAAACAACCAAATTAACACACCCAAATTCACTGTTTTTGGGAAAAACTCATGTTTTTAAATTTCTATGAAAAATCAACACTATAACTTTTGTTTTTCAACCAAAATCACTAATTTAAAGTATTTTTATCAACAATTATACATGCTCTATCAAATTAAATGGTCAATTTATCAACTAAACCACTAATTAACCCTCAATTTCTATTTTAACTAAACAATATATAATCACCAAAATCTCTCTGTAAAAAAAATATTTTCTTCACAAACTTCATACATAACCACAATTCTTTGATTATAACTCATGAAAATAGTTTTAACATTACAAGTAAGCCATATTAAGCCTCATACCAACAATACTTCATACTTACACAAGGATTTTATGGAGAATTTGGGAAGATAAAAACTAACTCTTAAAACTAAAAGTATAGGAGAAATACCTTGAAGAATCTCTTTGATTGCCAAGCTTTTCTCCTCTTCACTCCCAATTTCTCTAGGATTCTCTCACTTTTTCTTCTTCTCTTCTTCTTCTTCCTCTGAGTTTTTCCTTCTTCTCTCTAACCTCTCTCCTCTAACTCTAGAGCGTACTAACAATCTAACGTAACTAGATATTATATATATTAATTATATAATATAAATATAAAATACATAACTGACATCAGTTAAACGTTTTTGAAAACATAAGCCATAAGGCTTGTTTGGTTACTATAAAAAATAACACATTAACCTTACACCTTGTTTGGATAAATTAAGGACTTAATAGGCATTAGGCCTTGTTTGGCCAAAACAGAATTAAAACTCCTTTAAGTTATTTTAATAACTCTTTTATAGCAAGGTTATTTGTCACCTTAATAAATCAATTAAAATATTAATCTATTAAATTACTTTAGCACATAATTTAATATCACATAACTATAATTTCTTTTGAAAATTATAATTTTATTTAACCAACTAATATTTTAAATTACCCTTTTCCATTTAAAATATTATAATCTATTTAAATCACTATAAGCTCTCTTGCTTACTTATTAAATTAAATTATTATATAATCTCATAATAATTAATTTACTTAGCTCCTTAATTATTTATTCAATAATTAATTAACTAACCCACGTCAACTTAAATTACCACATAATTCAATAAATATTTAATATTGCCAATAAATATTTAATATTTATTATTTAATTATTTATTCAACAAATAATCAAATAATTAACTAAATCATATCAACTCAATTTAAACAATTATTTATTTAATAATAACATATCCATTAAATATTTATATATATCAATAAATATTTAATATTACACTTTAAAATTTATGGAATGTTACACCTATCATCCTCAATACTCCATTCACAACTTATCTATACCCCAATTCATCAAACTTACCACACGTTATGAGTTCAGGAACTTTTCACAATAATATGAGTTTAGGAACTTATCCTAGCAATACGTAGTTCAAGAATCAATCAGGAACTGTCCATACGCTTAGGGGTTCAAAAACATACCATACGATTATGAGTCAAAAACTTACCATAAGTATGAGTTTTAAGAACTCGCACCTAACCCTATATTCTCTACCTATCTGTTATACACATGAGAAAAGAATCATCTTCTCAACATGTATATAATAGATAGCGCGACACAAACATTTCAATGATTATCAATACCAGAAGCTAAGTGGTTGTCGAAACAAACACAATTCCTTTCCCATACAAGGAATTAGTCAACTCAGCCACTAATCAAAATAGGAAGCTAAGCGGTTGTTACACCAAGGACAATTCTCCGCTCATACAAAGAATTGTTCAACTCAACCACTATATCAATATAGGAAGCTAAGTGGTTCTCAAACCAAGTATAAATTCCCCGCCCATACATGGAATCATACAACTTAGTTGCTAACATGAGTCCTCAATTGAAATCTCACATAATCCTAGCTTTCCCTTACTCCATACGAATTTTATTTAATCCGTATCTTATCATCAACAACTCTTTTCTGAGTTTAAATAGTACTAATTCATAGTACAACTTACATACAACAATTCTGCTATAACATTTTCAATCATTTGATTGATCTTGCTCCCTGCCACGACCTTATCAGATCACGGTGTGATCTCATAGTATAATCGTATTATATTACGATTCTTTCCTATGTTATGATCGTTTTGTTTTACGATCTCCTTTCCCTTTATACTTTTAGTCTTTTAGACTATATCTATTCATTACTACTGTTCATCTTTATTATCAGAGTTAAGTAACTCTGGATCTTTATTACTTGTCAGGATTCTTCTTTGAATCTTATTGACTTACCAATACCTTGCGTAAATTCATCGCTTAGAATTTAAACTCTATTTGAGTTTATTCCTTATCCTTATCCCTATGATTATAGCCTAAGGTAACCCTGCCTAAGGTTTATAACCTACAGCTTTCATAACAACTATAACGTCCCCAAATCCATGTACTTTTTACCTCAGATCTGGTACGTTAGTATACAACATTTCTATAACTATTGCGAAAGAAATAAACATAGATTGTTTATACAATAACCCTTACACATAATCCCCAAGGTCGATAACCTTAACTTAATACCTGAATTCAAAATCATACTCGACATACAATGTCATTATCATACAATACTGTTACACGTTTTAACTGCACAATAATCCAATGCTGGAATTTATCTTTGCCTTTGCCTGTATCCAAAGTTTTCGTCTTAATCTGAAATGTTTATCATGATATAGCAAGGGTGAGCAACAAGTTTGCCCAACAAGTTTTAAATACAACAAAAATATATCATGATTGAAAGAATGAATAATAAGCTAACAAACTTTTAACAATATAATAATTGTGAAAGAATATGAATCAATTTCCATAACTAAATGACCGAGTCAATAATGATGAATGGCCAATAATGAACATGAATAAATTTATCTGAACCAAATGGTAATGAAGGTGATCAGCCTTTCATACCTGATGAACATATGCAACATGCACAACGTGCGAATCAATAATCAAAGATGTGGTGTAATCCATAATGATTAACCACTAGCATGCTTGAAAAATCATAACTCAAGTTTGAGTTAGATAACTTGCTTAATTAAAAGTATAGTTCGAGAACTTGCCTGTACCATCGATTACTTGTTAAGAAATCTAATTTAATCTCTCATGAAAGACCTATCATTTATAAGATTGATCTTTCAATTAGCATAATATACATTATCCCATAATACAACTACTTTATCAATAAATTAACTAACACTTAACCACATAATCAAATATTAGATTACTCCTTAAAACATCATTATTATTATCGTCCTTTGATAATTTTTCAATCACTTTATCATATACTTTATGATTTAACACTTTAATCTTTCATCTTTAATATTATAAGTTCTTTAAAATTTAATAAGTCAAATACTAATCCAGCAACCTGGATTATCCAAACATATCAATTCAGCAACCCAGATTACAATCCAGCAAACCAGATTCCAAATCCAGCAACCAGATGGTCAATCCAGCAAATTGGATTCCAATTCTAGCAACCAGATGGCCAATCTAGCAAGCCTAGATTTAACTGACTTCCAATCCAGCAATCCTGGATTCATTAATTTTCAATCCAGCAAACTGGATTCAACTGATTTTTAATCCAGCAAACTGGATTCATTATTCTTTTCACGAAAATACTAAATCAACTTATTATTTTTCTATCCTTAGACCAAACATATATACATATATTTCATACACAAAAAGAATTTTTCTGTAATTTTTCAACTCCCTTTAGTATTTTTCAAAAATCATTTTAGTCTGTAGCTTAAGAAATTAGCCCTATCATGCTCAACTCCAGAAATTTCCATCTCTTGACATAATCTTATTCGTGTTAACTTGAACCTCCAGTTTAAATTTCGTGGCCATCAGAGTTATAGAACTCCGGTTATAGCCGTTTTCGTCAGAAAATCCCAAAACTTGAAATGACCATAACTTGGTCAATTTAAGTCGAAATGAGCTCATTTTTGGACAGGAGCTACTTTATATCATATATTTTCATGTCCTAAAAGACCGAAATTTATTTTATAAATTAAGTGGCTGAAACTGCCCTTGCAAAAATCTGGGCAGTAGGTTTTTGGAAAAATGGACTTTTGTCTACTTTGCCAAAAACAGTCCATACAGAAGTCTACAACTCCTTTTTCAGTGATTCCACATGGAGATATTAGAAAACTCATCATAATATCATCATTCCAAGTTTTTCCAGAATTTTTGAATGTCAAAAAATGACAAAATTGCCCCTGACAGTGACTGGCCAAAAATAGTTTATTTTTCTTTCTAAAAATGAAACTGTTTTGGCTAAAACATCCACTACAGACTGAGAACTCAACAATTTTGAGTGATACCACTTAGGTTTAGTAGTTAACTTATATATCTAACACCTCTCTTTGGCGGATCATAAAAAAAAGGTGTAAATCAAAAATGATGGAAATCCAAAGTACATAAAAATTTATAGTTTATAAACTAGAAAAATTACTTTTCTTTTCTTTTGATTTCCAAACAAATCAACACCCAAAATGGGTAGACCTAAACATAAAAAACTCATCAACAAGTAGATACAAAGTTTTTGAATTTAGAAACATAGATTCTTATTTCATCAAACACAAGATTAAACACCATCAAGGCTAAAAAAATTAGGATTTTCTAGATTTTGAAAAACCTCGTTTCCATTTCATATTTTAGATCTAACTTTTAACACACAAGATGGATAGATCCACACATAACACACTCTAGATCATGTAGATCTAGAGTTTTGAATTTTGAAATCATCAATCCAAGTTTTTGATTTAAACAACTAAGAATAATCAAAAATACATAAACAAAAGGGGTTTATACCTTTAATTTGTGGCTACCCTTCCTTATTCTTCCAAAGTGAAAGACGATTTTGGGTAGAAAGAAGATCAAAGCCTCTTCCCCTTGCTCCCTTACTCCAGTCGTCCCTCTCCTCTCTCTCTCTCTTATCTCTCTCTAGTTTCTTTTTGCTAACTTAGGAAGTAACAGATGAGAGAGAAAGGAAATGGGTTTTTTGTTTGTAAAAATATAGAGATATATTATGTATATCTAACAAACATTTCACCCAATATCTCTCTTGATTTCTCTTCCTTAATCATTTTAGTGTTGCTTGTACACTTAAATAAAAGTGTTGGTTGAACAAAACAATAACACATAAGGAGGGTTGGTGAGAGTTAGTAATTTAGAAAATAAAGAACTTAGCAATGATTAAATCATATGGTCCCTCCTTTTTCTCCCTTGTTGGCCACAGCTCTCTCCAATAATTGTCCAATTTTTACTTTCTTTTGTTTGATAAATTTACTTAATCAAATGACTAAAAAGTCCTTTAACAAATGGGCTAAACATTTGGACTCCCAATTAATTCTTCTGGGCTTCCTAAATAATTCATTGGGCCATGTAAATTAACATAGCCCAATACTTTTAATTTTATCATACCCTAATCATTTAATTAGGATTTTCATTCACTCAATTGTAATTTAAATCCTTACTCATGTACACTTAATTTCTTAACCCAATTAGACTTGTTATAATTAGGTTATAAAATTAATTAATTGAGATGTATAAAATAAATCCCTTAGAATTAGTATATATTTTAAATATTATTATCCTCACATACCATAACCCTTAAGTTATTCAATTTTTTCATTCTGAATATATAATTAGGTTACCTTAATTTTTTTTATTTGTTTATATAATAAACAAATAAAAACAAACACATAATATTCATATTCATTTACTCACATATTCACACAAATTAATTTAGTAGGTGGAGACATGAACCACCAATCTCTTAGATATATTAGGTCACTAGTATATAGTAAAATACTAGGACCACTAAATAAAGACAACCATTTAGGTTGTTCAATTCTAATACCTAATTTATAATTAGGTTATGTAACTTTCTATTTAATTTTTCTTTATATATATATATATATATATATATATATATATATATATATATATACTTAATATATTTATTTATTTAATCACATACATACATCACATAAGTCAAAAAGCATTTATCCTTATCATATCTCTTTATTGAAATTTATTTCCTTAATAAATTTTCCACATTCATAATCTATTTCTATCTTTTAAAAATTTCAATCATTCTCGTAATTTCTTTCATTAATTCACATAAAATTAAAGGTAACATAATACCTTATTCTTAACGTACTTCCAAATATAATTTCAATCAATGTTTGAAATTTTGTAACCCTTATTTCTTCAATTCTATTCAAATAGCAAATCATATAGGTTTTTCTTTAAAAATTTTAAATCATTCCTCTATTTTCACTCTAGGTTTTATTCTTTAACCTTTAATTTAATCTTTTAAGATCTTATGAATTTTTGGGTTGTCGCATATATACGTTTTATTGCGATGTTCATTTCATGCAAACTTTTAAATGATATGATGTGAGCCTAGGAACTGTTGGGTAAAATCTAATTACGCACAGCACGCAAGTATACGTGGTCAACAAGTAATATAGTAGTGAATAAAGTGTCGTTCCCACGAAGACAAATTAGCAAGAAATTTAACTTCACAATTATCAATTTTCTATTAATCCTAATTCTATTAAACTAATTAATTCAATGGTCTAAAATTATAGAAACTAAATTAATAAATAAATAAACTATCACGAAACAATCACAAATATCAAAATCCAGAATTTCAAACAATTGATGGAGAATTAGACTTATGATTTCACCCTAAGCTTCACTTTATTTTTCAAACATTTATTCCAATTCAATTCAATATCCCAGTTTATTAATCAAGAACATGAACGTAGTACTAACCACCTCTCGATGCACTAATACCGTATTAACGTCAATCCACAATTAAGATAGAAATCCGTTAAACACCTCAACTCAACCAACTCACTATATCTCTATGTGAACTGAAATTAAAGAAGGTTTAAGCTTAAGTTCTCTATCCGATTACATGCGATGTCAAGCATATCTCTACCTTAACAATAATTAAGAATTCGCTATTCACAAAATTCATGAACACATGCTATATTAATTAGGTCTAGAATTGAATATCCTCTCTCGATTCCATCCAACTCCACAAAAAATTGTTGATCAGGAAATTCATAGATTCAAGCTCAAATCAATATAGATAAACTGGAACTACTTTATTGAATTAGAAATCAAAGTTATAAAATCATCGTTCCACCCAAGAATCCATCATAAGCCTAATAAGCGAATTAGTTCATAACGAATGAAATAAAAACTGAATAATTCAAATGAAACATCCTTGCAATTACAAATAAAAGACTAAAGAGAAGAATAGTAATGAACACCCTTCACGTAGCCTAGAATTGCAATCGTCGCAAAAATCTCTTCAAATTACTCCTCCAAAGCTTGCACTCAAATCCTGGAATTAATCTCTGTACTATGCTTTTCGTGATGCTCGATTCGTTGTTTGTAACGTAATAATATATCCCTCCATGTTCTGGCTGAAGTCCCCCCTTTTTAGAGTCCATGTGCATCACAAAAGTTCCAAAAACCAAGTCCCAGCAGAGTTCAAAGCTAATCAGGAGACTCCAGAATTCGACACCCCCACCCCGACGGGGGGTGCTAGGCAATTATAGCCCGCCCCGGCGGGCATGTCCACTGCTAAAGAATTTTTTCCATTTCATGCATTTTTCTAACTTTGCTCCAAAAGACCGCCTTTCTTCACCACTTGCCTCCATGACCACCCTACATATAAAAGAACATGAAACAAGTGAAAACAAATACAAAACAAGAAGACAACTACGAATTTAAACTTGAAATGAACATCAATTCGTGTATATTAAATCCACTCATCAAAATCCCCCAAACTTAAACCGTGCTAGTCCTCGAGCACAAAACAAACTACATGCTATGCATTGCAATGAGATGAAATAAATAAAATCTAAATGCCTTCGAGTCCAATAATATAGCAGAATCAAAAAATTTCCCATCGGCCTCAGAGAAAACAAGCAACTCTACAATATGAATCACCAAAACCAATACATAGTTTCATATTAATTCTCAAATCTTGAACCATTATCACTGGTATAGCGTGCGTGTGTGTTCAACATCCATGATAACTGATACGGATTCAAATTTAATACATAAGTAATTTCTTGGAAGGAATCATACAGTGCAAACTTAAAAATTCCAAAAATAGGCTAAATCCAACTAAAATTAAACAAATACCAATGTCGAGGGTCAACATGGGATACTTATGCTTTATTTTTCATCTACGGGGGCTTTTTGCTCTTATTTCTCATTTTATTCATTTATATATATATATACACACATAGCTATGCAATGTCTTATTCCCTTAGGCTTTTCAATGCTACCTTAACGAGCTTTTGACCAATGACTCCCATACCATTAAAACCTTATGGCGCTAGGTGTAAAGATAATCCCCTCAGACTTACTTACTCAAGTAACAAAGGCCACAAAACTAGACAAGCACGCCACAGTGTTTATTCATACTTTTTTTATAGCTTATATACCCCAAATATTCCCCTAAACTTAAGTTCTTGTCTAACTTTAGCCTTTACTGCCTATCCTTGTCATTTTCTCATCTACCCCAGCATTATCCTTTAGAAACTATTTATGTATCAATTTGAACTGACCAATTAACAAAGATGTTATTAACGTGCTAACCTTTTTATAACAGTTTCAAACTCGTGCAAGATTCGATTCATAACAAAATTTATATCATAGTTCTAACAATCAATACTGTAATAGTTAACTTATTCACACTCTCATCATTGGCCCACAATTAACATGAACTGCAACACTGTTGGACATATGCAAACATAAAATTTAACTAATTTTTTTATATATAATAAAATACGATAATAATTGGAATGAACACACTGCAATAACAAAAATAACCTAAGCTACTATGCAAAACTAGAATGCAATGACAAATTTAAACTTAGCTAATATATATGCATGCAAACAAGAATATAAATCCCCCAAACTTAAGTAATACAATGCCCTCATTGGATGAATAATCATAATTAAATGCATGAGGACTTCCCTACAATCGCCTAAGTCTGGGGAGGTGGTGGTTGATCTTCTCCCTCGGAGTCGCTCGATGGAAACCTTAGCATGGGCATGGGCTGCTGGTATGGAAATTGTGCAGCAGGATTGAAGCTCTGGAGTGTAGTATTCAAGGATGCGAATGACATGTTCATGGCATCAAACATATGGTCTTGTCGCATTGCAAGCCGTCTCATCTCTCGTCGAGATGCCTTGTTGTGCTCCTCCATTTGTTGATGTAATGCATGGAACTGAGGGTGAGATATAGTGTCCGAGGATGGTTCTGCCTCAGTCCCTTGATCTCCCATAGTTTAGTCCTCACCGCCCGAGGTGTCAACGGCGTCAGCCTCGTCCTCCGAAGCTGATGGAAATATAAATCCTAAACCTCGAGGATGAGATTCACCTCCGGCCCACACCGAATATCGTGCTATCATTCTCGAATCTAGCAGCTATAGTGGCATAAGGGTGGGCTCATCATCAAACCATCTAACACCTGCTTGACGACATAACCCATAAATTAGGGACGGATGTGGCAAGCCTCTTGAGAAATTATCCCGTAGACATCGGTGAATTGAAAAATTGATTATGGCCCCGACGTCGATGATGAAGTCTTGCATAATAGCAAAAAGGAGTAGTACCTTCTCCTTGGTGACGTCCGAGGTGTGCGTGGATGGTAACAGTTTCGCACATAAGAAGACGTACCAGATTTTCCCATACCAACTGAGATCTTTGATGTGAAACACTGTGCCTCCCTTTCGACCCTTTATCCACGTTGTACCTGGCTTGGTCATGTCCTTGATAACCTCCTCATAGTCAAGGTCAAAATTTCTCAAATGAGCATATTGGCACTGTCGAGGTACCCATAACTGGTAAAACGTGTTGATGGCGTCTGCACTGAACGGGACCAATCGACCTCGCACGAAAGCATTGAACTGTGCCTTGTCCTTGGCGTTTGCATAAAACTCCTTGACCACATTAACGGCGGCGGCCTCGGGCTCCTTAGTGAACTTGACCCACCCTTTTTGATAGATTTGTTACATCATCTCACCGTCGTGAGCATCCGGTGCCAACCCCCGCTCCGGTGTAAAAGCCTTGGTAACCATATAATCGTACCGGGCGGCGGCGGTGGCACTTCTGAATTTTTGGCAGTCGAATGTGCGGAGTTGTGGAGTTGGCCTTGAACTTTATCCCCGTTGGCGTTTAGGTGTAGGTTGAGAAGCAATTGATTTTTGGATGTTTGAACTCGCTATCACACACTACCTTCCCCTTTTTCTTGGTTCACTCAATTTCTCAAACACATGGTGTGCAGTTGGTGTAGGCTCCCCAAATTGAAACCCTAAACTTGTAAATTGGTGTACTTGGAATGGATGAGTTGGAGCACCAAGTAAGCACTCGAATTTGCTCTCTAATAGCCTCTAAGAATGCCCTAATTCGAAAATAGATTGTGTGAATGGATTGTGTGAGAAAGTTGAGATGAGATGGAGCAATATATAGAGGTGGTGTGATTGGGTGTAATGTGTGATTGAGAAGGCGGGGTAGTGGAGATCGTGGGAATTAGTAGTGGGGATGAGGTTTTTGATGGTGGTAAAATAGTGGCCTAGAGATAGGGTTTAGTGGGCGCAGAAAGTGTTCTAGTGTAGGAGAAGGAGTTTGGACCAAATGGGAGGCAGCTGCCGAATAAGTAGGTGTCCAAGATCCAGGACCCCCGCCCTGGCGGGGGGTACACGGTTAATATAGCCTGCCCCGGTGGGCATGCCCTTGACTCCTGATTTGTGGCTCCAAAATGTGCAGATCAAAAGATATCTTTTTTCTTCTTCTTCTTTTCTTGTCTGTTATTGCTATTACTCACTTGTGACTCCTCCTGCAACCATAAACATGCTAAATGTTAGATTATTGATGATTGGGGGATTTAACAAAACTTTTACGCTATAATACCTACCTAATACGTAATAAAAACTACATTCTAAAAATTATAAATGAAACTATGAAAAATAACGAAATATTGGGTTGCCTCCCAATTAGCGTTTGATTTTAAGTCGTTCAGCCTGACTACTCCTTGTTTCACTGAGTATCGGCGAGGGTGATGTTAACGACATCCCAGTTTGACTCGCCACCCCAGTAATGCTTTATTCGTTGACCATTGACCTTGAAAGTCTCTAATGGGTTACGACTGTAAAGTTCAACGGCGCTATGAGGGAATACTCGCTTTATCGTGAATGATCCCGACCATCTCGACTTAAGCTTTCCTGGGAACAATAGCAGCCGTGAGTTGAACAAGAGGACTGATTAACCCGGCTCGAATGTTCGATGTATAATTTTCTGGTCGTGCCATCTTTTTACCTTTTCTTTGTATAATTTGGCGTTCTCATATGCATGAAGTCGGAATTCATCGAGCTCATTTAGTTGGAGTAGCCTCTTTTCTCCCACAGCAGCTTGATCAAAGTTCAGTTTTTGAATTGCCCAGTAGGCCTTATGCTGTAGCTCAACCGGTAAGTGACATGCCTTACCGTACAGTAGTTGATATGGTGACATCCCGATCAAAGTTTTGTACGCAGTCCGGTATGCCCATAATGCATCGTCCAACCGAAGTGACCAATCTTTACGACTCGGATTTACTACTTTCTCTAATATTTTCTTTACTTCCGGTTGGACACCTCAGCCTGCCCATTTGTTTGAGGGTGATATGATGTTGCCACCTTGTGGTTGACCCCATACTTTGCCAAGAGAGCTGTAATTGTTGCAGAAGTGACTACCTTCGTCGCTAATTATTGCTCTTGTCGTGCCAACCCGCGTGAAAATGTTTTTCTATAGGAATTTGAGGACCACCTTGGCATCGTTGGTCGGTAATGCTACTGCTTCAACCCACTTCGACATATAATCCACCGCAAGCAAAATGTATTGATTGGAAAATGAGGAGGGAAATGGCCCCATGAAATCAATGCCCCATACATCAAAAATTTCAACTTCTAGAATTGTTTGTAGGGGCATCTCATTCCTTTTCGATATGTTGCCAACCCTTTGGCATCTATCACATGTTTTCACAAATTGATGGGCGTCTTTGAACAATGCCAGCCAATAAAACCCAGCTTGAAGAACTTTTGCCGCGGTGCGCTCACTCCCATAGTGTCCCCCATATGCCGACGAGTGACATTCCTGCAGTATGTTGTGCACTTCTGTGAGACCCCAGATTTTATGAATAAAGATTTAAATTTCTCGAAATATTTTTTTTAATATTATGGTGTGGATTCGATATAATGTTATAGTTGTGGGTAGTATTTATAAATTTTACAAAGTATGCAAGTTGTTGTATAATATTCGATTGGTCGGGGAATATTATTTTTGTCGGGGAATATTCGTACGACGGCACAATTATTGGTGTACCCCACAACGGAATTATTGTCGGATTGAGAAAACGAAAAAAATATTATATGAAAATAACGACAGAAGTTTTACCGTTAATACTGTTGAACTACTCGGTAGTAAAAGTACAGTAATACGTATGGTTGTATAGTAGCACACGGTATTGATTATTGATGCTTATGTGATAAGTCACTCAGTTTTATTTTATTGGTATTATTTATGTAATAAAACAGAAAAGCTTTTTATATAAAACAGAATACTTTTATAAAGTTATTCATTTTATTAGGCTAATAGTAAAATCTTTTTATATAAAACAGAATACTTTTATAAAGTTATCTGTTTTATTAGACAATAATTAGAATATATTATATTTTATTATGCATAGTATTTGTATAGTGCCTGCATAGTGTTTGCATAGTAAAATCTTTTATAAAGTTATTCGTTTTATTAGATTATAAATAAAATATATTAAATTTTATTTAAAAGATTTTGCTTTAAATATGGACCGTCAGATTAAAGTAAATCAATCTAGACCGTTCATGAGTTAGTTACTATACAGTCCATTTTTCTATAAATAGAAGCTCATTCCTTCATTATTTTCTTCGAATTCACTGAAACTCTAGAGAGAGAAATTATAGAGAGAGAGAAGAAAAGTATTCTGCTACTTCACTACTCCGATATCAAGTTTCTTTTGCGGTAAGGGATATTATTTGTTGTAATCGTAAGGGATATTGTTTGTTGTGCCCGTAAGGGATATTATTTCTTTTGTATTCATGAAGAGAACTTCTGTTATTCCATTCTTTATTATTCTGTTGGAATAACCTGTATACGCGGACTACCCTATACTTAGTGAAATTCTTCTATTATTCAATTCTTTATTATTATGTTGGAATAACCTGTTTATGCGAAGTACCGCATACATGGTGAAATTCATCTATTATTCTGTTCTTTATTATTATGTCGGAATATCCTGTCTGTGCGGTTACGCCGGACCTGGTTCCATTATTTATTATTCTGTCGGAATATCATGTCTGTGTGTTTACGCCGGACCTGGTTCCATTATTTATTATTCTGTCGGAATATCCTGTCTGTGCGTTTTACGCCGGACCTGGTTCCATTCTTTATTATTCTATTGGAATATCCTTTCTGTGCGTTTTACGCTAGACTTAGTTCCGTTATTTATTATTCTGTTGGAATAACCTGCCTGTGCAGTCTATCGCATGCATGGTGATTTCTTTTGTTATTCCATTCTTTATTATACTCAGTTAGTTAAAACTTTGACTTCTATACTCCATGAAATTAGTGGAATATCCTTGATATTTGCGCTTCATCCAGTATCTTTTCATGAAAATATTCTTCTGAGCATTCTTGAATTTTACTCTACAAAGCAGTATCATGTTGACAATTTGGACGTTATCAGTTCCTAGATAAATTAATTCTTGAACTTGTTTTATTGAATTTTTATATCATTGTCATCATACTCATGTTTATGTTTTGTTGAAAGTCATCTATGGCCTGTAGTGCATAGATGGACTTGGTATGATTATGATCAGGGATTATTCGGTGTAATCATGATCGTAATGTTACAAATGATGTGAAAAAAGTCATCATTGGCCCGTAATGCATTGATGGACAGTTTTTGGTATGATTATGGCTATGGATTCTCTTTGGCCGTAGTGCAAAGATGAATTATTTTATGGCATGATCAGGACCGTTGATGAAAACATGATTATCTGTAGCCGTAGTGCATGGATAATTCGTGGTCGTGATACTAAAGAATATCCTTGGCCGTAGTGCAGGGGTGATTCGATGATGTGGATTATTTATTAAGTTGAGTCCCAGCAATCAAAGTGATGAAAAATCTTTTAAATCATAGAAGATAGTAGATTTTATTCCCTACTTGACTCTTTTAATGGATTTCTTGTTCCGCTGCAGTTAAACTTAATAGTTATTATATTTTATCAGTTTAACATTGTTGAAGACTAATGATAATTTATTCTGCATTATTTTAGTTATAATATTTCTTACTGGGCTAGTTGAGCTCACCCTTTTGCTTTCATTGTTCTCTTCAGAAAATGAGAATGTAGTGGGAACTAGTCGGGGAACGGAGTGACAGTTCAGATGATAGTATTAGTAGTCCTCACTATTCTGTTAAATAGTGTGACAATAAATGTAATGAGGACTTATTCTGAGAGTGGATATTGTCTAGAAGACAGTATTTGTATTGAAACTCACAGCTCTTTTGTGGTATATTAAAGATTGTATTTGTATTCTGTATCATGTATTTGGCGACTCAGAATAGGTGATGTATACCTATTTTGGGGGCGTCACAACTTCACTGTAGGAGATACACCTTCTAATCATCTTGTCGGCGCACTGTTTGAATAAATAAGGGTCATCCCACATGTACCACTTGACGTCATGCAGAAACTTCTTTTTCTGTTGTCGTGTAAGATCAGGGGGAAGCATGTTACTCACCAGAAAATTCGCGAAATCTGCATACCGTGGAAATTTTGCATTTAACCCAAATAGTTGCTCATCCGGGAATGACTCGTTGATTGCGTATCTACCTTCTTCCTTTTTATCCCGATTTTCCAGCCTTGATAAATGGTCGACAACTTGATTCTCCATACCCTTCCTATCTTTTATTTCCAAATCGAATTCTTGAAGAAGGAGAATCCATCGGATAAGGCGTGGCTTAGAATCTTTTTTCGCTATTAGGTACCGAATCACCGAATGGTTCGTGTAGACTATCACCTTAGTCCCGATCAAGTATGCCCAAAATTTGTCAAACGCGTACACCACTGCAAGCAATTCCTTTTCCGTGGTGGTATAATTCATTTGAGTCTCTATGAGTGTTTTGCTTGTGTAGTATATAGCGTGAAACACCTTGTCTCGTCGTTGGCCTAAAACAGCCCCAACCGCATAGTCGCTGGCATCACACATTAGTTTGAATGGCATTTTCCAATCCGGTACGACTATCACGGGGGCTATAGTTAATTTCTTATTTAATAATTCAAACGCTGACTTGCATTCCGCAGTAAAACTGAAAGTGGCATCCTTCTCTAAAAGACTGCATAGAGGTTTTGCAATTTTAATGAAGTCCCTTATGAACCTCCTGTAGAACCTAGCATGCCCCAGAAAACTTTTAATACCCTTAACTGAGCTTTGCTTTGTCCACCTCCAATCCTTGAGCTGACACCTTATGGCCCAAAATTATGCCTTCTTCAACCATGAAGTGGCATTTTTTCCAATTGAGTATGAGGTTTGTATCCTTGCATCGCTGCAATACCATGACCAGATTCCCTAGGCACGTATCAAAGTTGTCTCCATAGACCGAAAAATCGTCCATGAAGACTTCAACATTTTTCTCCACCATATCTGAAAAAATGGCCATCATACACCGTTGGAAAGTTGCAGGTGCATTGCATAACCCGAATGACATCCTCCTGAATGCAAATGTGCCGTAAGGGCATGTAAATGTTGTCTTTTATTGATCCTCAGGAGAGATGGCGATCTGGTTATAGCCCGAGTATCCATCCAATAAACAATAGTAATCATGTCCCGCTAATCTATCTAACATTTGATCAATAAAGGGTAGCGGGAAATGGTCTTTTCGGGTTGCCTTGTTCAATTTTCTATAATCCATGCAAACCCTCCATCCTGTTACTATTCTAGTTGGTATTAATTCATTGTCCTCATTCTGCACCATAGTCATTCCTCTCTTTTTCGGTACGCACTGGATCAGACTAACCCACTGACTGTCGAAAATCAGGTAAATGATCCCGGCATCTAGCCACTTCAAAATTTCCTTCTTCACAACTTCCTTCATAATAGGGTTAAGTCGACGTTGATGCTCCACCGTCGGTCTTGCATCATCTTCCATCAGAATCTTGTGCATGCAAAATGAAGGGCTAATTCCCATTATATCCGTAATCGTCCAACCAATCGCTGATTTGTGATCCCTAAGCACCCTCAGCAACTTTTCTTCCTGCAATTCGTTAAGTGCAACTGAAATAATAATAGGTAAGGAATTTGAATTGCCTAAATACGCATACCTGAGGTGTTTAGGGAGTGGCTTAAGTTCCAACTTTGGTGGCTCCTCCAATGACGGTTTCAGTTTTTCTGCGGCTATCTCCTCAGTGTGCAAAGGTTCAAACGGTGCTCTGAATCGGTGAACTCGTGGCAATGAATCTAACATCTGTATCCACAAATTCTGGGTCATCATTATCTTCATCCCCCAATAAAGTTGTTTCTAACGGATCGTTGACCAAACTCTTACCCATATCTTCACCGATGATTTACTCAATTAAATCCATCCGAAAACATTCTTCCTCATCCGTAGGGAATTTCATGGCCTTGAACACATTAAATTTGATTTCTTAATCTTGGACTCTCATAGTAAGTTCTCCTTTTTACACGTCTATGAGTGTCCTATCCGTGGCCAAAAATGGCCTCTCTAGGATAATTGGGATATGCTTGTCCTCTTCAAAGTCCAGAATGACGAAGTCTGCGGGGAATATAAACTTATCCACTTTCACTAAAATGTCCTCCACTATGCCTCTCGGATATGTGACTGACCTATCCGCCAACTGTAGTGAGATATTTGTAGGTCTTGGTTCGGGCAAACCCAATTCTGTGTATACTGACAATGGCATAAGGTTTATACTAGCCCCCAAATCACATAAACACTTACTGAAATGCATATTCCCGATCGTGCATAGAATAGTAAAGCTCCCCGGGTCCTTGAGTTTTGGTGGTAATTTCTGCTGTAATACTGCACTACACTCCTCGGTTAGTGCAACTGTCTCAAAATCTTCCCATTTCTTTTTCCTCGACAGAATTCCTTTCATAAACTTCACATAACTCGGCATTTGCTCTAGGGCTTCTGCGAATGGGATGTTAATCTGTAGTTTCTTGAACACTTCTAAAAACTTTGCGAACTGCTTATCTGATTTCTATTTTTGAACCCTCTACTGAAACGGTGGTGGAGGATAAAAAATTGGCTTATTGTTTAATTTTATGTCCTCACTTTGCTTATCCTCACCCTTGTTACCTTCAACCACGTTACTGTCATCAATTTTTTCCTCCGGTGTTGCTGAATTTTCTGCATTATTACCCACGAGATGTTTTCCACTTCTCAACGTAACTGCTTGGCATTGCTCATGACTACCCTTCGAATTTCTCTTAGTGTCACTTGGTAACGTTCCTTGTGGTCTATTATTCAATGCTAATGCCATCTGTCCTATCTAATTTTCTAAATTCTTAATAGCCATCTCTTGTGATTTCAGTGTCATCTCTTGTGATTTCATTGCCATTGCTTGATTTTTCATTGCTGCCTCATTGCTAGTTATGTACTTCGACACCATTTCCTCGAAATCTGCTTTCTTTTCTTGATGTTGAACCGGTTGTTGGTGACTCTAAAAACCCGGGGGATATGATGGTTGTGAAGCTTGATTTTACTGGTTATTGCTCCACGAGAAATTTGGGTGGTTTCTATTCCCCTGGTTATACATGTTTTGGTATGTATTTTGTAGAATTCTGTTATAGCTACTTATGAACTGGACGGATGTTGGGTTAATTGCGCACTGATCTGTAGGATGGTCACCCGTACACAATTCGCATACTACCGCAACCTGCTGTACTTAAGCCCCTGTCATAGCATCCAACTTCTTGGACAGCGCAAAAATCTGTGCTTGTATAGCTGTCACCCCATCTACTTCCAAAACCCCAGCCGCCTTTGCATGTGTCAGTCTTGTTGTGGGCCATTGGTAGTTATTGGCCGCCATGGTTTCAATCAAATTGTAGGCTTCCTCGTAACTCTTGGCCATGAATGCTCCGCCCGACGCTGCATCAATACTCGTTCTGATATTCCCATGCGGTCCGTTGTAAAAGGTGTTCATTTGCAGCCACTTCGGCAATCCATGATGTGGGCACTTTCTCAGTAATTCCTTGTACCTCTCCCATGCCTCATATAGCGACTCCCCATTTTGCTGCTCAAACATTGTTATGTCATTCCTCATTTTAGCAGTTTTCGCCGGTGGAAGAATTTGGCAAGGAATTTCTGAGCTAAGTCTTCCCATGTAGTTATCGACTCTGGCGGTAGAGAATGCAACCAACTCTTCGCCTTGTCCCGTAAAGTGAACAGGAACAAGCGAAGTCTCACTGCCTCATCCGGCACCCCATTATACTTGAAAGTGTCGCACATTTCCAGAAAATTGATCAAATGCTCGTTCGGATCGTCATTTGCCATTCCCCCAAACTGAACTGAGTTCTGCATCATCTGAATGGTCCCAGGCTTGATTTCAAAGGTATTTGCAGCTATTGCAGGCCTAGTGATACTCGACTGCAGATCAGTCACCTTAGGTGTTGCAAAATCCCTCAACGCTTTATGGTCTTCTGCAGCCATTGCTTCTTCCTTATCAGAGTTTTCGAATTCGTCCCTTGTTTCCTTGATCCACTTACTTAACCTCTGAAATCTTCTTTCAATGTCGTCCTCAAAAGGAAGCAAATCTGGATTTTTGGATCGTGTTTACATAAACCAATGTCAAAAACCTGAAATAGGAAGAACAAAAACAAAATAAAAATGTTTAAGTAAAATTGGACTAATTAAACTAATATTGTAAAAATATTAAAATTTAGGCTAAATTGTCCCCGGCAACGGCGCCAAAAACTTGTTGGATAAAATCTAATTACGCACAGCACGCAAGTATACGTGGTCAATAAGTAATATAGTAGTGAATAAAGTATCGTTCCCACGAAGACAAATTAGCAAGAAATTTAACTTCACAATTATCAATTTTCCATTAATCCTAATTCTATTAAACTAATCAATTCAATGGTCTAAAATTATAGAAACTAAATTAATAAATAAATAAACTATCACGAAACAATCACAAATATCAAAATCCGGAATTTCAAACAATTGATGGAGAATTAGACTTATGATTTCACCCTAAACTACACTTTAATTTTCAAACATTTATTCCAATTCAATTCAATATCCCAGTTTATTAATCAAGAACACGAACGTAGTACTAACCACCTCTCGATGCACTAATACTGTATTAACGTCAATCCACAATTAAGATAGAAATCCGTTAAACACCTTAACTCAACCAACTCACTATATCTCTATGTGAACTGAAATTAAAGAAGGTTTAAGCTTAAGTTCTCTATCCGATTACATGCGATGTCAAGCATATCTCTACCTTAACAATAATTAAGAATCCGTTATTCACAAAATTCATGAACACATGCTATATTAATTAGGTCTAGAATTGAATATCCTCTCTCGATTCCATCCAACTCCGCAAAGAATTGTTGATCAGGCAATTCATAGATTCAAGCTCAAATCAATATAGATAAACTGGAACTACTTTATTGAACTAGAAATCAAAGTTATAAAATCATCGTTCCACCCAAGAATCCATCATAAGCCTAATAAGCGAATTAGTTCATAACGAATGAAATAAAAACTGAATAATTCAAATGAAACATCCTTTCCATTACAAATAAAAGACTAAAGAGAAGAATAGTGATGAACACCCTCCACGTAGCCTAGAATTACAATCGTCACAAAAATCTCTTCAAATTACTCCTCCAAAGCTTGCACTCAAATCCTGGAATTAATCTTTGTACTATGCTTTTCGTGATGCTCGATTCGTTGTTTGTAACGTAATAATATATCCCTCCATGTTCTGGTCGAAGTCCCCCCTTTTTAGAGTCCATGTGCATCAAAAAAGTCCCAAAAACCAAGTCCCAGCAGAGTTTAAAGCTAATCAGGAGACTCCAGAATTCGACACCCCCGCCCCGGCGGGGGGTGCTAGGCAATTATAGCCCGGCCCGGCGGGCATGTCCACTGCTAAAGAATTTTTTTCATTTCATACATTTTTCCAACTTTGCTCCAAAAGACCGCCTTTCTTCACCACTTGCCTCCATGACCACCCTACACATAAAAGAACATGAAACGAGTGAAAACGAATACAAAACAAGAAGATAACTACGAATTTAAACTTGAAATGAACATCGATTCGTGTATATTAAATCCACTCATCAGGAACCATTCAGGTAAAGATTCAAATAATGAATCTGAAACTCGGTTCCTATGATGGACTTATTTAAGTTGTACAGCCAGTTTGAAATCCATTGTATATGTAATCCTTGGGCCTTAAAACGGTTATTCAGGTTTAAAACCTTGAAATAGTGAAATTATGGTTTGTGTTGCTCGGGCTACTTAGATGGCTTTCATACCCACAAGGAGCCCGACACTAGTAAATAGTTTTAATTTACTGTCAAAGATGTTTCGCATCTTAATAAAATCAAATCAAGTCGAATCCAGTTTAAATGGAAGTATCAACGGGCCTCAATTCCTAATTGGCAGAAGTGTTTTAAAATAGCTTTTCAAAACCTCACTGTCATATATACTTTAAATGAAAAAAATGAACTTTTATGTAAATCAAACCCTTTGTACATAGTTCTAAAGAGGCACAACACTACTTTCAAATAAAGCACTAAATATTTTTTCAAAACAATAGTTTTCAATACACACACACATATTAAATGCATAGGAAATGAAAAGAAGTGGTAACCGTGTTTCACAGAAGTCGGGGGTGTCTAACATCTTCCCCTTACTTAAGCAAGCCCTCGAACTCGATGAATTTTAGGTTCCAGACCAATTAAATGGAGTCACATATTGGGCCATATTGCGAAAATTTTTCAAACTCCGGATGAGTTGGTACATCCTTTTGAACTCATACCCACTGGCGGTTCTATCTAATTTGACTCAATCATTAAAATCAATCTTTTCAAATCGTCGACATATATGTCGGTCTTTTCTAAAACTCGCCATTTAAGAAAGATAAATAAAATCAACATGAAGGAAACAAAGGGTAGAAACAACATAAAAAGAGAATGGAAATTTCCCGGCGTCGACAATACATATATTAATTCACCATTTTAATTAAGTGAATTAACTTTTTCATTCAATTTATCATAACACCATTACCAATCAAGGCTTTAATATTTAAATTATATTATTCCATAATACAATTTTGAACTTAATTTAAATTAACCAATATTTATTTAGTTAATTTTCTTTGCCACCATATTTCTTTACGTAACTAACTTTCTTCACTTTCTTTCTACCCAACCACATAATCCAGAATATATCCATCTCATAATAAGAATTTTATTTATTAAATTTTTATTTAATAATTTCTGAAAATCAGGATTGTCACATGAACCCATTGAGTGCCACTATTTCGAGAAATTGTGGGCACAAGGGGACCTCTTGCCAGGATAATAGCCTTTTTTCGATATACCCCTCCACGAGAAAAGGATCGGTCGTTTCGCTTGTATCTCCGGGATACGAATTGGCAGTCTTTCTTTACGGGCACTAAGACTTGGTACTAATTATGGATTGGATTATATGCGATTTCTGTCTAGGATGGGTTTACGAAGATAACACATCAGGTTTGGTCTTGGAACACCATGCTAACACCATGCGTATTCTCCAAAAAGTGAATCCCGCTCTAATAGCTACAAATAAATTAAATGCATGTATTAAGATACGAAGTCTTCCTATTTCACAACAATTCCTTGTATGTTTTTTTTAATAAAAATCTCTCTATACTATTTTTAAAATATTAATAAAATCCCTAAACGCTGCCATTTCACTAAATAAAGTTGAGGTGACTTTAAAATAAACACTTGTAATTTTTAATCTCAAATGTATGAAACTAAAGATAATAATATTTTTTACCATATCGTTCTTCTCAAATGGCAATTAATCTCTTTGAAAATCAAATTTCTCAGTTTAATCAATAATAAGATGGTCATAGTTAATCAACAAAAATAAAAATAAAAATACGGACAAAAAATTGTTTTAATTTTTTGTCAACCAAAATTTATGGCTCCACCTTGCTTCTTATTAGGGGTTTGTGTGTACGAACGGCCTGCGACTTGGCCATAATCTGGCCTGATCAAAGTTTGATTAGCCAAGCCTTAATCTGGCCTTATCAAAGTTTGACGAGCTAAATGCCCGGCCGATGGCCTAGTCTTAAGCCTTAGGGCCCGAACGGTTAGCAATTCGTCTTTTATGTTTTAATACTCGTGTAGCCCAGCCCAACACGTCAAGATGTTAGAAAACTATTGAGATTATACTAGCTCACAAGTTGTTGCAAGTTGAGGAGAGTCCATTTAATTAGGAGAGCAACCTTTAACACTTTCTCAGTAAGCAAGTTGAGGAGAGTCCATTTTATTAGGAAAGCAACCTTTAACGCTTTCTCAGTAAACAATGTGGGACTTAGATTAGTTATTCTGTGCAATCCTACATCCAATAACCCACCCAGTCCTTGTAATCTCCTCCTTCATCTCTTTCCTGTAATCTTCATCACGTTCAAACTTCATCTTATTCAACCTTCATGTTTCCCAAGTGTTCGTCTCAAAAACTGCTCTGACTGAACCATTGTTGCGATTGAATAATTCAGAAGTCTTCATCCTCAATTACAAACCCCAAATAATCATTTTCAGTTTAGATTAAGGATGTACCATTTCTCCTCTTTTACACTTCGTCAAATTCTTTGGGAACTAGAAATAGGTATAAATATTGTTTATTCTTTATTTTATGGATGAAGCAGGATGTCATTCTCTCCCTCAATTACCGGACAAACCAAGAAATTACAGGAGGTTGAGGCTGTTGTGATGAATCCCCTAAATGGGTTAGCCCATCCTTCACATAGTTAGTAGATCAGAAACATTTCTCTTCCAATTTGTTTCTTTTAGTCTCTTTCTATTACACGCGGAGGGAATTCAGGCTATCATTATAGACATTGGTAATTTTGTTACATTCTTTGGTTTCGCATTATCATTTAAATTTTGCAGTTTCTTGTTGAAATTTGATACCAATACATTTTGACTTGTTGCTTTAGAGTGATACTAGATTAGCGGGTTTTAGTTGAATTCCCACCTTAGAGTTTCAAGTGATTTTAAAAACTAAAAATTCACTAGTTTTTAAGTTTGGTATATTACTTTTAAGGAAACTAAAATGGAGCTTTATGTGATTTTTGTGGGGGTGGTGAGAGCATTGGTGTATTGTAAATCAAACTCTGCTAGGCTTTGCGTACAATTGTGATACTTGTGTGCATTCTGCAATTGTGATTATTGTGTGCAATTGTGCGTTGTATGGATGACAAAATATCCGTGTCAAGGTTGTGAATGGAATGGAAATTGTTGTTCTGGGCTTGGCTTAGGCTGAAGGCCAAGTTGTTAACTAATTTATCTGGGTCTGGTCAATGGCCAGACCAGGCTAGGCGACCAGTTTGTGCATGCCTATTTCTCATAAAATAAAAAATAATAATAATAAAATAAGAGAAACAATTGGTACAGTAAGCTTGCAACTATAGGCGTTCACATTAACATGATAAGTTTTGTTAAAATAAATTTTATTTTTGATTTGCAATGGAAGGTAAATATCGAATGATTTGCATTAAAAGAGTAACAATATTTAGCTAAAAAAAAAAGAGTAATAATGACAGCTGGTGAAATATGTTCTCCTTGTACCTATTGCACTATTTCATCAATGGGAAGGGTGTAGGAAAAACACTCAAATTGATGATTGCATTACACCCATAATAACTTAATATATGTAATTGATGAAATTTAAGAGGGTAAAAAAATGGTTGGCAATGATATTTCAGCTTAAAATTTTATTTTTCAGCTCAATTATACAAACACTTCATACACATCAATGTAATATATTTACAGAATTGGTGTCAAGCAAACCAAATGCTACCCGAGTGAATGATCGACCTGCTGACCCATTACCTATTCCATAAAACATGGTTTTACGCTACTGATAGATAAACCAAGTTGGAAGTTGTACCAACAAAATATATTTCAGAAAAGTCCAGTCTTATAAACACAGAAGTAGAAGAGATCATAGTGATATTTGGCTGAGGAAGCTCGAATACATTTTGAAGTTCTGAAATAAGATGGAATAAACTTTTTAAAGATTATTCTGAACAGCTTGGAGGCTTTTCTTTTGGATGTTTGGAGGAGTAGTGTTCACCAAGCTGGTTCTGATTTGCTAGCTGCGCCTGAAAAGACAACATTGAATGAGTTAATATAATACAAAAACAGCTTTCTCCTATGTAGTCCAACACAAACAGCAAAAATGTGATTTATTGTATGATAACCAAATGAGGAAGACAGGTTTATCATCTAGGATAAAATAATTCTCACTAATAAATTAATCGAATTACAAAAACGCTAGAGTCGAGTTAATACCTCCTCCTGTCCCAAATTGAAACCCAAAACTTGACAATATATATATTTCTAAAAAAAAAAGACAAAAATAAACAGACTAGTGTATTTCTTCAAAAGGAAAAACGAAAAGGAGGAAGTCGTGATAATCCCACAACCAAATCTAAATAGATCTGTCTTTGTCTATTAACGCAAATAAAACCTTCTCCACGGCAAATCGTGAAAAAAAATCTGCGTAAAATGAAAAAAAAATCTCAAACTAGAAGAAAATAGGTTCTATAGATTGAAAATATCCAAATTAGGAGAAATGAAACCCCATAAAGGGTAAAGAAACCCCATAAAAGAGGAAAATAAGAACAATTCAACGGAAGAATGTAAAAAAAAAACTTGGGGGAGGGTCTCTTTTGTGTAGATCAGAGACACTCCCCATATCTGAAAATATAGAGGCTATAGTTTTTTGTAGAGAGAAAAGAGATAGAAAAGAGAGGGAGAGAGGTGTGTTTTTCATGACACCTATCGAGCTCAATCTTTAAACTGTGATGAATATACAAAAATTTCCACCAAAAAGTTTAAAAAACTAATCTCTTTTGGATAACATTTTTGTACCAAATACGGACTGCACATGAAAAACATGGAAGAAGACTGACCTAGAAAAAGATTAGCATGAAATCCACAACTTTGCTAGCACACCACAGATTTCAGGACAAATACTTGTTGGTCGTTGGATCAATACCTCCATCACAAAAAATATAAATAAAAAAAATCGGGTCAAGTCTTTCCTGAACAGCAGACCGGGCAAAAGCTTTTATCCTAGAGGGAACCTTAAAGGGGTCACATTCATCATCACGAGCGTGATATAACACCTTTTAGTCCGAGGTTACACATAAATCACATACACTCTTCCATTATCAAAAGCGTGACGTTCTCAAAACATCCCCACCAACCATGCTTAATTTTTCAACATGATACTTGGTTGTCCAAAAATATGATCCATATTTTGTTGCTGGTAGGTATAACCATTTCTTCAAACTTGTCTTTTTATTTTGAGCTACCTCCATGGTAAAACTTTTGTTTAATCTTTGGTTCTCTGATAGACTCGATATTAATTATATACTTCAGCTCCACAGATGCTACAAAACTTTGTCCCTTCAGCTCCACAGATGCTACAAAGCTTTGTCCCGAGATGTATGTTAAATGTGTATGCAAGCTACTGTGGATACCTCTCACTTGTTTCACCATTCTCTCAAACGTCGAAGTTGTGGTGTTCGTAATTTGGAGATTCCAAACAATATTGAAATTGCCCAAAGAGAGTTGAAGAGTTGCATCTTATCAGGTTTCAGGGCTTTGGTAGGAAAGGAGATGGTACAGTGATGTGGTTATTTTGTCAATCATTACGTGTTTGGACAAGGTGGAATGCTCAAATTTCTACTACCAGTTCATACCCTCTCATTCCCTTTTAGGCGTGTTCACTTTTTTTACTTCTTTGTGGTCTTCAGCTGTGGACATTATTGGTGTGATTTCATGTTCAGATTTTTTTCAGGGACTCATTATGAATTATAGAAAAAACTCTTCTCTAACATCTCTCTAACTATGAACTGACCAAAACCTTACTAATTTTTGGGTATCTTCTGGGCCTTTACTTTTTATCTTTTGAACTTCACAACATCTCAATTTGAATTTCTATAATTAGAACTCATATTCTCAGCTATAATAGATATCATCTTTCCATTAAAATTCAAGTATATATAATCTTAAAGTAACAAGACTTGGTTGATATGCATCATTCCTACATAATTTATCTTAACTAGACCAAGTTTATTACAATTTTTAATTTAGCATTAATACATATCTTATTTTAAATTATTATAGAACAATACCTGATCCCATTGTGCATCTTGTCAATCCCGATGAAAATAGAAAAGAAAAGAAAGAAAAAGAATTATTTTTAAAGATGTAAGCTAAGAAAAAATGAAACCTAGAATATCAGGTTTTTCAAAGGATTATTATTAATAGTAGGTATTCTCTATTGTGAGAACTTTGTCATGATAATCCCTATAAATAGTTTTTAGATGAAAGAAGATTTTATCGGAGTAGAAGTAAGATAAAGAACTGGATCTTAGTTTAAATTATTATAGAAGAACAATACCTGATCCCATTGTGCATCTTGTCAATCCCGATGAAAATAGAAAAGAAAAGAATAGAAAGAAAAAGAAAGAAAACGAATTATTTTTATAGATGTAAGCCAAGAAAAAATGAAACCTAGAATATCAGGTTTTTCCAACGGTTATTATTAATAGTAGGTATTCTCTATTGTGAGATCTTTGTCATGATAATCCCTATAAATAGTTTTTAGATGAAAGAAGATTTTATACTAGTAGAAGATAGAGAACTGGATCAAAACTGTCTACAAAACAAATAAGTGGAAAATACGTTAAATGTCTTTGATCAAGGATAACAAAGATACTATAATTCTAGGAAGTTCATCTCTTTTTTCTTTTATTTTTTTGTATAGAGTTAAATGCACTTTGTATCCCCCAAGTTTATCTCATTTTGCACATTGCATCCTATACTTCAAAACGTAACATTTGCATCACGTTCTTTTAGTGAACCGTCACATAATACCCTCCGATCCAAAATCCATGTCTTTTGACAGGTTAGTGTTTAAAAGTGATGGATTTTGCACTTTAAGTGACGGATTTTGGGTCAGAGGGTTCGTTAAAAGTGCGGGATGCAAAGTGTCACGTTTTGAAATATAGGATGCAAAGTGTAAAATGAAGTAAACTTTGGAGATAGAAATTGTATTTAACTCTTTTGTATATAATGACTTCCTTCAAATCAATTTATAAGATCAATATGATGATATTCATTTTGTCCTTATTACTTTTCAGTAGTCCAGTAGCTTTCATCACTTTCCATGAATTAACGATTCAAGTTTATTTTCAAGTTCTCTTGTCACAGCTCTCAGCAATAATCATCCACTTTAGTCTTATAGTATGAATTAAAAGTTTCATGTCTTAGTAACTTATAAATATTGAAAACTCCTAATTACTACCGAATGTCCTATATCCCCGTAGGAAAATAAAATAAATAAATTACATCAATTACTATTAAAATTAAACATAATAAAAACTCCAAATAATAAATATAAAAAATTTCTTCTTTGTAGTTTGTACTTTGTGACAACCCGGAAAAATCGGATTGTCTTGAAAATTAAGTTTAAAGAACTATTAATTAATAAAATAAATTTTTATTAATTATATTATGTGTTGTGTTTATTAGTCGTTTTATAACATAGGATGATTATAAAACGGAAGGATTCTGGCTATGAGCTAGAATAAATGTGTAAAAATTTTAAAGAAGGAAATAAAAATTTTATGAGAAAATAATCTTTCCGAGAAAAAGACGAAATAAGCACCATTTATTCGATGAATACCCTAAGTCGGTTTGAGAGTTCGGTATGTCCGAATTCCATTCCGTTCCAAGATTTGACAGCAACATGTCGTGCAAAGTCATATTAACCGATAAAATTTTTTCTCGAAAAACGTACAGAAACCGGAAGAAATAAAAAAGACGAACAATATTGTTATGTACTTTTCGAACGTTTAGCTATGTTCTGGAAAAACGTGACGAAAAACACTATTCATCAAAAAGGTGTTTTCATTTTTTTAAATTTTCGAAGAACGCGTAAAAGTTAATCTGTAGAGGAAAGATGGAATATCTAAAAATATTTAAATTCGGAGAATGCATTTTTTTCAAACTGTCAGATGAATTCCGAAATACGAAACAACGAAGTTTCCAGGAGAAGCTTCGTGGGATATTTTGGAAGAGGTGGGAATAGTAAATTTTGGCCCAAATGACCATTTTACCCCTAGCCTTGCAAAGCTTATAAAAGAGAAGCCTTAGTTCATTTGTTTGGTTAGAAAAATTCAACCGACACTTGAGAGAGAAGAAGAGAGAAATTCGGATGGAAGAAGGAAAGGAATGAAAAGCTAGTGCAAATCGCAAACTTTGTCAAGAGAAAGAAGAATAAAGAAGAAAGGCAATCCAAAACGTAGCCTTAATCCATTTTTTTTTCAAGTTTCATATGAAAATTTCATAGCTTATGGATTATGAAAGTAAAAGATAATAAGAAATGTTAATGATTATGGTTTAACCATAGAAAGATGTAAGCAAAATGAAGTAATGAGAATTTTAAGCTTTTCGTCATTTTTTTCTTTTAATCCTTCATATGTTATATGAAGTGATTGGTAATGAACGATCGAATGAATCCTATGAATAATTCAATGGATTAGAGAAGAGTAACGAACTTATAACGTTAAATAATGTGTAATAAGTGAATCGTAATTAAAATATTGATATAAAATGAAGAACGAACGACGAACACGAAGAATGTTGTTGATGGACAAATTAAAAACCATCCTAATTAGAGCTTGTTAATGGACAAGTTTAAAACCATCATATATATATACATATATATGTTGATATATGTTTGGTTAGGAAATGTAAAATTGAAAGAAATGTTCCTTTGGAACGGATTGAAATTTGCCTATAACGAAGTTATGGCGAAATTTCATAAAAGACGAACGAAATGTAGGAAGTAAGTTAATGAAACATAATTAGTGAGGTTTCATAAGAATGTTAGAGAATATTGAAAACGTGAATCGTGGACTCAAGAACGAATGAATTCCGAGTTCGGATGATCGAATTACGGACGAACGAACAAAGAACGTTAATAACGTAAAACGAACGAATGATGAAATTTGAACTAACGAAAAGCCTCGTTAACGGATTCAGAAAATTATTTTGTCCGGGGGATATTTGATTATGTAATGAAAGTAAGAAAATGGCTTTGGAACAAATTCTTTCCGAGTTATAACGAAGAAGTAATGAGATTGCAAAGTAGGCGACTCGTACGTGCGAGAAAACTTAGAAAATTTTCTGAGTTTTACCAACAGCGCCTATCAAGCCCAAGGAAGAGGCGCCGCAGCGCCTGCTCCGGAGCATAGTTGCTGGAGAGTAGCGCTGCAGCACCAGTAATAATAACAAAGGGAAGAGGCGCCGATGCAGGGGGTGATGCCTAGAAATGAGCTTTTAACTGCTCAAATCTTGGGAGAAGAGTACGAAAGGATAATGAACGTAAAGTTCACGTAATGTAACACTTAAAGAAGTGATTTAAACCTTTAGTAAAGGTTGAATGAAAGTATAAAAGACGAATGATGTAAACGCAAAGCATGTAAACGATATTCGTGAATCATATTCGCGTCAAGTGAACGTTCTAAGCATACATTGGTTGTATAATTTAGATGTTGATGAATATTTTTAAAGCAGGATATGCAACCGCTATACAGGACCCTTTATTCGGAAATACGAGAAACTGTATTCGCGTTAAACGAACGTTTAAGATTACATCGAATGTAATGACTTAAACGTTGAACAAAGATGATAACTTATGACATTTAATTGTTATAAAGCTGTAACGAACGGTAATGGGGTTAACGAATGTTCCGTATCTAGATCGGATAAGAAATGTGAGAAAGGAAAGTAAACGTAAAATATGTAAACCGACTAAAGTGGTTCGTGTATGTGTAAATTAAACGTGTTTAGCATACACACTCGTGTATAGTTTGAACGTAAGGTAATAAAGAGCTATGAGTGACGTGTAATGCGTGAAGAACCCCGCGCCTATCGCTGGTGGCGTCTCGGAATGAGAATGCACTGCAGCCAGACTCTCAGTAGAGGATACCAAGCAAGTGGCTAGCAAGTTGATCATTGTAAAATGCTATGATTGTTAGTACCATGAGCGTTACAATAACTTGAATAATGAATAACGTGTAAACGTTGAGAAGTCGAGTTAATGATGATAACTTGAAGAATGTTCTGAGTATGCTATGAACATATAGCATTAGCATTGAATGATCGCTCTTAGCATACCAAAGATTGTATATAAAGAATAATCCTGAAGTATGACATTTATTTATCAGAAAGCCATAAGGAATGATAATTGACATAACGAACATTACAGTTGTAATGCTTCGGATAAGTTAAGCTATGAAGAAGGAAAGGTAATGTAAATCTATCATAAAAGATGATGATAAGACTTGAGACATCTACATATGCCGTAACACCGAAAGACGGTCTAGAAAGTTGGTTTCGTGGACTTATGTTATAGAATGCGAACTATAAAAAAAAAAGTTAAATTTAAACCAATGCGTAAGTCAAATATATGACCAAATGGTATATGTTATTCCTTATATAATATATAGGAATTTCGAAGAGCCACATAGCGTAAACTGTAATTGTATGCAGCGCTTAAGGCAAGTTTCCTAACTTCATTCATATTTAAATGAATGCTAGTTTCTTTAAGCTTGCTTAGATGTTGTAAATGAGTAAGTTTTACCTATGTGCAAATGTGTTATGTTTGTGCAAGGTGTTTATGATGTATGAGGCTATGTGCCAAATTTTCAACACTTAAGTGTTTATGTGGGATGAACTGTTCTGTGTTAGAACTGTTCAAATATGAAAGAGTTCTGTTTATTCATGAACTACTAATGTTAAGTCTATGCTAATGAATTTAGCTAGACAGAATGTAAACAATGAAAGAATTGAGGTTATGTTAAAACGAAAGTATTGATGTTTTAAAATGATAGGAATCATAATTTATTCCTATTATTCGAGTTGCTTCATAACCTTTGTTCGGTTATTGAAGAATTAAAAGAATATATGATTCTTGAAATTGTTGTTATTCAACTGCTAGAACTTGTTAAGCAATTAAATGCTCACACTTGCTTAAAATAAAAACATTTTCAGCGAACGACGTTAGAATGAACTAAAGGATCCTGTGAAAATCAAGCTGACCGGTATCCTGATAAAGTGTCATTCATTATATGAATGAGCGTGAAGATCAAGTCAAAACTTGTAATGTAGAATAGTTTAATTAAACTATAGAGTAGTTTAATAAATTGTTATGTATCTATTGTGGTGGATGAAAGTCGCACGTGTAAAGAAGTAAAGAATAATGTAATTATCATTATTTGTAATGTATGAAGATTTTTTAAGGTAATAGAATCTGGGAATTGAAATGATATGTTGTTATATTTAATGATATAATGATGTATGAAATGAATGGTAAGTACTTGTGATGCACCAAAGTGTTATATTTAATGATATAATGATGTATGAAATGAATGGTAAGTACTCGTGATGCACCAAAGTGTTATATTTAATGATATAATGATGTATGAAATGAATGGTAAGTACTCGTGATGCACCAAAGTCGGGTTTGCGGATAGAGCGGATTTGGGGGAGTTACATTCTTAACGTGTGGTCTCCATCATAAATTCCTCTACAACTATCACTATATAAAGTTTCATTCAATAAATTCCCAAACTATTCAGCCATATGTAATTACCCAATGTTTCACCAAAATCTATATATCATCCATGTTGGAATAGTTATTGTTCATTTTAACAAAAAAATAAGTTCGTAACTTCATATATATTTCTAATCATTTTTACCTAACTCAATGCGAGGATCAGTGACTACTGAAACCACAAACTTCTATTTCTCTTATATTTCGCGTTTACATATTTCTATTATGTTTCTAACTTAATAAATTTTGATATAAGTGCTCATTTGATTCTTAATAGTGTTTGAATTTATTGAACCATCACAAGATTGTTTTGCTAATGGTCCTCTCTTTCAAATCTTCAGTGAACTTTTATAGTGCTCTTCTAACAACACACTTTCATTATTCAAATCAAACAGTTTACTCTTTTAAAAGAATTGCCGATTCTAGTTGAAATTCTATTTTTTTTGCAACAAATACTGCCACCTACTTCTCTTTTCCTCATACAGATCAACATTTAATATAAACATAAAATAAAATATCATAACTAGCGAGAATAGGAATTGAAGCAATTTAAGGAATAGTACTTTTTACAAAACTCTTATAGAGTTCATGCCCACATAATATTAGTCATAAAAAGAAAGCCTCTAACTGCATACGTTCTCCGAAAAATTGTGACCTTCTACAACTCCAAAGAAGCACATAACAAGAAAAATCACCAGTGAGAGAATAACATGTTAATAAAGGGAAAATAAGAATTTTAGAAAACATAGAGCATACCAAAAAAAACCTTAATAAACACAACAATTATATATATACTACAACAAAATCTAGAATCAAGTTGTTAGCACCATTAAATTATTCACAAGAAAGAGGCAATGGTAATTAATTCTAAGGACAACTAGAACATGAAAAAGTTGCAATTTTCCTTCCACCTTGCAAGAAGTCAGGATGTTGTTTGGAGCAATTACCTAAGCTTCTCAGAAGTGCAGGGTCTTTGCTGTTTTTCTTTTTGGGATTTGATCCAAGTGTGATGCTCTGTTTTTTAGAGAGAGTTATTTATCATTTTGCTTATGGGCCTCTGCCATGGGATCCTTTAGAGGTAGGATAGAGAGCTGCTATCTTTTGGTTATTTTCATTTTATTTTCCCAGTTCTTATTGGGGTGGGTGGACTTAGGACTGATCATTCAGTTATAACCGAACCGAATAGGATATTTGGTTATAACTAAAAACCGAAATTTGTACAATTTTAATATCCGAACAAGTAACCGAATTACCCAGTAACCGAATTACCGAATTTACTATTCGGGTGTTCGGGTAATAACCGAAATTAAGAAATTCAGTAGATCCAGAGAAAAACAAACCCAAATGAAATTACACCTTACTATAAACTAAATGGGTATGAATGTGATAGCAGTGAAAGATCTAACACCTGATGAGCCAAAAGTAGTGACTCTTGATTTGCTAAAAAACATGGATCCTGCTAATGTTCAAAACGAAAAATCACGCGGGCAGCTTGTTGTTGAAGCCATGCACAAACCTTTCAAGGGTGATGAAATTCCAAATGATGGTGAAGATAATCAAGTGCAGAAGGCTCCTGAAGGAACACCTGATGGAGGTGGTTTACTGGTAATTATAGTCCACCAAGGTTCAGATATCGAAGGAAAACACCACACAAATACATCAGTGCGTCTATTGTTCAGAGGAGAAGAGAAAAGAACCAAGGTAATTCAATTCAATTCATAGCCCTGAAAGCTTCTTCTTTCCAATATTACTATTTTATGATTATAATTTATTTTATATAACATTACAGACTCAGAAGAAAAATAGAGATCCAAGATGGGACGAATACATAGTAGGATGGGTATGATTGTATGAATGTGATAGCAGGTGTTAGATCTTTCACTGTGAATACATAGTTACATACAAGTATAATTTTTTTTAATTAATAAGTTTGGTTATTCGGGTATCCGAATAGCCTGAATTTTACAACCAAACCCGAAACTGAATACCGAATAGAAAATCGAATATAATCGAAATTAAAAAAAAAACTGAATAACCGAAAAAATTCGGTTATGTTCGGTAATTTGATTTTACCCGTTTTTTGCCCACTCCTAAGTTGACTACTTGTTTTCCCATACTTGTATTCTCTGTTTTCTTTTAATAAATTTTTTTGATGCAGAGCATTACAAGGACTTGAAATATTATTAAGTAGTTATTTTATATTATTATTAGAATAAAGAAATTGTATTTTTTTTTATATAAGACTAGCCTATAAGTTTAATTATAGTAGATTATATTTACGAGATGTTTATTTTTTAAATAAGGGCTTTTACTCGATCGCAAAGTCGTATCTTTCCTATATAAAGAGTTATAATCCTCATTATTATTCAGATTAGTGAATATAAATAGGTTTAAAAGTTATATTTTAAGACTTGTGAGCCTTGTTATTGCCACATTTTATCCTTTATTCCTTCCTCCATCCCTTGTCATACATCACTTGGTATCAAAGCCCCATTCGAAACCATCCTCACCCATCCCAAAATCACATCCAACATAACTAATCCATAAGCCAGTCATTACCAATAGCCCACCATCTACGTCACCACAAGCCACAATTCACTCCTGTTGTTCAACCACTCGCCTAGACACATTTATAGCCTAAACACTCATCATCACTGGAATACACTACTAACAAAATAGCCTGCACCATACCCAGCAGCTGCAGTGTCACAATCAGAAAACCGCACTCTTACAGTCCCAATAGCTGTAGCAAACAACGCCACCAAATCGTCAAGAAAACAGCCCATACAGCCCAGTCCTAGCTGCGCTGACTCAACTTTAAAACAGCAACCAGTAAACCACCGACCAACAAACTAAACACCATCAGAAACCACATCATCACAACCACTGTCGCCATCAGCGTAATCTTACCTGCCATCGACATCATTGCCAGTAACAATTCAGAGGCAAGTCAAACCGTTCCAGCCAGAAAAGAATGAGGGGGGCGAGATACTTTAAAAATAAAGAAAGAAAAGAGTAAGAGAAAAAGAAGATGGTGGTGCCATCACCTCCCATCGACAACACCATTTCGCCACCTTCAAAGTAGATTGAGCTATGTCCCTTTTGCACGTGGTTCGTTCGTTCATTACGCTAATCTAGCATCTGTTTGTTTGGCTGAAAATAGGAGGTATTTGTTTTTAAATCTCCTGCCAAATGACAGTTTGGCCCTTCATGGTTATTATAACTTATTTCAGAGTCCCTAGAATTACTTTAAACTTTCATTGTCTTTGTCAAGACCCTAATAGTCTGTTTGGTTACAACATTAGAATGGGAATGGGAATGGGAATGGGAATAAGAATGGAAATGGAATGGAATGGGCATTCTTATTCATATGTTTGGTCAGAACGAGAAGCTACACGATTTTGATCGATCGAGATTTTTTTAGTTTGTCAATTGGAAAGAAATGGTCAGTTTTTACCTATTCTGATGGAATAAGCATTCCTTTAAACGTATGATTAGGCATTCCGTTGGAATGCTAATTCCCTCCCCTTTTAAGTAACCAAACATAAGAATGAGCATTCCTTGCTAATTCCATTCCCCCCAAACCAAACAAGCCATAAGGTCTTGAACAAACTAAAATGGATAATGAAAACATCTCATTCTTTATATATTTATACTAGAGTTGCTTGCTAGAAAATTAAGCTTAAGCTATACCTACTCACTTTTCCTATACCCCATGGTAACTAACTCACATGGAGTATGTTGTTCCTCAAGACTACTACTAGTTACTTCTTTCCCAAAATAACCTTAACTAATAATTCAAATTGATGGGTCTTGACAGTCTTACATTTAGCCACTGTTACTTATTATCTTTCAGCCAGTCCTTAAGAGTCAAAAAAGAAAAATGAGAAAACAGAGTACCGAAAATATCTATTTTTTCTTTGGGATCAAACATTAAACTTGAACAAAAAAAAATTGAACGTCGACAGGCTCTTAAAGGTTTTTGGTACTCATGTAGTTCTAGCTATGAAAGATTAAGTTAAGAATTAGCATGGCATGAGAGAACACTTACTTAAATGAATTGTATGTTGAAACAACTAGACGTGATACTCCTTTTTTTTTTTTTTTGAATTATCAAGCTACAAGTTGGATACTCCAGTAGCAAAGCCGAAGAATGAGGACATATTTGCAAAAATGGATGCCACTTTTGAAATCATTTGGTCTAATCTTCAGAAAAATGCTACCTTAAGGCCAAGGAAGAGCAACCACCAAATAATAGCGAATTTTTTTCTCGTGAGGTTGAGGACATAAAATAGGAGGTATTTGTTTTTAAATCTCCTGCCAAATGACAGTTTGGCCCTTCATGGTTATTATAACTTATTTCAGAGTCCCTAGAATTACTTTAAACTTTCATTGTCTTTGTCAAGACCCTAATAGTCTGTTTGGTTACAACATTAGAATGGGAATGGGAATGGGAATGGGAATAAGAATGGAAATGGAATGGAATGGGCATTCTTATTCATATGTTTGGTCAGAACGAGAAGCTACACGATTTTGATCGATCGAGATTTTTTTAGTTTGTCAATTGGAAAGAAATGGTCAGTTTTTACCTATTCTGATGGAATAAGCATTCCTTTAAACGTATGATTAGGCATTCCGTTGGAATGCTAATTCCCTCCCCTTTTAAGTAACCAAACATAAGAATGAGCATTCCTTGCTAATTCCATTCCCCCCAAACCAAACAAGCCATAAGGTCTTGAACAAACTAAAATGGATAATGAAAACATCTCATTCTTTATATATTTATACTAGAGTTGCTTGCTAGAAAATTAAGCTTAAGCTATACCTACTCACTTTTCCTATACCCCATGGTAACTAACTCACATGGAGTATGTTGTTCCTCAAGACTACTACTAGTTACTTCTTTCCCAAAATAACCTTAACTAATAATTCAAATTGATGGGTCTTGACAGTCTTACATTTAGCCACTGTTACTTATTATCTTTCAGCCAGTCCTTAAGAGTCAAAAAAGAAAAATGAGAAAACAGAGTACCGAAAATATCTATTTTTTCTTTGGGATCAAACATTAAACTTGAACAAAAAAAAATTGAACGTCGACAGGCTCTTAAAGGTTTTTGGTACTCATGTAGTTCTAGCTATGAAAGATTAAGTTAAGAATTAGCATGGCATGAGAGAACACTTACTTAAATGAATTGTATGTTGAAACAACTAGACGTGATACTCCTTTTTTTTTTTTTTGAATTATCAAGCTACAAGTTGGATACTCCAGTAGCAAAGCCGAAGAATGAGGACATATTTGCAAAAATGGATGCCACTTTTGAAATCATTTGGTCTAATCTTCAGAAAAATGCTACCTTAAGGCCAAGGAAGAGCAACCACCAAATAATAGCGAATTTTTTTCTCGTGAGGTTGAGGACATAAAACAGATCAAAGATTCAAATTCTTTTAGCAGTGAAGAAGAAAAGGAAGTTGAGTGTGTTGAACATGTTAATTATTCCGAAATAACTTACAATTCCAAAAAGTGAAGTTCATAAGGTAGTCAAAGTTTAACAAAAGAAAGACTCAATAAAGAATAAACATGTTGACTTCATCTTTTTGGGTGGGTGGTATTTTGAGTCTCAAGCTGCTTCAAAGTTGTTCCTTATGTCTTTCCTAGTCCGAAATATTCTGCTTAAGGGATTGTGACATGAGAAATTCAAAACTTCCCAGAAAGCATATGTTTCCTACATATGAATTGATATGAAAGATGTTTTATGGCTTGTGAGCCTTGTTCTATCTTTTATTTCTTCCACCACTAGCCATATTCAATATTCTCCGTTATAATACTTATATTCAACTCCTGCAAGTGTACGTGTACAACTTTCTTGGTGCGAGTAAAGCATTCCTAAGTTATACTCCCTCTATTGCAACAAAAAAAAAGTCTCATTTTTTTTTCATAGTCAATTTGTGAAAACCTAAATTCAAAATTGATTTGAATTGATTTAATTTTGATTAATGTAATACTAAATACTGTAAACTTTTGTATGTTCAAAGTATTCGTCGGAATAAAATTATTAATTCGAAAATTAAAATAAATTTACATCACAACTTAAATTTTAAGATTTCGTAAATTAACCAGGATCAAAGTCAAATGGGTCTCTTTTGCAGAACGGAGTAAATATTTACTAGTCTGTGCTAATCGCATATCTAACACCACCCCGATTAAACCCTATAACGAGCACATGAAACCCAAATCAGGAAATGAAACATTACATAGTCTTAATACGATCTTATCAATCTAGATCAAATATAATAAAATACATATATAGATAAATATAGATAGAGAGGGGAAAATGAACTGCAGTATTACTTTACATATGGGACAGATGACTTTAAGAGCAACAGCACGAGCCTCAAACTGAGACCCCTTTTGTTTTTGATTTTTCTCCGCATTTTTTCTTTGTGCTTCAATCTTCTGTTTTCCCCTCGTCATCTCTCTCGGCACACCTTGTGACCTTGGGCGTGCGCTTGTAGGGAATGTAAAAGACAGGGACCCTGATCAACTTGTGGTCATTATCTGATCATTTTGGTATTGTTTGGGAGAAAGGCCTTCTAACTTCTAGAGGGTGTATTCGATTAAAATTTTTAAATACTTTTAAAGACTTTAAAAATTTTATTAATCAAGATATTCAAAGAGTTTATAAAAGTTTAGTGGTATTCAATTATAACTTTTTTAATGTCTTTAAAAGTTAGGTGGTATTGAATTAATATTTTTACAAAGTCTATAAAAGTATTTTGATATTCAAAAAGTCATAGATTTTAAAGATTTCTATCAAATGATAGAGTTCGAGAGACTTTAGAAGAAGAATTATAACTATCAACTCATATCCAAAGTTTTACCTATCTCTAAAGATTTCTAAAGACTTTCTAAATAAACACAAAGGTGGATACAACTAGTTATTAATTGGACTTTATCTTTTATTGGGTCAAATTAGTTATTTATTTTATATGGGCTAATAAATATTAATATGTGATGGATAAATAATTTGATAAAATTTGGGTCATAAAAATAATTAGATTTATTATAATTTTATTATAAGAGAATTAACAAGATATATTAGTAAGTAAACAAATAACTAGACCTAATCTGAATTGGTGAGGAAAAAAGCAGCTGTTCGAAAGCTTCCAATAGAAAGAGGAAAGAGATTTGTTCAACAAAAGTGAGATAAAATTAAAAAACTCTCATATTAATTGTAAAGATTATGTATTTTATTTTTTTTAGTTTTTTGACATTTTAAACGAATGAAATCAAAGTTAATTTTTGAGACATCCTCCATATTCGTCTTCAAGTGTCTTTGGTGTATCATAATGAAATAATGTAACATGTGATTGTATTTCTGCATAATAAATTGACAGAATCGTTATATTTTCCTTATAAAAAAGGAAAAAACGCACTGCTTTGATATATGTTAGACGCATAAAAAAGGTCCACACAATCAAACAAAATTAGCAGCAGTTAAGATGAAAAATTTGGTTGACAGAATCACACAATCACACAATCAACATATATATATATATATATATATATATATATATATATATATATATATATATATTAGTAAAACAATCAATAATAAAAAGCAATCAATTATTAGTAAAAAGCGTACGCATGTGCATAAAATATATATAGCTCAATAAAAAGTGAGCTTAATTTTTATATTGCGTCTGTAGTTTCTAAAGTTTTATTGGTATCCGAGTATCCAAATGTATAATGAAATGAGTAGAATAATGTGAACGCTTTCAACATATATAAAATCGCATGCCACAATAATATAATAAGATTTACTTTAGTTCATGAAAAAAGAGGGAGAGATTATACGCATGGGCTAATTAACAATTAATATAAGTTGCAAGATATATTAGAAGTATACAAAAGTCTATCACAGTCTTGATAAAAAGTTTATAAAAGTCTATTACTTATTTCACGGAGTCTATAAAAGTCATTTTAAAAAAGTCTTTAAAGTCTGTGAAAGTCATTAAAATCCCACAAATTCTACAAAAGTCTGTCACTTAAAAAAAGTCTTTAAAAATCTTAATTGAATACATCCCTATAAGTTTACAAAACCATTCACATTTAGAAAAACGTCGGTTGCGAACACTTTGTCAAACAGGAATTAAGGTTCTCATTATTTTCAATTTTAGCTTAAATTGAATATAATAACCTAGTTTAATTCACTCTTAAAATATCTTTGCAACTTTATTCAAAAATCATTTTTGTGAGCCGAAAAATAAAATCAAGCATTGAAAATAAGGTTAGAGCTACCATAGAAATATAAGTTATCCAAATAATTTCACGCACCTTGAAATAGTAATATTCACTATCAAGGGACTTTAAACCCGATTTTGATGATATGAAAACTCTCGATATCGTTTAAAACTCAAATTACATTTACAATCATTGAATCGCAAAAGTACAATCATTAACCATGTTCATCGTGAAAATATTATTCAATTCTCGTTAAACACGATTTTTAAGGGTCTTGAATTCATTCCTAAGCTCGCATGATTCGTAATCATATCCAACAAAATATCGAGATTTATAAACGGAGTTTAGAGTTTAAGAAAAGACTTTCATAAACCCTAAATCCATAGATCGCTCAACAATATCATAATTATACCATTAACTATATCGTAGAAATTGAATTACATCACTAAATACAATCAAAATCGTAATGATCTGTCATATAATGACGAGATGAACAACCCTGTATAGGGATTACTTATGCATTAGCGTTAAGATATTGTGCACAGTATGGTACTAAGGGCTGATCCCCCTAAGTACGAGTAGAAGAGTCCATAGTCTTATGATTGTTAAAGGTTTCAAGTACAACCCTTGATAACCTAGGACATAGTTCAAGGTCTTATGACCCTCAAAAATCTTTTCATTCTTGTGATTCATTCTTGATTCTAAAGTTGAGTTTTATTCCAGAAGTCTTTGATTCACTCGCATATATTGTTATTTCATTGTTATACTTGTGGGCAATCGTGCTCACTCTTGCGTAATAATAACATTGCAGTTAAGAACGAAAGGTCTGACGAACCTTCTACTAGCAAAGGCAAGAGCAAGGTTAACAAGTGATGAAGACTTGTTGTTTTATATGATGATGTATTCATGTTTTAGACTTATGTTAATGTTGTGTAAGACGATTAATTGTTTTTGTTTTCGCAGTTAAGATTTAAGGTTAGTATGACCTGGGATTTATGTAATTATTTCAGATGATGTAACTCCTTAAGGAGATGATTTATTTCTATCTATTATTGCTTTCTTTTATTATGGGTAGATAGACATACGATGGTTGAATAGTGAACACCAAATCATGTGGGAATTGAAGTACCCGGATTTGGGGGTGTCACAGGTTGGTATCAAAGCTGTAGGTTATGAACCTTAGGTGGGGGGAACAACCTTAGGTAGTAGCCTTATAGGGAGAACATAGTGTTTGAAAACTCTTATCGAGTTCTAAGAAATGAATTTCTAAATTCATTGAAGATAATAAAAGACTTTATGTGCTTATGTGTTAATTATGTGTTCGCTAGTATCGATTAGTAACTAAAACTTAAAACTATGTTGTCAGGATGTCAGATGTTGGAGGAGCTAGTCGAACTGGGGAGGAGGAACCCCGAGTACCTACGGAGGAGGAGCCTCGAGACATTCATGTTGTTTGGGAACAGTTGGTACAGAGAGAGCCATCTCCGTTGATCACTGTTGTTGGTCAGCATGAGCCTGAGACTGATCCAGGGGAGGATCCTGAGGAAGAAGAGGAGTTCCCACTGAACTCCATTGATGCAGAGATGTACGATGAGCTATATGATCGTAACGTAGAGTTACGTGACACTGTTCAGGATCTGACTGAGCGGGCAATTATTCAACAAATTACCATCGAGCAGAAAGATAGGGAAGTTGTGACTCTTCACACACGTCTAGGAAACGTAGAATGGGATTTGGTTCACGAGAAGGGTCAAACTGAGAAGAAGTCCGAAGAAATAGAGAAGTTGAAGAAGGAACTGAAAGAGAGCACAGAAAGGCTGACCATAGCAGAGGAGGGCTGGGTAAGAGAATCACGTCGTGCTGATCTTGCAGAAGAGGATTGTCGTGCAAAGAAGGCTAAGCTTGGGGAGACGTACTCTACGCTTCAAAATGCCATGGATGAGGCCCAGGATCGAGTTATGAAATACCCAATTCAGTTTAAAGGACTACCATTGTATATGCTAGATCGCAGGATGATGTCCCGCATCATGGAAGAGGAACGTATCAAGGCTATTCAGCGCCTTAACAGGCAGTGATAGGATTTGTTTATTTATGTGAAAACTTGTCTGGTAATTAGATGTAAATTTCGATGTGTATATAAACAAAGGAATATTTTAATGTTTTAAATCCAATAGATTCTTTATCACGGGATAGTTGATATAAATAGCAGTGATGCTATCGTTTGATGTTAAAACTTTTGATTAAATTAATATATCAAATTGTTTAAGAAAGTGCGCTAAGTGATTATGTTAAATTGTTGAGTTAAGCCTTAACTATTTAGAGAATTGAATAAAGATCTAATAAGCGTATATTTTAATAGAAATATGCCACCAAGAAGAAGACAAAACCGTCAACCGGCTTAAGAAGAATTAACGAACAACAACAACGCCAATGCTAACCCCGTTCAGAAATTGGTGAACTTACTAGCTGGAGCGATGAATAATCAACCTCAAGCTCCACCGAATACCACGTTCAAAGATTTCAAGGCTGTGGGACCGCCAGAGTTTAAAGGCTCCATGAACCCGATAGAAGCTCAGAATTGGGTTATGGAGATGGAGAAGGTTTTCGATGTCGCTAGAGTCAGAGAGGACCAGAAGACCGCTTTCGCAACGTTCATGCTGAAATTCGAAGCCAGTTATTGGTGGCAAGCAAACAAGGTCCGTGGAGGAGAAGGTATGATCACGTGGGAGAGGTTCAAGGAGATGTTTTTCGAGATGTATTTTCCAACCAGCTCGCAGAACCAAATGGAGGTTCAGTTTCTGGAGTTGAAACATGGGAATATGTCCGTACCAGACTATGCGACAAGATTCAATGAGTTGGCTAGGTTTTCCACATATCAAGTACACACGGATGAGAGGAAAGTAAGAAGGTTTGAACAAGGACTGAAGCCGTGGTTGTATAGTAAGGTGTCGATGTTTCAATTGAAGACGTTCGCTGGAGTACTAGAGAAAGCCATACTCGCTGAAGGTGGAAGCGATGCGGTAACCAAGTATAATCAGGATCAGAAGAAGAAGAAGAATGAGAGTGAAGGAATTAACAAGGCTAGTGGAAGCAACACAAGAGGTAGTAATAATCAGAAGAGAAGGTGGTCTGACAACTCATCAACTGGAAATCAGCAAGGAGGTCAGAAGAAAAGGATCGAAGCATGCCCGACCTGCGGGAAATCTCATTTGGGAGTATGTATGAAAGGTAAACGAGTGTGGTACAATTGTGGTCAGGAAGGCCACATAGCACCTAACTATCCTAACCCAAAGAAGGGTGCATGTTTCACTTGTGGTTCAAAGGATCATCTGGAAAGAGACTGTCCTAAGAAGGGATCTAGAGGGGTAAGATCAGGAGGGAACATGGGAAACAGCGGTGGAAGCACTCTGACTATCACAGGACCAACCGCAACCAACCGACCAACTGCCAGGACTTTCAACATGACAGTGCAGGATGCTGTGCAGTTTAGTGATGTAGTGTTAGGTATCATTCCGATCAATAAAGTTAATGCTTATGCATTATTTGATTCGGGTGCTACTTGTTCATTTATATCTGATGACTTTGCTAAGAACTTAGAATTGACTAAGGATGAGTTAGAACACCCCATGAACTTAGAAATTGCGAATAGAGAAATAATCCCTGTTAAGTACGTACATAAGAACTGTAGAGTGGATATTAAGGGTAATATCATGAACGTAGATCTTATCCCTATTCGACTTGGAGAATTTGACGTTATTTTGGGTATGGATTGGTTATTCAATTCCGGGGCTGTAATTGATTGCGAGAAGAAGCGCATTAACCTTATGAGTCCGTCAAAGGTTATGTTTTATAGTAGTAAGTTGCCTAGACAAGCGAGTTGTCTGACGATAATGCAGGCCAGGAAGTTGTTAAGACAAGGCTGTGAAGGATATTTAGTTGAGTTCGTGATCGATTTGGCGCCAGGAACAGCTCCAATATCGAAGGCACCGTACCGAATGGCACCAGTTGAGATGAAAGAATTGATGGTACAACTACAAGAATTACTGGACAAGAAGTACATTCAACCGAGTGTGTCGCCGTGGGGAGCACCGGTGTTGTTTGTGAAGAAGAAGGACGGGACGATGCGGCTTTGCATTGACTACAAGAAACTGAATAAGGTCACGATTAAAAATAGATATCCATTACCTAGGATCGACGACCTGTTTGATCAATTGAAGGGAGCAAGATACTTTCCCAAGATAGACTTGAGGAGTGGTTATCATCAACTGAAGGTGAGACCAGAAGATGTACCGAAGACAGCATTCAGAACACGTTATGGTCATTACGAATTTTTGGTAATGTCATTTGGTCTAACGAATGCTCCTGCAGCATTTATGGGCTTAATGAATGGAGTGTTCAAGCCGTTTTTGGACAAATTCGTAGTGGTATTTATAGATGACATTTCGGTATATTCGAAAACTAAGAAAGAACGTGAAGAGCATTTGAAATTAACGTTAGAAGCGTTGAGAAGGGAGAAGTTGTATGCCAAGTTTTTGAAATACGAATTTTGGATTGAGCGGGTACAATTTCTTGGATATGTGATTGATAAGGACGGAATTTCGGTGGATCCATCCAAAGTCGAAGCCGTGATAAACTGGGATCAGCCAAGAACGCCGTCGAAAGTACGAAGTTTTCTTGGATTGGCAGGGTATTACAGAAGATTCATTCAAGACTTTCCCAAAATCACAACTCCATTAACGAATTTGACTCGAAAAGCTGTGAAATTTATTTGGATGGAGAAGTGTGAGGAAAGCTTTCAAGAATTGAAGAAGAGGTTGAGTACAACACCTGTGTTATCTCTTTCAGATGATACAGGAAATTTTGTGGTTTATAGTGATGCGTCGCATAAAGGACTTGGATGTGTGCTTATGCAAAACTGCAGAGTTATTGCGTATGCGTCACGACAATTGAAAGATTATGAGAAGGGGTATCCGACCCACGACTTGGAGTTAGCTGTAGTGGTTTTTTCTTTGAAAATCTAGAGACACTATCTCTACGGGGAGAAGTGTGAAATATATACAGACCACAAGAGTCTGAAATATATTTTTACACAGAAGGACTTGAATATATGCCAAAGAAGATGGTTGAAGTTAATTAAGGACTATGACTGTGAGATTTTATACCATCCGGGTAAGGCGAATGTGGTTGCCGACGCCTTAAGTAGAAAGGGTTGGGAGAAATTGATGACGTTGACCGCTCAGGAGGAGCTAATTTCAGAAATGGAGAAATTGGAGTTAGAAGTGAAGTATCCTATGGAGATTGACGAGAATTTGTTCCAGATGCAATCTGGTACAACCCTACTGGATAAAGTTAAGGAGGCTCAGCTTCAGGACAAAGAATGTAAAAAGGTTAAAAGGAAGATATCCGAAGGAACCGAACTGAGATTCAAGATACACACTGAAGGAATACTAAGATTTGAGAACAGAATTTGGGTACCGCCAGTACCTGTTGGTTGGAAAACTGATCACTAAACACGCGCAAGTATACGCGGTCTAACAAGTAATACATTGATAAGGAGAGTGTCGTACCCACAAGGAACTATGACTAATATTTACCAAATACCGACTGTTTATCGCTAAAGTCTTATTCGAACAGCACTAAATGGAAGTGTGATTAATCTAGTTAAAACTAATTAACAAAGCAAGTAAATGGATAACGAATGGAAATCTAAGGAATTACAAGCTAAGGTCACAACTTCACCCCACGCAGACATTCTGTCAAACACCTGGCATGCTATGTTTCATTAAACTAGCTACCCTTCTCTCTTTGGTCTTAATGGTCACGACAATTTGTCGACCGAGAACACACAAGTGCCTATGCACCTCTGTCGAGGTATGCACAAACATATCCCCTCCAGATCCACCCAAAAAGGAATAGAACAGAAAAGAACGTCCAAGCTAGATGCAATCCTACACATGTCTATGCGAATTGATCATAACAAGAAATCAAGCATAAGTTCTCAAAAGGTCGCACGTGGCGCACAGAGATATGTCTATTCTACACACAACTTATGCAGTCGAAACCCATAATCACATGTCAATATATTTAGGTGTAAATCTACATTCTTTCTGTCGATATCATGCAGACTACCAAAATCATCACTAATGTCTTAGCAAGAATCAATAAGTATAAATATATTAAACCAAATCATATGGTGCCAACCAAAGAGATAAGACCGTCAATTTAAATAACAAAGGGTTCCATTATAACCTTAGAGAAAATATTCAGTTCATAGTTATTAAACCAAATACAAGTAGCAGTAAAGACAACATTTATAGATTACAAAATAAGAGAAAATAAATGGATAAGAGGAAACTCTATCAAAGCCCTTCCATCTCCACGCATTTTGCTCAAATCAAGCTTTCCAATTCGTGTTGCTCACTGCTTGTGTCACTCCAAAGAAATGCAGACTTCTCCCTAATCTAACTAATCTATATTTACAGACATGAGGAAGAAAGATGAATTACAAAATAAAACTAATCTAAGCTAAACTATCATATTCTAAGGTCTGTGTTATTTTTCCCCTTCTCTTCTTCTTCGATCCCTGATCTTCAGGCGGCTCCTCTCTTTATATACTGCTCCCCTCTTTCTTGTAGGTTATTAAAGACTCTTTACTGTTTGGGCACCGGAGCTCACGCTGCGGCGCGAGCATAGGCTTAACAGGCGACGCTGGGCCGCGAGTTGTGGCGTTGGGGCGCTGGGGCGCCAATGATGGCGCTGGGGCGCAGACTGCTGGCGCTGGGGCACCACTTTCCAGTAGCTACCCATGTGGTACGGCGCTGCGACGCAAGCTTTAAACATAACACTGGCGCTGCGGCGCCAATACAGCAAGAAATGACCAAAATGCCTATGAAAGCTAGAAACGATCTGCAAAGCCCTGCATAATAGAACTTAGACATAATAATAATGAAAATATAAATAAAAGCTAACCAAGAGACTGAAAACAGGCAATAACTTAAGCCACAAAGGAACTGATTTATAGGTATAAATTCCACTCATCAAATACCCCCAAACTTAAGTCTTTGCTTGTCCTCGAGCAAACTATCTAACCCACATTAACAAACGTAAAGCACAAGCTAAAGAAAAATAAAACTGTATCACAGTAACATGGCTTCAAAGTTCAAAGCTACTCCTAGAGAACAGGGCAAACATAGATATGAGTAAGAGTTCATTCAATTTCAAGCATAAGACTGTATTCGATCCCTTCTATGTGTGTGTGTGGAGACCAACCATCCTAACTAATCATAGCTCAAATAAGTTTGCACAGTCGATTACTAATAAAATGCACACTCCGCAACTTAAACATTCAACAAGCATTAAGAATAAGGCGCAAGTGCAGGAAAAGATCAAAAGACTCTAGCATGACGACAGTAAAATCTGACTCGGATAGTCCTTAATTACCTTAGGCTATTCAGAACTACCCATGAATGAGCTTTTGATCAGTGACTCCCAAGCTAGATGACTTTAGGGCACTAGGTGTAGAACACCCCTAAGAATCTAATAACTCGAGCAGTAAAGGCCACGTATTCAACATAAGCCAACTGAGACTTTACAACAAAAACGAAAATTATTTAGCGAGTGCATTTTATGCTCCATCTCGATATCGGTCTTGCATTTATGGACGAGTGCGTTTTACGCTCCATCTCGACCCACCGTAAAACTTTTGATATAAACTCTTCTTTTCTATTTTTATTCTCAATTCATTCATTTTTTTTATATATATGTCAACATGCCAGAAATCAAGATCCAAAACTGTACAAACGTCTAAGTCTTTTATTACCTTGTAAAAATGAAAGTTTATTAGAGTGAACAAACTCTTAAAGCAATGAAAACACGAACTAAATTCGAAAAATAATGAGTTAACACAGTTGGTCAGTGCTTGCTAAGAAGGACGGATCAATAACAGTCTAAACTTATCGATTGAATAACCCCTAACTCATACATGCTTGACACGACTCTAGGAGATAGGCATAAATAATTGGCGCTTGTCATCAGCCATAATCAAAAATTAATGATAACTATAACACCCTCGCTAAATAGCAGCTCAAAATAGGGTAAACAAAAGGCCATTCACATGGCACAAGCATCTAAATCTGTATAAGCCCCAAAAAGATGGCTATAAACCACAAATATGCTGATAATAAGTCATAACAAAATACTAAATATGCAACCTAACATGGCAGTACGGAAATAAAATAGATAATAGCTAAAAACACCCCCAAACTTGAGGTGAGAAATGCCCTCATTGCTAAACATAAAGCAATCGTATTCAAGAGGGCTTCCCTAAAGTGGGCTCACTCAGCAGTGGTCTCGTCCTCGTCAGCCTCGACGGGTGGTGATGGGGGAGGGTATGGTGGGAAGATAGGAGGCTCCGGGAACTATGCCTCCTCACTAACAAATTTTGTGCTGTCCCATGGCGTTGGTGGTGCCACGGACGATGATCCTCCCATGCTAAGGCATTACCTCTTTTGTGCCATTTTCTAAAATTTTTCTATCTGTTATCTGCACATGCCAAGACAAGAACAAAAACTACACTACAAAGCAAATATGTATTATTTCAAACAATATAATAAATAACTACAAAGTGAACTAGACATAAGTAAAGAAAACAGATAAAATTTATACCAAGATGGGGGTGCCTCCCCACCAAGCGCTTGTTTTAAAGTCATCAACTTGACTATACCGACGCCATTCAATCCGCTCATACGCAAAAATGACCTTCTCATGCCGCCTATTCGTCAATTCCTTTGGATTTTTGGCAGACATGGATGATTGGTCATCCTCGTTCTCCTCATCCATCGGCACAAAGAAGCTTTCACCACTGAAATTATCGACTAATTCGCCTATTTCATTAAGTTAAAAACATTCTTTGTGCGCTATTGGGGCCTCACAAATTTCCACAGTCGGGAGCGTGGTTTCTGATTGCAGATCAATATTTACAATACAACCACTGTTGATCCTTTTGTCACCAACTTTAGACTCCACCGGTTGGCTAGTTTGCACTATGACGTCTCCCTCAACAACTGTGTGAGACTCACTGCATTTTTCTTGCGTATCCACCATGCAATGCTCTACTGCTTCATCGTCGAGATCAATTACGACCAGGAGATTACCTTGCGGTGGATTTGTGATGGCATTGACGAGTTGCCCCAATTGATTCTCAAGGCTGTGCAATGCGGCTTCTTGGCTTGCCATCCGAACCTCATTTCTTTCAATAAAGTTGGCAAGAAGCTCTTCAAGCCGGTTCTCTTCTTCTCGTGTTAAGGTCTCATAAAAGCTCTCATTGGGTGGAGACGTCAACTCATAAAGTGGTGGAGAGTGATAGTCAAACTGAAAGGCATGATTTGGATCATAATATTGTTCTTGACTGTAGTCCCATGAGTTTGGATAACTCTGACAGTTTGGATGGTAGGGAGTCGATTCAAAGTCAGCTTGATCCTGACAGTAGGCACTCTGAGTGGACTGACACTAAAGATTATCAGAAAATCTCAAGGCATTAGCAATTTGAAGTTGTAATTTCTCGAGTCCTTCTTCCGAGCTTGGTTGCGTTGTTCCTTCATAAGGCCATTGATAACATTGATCGTCCATAATCTGTAAACTCAAAAACAAAAGGAAAGGAAGATCAAACAAATAAAAGAAATAAATATAAACACGTTCAAAGTAAGACTAAATTGATTTAAATCAATATTGGACAATATTAGAATAATAGTTCCCCGGCAACGGCGCCAAAAACTTATTGGTCAGAAAACCGATCACTAAACACGCGCAAGTATACGCAATCTAACAAGTAATACAATGATAAGGAAAGTGTGGTACCCACGATTGTTTATCGCTAAAGTCTTTTTCGAACAACACTAAATGGAAGTGTGATTAATCTAGTTAAAACTAATTAACAAAGCAAGTAAATGTATAACGAATGGCAATCTAAGGAATTACAAACTAAGGTCACAACTTCACCCCACACAGGTATTCTGTCGAATACCTGGCGTGCTATGTTTCATTAAACTAGCTACCCTTCTCTCTTTGGTCTTAATGGTCACGACAATTTGTCTACCGAGAACACACAAGTGCCTATGCACCTCTGTCGAGGTATGCACAAACATATCCCCTCCAGATCCACCTAAAAGGGAATAGAACAGAAAATAACGTCCAAGCTAGATGCAATCCTACACATGTCTATGCGAATTGATCATAACAAGGAATTAAGCATACGTTCTCAAAAGGTCGCACATGGCGCACAGAGACATGTCTATTCTATACACAACTTATGCAGTCAAAACCCATAATCACATGCCAATATATTTAGGTGTAAATCTACATTCCTTCTGTCGATATCATGCAGACTACCAAAATCATCACTAATGTCTTAGCGAGAATCAATAAGCATAAATATATTAAACCAAATCATATGGTGCCAACCAAAGAGATAAGACAGTCAATTTAAATAACAAAGGGTTTCATTATAACCTTAGAGCAAATATTCAGTTCATAGCTATTAAACCAAATATAAGTAGCAGTAAAGACAACATTTATAGATTACAAAATAAGAGAAAACAAATGGATAAGAGGAAACTCTGTCAAATCCCTTCCATCTCCACACATTCCGCTCAAATCAAGCTTTCCAATCCGTGTTGCTCACTGCTTGTGTCGCTCCAAAGAAATGCAGACTTCTCCCTAATCTAACTAATCTATATTTACAGACATGAGGAAGAAAGAGGAATTACAAAATAAAACTAGTCTAAGCTAAACTATCCTATTCTAAGGTATGTGTTATTTTTCCCCTTCTCTTCTTCTTCGATCCTCGATCTTCAGGTGGCTCCTCTCTTTATATACTGCTCCCCTCTTTTTTGTAGGTCATTAAAGACTCTTTACTGTTTGGGCACCAGAGCTCACGCTGCGGCGCGAGCATAGGCTTAACAGGCAACGCTGGGGCGCGAGTTATGGCGCTGGGGCGCTGGCCTTGGCGCTGGGGAGCCAATGATGGCGCTAAGGCGCCAATGATGGCGCTGGGGCGCCACTTTCCAGTAGCTACCCATGTGGTACGGCACTGCGACGCGAGCTTTAAACATAACACTGGCGCTGCGGCGCCAATACAACAAGAAATGACCAAAATGCCTATGAAAGCTAGAAACGATCTGCAAAGCCTTGCATAATAGAACTTAGACATAATAATAATGAAAATATAAATAAAAGCTAACCAAGAGACTGAAAACAGGCAATAACTTAAGCCATAAAGGAATTGATTCATAGGTATAAATCTCACTCATCAGTACCAGAGATTAAGGAAGACATTTTGAGCGAGGCTCATAGTTCACGATATTCAATTCACCCAAGAAGTTCCAAGATGTACCAAGATCTTCGACAATATTTCTGGTGGCCAAATTTGAAACGAGATGTGGCAGAGTGTGTTGCCAAGAGTCTGACCTGTCAGAAAGTGAAAGCAGAACATCAGAGACCGAGTGGGTTGCTACAACCATTGGAGATCCTAGAATGGAAATGGGAACATATTACGATGGATTTTGTGGTTGGCCTTCCGACAACTCAGAAAGGCTATGACGTAGTATGGGTTATCGTTGACTGACTGACGAAATCCGCACACTTCCTTCCTATTAAAATCAGATTCAACTTAGATCAGTTGGCAATGTTATATGTGAAAGAGATTGTTTCGCGACACAGAGTTCCGGTGTCAATTGTCTCATATAGAGATCCGAACTTTACATCAAACTTTTGGAAACATCTACAGGAATGCATGGGTACGCAATTACAAATGAGTACGACATATCACCCTCAGACAGATGGGCAGAGTGAAAGAACGATTCAGACATTAGAAGATATGTTAAGAGCTTGTGTAATGGACTTTTAAAGGTAATTGGGATGATCATCTATCGCTCGTAGAGTTCGGCTACAATAACAGTTACCACGCTAGTATTGGCATGCTGCCTTACGAAACGTTATACGGCAGAAAGTGCAGAACTCCGCTATACTGGGATGAAGTTGGCGAAAGACAATTACTAAGCCCATAATTAGTGCAGCAGACAGCAAAAATAGTTAAAGTGATCCGAACAAGACTGTTAGCAGCTCAAGATAGGCAGAAGAAATACGCCGATCCACACCGTAAAAATATTGAGTTTGAATCGGGTAGTTATGTGTTCTTGAAGGTCTCTTCCTGGAAGGGTAAGATTAGGTTCTAAAAGAAATAAAAATTAAGCCCAAGATTCATTGGATCCTTTGAGGTATTGCGAAGAATCGGAGAAGTTGCGTATGAGGTAGCCTTACCTCCAGCACTCGAGAATGTCCACAACGTCTTCCATATTTCTGTTTTACGATCCTACAAACCCGATTACAAGCATGTAATTGAATACAAACCTCTACATTTTGAGAAGGATTTATCTTACGAAGAAATTCCCGTTCAGATTGTCAACAGAAAAGAACAAGTTCTCAGAAATAAAGTAATACCTTCTGTTAAGGTAATTTGGAGGAACCACAATGCTGAAGAAGCTACGTCGGAACTCGAAGAGAATATAATGAAGAATTACCCTCATTTATTTACTTAAATTATTGTAAGCGATTCTAGGGACAGAATCTTTGTAGGGGGGAGAATGTAACGGGACGAATTAACTGAGTCGTGATTCTGAGGACAGAATCCTTTTAAGGGGAAAAATATGTGACAAACGAGATTTTATAATAATTATTTGAATATTTATTGAATTAAATAAATATTTTTCGATGATTTAATTATTAGATTAAATAATTAATTGATAAAATTGTGGTAGATTAATTTAATTATATGTGTTATATTTATTAAATTAATGTGGAGAATTTTTATTATTCAAATTATGTAATTATGTGAACTTATTGAATTAAATAAAATATTTAATAAGCTTAATGTTATTTTAATAATTAATTAGAGATTTAATAATTTGACATAATTAATCAATGAGAAAATTAATTATGTGATTATGTGAACCAATGAGAAATTATTATATTTTATTCAAATTAAATTAAACAAGATATTTGATTTATTGTATAATTGAGTGTGACATGATTTAAACTATAGTATAAAAAAATCATTAAATTAAATGGTTTGGAGTCTATTATTGCTAGCCAAACGAGACCCTAAGAGAAGTTAGTAGCAGTTAACCCATGATGGGTTAACTGACCACCCACAATTGCGCTCAGTTTCCTTTTAATAAAATTTTTTACGTCTTATTTTTTCATTGTTTTCCAAGTCTGGAAAAATAGTCAGAGAGAATTTGAGAATTTATGAAGGAGATTGAGAGTGAGTGATTGAAGAAGCATCTGAGCCTACTAATTTACACTCTATGCTTTGAGTACTTTCTTCAACCCAGTTTTTATTTACGTTGTTTAAGTTTTATAAGAAAATGACTTTCAAGTTCTGGAAAATCTCAGTAATTGAAAAAAGAGTAAAGATTATGTGTTAATATGTTAGTATAACATGTTTTACTATATATCATATAATTCCATAGCATCAGTTTCATAAAAATAGATTGTAGATAGTTTATTCAAAGTTACAGAGTATAAAAATACGGCCATATGGCCTTACGTACCAAATTTGATACGTCAATCATATGTTGTATCATAAATTTACACTTATATGTAATTATGCATGTTAAAACGAAGAAAACAAACTTCAAATGAACATATTCGGTGTTATAATGAACCCGTAGTGTTGATTTTCATGTTTTGTATTCAAAACTTTCAAAAACATCAAGAACAGTAAATTATATGTTTTGATTCTACAAAATATGTGTTATAACATGTTAAAATCATGCTAGAAGGGTTGAGTAGTAAGTATATGTGTATTACAGTGTTTGGGTATATCTAATTTCGTTTAAGAATAAATTAATTGGAGGTTTTGGACATGTTCTGCAATTTTTCGCGAATTGTAGAACTGTTACTGGTTCGTCGGGCCGCGGCGCCAGTCCCATGCCTTAAGGCCCGCGTCGCAGTGCCAAGGGTCAAGCCGCAATGCCACTGCGCCGCATCACCGAGGACAAGCCTATCTGTGGCGCCACAGCGCCACTTTGCAGAATGCCCAGAAATAAAATTTTTCCATATTATTCAAGTCTAAGAATGTGATAGTAACCTAATCTAATATACATAAAATTATGTTAGACGTATAATGAGATGTTAAAATAGATTCTTAACATGTCAATAACGCATTTAAGTATGGATTGAATTATTGAACGCATAGTTAGCTTATTGTTCGTGTAGGGTAATATTATGTGACAATAAGTGTGATAATCTGACTAGGTATAGTCATAACCAAAGTTTAGACAAAAGAATGAACTTGTGATGACTAGTTACGTTATAATTGACTGGTATTGTGAATGAAAATGATATGTAGGATTAAATCAAGGAACGTGTATAATTAACGTGTAATCTACGCACGAGGCAAGTTTCCTAACCCTACTTGTCATTGTTATTTAAGTTTATAAATTACATCGAGAAAATTCTTGTTATATTTAATCAAGTTCAATTTGTTATATTAAATATTATTTATCTTTTCAAAGTATGATTCTGTTATATAATACTTGTTCTATTGTATACCTCTCAAGATTGTTATTCAATTAAAATATCATTTATTGTTGAACCTTGTTAGACTAGTGAACCCTTATTGATTCGACTAGTCTATAGTTGATGAACGTTCTAAATTTCAGAATCCTTATTAATTTATCCAAACCAAACTTACTTTGGTGCGGACTCTAATGTCAAACTGAGATGAACAACCCTGTATAGGGATTACTTATGCGTTAGCGTTAATATATTGTGCATAGTATAGTACTAAGGGCTGATCCCCCTGAGTACGAGTAGAAGAGTCTATAGTCTTATGACTATTAAAGGTTTTAAGTACAACCCTTGATAACCTAGGACATAGTTCAAGGTCTTATGACCCTTAGAAATCTTTTGATTCTTGTGATTCATTCTTGATTCCAAAGTTGAGTTTTATTCCAGAAGTCTTTGATTCACTCGCATGTTATTATATATTGTTATTTCATTGTTATACTTGTGGGCAATCGTGCTCACTCTTGCATAATAATAACATTGAAGTTAAGAACGAAAGGTTCGACGAACCTTCTACTAGCAAAGGCAAGAGCAAGGTTAACAAGTGATGAAGACTTGTTGTTTTATATGATGATGTATTCCTGTTTTAGACTTATGTTAATGTTGTGTAAGACGATTAATTGTTTTTGTTTCCGCAGTTAAGATTTCAGGTTAATATGACCTGGGATTTATGTAATTATTTCAGATGATGTAACTCCTTAAGGAGAGAATTTATTTCTATCTATTATTGCTTTCTTTTATTATAGGTAGATAGATATATGATGTTTAAATAGTGAACACCAAATCATGTGAGAATTGAAGTACCTGGATTTGGGGGTGTCACACACACATGCATACAGATACTTAGGGTAATTGAAAAGTTGCGGTAATTATGTTTTCACGGAAGTCGGGGGGTGCCTCACACCTTCCCCCCACTTAATTAAGTCCCCGAACTCAATGAATCTCGGTTTCCAAGGTCTGTTAAACAGTGTCCAACCATTGGGCCTTTGTGTAAACCTTTTCAAAAAATCAGTTGAGTTGGTACAACCATTTCAAAACTACCAACTGGCGACTCTAATTTTCAAATCGTCGACGTTCACATGTCGGACCTTTTCAAACTCGCCTTTTCAGACAAAACTCAACCAAATGAGAACACAAAAAGGCAAGAACAGAAAGGGACACAAATTTTCCTGACGTTGTAACGACCCCAAAACAGGTCCATTCCATCCAACCTATTCTGAGTCGCCAAATACATGGTATAGAAAATAACTACAACTTTATTACAACAATTGTCGTGCAAAATACAACAACACATATGCTGTGAGTTTGGATACAAATATATACCAAATGTGACTAATGTCCCAATCGTGGACAGCACCTCACAATGACACCTTACATAAAGGTATAATCAAAAATTATTTTAGAAATTAGAATCTTTGGGAAGTACTCAAGGAAACCTTCGTACATGGGAGGCCATGCGTCTAGGTTATGATAGATATCATATGGCCACAGAATTATCCTTGGTTGACCCAATAGACCCCAAAGAAAAATGAGAAGATTACTATCATATTCTTTCCAATGGTGAGTCTTCTCTTGACTTATCATTATCTCCACTGTTTCTAATTGAGAATTATACTTCAAACAAATACCAAGATTATATAGGTAGTGCTCGTAAATATACTCAGCAAGTGGATGAGCACAACCCTATCTTATGATGACACGAGGTTGCATATCATTAGACATCTTGTATGATAGTGGCAAAATACCCTTCCAACGTTGGGTTCGCCTCACCCTATTTTATTCACCAAATATAACTACTAAATGATGACCACCGTTTTATTCCCTTGTTACCCCCGCTCGACCCAGCTACACTCTTATTACCTGAAAGGAATTGTGAAACAAAAGGGTGAGCACAACTAGCCCATTAAAGAATATCATGAATAAAGATAATTAAATTATCAATAGCCTTCATCAGTAATAAATCAGAGATTTAGAACATATGGTAGATGATAAAAAATTTCAACCATAGTTGCAGCGGAACGAGCAATCCATTAGAAGAGTCAAATAGACCATAAAGTCTATTATTTTCTCCATGTTAAAAATCCACCAATAATGTTTTATCCCTGTAACATTAATCAACAGTTCCTTTCCACAATTATATGAATAACTCATAATCATAATTGTAATTCTAAATTCCTCTTCGCATTCAGGACGAAGATAATTTTCATCACATGTCTTTACCTGAAACATCAAAGATCATGGTTATACCAAATTACAGTTCCTGTTTATAATCATACTAATAACTTCATCTTTGCACTACGGTCAAAGATATTCATTTCTATCACCAGTTGGTCATGTTCATCTCAACATCTGTTCATCTTTGCACTACTGGCCAAAGATATTCAACAACATGTCATCTTTGCACTACGGGCCAAAGATATTCATCAACAATTCATCTTTGTACTACAGGCCAAAGATATTCCTCAACAGTTCATATTTGCTCTACAGGCCAAATATATTCATCAACATTTTATATTTGCACTACAAGCCAAATATATTAATATCTCAAAGAAATATATAATTATTTCAGAATTTATATAAACAATATTTATAACCATGTTGATCAATTCACCTTTGCACTTAAGCTAAAGATATTCAATTATAAATTCAATGGTCATGATCATATCAGTCACAATTCAACTTTTCCACTATTGGTCAAAGAGAACCCTAGTCATGATCATACCAATAATCTACCTATCTTTACACTCAAGTGAAAAGAGAACTTCAACATCAAGGTTATAAAAAATGTTACATATGATAATAAAAATAATATGATCAACATATAGTTTTAATCTCAAGAGTAATATTTGTTGCCTAATTTTTTAATAGCACTTTAACACGCAAGTATACGCGTTCAATTGTAATATTCAGCAAGCAAGGATATCGTTCCCACGAGGAAACAGACTAATATTTATCAATTACTAATTTTAATGCGATTAATCCTATTTTAAACTACAAAATATTGTTTATGATTTGAAAATTATACTTAACAAAACTAATAATTAAAATCAGAATTTCACAAGAATAACTGCAGATTTAACAGATTAAGATTACAACTTCCCTTAGTATTTCATTTAAACCAATTTACTTCCCATTTAAATCAATTAATTAATATGAATCATTATCCAAGAATGTTTTATAGAATTCACACACTTTTTCCAAAACATGTGAACAAATCCTCCTAACTCCAATCCTTAAGACACAGAATTACAAGGAACACCCCAGTTAATCAACTCACTATATTCCTATGTGAATCAAGTTAATTAGGGTTTTATGCACAAATTCTTTCAAAGGATACAAAAGACACATAGGTATATTCCTATCCTACATGCTAATCATATTAACCCTAATCAGATTATATGAACAGATGTTATCATATCCAGATCTCAATCTATACTCCATCTTCCAATTTTATATAGATTATCACAGTAATTGTTGGCCAAACAATTAATCAATAAGCAAAAGATATAATAAATAATTCAATAAAAATCAACTTTCATTCAATGGGAAGATTTAATTTAAACTACATACCAAGTTCCGTTGCAATCTTAATAAAAATTTAGTTCATGATAATAATAAAGAAAAACATCATCCAGATGAATAATCCAAACATCCCAGATAATTACAAAAGATAAAACTAGAGAAGAGAAGAAGAAACTCTGAATTTGCTCCAATAATCTCTCTTTAATCTTCAACCCTTGCAATTCTCCTTCGTGTTTTCCTTCGTTGTTCTCTCTGTAAATCTCTTGAAAAATTGAGTTGTCCGTCTTCTCTAAAGTCCTCCCCTATTTGTATTAGATCTGGCCTCTTTTTAGATTCCTTGTTGGCTTCAAAAACCCACTTAGCAATAGAAAAACTCTCCTTTTTCCGCACATGAGCGCCTAGGCGCTCAACATAGGCCATTTCCAAGCGCCTAGGCGCTCGCTCAGGATAGCGTAATTACAAAAATGCCACTCAGCTTTAATTTTAATGAATTTTGACCTTTTTCTTCTCCCAAATGACCAATTTTTCCCTCCAGCTCCAACCTATAAGAAATAAACACAAAACACATAAAAAGATACTAAAAAATAATTAAAGATAGCAATAATTAAGTTTAATAATATCGGATTCATAGGTATAAAACCTACTCATCAAATACCCCCAAACTTAACCAATTGCTTGTCCCCAAGCAACAAAACACAATGCAATGCAAATGCAAATGCAGCTATCTACATGCCTAAAATTCCAGCAGCCAAACAGAACAAAATCTATTCATCAAGCCTCAGAGAAATCACAATACACATGCTAGTACATCATACCAAAACAGATCAATAATTTCCTAGTCAATCATCAAATCTTACTCTGTCATTACTGATATAGTGCGTGTGTGCTCAACAACAATGCTAACTAATATAATGCTAAATACAACACATAATAGATCTCTTTAAAGGCATCATACAGTGTAAACTCACAATATTCGCGAACAAGCTAGATCCAACTAAAGTCAAACATCCACCAAATTCAAGAGTCCAATCTGGGATACTTATGCTTTACTTATCATTACGGGGGCTTTTTTTTTTTTTTCTTTTCCCGTTTTATTGTTTTTTTTTAACCATGACTGTGCAATGTCTCATTCCATTAGGCTAACAGTGTCACCCCTTAGCGAGCTTTCGACCAACGACTCCCAGACCATATAAGACCTTAGGGCGCTAGGTTTTAAGATGCCCCTTCGGGCGTACTTACTCAAGTAACAAAGGCCCCGAAACAAAACTAGCCACGGTAATTTTTATTTTATTTTATTTTTTTTTTGCAAAGCTTATATATCCCAAATTTTCCCCCCAAACTTAAGTTTTTATCGAAATTTAGCCATCTCCGCCTATTCATGTCTTTCATTCCTTCACATTAGTATTATCCTTAAGAAATTCATTATGTATCACTTTAAACTTAATCAGTCAACATAGCTGTTTTTACTGTGCTATCCTTATTATATCAGTTTCAAACAGGAAAAGATTCAAATCATGACAAGAAATCACATCAAAGTCTTAACAGTCAATACTATACTTGTCTACTCAATTCCAATCTCATCATTGGCCAAAACAGACTTAAACTATCTAACAGCTGGAAACATGCAACTACCTGAATTTTTCTCTCTTTTTTTTTCAAAAATATTCGAATGAAAACTAATGAAAAACTATAAAATGAATACTAAATGAATGCAACTGGAACTGGAAGAAAGCACCCCCAAACTTAACATATGCAATGTCCTCATTGTATATAAAAAAACATAAGAAATTAGGCACTGAGGACTTCCCTGAAAAATCGACGCTCTATTCCTCGTCAGTATCCTCTTCTTCTTCTTCATCAACCTCATCCTTAGGGGGTAAATCAGTCGGGGGATATGCAGACAAGGGTGGAAATTGGTAGGGAGCGCCTGCTGGATTTATGCGGTCGAACATCTCTAGAAATGCTGCGCTACAGTTCTGATACATCTCTGATTGTCGCTGAGCCAAGCTATCCTGATTTCTTTCCACCCGGGTCAATCCATACTGAACTCGATTAGCCACCATGTCAATCCTTCGAGTTTGATTTCTTAATTCTTGACGAATGTCTTCAAAAAAATTTGGTGGTGGCCCAGAACTTCCAACAGCAGTAGTAGGATTGTCATGTGACTGTTGATTAGGCTCGTCTGCAGGCTCGGGAGGCACAATAATGAAACCTAACCCTCTCGGGTGTGGTATTCCCCCTCCCCATACCTTGTACTTTTTTATCACTGAGTGGTCAATTGCGGCTAAAGGAGGTTGTGTAGCTTCTTCAGCATCCCATTTTACTCCAGCTTGTCGACATAGACCAGTAATCAAAGATGGATGAGGTAGTCCACCTGAGGTCCCTCCTTTAATTGCTCTGTCAATTGAATCATGTATAACTTGACCTACATCTATAGATTTTCCTTGTGCAATACAGAAAAGCAATGCTGCTCGTCGATTTATAACAACACTTGTATGTCTACACGGCATCAACTTGGCACAAATAAAGGCATGCCATGCTTTCCCGTAATTACTTAGTGCGGATGTAGGGAACAAAACAGCTTCTTGTTGATCTGTTAATTTCCATTGTGTTCCAGGTACACACAAGGCTTGAATGACTTCACTGTAGTCCAACTCGTGATCTAAATATTGAATGAAGCCATTATTGGGTATTGTGTTTAAGCCGTAGTAAGCATTTATTGACCCGAAACTGACTTCCACTGATTTTCCGCGAACCCAAATCATGTTACCAATATGATTTTTTGCATTGGCGTAGAATTCCTTAACAATTTTAACGACCGATGAATCTGGTTGGGCTGTAAAGTTCGCCCATCTTCTACCACCAATCATTTGCAGTAACTCCCCATCTTCTACCTCTGGACATAATCCACGCTCAGGAATTAGCGTTTTACTAGAGAGTGAATTATAATATTTGTCGGACGCACTAGCACTTGTAAATCTCTTTTTGTCATACTTAGTCGATGTGCCCGAAGTTTCGCCTCTTTGCCGTTTAGTAGCCATGAGTCGTGTGTGTGAATTGCTTACCCAATAGATGATGTTCAGAGGCTTAGTATGGGTCAATCCTCTTTGTGACAATATATCAAACACTTGGTGTGCACAAATTTTGAATACTATTGGTAGGCACTCCCCCAAACTTAATTTTCACCAAATTTGTCACTAACTAAGCACACTAGTCTTCCAATGCAATACAAACAACAATTAACAGTACCCAAAGCCACTTGAGCCAACACAATGAAAGAACTAACTTCAACTTACTACCTTAGCTACTCTCCAAGCAAATCCAAATAATTTATAATAAAACTTTGGGCACTTACTTGGTTATAGCCCTAATTGATGTTCCAAGCAAAGTTGTAGGAGTTTGAACACTTACGTCAGCGAGATGAGGTTAGCATGTGAGTTGGTGCCCGGATTGGTGATGATGACCCCGAATTGGTGATGAAGGATGACCATATGGAGATTAATTGCCTTTGAGTTTGGGTAGGAGATTGAGTATTTGGTTATCCTTAGTCAAGAAGAAGAATATTATCGTGGCTAGATTAGAGGAGGGATGGGAGTTGAGTGAGTTTGAGTTGGAGTGGGAGAGCAAGAGAGTCTTTAATTTGGGTTTGTAGAAGTTGTGCCCGATTAGGGCTTTAAATTTTTTTTTCTTCGCTGCAGTAGGAGCGCCTAGGCGCTTGGGATTGCACTGGTTGGACCGCCTAGGCGGTTGGCTGCAGAATGCATTGAACGCATGTAGCGCCTAGGCGCTTGGTTTGGCCCAGACTGGACCGCCTAGGCGCTTGGGGCTCGTTGTGGATACTGTCTTGGAGCGCTTAGGCGCTGCATGATGCCTAATTTGGGGCGCTTAGGCGCTTGGGGCGGCATCTCAGCTACTGTATTGAGGCGCCTAGGCGCTTGTTTTGTACTGGGCTTGGGCGCCTAGGCGGTTGGGAATGTCTTGGGGAACTGTTTGCTTCTTTGTGCTCCCAACCTGCATACCACAGCTTAAATTAAGACTTATTCTAAAACCATAACTAAGATAAAATACATAATTAACTAAACTAACATACTAAGAAAGAAAAACAAAAACAAGATACCCTACACCACTAAGCAATTCAATAACACAAAAAATGAAGGACATGATTAGAAATATGAGAATTTGACAAATGAATATTCTTCTATTGAGCTCATAAGTGCTTGGCTTCCAGGGGGCGCTGCCCCCTTGCAACCCCCGCCAGCTCACCGGCGAGCTGGGCAACCGCTCGCTCACCGGGGAGCGAGACCCCCGACTGGGTAGTCGTAGTGGCCATTAGTCGAACCCGCCAAATATGAAATCTTGTTTCCTATCCTGAAATCAATTACATATCGTGTTAGAGAACATAAGGGGTGTAACAAACCCTAAACTATAAAAGTTTAACCAGTAACGCAAATAAAAAAAATTAAAAGTAAAAAAAAAAAAAAATATAACAATAAAAGTTCTTGGGTTGCCTCCCAGTTAGCGCTTGGTTTATAGTCTTCAGCCTGACTTTCTTCTTTGTTCTAATCAGCAAGGTTGACTGATGTCTTTTCACGATTAACACAACCCCCATAGTAGTGCTTCAATCTCTGACCGTTGACTTTGAAATTACGTTTGGAATCCGGGTCTTCCACCTCCACAGCTCCGTGAGGATAAACTTTTGTAATGATAAATGGCCCTGACCAACGGGATTTCAACTTTCCTGGAAATAGTTTAAGCCTTGAATTGTATAATAGCACTGTTTGCCCTGCTTCGAACTTTCTTTCCAGAATTTTTGCATCATGCCACCTCTTAATCTTTTCTTTATATAACTTCGCGTTCTCGTATGATTGGAGTCTGAATTCATCCATTTGGTTCAATTGTAAGAGGCGCTTCTCTCTCGCAGCAGACATATCCAAGTTTAACTTCCGGATTGCCCAATAAGCATTGTGTTCTAGTTCAACCGGAAGATGGCATGCCTTTCCATATACTAACCTGTACGGAGACATCCCTATCGGAGTTTTGAATGCTGTACGGTATGCCCATAAAGCATCATCTAACTTACTAGCCCAATCTTTCCGACTAGGGTTCACTATCTTCTCAAGGATTCGTTTTACTTCTCGGTTTGATACCTCGGCTTGACCACTTGTTTGTGGATGGTAAGCAGTAGCTATCCTATGAGTGACTCCGTACTTAGCGAGAATAGCTGAGAACTGCTTATTACAGAAGTGCGTGCCTTCATCACTAATGATTGCATGAGGAGTGCCGAATCTAGAGAAAATATTCTTTCGAATGAACTTAACCACAACCTTAGCATCATTGGTGGGCGATGCTATAGCTTCTACCCACTTTGAAACATAATCCACCGCTAAAAGTATATAGGAGTTGCTAAAAGATGACGGAAATGGTCCCATGAAGTCGATGCCCCAAACATCAAACAATTCGACTTCTAAGATCATGTTTAGTGGCATCTCTTGTCGCTTTGATATATTACCAACTCTTTGGCATCTGTCACATTTCAATGAAAACACACGGGCATCCTTAAAGAGTGTTGGCCAGAAGAATCCACATTGAAGTACCTTAGCGGCCGTTCTTTCTCCCGCAAAATGTCCACCATAGGCAGTTGCATGACATTGGTGTAGAATATTCTCCATTTCAATTTCCGGAACGCACCTTCTTATTACTTGATCTCCACACTGTTTAAATAAAAACGGCTCATCCCATAAATACTGTTTCACATCATGGAGAAATTTCTTCTTCTGTTGACTTATCAAATCTAGTGGAAACACCTTACTCACAATGAAATTTACATAATCTGCATACCATGGTATATCCATCCTTACCGCATACAGTTGTTCATCTGGGAAAAATTCATTGACCACTGTTGTGTCATCTTTCTTTAGTTCTGCATTTTCTAATCGTGATAAATGATCAGCAACCTGATTTTCTGTTCCTTTTCGGTCCCTAATCTCCAAGTCGAACTCTTGTAGCAATAATACCCATCTAATTAATCTCGGCTTTGCATCTTTCTTTGTTATTAAGTACTTAATTGCTGAATGATCTGTAAACACGATCACTTTTGTCCCAATCAAATATGAGCGAAATTTATCAAATGCATAAACAACTGCTAATAGTTCTTTCTCGGTAGTGGTATAATTCAGTTGGGCATCCGTTAGTGTCTTACTAGCATAGTATATGGCATGAAAAATTTTATCTTTTCGTTGGCCAAGAACTGCACCAATTGCAAAGTCGCTAGCATCACACATTAATTCGAACGGGATACTCCAATTTGGCGCTATGATTACAGGTGCGGTAACTAGTTTCTTCTTTAACACATCAAAAGCTTCAAGGCATGCTTGATCAAAGTTGAATGGGACATCCTTCTCCAAAAGATTGCAAAGTGGTTTCGTGATTTTGGAGAAGTCTTTTATAAATCTTCTATAAAAACCAGCGTGTCCCAAAAAACTTCGAATACCCTTTACTGAAACTGGTGGCGGGAGGTTCTCAATGGTTTCGATCTTAGCTCTATCAACCTCAATTCCTTTTGAGGACACTCGATGACCCAAGATTATCCCCTCTTGCACCATAAAATGACATTTCTCCCAATTTAAAACCAAATTCGTTTCCATACACCGTTTAAGCACAAGAGTGAGATTTTCCAAACAATAATCAAACGAATCCCCAAAAACTGAGAAATCATCCATAAATACCTCAAGATTTTGTTCGACCATATCGGAGAAAATAGCCATCATACACCGTTGAAATGTCGCCGGCGCATTACATAATCCAAAAGATATTCTGCGAAAAGCAAAGGTACTATATGGGCATGTGAATGTCGTCTTCTCCTGATCCTTGGGTGCAATGGCAATCTGGTTATAACCTGAGTATCCATCCAAAAGACAATAATACTCATGCCCTGCAAGCCTGTCCAACATCTGATCTATAAATGGTAGAGGAAAATGGTCCTTACGAGTGGCCTTATTTAACTTTCTATAATCCATACACACCCGCCAACCCGTAACTGTTCGAGTAGGGATCAATTCATTATGTTCATTTGTAACTATTGTCATTCCCCCTTTCTTTGGCACACATTGGACTGGACTTACCCATGAGCTATCTGAGATAGGGTAGATAATTCCCGCATCCAACCATTTAATGATTTCCTTTTTGACAACTTCCTTCATGATGGGATTGAGTCTTCGTTGTTGTTCAATAGTTGGTTTCGCTTCATCTTCCAATAAAATCTTATGCATGCAAATTGATGGGCTTATCCCTTTGATATCCGCAAGAGTCCACCCAAGAGCAGTCTTGTATTGCCGAAGTACCCTTAGTAGCTTTTCTTCTTGAACCTTATCAAGTGATGCAGAAATAATAACTGGAAAGGTAGAAGAAGAACCAATGTAGGCATACCGTAGATGGTTAGGCAATGACTTAAGTTCCAAGGTGGGCGGTTCTTCTAAGGATGATTTCACCTTTTCATCCGGTTTTCCCCAATAATCCAGAGGTTCAAATTTTTGCAAACATCGTGTGAACTTCGGAGCTGAATCTAGCATTTGAACCCATTCTAGCACAATTAAATCATCAGATAAATTTTCACTTACCAATGCAGTTTTAAGAGGGTCTTCATTCACAGACTCACTAAATACCTCCCTTGTCACTCCTTCAATCAGATCAACTTTAAAGCACGCTTCCTTTCCCTTCGGAAATTTCATAGCCTTGAAAACATTAAAAGTTACTTCTTCATCTTGGACTCTCATCGTTAACTCTCCCTTTTGTACATCAATTAATGTCCTTCCAGTGGCTAAAAATGGTCTTCCAAGGATAATGGGTATGTCTTTATCCTCTTCATAGTCCAACACAATGAAGTCGGCTGGAAATATGAATTTGTCCACCTTCACTAATATGTCTTCCACAATGCCCCTAGGGTATGTCACTGATCTATCTGCGAGCTGTAAAGAGATATTTGTTGGCTTCGGTGCTGGTAATCCCAACTGAGTGTAGATCGAAAGCGGCATCAAGTTAATACTCGCACCCAAATCGCACAAACATCTATTAAAGAACTGGGGTCCAATCGTGCACGGTACGGTGAAGCTACCCGGATCCTTCAACTTCGGTGGTAACTTTCTTTGCAGAATTGCGCTACATTCTTCTGTCAACGCTACAGTTTCGAACTCCCCTAGCTTCCTCTTCCTTGCTAAAATATCTTTCATGAATTTCGCATAGCTAGGCATTTGTTCTAAAGCATCTGCGAATGGAATGTTGATTTGCAGCTTTTTGAAAACTTCTAAAAATTTTGAAAACTGTCTATCTAATTTCTGCTTTTGCAATCTTTGAGGAAATGGCACAGGTGGTGCAACTGTTGTTTGCTTATCTTCTTGTTGTTTTTGTACAACTTTTTTCCCAGATTTACTTTCCAAATTTCCACTCTCTTTTTCATCATTCTCAGCAGGAATTATTTTCTTTTGTCCGTCTAAACCTGTAGTCAACTCCTTCCCACTTCTAAGTGTAACTGCCTTACAATGTTCATTTCCATCATTCCTTGGATTTTTCTCCGTATCACTAGGTAAAGAACCTGGAGTTCTAGTATTCAAAGCACTAGCTATTTGTCCAATTTGGTTCTCAAGATTCTTTATTGCAGCTGATTGGTTTTTCGTTGTGGCTTCAAACTGAGTTGCCAATCTTGCCAACAATTCTTCCATTTGTGATAGCTTGTCAGGTTGATGAGGTTGTGGATGTTGTTGAGATTGTTGATGTGGCTGAAATCCAGGTGGATATGATTGCCTTGGAGCTTGTGCTTGAGCATGTGACTGATTATTACTCCAAGAAAAATTTGAGTTGTTTCTCACTCCTGGATTGTAACTGTTCGGATAACTGCCCTGCTGCCTATTATAACTGGAAACAAACTGGACTGACTCAGGATTTATTGCACATTGATCATTTGAGTGGCTACCGGCACATATTTCACAAATTGTTTCCATTTTCTGAACTGGTTGTACCCCAAGTGCATCTATCTTCTTTGTAAGAGCAGAAATCTGAGCTGTCACTTGAGCTGATAATGCTGTCATCGCATCCACTTCATAAACCCCTACTGTCCTTGGCTGAGTCGTTCTTGCTGTTGGCCACTGATAATTATTAGCTGCCATGGTTTCAAGCAACTGATACCCCTCATCACAATTCTTGGCCATAATAGCTCCTCCCGCTGCAGCATCTATACTTGATCTCACTGTGCTGAATAAACCGTTATAAAAAGTTTGCACCTGAAGCCATTTAGGAATCCCATGGTGTGGACATTTTCGCAATGAGTCTTTAAATCTCTCCCATGCTTCATATAGTGATTCTGAATCGTGCTGAACGAAAGAAAAGATATCGTTCCGTAACTTTGCTGTTTTTGCAGGTGGGAAAAACTTTGCAAGAAATTTCTGAGCTAGGTCGTTCCATGTAGTAATCGAGCCTGGTGGTAGTGAATGGAGCCAACTCTTAGCCTTATCCCTGAGAGTAAATGGAAACAGCCTTAGCCTTATTGCATCCTCTTACACATTATTGTACTTGAAAGTATCGCAGATTTCTATAAAGCTGACTATGTGATCGTTCGGATCATCATTCGGTAACCCTCCAAACTGACATGAATTTTGAATCATCTGTATTGTCCCCGGTTTTATCTCAAAACTTGTAGCAGTAATGGCAGGCCTCGTAATACTTGACTGAATTTCAGTAACCCGCGGCGTAGCATAATCCCGCAGTGCTTTTTGCTCTTCTTCAGCCATAGTATCGTTCTTATCAAGTGCCTCTTTGGTTTCTTTAACCCACTGACGCAACCGCTGAAACCTTTTTTCGATGTCGTCCTCATAAGGCAATAAATCAGGCTTCTTCGATCGCGTTTGCATAAACTAATCAAGAACACCTGAATAGAATAGAAAAGAAAAAGTTTAAATTAAGATTAACGCTATAAAAATCAATAATGACAAAATATTAAACTAATTTCCCCGGCAGCGGCGCCAAAAACTTGTTGCCTAATTTTTTAATAGCACTTTAACACGCAAGTATACGCGTTCAATTGTAATATTCAGCAAGCAAGGATATCGTTCCCACGAGGAAACAGACTAATATTTATCAATTACTAATTTCAATGCGATTAATCCTATTTTAAACTACAAAATATTGTTTATGATTTGAAAATTATACTTAACAAAACTAATAATTAAAATCAGAATTTCACAAGAATAACTGCAGATTTAACAGATTAAGATTACAACTTCCCTTAGTATTTCATTTAAACCAATTTACTTCCCATTTAAATCAATTAATTAATATGAATCATTATCCAAGAATGTTTTATAGAATTCACACACTTTTTCCAAAACATGTGAACAAATCCTCCTAACTCCAATCCTTAAGACACAGAATTACAAGGAACACCCCAGTTAATCAACTCACTATATTCCTATGTGAATCAAGTTAATTAGGGTTTTATGCACAAATTCTTTCAAAGGATACAAAAGACACATAGGTATATTCCTATCCTACATGCTAATCATATTAACCCTAATCAGATTATATGAACAGATGTTATCATATCCAGATCTCAATCTATACTCCATCTTCCAATTTTATATAGATTATCACAGTAATTGTTGGCCAAACAATTAATCAATAAGCAAAAGATATAATAAATAATTCAATAAAAATCAACTTTCATTCAATGGGAAGATTTAATTTAAACTACATACCAAGTTCCGTTGCAATCTTAATAAAAATTTAGTTCATGATAATAATAAAGAAAAACATCATCCAGATGAATAATCCAAACATCCCAGATAATTACAAAAGATAAAACTAGAGAAGAGAAGAAGAAACTCTGAATTTGCTCCAATAATCTCTCTTTAATCTTCAACCCTTGCAATTCTCCTTCGTGTTTTCCTTCGTTGTTCTCTCTGTAAATCTCTTGAAAAATTGAGTTGTCCGTCTTCTCTAAAGTCCTCCCCTATTTGTATTAGATTTGGCCTCTTTTTAGATTCCTTGTTGGCTTCAAAAACCCACTTAGCAATAGAAAAACTCTCCTTTTTCCGCACATGAGCGCCTAGGCGCTCAACATAGGCCATTTCCAAGCGCCTAGGCGCTCGCTCAGGATAGCGTAATTACAAAAATGCCACTCAGCTTTAATTTTAATGAATTTTGACCTTTTTCTTCTCCCAAATGACCAATTTTTCCCTCCAGCTCCAACCTATAAGAAATAAACACAAAACACATAAAAAGATACTAAAAAATAATTAAAGATAGCAATAATTAAGTTTAATAATATCGGATTCATAGGTATAAAACCTACTCATCAATATTCATAAATCAACTATAATTTGGTCAGAAAAAGAAACTAATTTTGTCGTGAATAGTAACTCGTGAATAGTAACTCATGAATACTAACTCGACATGAAAAAGGTAAAAATTTTACAATAAAATCCATACCAATATTTTGGTATAATGATATTGAAAGAATAATATTTCTTAAGCTTATAAACAATTTATTTTAATTGTTTACACTTTACTAAATAATATATTTAATCATCCTAAAATGCCAAACTCATGAGATTTCATCACCAATAACCAAAAGCCCTCATCAAAAATCTGCATATACCTCATATAGGATTCTCAAGCCATAAAATTCTATTTTCTAATTTTCTTACTTCACATAACATATTTTATTCATTTAGTCATAACTAGTCTATTTTCATGAAAAATATCAAATCAGTTCAAAAAAATATTTCTTTTCTGGGATTTAGCAGAATATAGTCCCATATTAAACATATATTTTTCTCAGAATTTTTAAAACTCATTTACTATTTTTCATATGGCCAAAACCGCCGCATATTTAGACATTTATCATAAATTGTACTTTTATCCAAAAATTCTGAAATTCAGAGAGTATACTGATATTATATAGATATACTTCCAATAAAAATTTTATCAATTTTGGAGTTAACCACAAGGAGTTATAAGCGGTTACTTTTAAAATAGTCTTTTCCCGTAAAATTCATAACTCTTAATCTATACATCCAAAAATCACTATTTTTGGACACAATCAATAAAACTTATCAAAATATCATTTCAAATTTTTCCAAAATTTTCTGAAGGTCAGAAGAATTACGAACTGAAAAATATAATAACCCTTAAAATCCCTCACTATCCCTAACCTCAAAAGTGCAGTATTTTTGACTGGAATGCAAAGCCGAAGGAAACTTGCACTGAATAGCAACTCTCAAAGTATCTAAATACTCACAAAATATGCTTCATAATATAGAGAGAGAAAGAGAGAAAGCTTATGTTTCTGGTGTGATTTTTAATTCTAACTTAGCCCTCTATTTATAGGAAATTGTTAGCACGCCAAAGCAGACTTAACCTGCAACCTGATGGCTTTACCTGCTACTATTCCCACCCACCACATTTGAATAAAAATCTCAGCACATTTTTTCACCAACCAAGAGTGGGGTCCACCAATTCTAGAATTTTCTACCAAAATGATTAACTTCGAAAATTTAACAATTTCTGAACCAGTCATCTCGTAAAATTCATAACAAATCATACGTTCATTTTTAACGGTTCAAAATTTGTGGACATATAATCAACTTATATATGTATAACATATCCAAAAATTACCACGATCCAACGGTCGGATTAAAAATTATAACCCCTGCAAAATATCTCAAAAACCCTAATTTGATTTTCAATACCTCCGTTCCGACAAAAATACAGATAAAATACCTCAACATTAACTCCTTCATTTTTAACCACAAAAATATATTCCTCATTTATATCCATATAAAATAAATATTTCCTTATCATATGAATCAACAATTAATTATTCACAAATAATATTACAGAATCACATTTATGACAACCGGGCCGTTCCCAGGAAAGAAGGGGTTTCCAATAAGGATTTCTCCTTATTGGCGCGCAATTAGATTTCCAAACCTCTCCTTAGACAGAACTTTTTAGACATTGCCAATAATACTATCTAATAATATTATTCAAATAATATGAATTATTGATTTGATAATGAGAAATACTGTGCATTAATAATTATTGAAACAACAATAATATAAAATATCAACGCAGCAATTATTGATTCAATAAAATAAAATATTGAACATAAATTACTGTAACAATTATTGAGTAGTGCCTTCTCACGTACGAATCAATAATTAAAAAAATATTGTGCAATACCGTGTGCTACTGTGCAACTACGCGTATTATTGTAGTTTAACCACCAAGTATTCTAACAGTGTTAACGGTAACAACTATGCCGTTAATTATAAAAACTCAATTTTTGTCGTTATCTTCATCCGACCATTTTCCGTTATAGGGCCCACAAATAACTGCACCGTCGTACGAATATTCCCCGATAAAAAGAATATTCCACGACCAACGAATATTCCCTGACAACAATGATTATTTTATAACCACTTGTTTATTTTGAAAAAATTTCACATTTCACCCATAACTTTGACTTTTTATCAATTTAACCATTTACTGAATTGTAATTATAAGAAAAATTGAATACTTTTATTTCATAAAATTTGGGGTCTTACAATCTCCCCTCCTTATGAAATTTCGTCCCCGAAATTTACGTACCTGGTATTTCAAAGAGTTGAGAGTACCTTGCTTTCATTTCAGATTCCATCTTCCCTGTCATCATGATTTCTCCATTGCTCATCTCCTGTATTTTAGATATCATTCTATAATATAGCTTCAAAACAAGGGTAAATTTAACAAATTAACATATCACATAATATCTCGATATTATGACTGACCAACAAATAAGCTTAGGTAGGACACACTAGCGAATGATTTACTCATCTCTCCCCTCCTAGTTCTATTTCCCGATCTCCGCCAGAGATCATATCCCTAAGCTCTAATACCAAAATGTAACTTTGGACACCAACTTGTGTCAGCACCTTACATTGATACCTATCAGTTTGCCACAGCAGAACGGCGTCCCCTACGGAGAGTCTGGCTTCGGTGCATCCCCCATCAACAGGAAGTCACCAGCGAGAGGCTTGGGGCTCTTTACTTATAGCTCTGATACCAAATGTAACTCTGGACACCAACTTGTGTCAGCACCTTACATTGACACCTATCAGTTTGCCACCGCAGAACGGTGTCCCCTACGGAGAGTCTGGCTTCGGTGCATCCCCCATCAACAGGAAGTCACCAGCGAGAGGCTCGGGGCTCTTTACTTATGGCTCTGATACCAAATTGTAACGACCCCAAAACAGGTCCATTCCATCCAACCTATTCTGAGTCGCCAAATACATGGTATAGAAAATAACTACAACTTTATTACAACAATTGTCGTGTAAAATACAACAACACATATGCTGTGAGTTTGGATACAAATATATACCAAATGTGAGTCATGTCCCAACCGTGGACAGCACCTCACAATGACACCTTACATAAAGGTATAATCAAAAATTATTTTAGAAATTAGAATATTTGGGAAGTACTCAAGAAAACCTTCGTACATGGGAGGCCATGCGTCTATGTTATGTAATAACCGTGAATTTTAAGTCACTATATATGTATGTACATTATGAATTTTTTTTAACCTTGTGTTACATAAGAATTTAATATGTGACAACACATGTGAAGTGGTGCATGGGTCAATTAACATATATACTATAGTTATGGATACATACATTTACAGATTTCATAAAATGAAAGCTTCGTAACCTAATTATACATTAGGTAAGGCTATTAAATAACCTAAGGGTTATGGTAATACGAAAAAGTTAGTATTTAATATGTATACTAACTTAAATGGGTAAACTTAGTATTTCAAGTGACTAATAATTTTAAACCTAATTCTTGTAAATCTAATTAGGTTATGAGATAAAGTCATATGTATAAATAATTAAACTTCATATGATTGAAAATGGAAGCCCTAAATAATCAAATTGGGTAATATTATTAAAATTGCTAGACTATGTTTAGTACATAGCCCAAAATAATTAAAGGAGAAGCCCAATGAAAATAAAATACAATCCAACACTTAACCCACTTGATTAGGGGTATTCTAGACATTTGATTAATCAAAATTGGGCATTTAAAATAAAAGCTAAATGGAGGATATTATGAGCTAGAGGATCCTAAGTGGAATAATTAAGCTAACTTGTCCATTAGTAGAAATTATTAAACACAAGGACAATGTTGTCAAGCTCCCATTGGTTGCCACTCCATTATGCACATTTAATCATGTCTAGCCTAATGAAAATAATAATACAAAGTTTTTACCCAATGGACAACAAAATATTTATGGGAGGATTATTAGTGAATTGCCCATTTTATTTTTGTAAACACATTTCATTCTTCCAACATCCCATTTTCTCTCCATCTTCTTCTTCTATCTTTTGCTCCCAAGCTAGCCAACTTCAAAGAGAGAAAAGAGAGAGAGGGTTTCGGCTATAGAGAGAAGAGATAGGAGTGCTAGTTGTTCATGGCTCCTAAGTTTATTACTTACTTTGGAAAATCAAGAAAGGTAGCAACTAAGTCAAGGTATAACTTACCTTCATCTTCTTCTTTTACTTTGTTTTGCTAGCTTGAGTTTTGATGGGATTATGTATAAATACTCAAGATACACTAGTTCTACATATTATCATGTATGAAACTAAGTATCTTGAGTGTTAGATCAAAGACTTAGAGGAAGAAAATGAGCATATGTTCTCCAAGGGTGAAAACTCTTGTTTTTCTTTCACTACATCTTGTGTAACTTAAGTTTAACAACTTGGAATTGTGATCCGTCGAAGGGGGGGTGCTAGATACATGAGTTATGTAGTAAACCCAAGTGATAGAACACAAATCTAGCAAGTTTTGAAACCTTTGAGATTATTTTTCCCAAAACAGTCCACTTTGCATGTTGAGGCTTTGAAAACCCTAAATCAGCTACTGATCCGTTTTTCATGAGGCTGTTTTGGTCAATTTCTTATCTTTTAAAAATCTAAGAAATATCACAGAGGTACCTTGAGAAGTTATGTACATGCAGGAAAAAGAACGGACACGTTTCGAGTTATATATTGTGCGTAATGACTATTTCCGTAAAGGACTCCGAAATATTAACCTTCGAATATCTCACTGTGTATACACTTGGAAAATTCCAAAATTTTTACAGTGGCTTCATATATTTAAGAGAGCATACCCTGAAAATTTCAGAATTTTCTGAGCAAAACTCAATTTATTAAAAATAGAGCAAGATTCGAGTGTTTTGGGCACTTTAAAAATAGTAAATCATTTTCTAAAATTCCAGAAAAATTAGGAGATCATTGTTGGTTCATATTCTGTCAAAATCCAGAAGTTGAGAATTTTTGGAATCAGTTTGCTATTTTTCCAAAAAAAAATTGGTTAAGTTATGAATAAAAAGAAATAAATAGTTAAATGATGTCTTTGATGAGAAAAATATGATTTTTATGCTTGAATGCTTATAATATATTATATCATAACTATTTTAGGGCATTTTGGTAATTTATAATAATAAATATTATTTATGACATTTTATGGATATTAAATAAGAGGTTAATAAAGGATGAACAATTAGAATAGATTGTTTATTAATTTAGTAAATCATTGGAATATTATTATAATATTAATAATATTATAATATGATGTTGTTAATTAAATAAAAATATTAAGATTAAAATTTCATTAAAATATTATTAAATAATTAATAATATTAGATTAAGATATTAATCCTAGAGTAAAATATTATTAAAAGATTAATAATATTAGATTAAAGTATTATTATTAAATGATTAAAATATTATTAAATAATAATATTCGAGATTAAATAAAATATTATTAAATATAATACCACTAGTAAAAGAATAAAATATTATTAAATGATTAATAATATTAGTAAGTGAATAAAATATTAGTAAATGATTGAAAGTATTATTAATGATGTTAAAGCATAAGTAAGATATTATTATGGTGATAATATTAATGCATGATTAAAATATTATTAAGAGGATTAATAATATTAGTAAAGTATTGAAATATTACTAAGATAATAATAATATTAGTAAGTGAATAAAAGTATTATTAGTAAACCAATAATACTAGAAGGTGAATTAAATATTATCTAAGTTAATAATATTATGTGAATTAAAGGTAGTCGTTAATTAATAGTAACACTATCTAGACAGGATAATGTTTATAAGAACTAAATGTAATATATAATATCTATGTGATTACATAATCTAATGTTATGCTTTAACTAATTGAAAGATTAATTATAGGTCTCTCAAAGGAAGATAATTTAACTGCATAGTGGATAGAAATTTAATTTCGTAGCCGTAACCTACGATCGAGGCAAGTTTCCTAACTCAAGCTCGAGTTATTATTTTCAAAGCATGTTAGTGAATAATTATTGATGATTATTCACGTCTATATTGATTATTGAAATTCGCACTTTGTGCAATTAAATTCCATTCTACTGCTATTGAACTGTGAATTAAATTAAAGTTCTTCATTTATGAACTGTTTATGAAATAGATCTATGCTAATTGTATCGGCTAGATCAAGCATGTCTAAATTTGTTAAATCAAATGTGTTTTAAATAACTGTTCTTATTAAATTGATATAGTAAGAACTCTTGACTGAGAAAAGGACGAATTTGATTAAGGCATGATATCAATGCCAGATTATTAAGTGTTTATGCATAAATCACGAGGTATGAAAGGCTGATCCCCTTGAATACCAAAACTTATTAAGAGGTCCAGTTTAATCACTGAGCACCTTAGCAAATGTTCATGGTTATTCAAAACCACTAAGTTCATGTTATTCAATTATCGAATATTCAATTATTGATTATTAATTCATGTTCCTTCACAATCTTATATTATTGTTGAACATTGAACGCAATATTTCTTTCTAAGTCATGATATATCTCCCTTGTCTATATAAACTTGTGAAGCAAATTAGTTGCTTACTCTTGCTATATCATGACATCTATTTCAGTTTAGCCCAAAGGATCCAACACGAAGGACAAGGGCAAGGACAAGATCCAGGAGTAATTTAGACTGAATGTCAATTTAGTTATTATCTGATGGAATTTCTTATGTAAACTATTTGTATGATAAATGGTGTATTTAAAGTTAAGGTTATGGAGACCTTGGGACCGTGTTATGAGACTTTATTATAATGAACAATGTATGTTTATTATTTCGTAATAGTTAAAGAATACTTATGACGATGATAGATCGTGAGCACCGAATCTGAGGTTAGAGAACCTGGATTTGGGGGTGTCACAGGTTGGTATCAAAGCTGTAGGTTATAAACATTAGGAATGCGAAACCTAGGTTATAACCTTAGTAGAAAACTCTTATAGAGTATGTTAGGAGATGGATTATGAAAATTCATCGAGTATGTGTTGTACTTAATAAAATATTGTTTCATTTCATCAATGAATATATTTTATTGTAGTACTGATGTTGTATCCTTGTTTTATAGGATGCCAGGTGATAGTCAGGGGAGCCATTCTGTAGACCAGGAGGAGGTCGTTCCAGAGGAGGCGTCGGACACCTCGAAGGATGTGATGATCAGTAACCTGTTAGAGAAAAACCATGCTCAGGAGCAAATGATTTTGCAGTTGGAGGCGGAGAATATGAACCATCAGCACATGGAGCAGCAGTATAAGGATGCTGCTCATCAGGCACTGATGGAGTTAGCAGAGATGCGAGTCCAGCTAGAGCATGAGAAGGCAAAGTTCGTAGCACTGAGCGTAGAGCATCTGGCGATGCGAAGTGAGTTTGACGTGGAGATTGCCGATAAGATACGGGTGGAGGAGGCATTTCATGAGTCGGCCAAGCGGGTGGACCTATTAGAGATTGCACTGGATGCCATGAAGGTCAGGGTAGAGACTTTAGGACTGGCATTAGACGCAGCATATGAGGGCCAGCGCAGTGGGGCTAAGAGGGTCCACTCTGAGATAGGAGAGTCTAGTCGATCCGTTCGACATAGAGTTCTGGAGCAGTTGCTTCCCTAGGAGCCTGTACAGGTGACCCAGCAGGGCCACCAGTGGTGATGATGTGACGACCCAGTTGTAGATAGATGTATTAGTACCTTTCTTTTTGTGTAATAAGGTTTTATGATGATGTAAACCTCAGCAGGTGTGAGGTAGTAAGTAGTTAGGTACTATCCCTATTTGTGTTGTAGGGAGGTATCATTATGAGTTAATCCCATCTTTTGTGTTTAAAATGGGATAGTAGCATTTATAAAATATACCTGTATTAATCATGTAAGTCACTGAAGATTGGTGTATGAATATAAATGCAGTATTATTATGATATGTGTTGGAAAATTTTAAATAGTAAATTATCTATTTAATGTTATGCGAATCCAGTAGACTGATTTGGAAAATGTTCTTTAAAAACAAACTTAACCCTCTAATCAGGGAGAAAGACTTCCAAATCTTGGTAATTTAAACTCTCACATAATGATCATCTGATTGTTTAAATAAAATAGCGTGTTACATGCTAAGTAATCATATGATAATAAACTCGAGTAACGTGTTAGAATTTTGTTTCACTAGATAATGCCGCCCAGACGCGGACTGAGGAACCAAGAGATTGAAGAGTCAGTTAATAATGCAGCGGGAGCTCAACAAAACCCAATGCAAGATTTTATCAACATGATGGCTGAAACCATGAGGAATCAAACTCAACCTGCAGGAAATCAGGCGGGCAACCAACTAGTCAACTTTAAGGACTTCAAGGCAATAGGACCGCCGGAGTTTAGAGGAACAACAGACCCGATGGAGGCCCAGACGTGGGTAAAGGAGATCGAGAAGGCCTTCGTTATTGCTAGAGTAGCAGAAGAGCAGAAGACAATTTTTGCTACCTACTTAATGAAGGATGAGGCTAACTATTGGTGGGAGGCCAACCAGAACAAAGCCAGGACTGGAATCGTGACTTGGGAAGCATTCAAGAAGTTATTCTTTGAGAACTACTTCCCTGAGAGTATTCAAGCAAGAAAGGAGATCAAGTTTTTGGAACTGAAACAGGAGAATATGTCAGTATCAGAGTATGCTGCGAAGTTCAATGAATTGGCCAGATTCACTCCACATCAGGTGGACACAGAGGTGAGGAAAGCGAGAAGGTTTGAAAATGGACTAAAGCCGTGGATTTATAGTAAGGTAGCGGTTTTACAAATCACATCATTCTCAACTCTGTTGGAGAAAGCTCTTATAGCGGAAGGTGGAAGCGAAGCTGTCTCAAAATACAATCGGGAGAAGAACAAGAAGAAAGCAGAAGGTGGGAATCAGAATGTTAGCAGTGGCGGTAGCAACAACAAGAAGCGAAAATGGAGCAGTGGGGGTAGTAATCTGGAGATGCAGCACGGAAGTGTGCAACAAAAGAAGTCGGTGTGTGGGAGCTGTGGAAAGGGTCACTCGGGGAAGTGCTTGAAAGGAAAAACGGTATGTTATACATGTGGACAAGAAGGGCATACCTCACCCAGTTGTCCTAAGGTGAAGAAGGGAGGTTGCTTTAACTGTGGTGACGTGGGACATCGAATCAAGGATTGCCCGAAGAAGAAAAGCACGGATGGCAGAAATGGCAACAGGGGCAATAACACTAAGACAACCAGTAGAGGACCAGCCCAGCCAAACAAGCCTACAGCACGGACATTCAATATGACAGTGCAAGATGCCGTGGCATCCAGGGAGGTGGTGTCAGGTATAATTCCGATCAATGATATAAATGCCTATGTGTTATTCGATTCGGGAGCTTCATGTTCTTTCGTATCTGATGAATTTGCTCAAAGATTAAGTTTACCTCATGAACTATTAGAACGCCCAATGAATGTAGAAGTAGCAAACAAAGAAATTATCCTTGTAGACTGCATCTATAGGAACTGTTGTGCTAATGTAAGAGGGTTTAAGCTTAACGTGGATTTGATACCGATTCATCTTGGAGAGTTTAATGTAATCCTCGGGATGGATTGGTTATCAAGTCATGGAGCGGTCATTGACTGTAAGAAAAAGTGCGTACACCTAAAGACTCCGAATAAGTCAAAGGTGGTATTTCATGGAAGTAAATCGCCGAGACAATCTTGTTGTCTGACGATGATGCAATCAAGTAAGTTACTTAGGAAGGGTTGTATAGGTTATTTGGCTCACGTTGTGGATACCCACCGAGTCGAGGGTGAACTGGGTCAGATACCTATTGTAAGAGAATTCGTTGACGTTTTCCCTGATGAGATTCTGGGATTGCCACCAGATAGAGAGATAGAGTTTGTTATCGATTTGGCACCAGGGACATCACCGGTATCCAAAGCGTCGTATCGTATGGCTCCGGTAGAAATGAAGGAATTGATGGTTCAACTACAAGACTTGTTAGATAAGGGATACATTCGACCAAGCGTATCACCGTGGGGAGCACCAGTCTTATTCGTAAAGAAGAAGGATAGGCCATTAAGGCTTTGTATCGACTACCAGGAGTTGAACAAGGTCACCATTAAGAACAAGTACCCGTTGCCCAGGATCGACGATTTGTTTGATCAGTTGAAGGGGGCGAAATACTTTTCAAAAATCGACTTGAGGACCGGTTATCACCAACTGAAGGTGAGACAGGAGGATGTTCCAAAGACGGCATTCAGAACTCGGTATGGACACTTTGAGTTTCTTGTAATGTCTTTTGGATTGACGAATGCGCCATCAGCATTCATGGACTTGATGAACAGAGTGTTTAAACAGTATTTGGATAAGTTTGTTGTCGTGTTCATAGATGACATCCTGGTATATTCAGAGACAGAGGAAGATCACGTTTAACATCTAAGGAAAGTGTTGGAGACGTTAAGGAGGGAGAAGTTGTATGCAAAGTTCTCTAAGTGTGAATTTTGGTTATGGAGAGTGCAGTTTTTGGGTCACGTTATTGACAAGGATGGTGTTTCGGTAGATCCAGCAAAAGTAGAAGCGGTTATCAATTGGGAACAACCAAAGAAACCGACAGAAATTAGGAGTTTCTTGGGATTAGCAGGATACTATCGAAGATTCATCCAAGATTTTTCAAAGATAGCATCGCCGTTGACCAACCTTACTAGAAAGACAGTGAAGTTCGTTTGGACGGAAAAATGTGAACAGAGTTTCATGGAATTGAAGAAGAGGCTCAGTCAAGCACCTGTGTTGGCTTTACCAGACAACACGAGAGGATTTGTAGTGTATAGTGATGCGTCACACAAGGGTCTTGGTTGTGTACTGATGCAGCATGGCAAGGTCATTGCGTACGCTTCACGTCAACTGAAGGACTATGAGAAGGGTTATCCGACTCATGACCTGGAGTTAGCAGCAGTAGTTTTTTCCTTGAAAATTTGGAGGCACTATTTGTATGGCGAGAAGTGTGAGATATATACGGATCATAAGAGTCTAAAATATATCTTCACGCAGAAGGAGCTAAATATGAGGCAGCGCAGATGGCTAGAATTGATCAAGGATTATGATTGTGAGATTCTGTACCATCCAGGCAAAGCAAATGTAGTGGCTGATGCCCTGAGCAGAAAAGGCAGAGAGAAGTTACTGAAGTTGACCATTCAAGAGGAATTGGTGAAGGATTTCGAACGACTTGACTTAGAGGTTAAGTATCCGATGGAGATCGATGAGAAATTATTTACAGTGGCAGCGAGCCCTACCTTATTAGATAAGGTTAAAGAGGCTCAAGAAAAGGACGAAGATTGCGGCAGCATCAAGAAGCGGTTAGCTGAAGGGGATGAATTGAAATACAAGATTGATGGCACCGGACTGCTAAGATTTGAAGGACGAATTTGGGTACCGTTAGTACCAGAACTAAGAGAAGAGATTCTGCAAGAAGCGCATAGTACGAGGTACTCGATACACCCAGGAAGCACAAAGATGTATCAAGACTTACGTCAACACTTTTGGTGGCCAAACATGAAGAGAGAGGTTGCAGAATGCGTCAGCAGATGTCTAACTTGTCAGAGGGTCAAGGCAGAACATCAACGACCGAGTGGATTATTACAGCCTTTAGAGATTCCAGAGTGGAAATGGGAGCACATCACGGTGGATTTTGTGGCGGGACTTCCAGCAACGCAAAAAGGGCACGACGCCATATGGGTGATTGTAGATCGTCTTACGAAGTCGGCTCACTTTTTGCCGATCAAGATCAGGTATAGTCTGGACCAGCTAGCCAAATTATATATCATGGAAATTATCTCGAGACATGGCGTACCAGTATCAATTGTGTCGGATAGGGATCCGCGATTCACGTCAAACTTCTGGAAGAGTCTTCAAGAAAGAATGGGGACGCAGTTACAAATGAGCACCGCGTATCATCCGTAGACCGATGGGCAAAGCGAGAGAACGATTCAAACACTTGAAGACATGCTCAAAGCTTGTGTGATGGACTTCAAGGGTACCTGGGAGGATCATCTTCCATTAGTAGAGTTTGCATATAACAATAGCTATCACGCCAGCCTCGGAATGCCGCCGTACGAAGCACTGTATGGAAGGAAATGTAGAACGCCCTTATGTTGGGATGAAGTAGGTGAGCGTCGACTGTTTGGACCAGAACTGGTGCAGCAGACCGTAGAGACCATCAAGGTGATAAGAGCCCGACTGGTAGCTGCTCAAGATCGCCAAAAGAAGTATGCAAACTTACATCGCTAGAAGAGAGATTTTGAGGTGGGAAGCTATGCATTTTTGAAAGTATCTCCCTGGAAAGGGAAGATAAGGTTTGGAAATAAAGATAAACTAAGTCCACGATTTATTGGACCTTTTGAGATCTTGAAGAAGATAGGCGAAGTGGCGTACGAGGTAGCTCTACCTCCTGAACTGGAACATATTCATAATGTGTTTCATGTGTCAGTGCTACGACCATATAAGCCTGATTACAAGCACGTGATATCGTATGAGCCAATTCAGGTCGAAAGGGATTTGTCGTACGAGGAAATTTCGGTCGAAATTTAAGATAGAAAGGAACAGAAATTGCGAAATAAGGTTATACATTATGTAAAAGTTATTTGGAGAAACCACAATGCTGAAGAAGCTACGTGGGAACTCGAAGAAAGGATGAGAGGAAATTATCCACACCTTTTTGAGTAACCTTATATGTAATTCCGGGGACGGAATTCTTATAAGGGGGAGGATGTAATAACCGTGAATTTTAAGTTACTATATATGTATGTACATTATGGATTTTTTTTAACCTTGTGTTACATAAGAATTTAATATGTGACAACACATGTGAAGTGGTGCATGGGTCAATTAACATATATACTATAGTTATGGATACATACATTTACAGATTTCATAAAATGAAAGCTTTGTAACCTAATTATACATTAGGTAAGGCTATTAAATAACCTAAGGGTTATGGTAATACGGAAAAGTTAGTATTTAATATGTATACTAACTTAAATGGGTAAACTTAGTATTTCAAGTGACTAATAATTTTAAACCTAATTCTTGTAAATCTAATTAGGTTATGAGATAAAGTCACATGTATAAATAATTAAACTTCATATGATTGAAAATGGAAGCCCTAAATAATCAAATTGGGTAATATTACTAAAATTGCTAGACTATGTTTAGTACATATACCAAAACAATTAAAGGAGAAGCCCAAAGAAAATAAAATACAATCCAACACTTAGCCCACTTGATTAGGGGTATTCTAGATATTTGATTAATCAAAATTGGGCATTTAAAATAAAAGCTAAATGGATGATATTATGGGCTAGAGGATCCTAAGTGGAATAATTAAGCTAACTTGTCCATTAGTAGAAATTATTAAACACAAGGACAATGTTGTCAAGCTCTCATTGGTTTCCACTCCATTATACACATTTAATCATGTCTAGCCTAATGGAAATAATAACACAAAGTTTTTACCCAATGGACAACAAAATAGTTATGGGAGGATTATTAGTGAATTGCCCATTTCATTTTTGTAAACACATTTCATTCTTCCAACATCTCATTTTCTCTCCATCTTCTTCTTCTATCTTTTGCTCCCAAGCTAGCCAACTTCAAAGAGAGAAAAGAGAGAGAGGGTTTTGGCTATAGAGAGAAGAGATAGGAGTGCTAGTTGTTCATGCCTCCTAAGTTTATTACTTACTTTGGAAAATCAAGAAAGGTAGCAACTAAGTCAAGGTATAACTTACCTTCATCTTCTTCTTTTACTTTATTTTGCTAGCTTGAGTTTTGATGGGGTTATGTACAAATACTCAAGATACACTAGTTCTACATATCATCATATATGGAACTAAGTATCTTGAGTGTTAGATCAAAGACTTAGAGGAAGAAAATGAGCATATGTTCTCCAAAGGTGAAAACTCTTATTTTTCTTCCACTACATCTTGTGTAACTCAAGTTTTACAACTTGGAATTATGATCTGTCAAAGGGGGGTGCTAGATACATGAGTTATGTAGTAAACCCAAGTGATAGAACACAAATCTAGCAAGTTTTGAAACTATTGAGACTATTTTTCCCAAAACAGTCCACTTTGCATGTTGAGGCTTTAAAAACCCTAAATCAGCTACTGATCCATTTTTCATGAGGCTATTTCGGTCAGTTGCTTGTCTTTTAAAAATCTGGGAAAAATCACAGAGGTACCTTGAGAAGTTATGTACATGCAGGAAAAAGAACGGACACGTTTCGAGTTATATATTGTGTGTAATGACTATTTCCGTAAAGGACTCCGAAATATTAACCTTCAAATATCTCACTGTGTATACACTTGGAAAATTCCGAAATTTTTACAGTGGCTTCATATATATAAGAGAGCATACCCTGAAAATTTCAGAATTTTCTGAGCAAAACTCAATTTATTAAAAATAGAGCAAGATCCGAGTGTTTTGGGCACTTTAAAAATAGTAAATCATTTTCTAAAATTCGAAAAAAAATTAGGAGATCATTGTTGGTTTATATTCTGTCAAAATCCAGAAGTTGAGAATTTTTAGAATCAGTTTGCTATTTTTCCAAAAAAAAAAATAGTTAAGTTATGAATAAAAAGAAATAAATAGTTAAATGATATCTTTGATGAGAAAAATATGATTTTTATGCTTGAATGCTCATAATATATTATATCATAACTATTTTAGGGCATTTTGGTAATTTATAATAATAAATATTATTTATGACATTTTATGGATATTAAATAAGAGGTTAATAAAGGATGAACAATTAGAATAGATTGTTTATTAATTTAGTAAATCATTGGAATATTATTATAATATTAATAATATTATAATATGATGTTGTTAATTAAATAAAAATATTAAGATTAAAATTTCATTAAAATATTATTAAATAATTAATAATATTAGATTAAGATATTAATCCTAGAGTAAAATATTATTAAAAGATTAATAATATTATATTAAAGTATTATTATTAAATGATTAAAATATTATTAAATAATAATATTCGAGATTAAATAAAATATTATTAAATATAATACCACTAGTAAAGGAATAAAATATTATTAAATGATTAATAATATTAGTAAGTGAATAAAATATTAGTAAATGATTGAAAGTATTATTAATGATGTTAAAGCATAAGTAAGATATTATTATGGTGATAATATTAATGCATGATTAAAATATTATTAAGAGGATTAATAATATTAGTAAAATATTGAAATATTACTAAGATGATAATAATATTAGTAAGTGAATAAAAGTATTATTAGTAAACCAATAATACTAGAAGGTGAATTAAATATTATCTAAGTTAATAATATTATGTGAATTAAAGGTAGTCGTTAATTAATAGTAACACTATCTAGACAGGATAATGTTTATAAGAACTAAATGTAATATATAATATCTATGTGATTACATAATCTAATGTTATGCTTTAACTAATTGAAAGATTAATTATAGGTCTCTCAAAGGAAGATAATTTAACTGCATAGTGGATAGAAATTTAATTTCGTAGCCGTAACCTACGATCGAGGCAAGTTTCCTAACTCAAGCTCGAGTTATTATTTTCAAAGCATGTTAGTGAATAATTATTGATGATTATTCACGTCTATATTGATTATTGAAATTCGCACTTTGTGCAATTAAATTCCATTCTACTGCTATTGAACTGTGAATTAAATTAAAGTTCTTCATTTATGAACTGTTTATGAAATAGATCTATGCTAATTGTATCGGCTAGATCAAGCATGTCTAAATTTGTTAAATCAAATGTGTTTTAAATAACTGTTCTTATTAAATTGATATAGTAAGAACTCTTGACTGAGAAAAGGACGAATTTGATTAAGACATGATATCAATGCCGGATTATTAAGTGTTTATGCATAAATCACGAGGTATGAAAGGCTGATCCCCTTGAATACCAAAACTTATTAAGAGGTCCAGTTTAATCACTGAGCACCTTAGCAAATGTTCATAGTTATTCAAAACCACTCAGTTCAATGTTATTCAATTATCGATTATTCAATTATTGATTATTAATTCATGTTCCTTCACAATCTTATATTATTGTTGAACATTGAACGCAATATTTCTTTGTAAGTCATGATATATCTCCCTTGTCTATATAAACTTGTGAAGAAAATTAGTTGCTTACTCTTGCTATATCATGACATCTATTTCAGTTAAGCCCGAAGGATCCAACACGAAGGACAAGGGCAAGGGCAAGATCCAGGAGTAATTTAGACTGAATGTCAATTTAGTTATTATCTGATGGAATTTCTTAAGTAAACTATTAGTATGATAAATGGTGTATTTAAAGTTAAGATTATGGAGACCTTGGGACCGTGTTATGAGACTTTATTATAATGAACAATGTATGTTTATTATTTCGTAATAGTTATAGAATACTTATGATGATGATAGATCGTGAGCACCGAATCTGAGGTTAGAGAACCTGGATTTGGGGGTGTCACAGGTTATGATAGATATCATAAGGCCACATAATTATCCTTGGTTGACCCAATAGACCCCAAAGAAAAATGAGAAGATTACTATCATATTCTTTCCAATGGTGAGTCTTCTCTTGACTTATCATTATCTCCACTGTTTCTAATTGAGAATTATACTTCAAACAAATACCAAGATTATATAGGTAGTGCTCGTAAATATACTCAGCAAGTGGATGAGCACAACCCTGTCTTATGATGACACGAGGTTGCATATCATTAGACATCTTGTATGATAGTGGTAAAACACCCTTCCAACGTTGGGTTCGCCTCACCCTATTTTATTCACCAAATATAACTACTAAATAATGACCACCGTTCTATTCCCTTGTTACCCCCGCTCGACCCAGCTACACTCTTATTACCTGAAAGGAATTGTGAAACAGAAGGGTGAGCACAACTAGCCCAATAAAGAATATCATGACTAAAGATAATTAAATTATCAATAGCCTTCATCAGTAATAAATCAGAGATTTAGAACATACGGTAGATGATAAAAAATTTCAACCATAGTTGCAGCGGAACGAGCAATCCGTTAGAAGAGTCAAATAGACCACAAAGTCTATTATCTTCTCCATGTTAAAAATCCACCAACAATGTTTTATCCCTGTAACATTAATCAACAGTTCCTTTTCACAATTAGATGAACAGTACCAGGTACCTACTTTAAATCTTCATAACTTGTAATACTGGTAACGTTCATGTGATTTAAGACATCTAGATTGTAGGTAGCATGTAATATTACAGATCTAATACAACACATAACCATAACAACAAAACACTAGCAAGATCTTGATCGGTCAATGGCTGTCAGAAAACTTGTGCATCTGGTTTCTGGGTTTTCCAGAAACGCTTAATAAGTGACGAGTGGTCTACTTTGACCACTCACTCAGATCGATATATTTATGTTATGAAGGGTATAAAGGCATGGATCTTGAGTCCATCTAACATACTACAACATGAAGGTAAGAACAAGAACAAAACCACAAAAACCTGATAGATCAGAAGCCTTAAACATCTTGTCAGACACTGGAAAATGATTTCCGGGTTACCCAGAAATCTTCCGGTCATGTCGGTCAACCGAGTTTGACCACGAATAACATGAAATCTACACATCTCCTGACCCTGATTCCAGTTCCAGATCCAAGCCTACATTACATACTACAACTTTAAACGTTTCAACCAGCTAAAACATAAACACACAACGATTTATAGGGTCTGACATTCGGTTGTCAGACTCATTAAATTTTTTTTTCCAGATTCTTGCAAACACCAAATCCGAGCCTATAGATGTTATGGATCTAACATCTATCAACCCAGATCATTGATTAACACTATATTCAACATGTTTTAACACTGAAATACAAGATCTAACATACGATTAAGGATTCGATTCTAGGGTTAGGTGTGATACCTTTATGCATCAATTCTTGATTCTGATCTTGTGATTTGTTAATGATAAACGTGGGGCTGTGTTTTGGGACTATTACACTACATTATTTCGTAGATTTTGAGAGAGAGAGAGAGAGCTGAAGTTAGGTGTTTGGTGTACAAATGAGCTAATTTTGTGACATTTCTCTCTCATGATCTATATATAGATGTCATGTAATGAAGTGGCTGAGTGTATAGGCTAATATGTATGTATAATTTAGTCACATGGGGTTAGTGAGAGTTGGTCAACCACTCCAAATCTTAGCAAGATTTGCAAGCAAGCCTCAATTATGCAATAAGGGCAAAACAGTCTTTTATCTTGGAATTTTAATGGCACATTGGTCATTTAGCAAACCCTTAGGGTTTGACCCATAGGGTTTAACCCTAAGGTTTAACACAAAATTATAGCATTTCTAATTTAGGGTTTGTAAAATAATATAAAATTTTTAGTTTCTAAAAATTACAATCTAAGGTTTCATAATTAATTAGGTTTCCTAATTACATAGACTTGATAGTTAGGTTTTATGTTTTACTAATTATCAATAGGCATGCCAAGTTAGCAATTAGGGTTTTCCATTAGAAAATTAGGGTTTCAAATATAGGAATTAGGGTTTATAAATATTAATTATGGTTTTTAAAAAAAATTAAGGTTTCCCTAATTTAAGTTAATATCTATAACACTGATCGTTAACTACCTTAACATGATTACATAGCAGACTTAAGCTGGCATTCGACTTTTGAATTAGGGTTACTAAATTTAGAAATTAGGTTTACTAATTTAGTAATTAGGGTTCTTAATTAATTAGGTTTTCTAAGTATAATTAGGGCTTTACCTAATTATTTTAAATTCTGTAATACACGACATAATTCACATAACACAGTTACAACACAGTCTTGAATCTCTCATCTGAATTTCAAAATAGGGTGAAATAAATTAATGCTAGGGTTTTGACATTAAACACTATAATTGACCAACCATTTTTCCATACACACATACAGTACATAATTATAGCATTGAAAAATCAAAATATAATTAATATTATAATAAATATCATTAATCGCATAACATAACCACTAGACTTATTTTAAAGTCTCATTTGACTTCAAACTAGGGTTTATCAGTAACATTAAAATTGTTCCATCAAAACAGATCCTCACATTAACCTTACACACATAGCATACCTAATTATAACACTGACAAATAATAATATAATGTTATTATTCTCATTTCTTGATCAAAATCCAAAATTAGGGTTTTGAATTCCATATCTGATTTTAACTGTCATATATAACATTAATAATTAAGTTAAAAATAAATAACTTAATTAATCTGAAATAAATTCATATAATAAAAAAATAATTATTATAATAATTCTATAATCCTTTCATATATTATTTAAATAATATAATAATCATTTTCTCATGGAAAATAATTAATAAAAACATTTTTACTGTAAAATTAATTATTATAAAAATATAATTTTTAATGATCAATAATTCTAAAATAAAATTATTTGCAAATATTCATGTAATAAATATATTTTTATTTATTACAATAATTACATAAGCTTTATCTTGTATAAATCCTCATCCTTAAACTTAAAAAAAAATTTATATGTAAAATTTCTGATTTAATTATATAGAAAATATCGGTTTATTACATTCACCCTCCCTTATAAAGATTTCGTCACCGGAATCACCGTTTTAAAACCTATACATACTAGGGTACATAGCATACATAATCATTACAAGTAGATCTCGATCAAAATTGGTTGAACTGATCTTTAACTATTCAGCAAAAAGCTTATCTATCTTATTGAACGAAAATTTGATTTCTAAGAGAACTCAAATTCCTCCTTCAAAATAATTTATAAAATAATTTACTATATATAAGAAAATAATATGTAAGAAAATAAAATTTGTTCGAATAATACATGGAGTTGCATCCCCGGCTGCTACAATTTCTTGAACGGTCATGTTGAAGACGCTTGCGGTTGATTCTGTTGGTTCGTTTGTTGATGTTGGTCCCGTTGCCGCCAATGTCCTGCTACCTTTCCTTGTTTGCGCATTCCTTGCCTCCCTTCTCCTTCTTGGACTGTCTTTCACCTTATACTCCATTGATTCACACTTAAAGCACACAGACTTGTCCTTTATCTCCTTTTCTTTTATCGTATAGGTGACGAAATTATCTTTTACCCCTTCGTTATCCTAGCTATCACAAACGTTGTTACAGGGTCAGTTGATCCTCTAAATCCTAGCAGTACGATTGCCTTGAAGTATTTGATGTTTGTCGTTCGATTATCTGGCTGATCTTTCCGCGGCTGGTACTCCGTTCTGCATAGGTTGATCGTCCATATTCGCAAAATTTTGTATCGGGTCTGGTTGTCTTCCAGCTTTGTTGACAGGTTCTTTTGTCCGTGTATTTCGTTTTCATCTCCTTGGCGGTATTATCATAATTTATTCTTTATTCTAAGCCTTATTGTATACGTATAATCATATAACACAAAACTTTTTATTCGAATAATCATGTACTCAAAATTTAGATTTTGAAAATTTCACTACAAAAAAATGGGCCTTCAGCAACAACCAATTTTGTTGCTAAAGGTGCCAAATTTCGTTGCAAAAGGGTTTTGGCAACGACTTTACTGTCGTTGCGTCTTTCGTTGCGCAATGAGCGTTGCTAATTGTTCCGCAACAAACGTTTTTTTTTTCGTTTCCAAAAGTATTACATTTTGCAACGAAATTTGGCTTTCGTACAGAGACATCGATCCTTTAGCAACAAAATGTATTGTTGCAGAATAATTAAAATTTCGTTGCTAAAAACTCCATTTCGTTGCAAAAGCCTGGTAATTGACAACGAAATGAACTCTTTTTTTTTTTGCAACGACCATGCATTTTCGTTGCAATTGACACCATTTTGCAACAACATTTTTCGTTGCAGTAAATTATGAAAATTGTTACCTAAGCTTGCTTTCGTTGCAGAATGTAAACTTTTTAGCAACGATTTTCGTTGCTAATTATATTATTTGACAACGACATAATGTTGAATCAACAACGAAAATGTTTGTTGATGGTTATTTTTCAATAGTAACGAAATTCGTCGATTAGCAATGACATTATATGTTGCCATTTGTTTATATGCGCAACGAAAGTTGATATGATTTGCAACGATAAAAAATGTTACATTTTATGTTAGTATTAGCAACAATATCCTCTCCGTTGTTATTAGGATACTTTTTCGTTGCCAAATATTATATTTTTAATATCATTATCAACGAAAATTTGTTGCATTTGTATAAAAAATTGTTGCTATATTAAAACTTGTTCAATGCTTTGGTAACGAATTATATTGTTGCCAAATCAAAATTTGACATTCTTTTGTGTACCTGTCTGGCTCAATGTCCCCATAGCAAATAATGACAGAAATACAAAAAACTAAAATATTATTAACTTAATAAAATCATCCACTATATAATCATTCATTATCTTTACAATTAACCATCTAAAGCTACCACAGTTCTTCAATTAAAGTATATATCTACATATATAGAGAGAATACACTTCATAATTTCGTCCCTTGTCTTCCGTAAACGTAGCACGAAAATTTGATACCCAGTATTGAAAGGCATGTCGTAGAAACAGTCTTCCTGCACATATTTAAAAATAATAGATGCTCCAAGAAGGAATAAGTTGACTCCAAAGTCAAGCCAAAAGTTAAACCAACAAGAGTGAAAAGAACTTGCATAGCTTGCAATTGTAGCTTTTTACATCATTATGGAAAAGTGCATAAACCAATAAAATAATTATCTTAGAACCAAATAAAAAAATTGAGTTTGAAGAAAAGTCATATTATATATATATATATATATATATATATATATATATATATATATATATATATATATATATATATATATTCATAGTGATCTAAAGAACAACTTAATTACCCAAATCATAGTATAGACTAAAATCCAAGGGGAGGGAAGATGGCCCCAAGTATCAGATGACACACAAAAGTCATATACATGTCAATGTAGTTACAATGGATCAACTATGAAAGAGTTCCACATTCAACAAAGCTGAACAATTATACATCTGTAAGAATTTTAGAGCCCCGAGCCATCTTACACTAATATTATATCAGTTTAAGGATTGAAATCCAAACTCGATTGAGAATAAGAACTCACCAGAAATACCAAAATTACATCCATGTCCGGGAAATCACTTTGAAGGAACTCCAACACATTCTAAACACCCTTGGACACCATGTTCATTCCCATAGCATCACCAGTGTTGCAGTTAAATCTGATGTATAGACTTTTCCCTGCCATTGAGTATTGAATAGTTTGCAGCCTACCAAATCTGCTAGATCTGCAAGCAGAATAAGTTGCTAGATAATACAAGATTCAGGTGGAAAATGTCACATCAATATAGTTAAATAATAAATTAAATCCTATTCTCCAAAACACGAACAATAAATTATTTCACGAGTAACACCATTAAAATAAAACATGAAGGGTGAAGGAGCGTATCAATTCTTGTATCTGTTCTCAGGGTATTATTTACCTCGGTGTATTTAGACGTTAAGTACAGAAAGCAGCGATGTGCAACATGATTGCCATTTATGTCCTTTATCATAGTAACTATTCCAGGCTTTAGTGCGGAAACAATAATGGAGAACTACTCTGGAGTCTTCAGGGTTTCAATAACCTTCTAGACAGCTCTAGTCCTGCTTTAAGATATAATAGTAAGTGGATGTTTCAAAGTACTAAATTCTTGATAACAAAGGGAAAGGAACAAAGAGATCTTGAGAAAGAGAGAAAGCAAACCCGTGCATATCGCATGAAATTCTAACAAGATCTCCAGCTTTTCTGGTAATGAAATGAAGTATCTGCATCTGCTGATCCTCGTTACATACTTCAAGAAGCTTTTGGACAAGGTAATTCCCAAAGGGATCTGTCATAAGCTCGACGATGTGCACAATTATTTCATGGAAAATCTTTTCAACGTCTTCCTGAGTGCCGTATTGATGTTAAACTTTGAATTTTCCTTTGTAAGAAGCGGCACAATCATGAAATGCAGTGGTAGGTCGGCAACTATTACAGGGGAGAAAACATTACACCAAATGCATTGTTAATACCATTCTAGGAAAAAAGATTAAATTACCATATTTGATACAATAGTCTCAAACACAAGGAAGAGAAGTATATTCATATTACTAGTATCCAACAACTTATGCCAGGTTTTATCAAGAACAAAAAAAAATGCCAGGTATGAGGTACCATAAAAGCTTGATTAGAATGTTGATAATGACCGTAGTTGGGAGTTGAAAGTAATTGCTGAGGTTGTATAGTTGTTGTGCAATATAGTTGCTATTTTAGTTGATCAGATGCAATTGAAAAGCTGTTTTAGTTGGCCATTGATCAAGCTGTTTAAATGTTGCAATGGATGAACTCATCATCTGTAATTGCTGACAATATAGCTGAAGAAATGTCTTCTGAATATAACCAGAAAACTTCAAGGTCAAGAAAAAAAGGATAACCAATCAAAAATACGTTAATCGTTGCTATCAAAGGATTCAATAACCTACCCTCTCCACATTTATGTATCGGCCTTCCAGAACTGATTGATTCAGGTGCTTAATGCAACGGTTGGCATCCTCAACATTGTCTATTGTTATAAAAGCAAAACCACGAGAGATGCATGAACGAGGCTCCACAACCAGAAAATATGAAGCCACCTAAAGATAAAAAGGATAATTAATTTGAATATTACTGATGTAAACATGACAAGAAAATCCAAGAGAGAGTTACAGAACGATCACAAATGTTTCCAAGATAAGAGGCAAAAAATAAACACCACTGTATAAGGCATTTCACCCAGAACATAAATTAAGAAAATCTGTTTATCATTTGAAGGAAGTCGTATTCTAGGAAGATGAATTATGTAACAATTTCTGCATACAAGATATTGATGTTTTACAGGAAGTCATCCGTATATAAGCAAGATAATGACACAGTGCACCATAATTCTACCATAACACATCCCACATTCAGGTATCAAGTAGATCAACAAACCATTACTTAACTTGTTACGGAACTGGCTGGGTAGAGAGAGAGAGGCAGACAGAAATTTAAAGGACAAAAATTACCCAAAACATTACTTAGCAGACTGCATATACTAGGCTGGTACCCATGAAGCGAGCTGGCTGGCTCCCGGAGTAACGGGCGGTCACTAGCTGAACACCACTCCCTCAATTATGGTGTTGATTCAGTACCTACTTAGTATTTGTTTTGATTTTGATTTTTGGGGATAGATGTAACCCAGGCAAAGAAACTCTCCTTAATGTGCCTGATTCACCAAAAATAAGAAAACAATATCGCTGTGTTATTATTTTTTATATAACTAAATGTACATGATGTGAATGAATCCGCTCATTACATATGAGTTTGGACTTTTCCAGTTATTTTATCCTTTCAACTGTTCAAGCAAGCTGTACTTATCTTGCTTTGGATTCTGCATTTCAGCAAACCTATAGAACCTGATCGGCTTTTTGAGTGGCTTCCCAATTCACTGCGACCATCATCTGGATCACCTGGACACCATGGCGATTTTGGTGGCAAGAGCCACTTAGAGCAGCAGACCAGTAGCTTAGAAAATGTTGTTTATACACCCCCAACTCTTATACCACCACAGGTTCTGTCATTGTTGCATAATTTGGCCATGCAAATGGTTCAAGCTGGCCACCAACATCAATTATTGAAGATATACAGGTAAATAAACTTTCATTCCATAATCTAAAATAAAATTATTGAATTTCATTCTGATATTTTCATTCCAGGGTTTATAATCTCACCTGGCCTACCAAATTAATTAAAGCTTGAGACAAGAATAATAAAAATACTAGAATACCAAGGAAGTCAAGAAAATGTATAAACCCTTCCTTATCTTGACAATACAACAGTGAAGAAATTTCCAATTGCAGCTTGCACCACAAATATATGTTTCAGAGATTCGACCAACTGTGGGGTACTTACTAGTTTACTTCCTTGAACCCCATACTCAGCTTCCCCTAATGCATTTCTTCCAAAGGCATAGACCTGACCGGCGTCGCTTATCAAGATTGTTCTTCTAGCCCCAGTAGCAGCTTTAATTATACGAATGCCTTGAAGAGATCTACAATATAATGACCTCTATTAGATTTTCTCTCAACTCAACCTTCTCCCATTTTCTTTCTTTTCAGTAACTGTTTATTACAACTTATTAAAGTATCAACCTAATTTGGTGAGGCCTCCAATCTTCTTCAATGGTGCCATGTCTTAGCTGTCCTGAGTTATTGGAGCCGAATGAGTAAACAACTCCTTTTGAAGTCACATTAATAATACTGTGACCAGGCCCTGCTATTGCTTGTTACTTCTCTCTCCTGGAACCTGCTTCTCCAGCCAAGAAGAACCGTAGGACCAGTTTCCAGGACCCTCCATATTTTCGTTTCAATTCTAGACGTTCATCTCCCGTCATTGGTTTAAATATTGCTCTATTATGGCACATATCTAGAGCTGCAAGCTCTGCTAAGGAAAACTCATGATCAGGGGCAAATTCTACAAGCTGCCTAAAGAAGGAACTTGTTGCCTGCAACACAACATACAACCCAATAAGCAAAATTATCAATTATAATGTCAATAAAATGACCCAGTACTTGACAAAAAAAGAAATAGGGCACTTGCCTCTAGCTTGGCAAGATCTTGGGGATCCAAATTACAGCTAGTAAGGACATGAAGAACAATGGAGGGATTCGCAGAGAGTCAGGAATGTTATGGTACTGTATAGTTTCGGTTTCACTCGTAGTGGCGTCCATGGGCACTACCTAAAGTATGCAGTGCCCAAGTCAGGCAGAAGAGAATATCTAACTGCTGGGATCATAAAACGTGAAAATATTACACTATTTTACATTTTTCTATGACTCAACAATAGAAGTTATACAAGAACTCCTTTCTTCTTAAACTAAAATTCTACTGTCGAAGTATGTACCTTGAATTATTTACGGATATGATATTTTCAAGTATCAGACCTACAAATGTAACAAATTACCATTATAACACAGTGAGATGGTAAAATTGAATGAAAGTGAGCCTAATTATATCACTAAGCAAGGAATAATGACAAGTAACCAAACCAAATGCATTAAATTGATAGAATTCGAATCGCCCAACAAAAAATTTTAGAAACCTTTTGTTCCTGGAGAACTTTGCAATCCAATCATACCAAAATCAAAAGGA